>CM045494.1:26955970-27555970 GCA_024704745.1 Rosa lucieae | reverse complement strand
ATTTTGTTAAAACATGTATGGTTGATGATGCGTGTGATTGCTTACCACCAGAGTGGAACATTAGGGTTAGAACATCCACTTGAATTTAGGTCATAGTGGGCTAGACTTAGAAGACTCACATTAAATTCTATTCAATGAACCTAATGTAAACTTGGGCTAAGAACTAAAAATGAAGTAGGTTCTAAATTCAACACAACACCATCTTCCTTTTCTCTTCCGTGCCTAGTTCGTAACATTGTGGTTACGAGCCAAGCCCACTATGCAAGCCTATGAATTTTGGGCTTATAGATTTGTTTTGTTTCAACCTAAACGCCTTGTCTCTTTAAGGAATTCTAGGTCCAAAGCATTTTTCCCTAAGTATCGCGGGTGTACGTAGGGTTACTTTGGGAGGCATCGCTGTGGTAGTCAGGTCTTCGGGTTGCCACAAAAAATTTGGTATCAGAGCCAATGGTTCTGATGGACCTTGAACTTAAACCTTTTTCATTGTGTGAAGTTTGATGGATTGCCTTTAATCCTTGTTATCATCATTAACCATACTAAAAGTGTTTTGAAAAACATGTTTTTCATATTTGAAAGAAAAAAAATGTCTGACTCCTCCATGGACTCCTCTGGCACCGACAGCACAGCCGAATCATGTGTGACCGTGAAATTGAAACCCTCCGCCAGGATTAGGTCCCTCCACCCTCTTCCTCTAGTGCTCTTCCCTCTTCCTCCACTCAGGGTCCAAACCCCAAGGCGGCGGAGATGAGAAACTTGATTGCAGAACTTGATAGGGATCTCGAAAGTATAACAAGGGCAATGAAAGAAGCCATGTACCCTCGACAAAAGGCTAATTCATTGTAGGAGTATATTTAAGAATTCTTGGCGGTGAGAACTAGACATCCAGACTTATATGAGTGCTTGGAATATTGTAATTATCGATTTATACATGGTCTAAATTCAAGGATGCGAGAAATGATGACAATGAACTACTCCCAACCTTGGCACGAGGTTGTTGAGGAGGCCGAGAGGGTTGATGCATTCTTGGACGAAATATACACTGTGCTCAATGCAGGCGACGGACGACCACTTCCTCCAGAAATTCAAGCAATCAAAGACCGTATCGATCTTGCAAACTATCAAAGGTAGCTAGCATTTTATCCATACAATCCGGAAGACTCAGACTAGAACTTGTTGTTAGCAGAATGCTTGTGATCACTTTGTTAGGCCCCCTAGTCTCTTGTTGCTTTTCAGGCTCTTTAATCTCTCCTTTGCTTGTTAAACATTCCCAGGTCTCGTCTCTATTTGCTAGGTAATATTCCTCGGTTCGAACTCTATGTTCATTTTCTAAAGCAAAATTCAACCTTGCTGAAAATTCTCGAATCAATTACTGGACTCCCACTTCGATACCAAGTTTTATGTGGCACCCCAAGGACCGGACTACCACAGCCTGCCTCCCCAAGGAAATTTACACCCGCGACACTTAGGGAGAGAGTGCTTTGGGCCTAGAATTCCTTAAAGAGACAAGGCCTTTAGGTTGAAACAGAAGAAGTCTGTAAGCCCAACGTTTGTAGGCTTGCATTAGTGGGCTTGGATTATAACCACAAGGTTACGAACTAGGCAAGGAATGGAAAGGAAGGTGGTGTTGTGTCAAGTTTGAAACCTACATCATTTTTAGTTTTTAGCCCAAATTTACAATAGGTTCATTAAATGGAATTTAATGTGAGTCTTCTAAGTCTAGCCCACTATGACCCAAATTTAAGTGGAGGTTCTAACCCTAAGGTTCCACTTTTGTGGTTAGCAATCACACACATCATCAACCATACATGTCTTTACAAAACTTGAATGAGATCAAACTGAGGAATATTATCGAGCAAATAGAGCCGAGACCTAGGAATGTTTAACAAGAAAAGGAGAGATTAAAGTGCCTGAAAAGCAACAAGAGACTAGGGGGTCTAACAAAGTGATCACAAGCGTTCTGCTAACAACAAGTTCTAGTCTGAGTCTTCCGGATTGTATGGATAAAATGCTAGCTACCTTTGATAGTCTACAAGATCGATACGGTCTTTGATTGCTTGAATTTCTGGAGGAAGTGGTCGTCCGTCACCTGCATCGAGCACAGTGTATATTTCTTCCAAGAATGCATCAACCCTCTCGGCCTCCTCAACAACCTCGTGCCAAGGTTGGGAGTAGTTCATTGTCCTCATATCTCGCATCCTTGAATTTAGACCATGTATGAATCGATAATTACGATCTTCCAAGCACTCATATAAGTCTGGATGTCTAGTTCTCACCGCCAAGAATTCTTGAATATACTCCTATAATGAATTAGCCTTTTGTCGAGGGTACACGGCTTCTTTCATTGCCCTTGTTATACTTTCGAGATCCCTATCAAGTTCTGCAATCAAGTTTCTCATCTCCGCCGCCTTGGGGTTTGGACCCTGAGTGGAGGAAGAGGGAAGAGTACTAGAGGAAGAGGGTGGAGGGACATAATCCTGGCGGAGGGTTTCAATTTCACGATCACACAGGATTCGGCTGTGCTGTCGGTGCCAGAGGAGTCCATGGAGGAGTCAGACATTTTTTTTCTTTCAAATATGAAAAACATGTTTTTCAAAACACTTTTAGTATGGTTGATGATGATAACAAGGATTAAAGGCAATCCATCAAACTTCACACAATGAAAAAGGTTTAAGTTCAAGGTCCATCAGAACCATTGGCACTGATACCAAGTTTTTTGTGGCAACCCGAAGACCGGACTACCACAGCGATGCCTCCCAAAGGAACCCTACACCCGCGATACTTAGGGAAAAGTGCTTTGGACCTAGAATTCCTTAAAGAGACAAGGCCTTTAGGTTGAAACACTTGAAATCTAAAAGCCCAGCGTTTGTAGGCTTGCATTAGTGGGCTTGGATCGCAGCCACAAGGTTACAAACTAGGTAAGGAAGAGAAAGGAAGGTGGTGTTGTGTTGAGTTTAAAACCTACATCATATTTTGTTTTAGCCCAAGTTTACAATAGGTTCATTAAATGGAAATTTGTGTGATTCTTCTAAGTCTAGTCCACTATGACCTAAATTCAAGTAGAGGTTCTAACCCTAAGGTCCACTTTAGTGGTAAGCAATCACACACATCATCAATCATACATGTCTTTACAAAAATTTAACGAGATCAAACATGTCAAAAATAGAGAGAAAAATAAACTTTAGATAAAACAATTTGTAGCCTCCAAAAATAATCCTCCGTACCCAAGCTTCGACAGTAACAGCCTGCAAAACAAACTAAAGTAGGGGTTAGGCTCCTATATCCAGTCATTGCACATGCCCGCCCCCATATCTAAGTTTGAAAACATAAGTTATCTTTTTAACAAAAAAGGTAGTAGATAAAACTGGTTTGCAATCCCACGTGATCGTCACCACATAAATAGAAATCCACGGCAATTGATCTCCTTCCACAACTTCCATTATAACTGTCAATCTAGCCAATCACTTTCCGAAATTCATTCATTATCACGAGGCTAGAGACAAAGGGGAAAATCAATAACAAGGATAGCATAGATGCATGACTCACTGTAGGTGCCCATCATACATTACTAGGATGTACCGGTGCCCTACATAACATACGTCAGCCGCTGGCCGTGCACACTGCCCACCACCGGTGGTTCAGGATATCCAATCCCCAAGGAGGGTTAAACCATCTCCATAAATTGCCAACACCACATTCTAACCACGCATACCATTTCAAGTATAAAAACAGATAATTTCAAAAACATGCAAGAGGCCTCATATATATAAAACGTAGATAGTATATGCAAGAAAAGCATAGATAGAGTTAAAGGCATCCCCTACCTGGAATCCGAGCTTTCTCTTGCAGTACTTGGCCTCAATGCAACCTTGTAACAACCACCAACCTCACAAGATATTACCAAGATGTCGAGCTCAGATCAAATAAGTGACACAAACAACGGTAAACTAGGCTAGCAATTCATTCTCAATACTCTCCGAAGAAAAACCCTCCTCTAATCTAATCCACTAGCTAATGACCAGACCATTTGGGTTCCAAGAATGAGTTTGTTGTTAGAAAAAAGTGGTAAGAACACTTTTAAAAGTCAAGTTGCTAAAAACATAGCCTAAAAGGAATTGTCAAAGGTTAAGGAAAATTGTTCAAAATACTAGAGGCAAATTCTTGAGAAATTTTTTGAAAGAAGGAGGGTTTAACAACCAGCTCAGTAAGATTGAAATGGTTATTTAATTTCAAACTAAGTCATTGAAAGAGTAAAGGACTTAAAGGCTAAAGTAAAACAATGTGCAGACCTTTTCCAGAAATATAAGTTTTTGTATGCATATTTCAAATTTTTACTTCATCGCACAGCTCTTATCTCTCAGGCATCCTACAGGATGGCTCCAGCTAAATTGAAGGACTTGAAAACTCAGATGCAAGAATTAATTGATAAAGGATTCATAAGACCTAGTATATATGTCTCCTTAGGGTGATGTTCGTTAAAAACAAGGATGTGGGAGTGGCCAACTTTGTTGTGCCTCTAATTGAGGAGATTAACTACGCAATCAGTATGGAGATAAATTTCAGTCATGAATGCGGCGATTATTACGGCCTTAACCACGATAATAACTACGTGCAATGATTACGGTTATGAATGCGCAATGAATGGCCGTCGCAAACGAGTCATGATCAACCATCGTTAATGCAACAATTCTCGAGTCATCGGAAATTTGTTATTAATTTCTTGGAATTTTCTAAAATTAAGAAAGTGTTCATTTGTACGATTTCTCGAGTTATTGGTAAAGTGGAAGAGTTTCGGACGAATAATTACTCGAAACGTTTTATTTTCGAAATGTCAAAATGTTGAATTTTTAGTCGTTGAGTTTCTCCTAAAACTTTCCTCACGAAAGTTGTAGAGTGCGTCACACAAATTCGTGGATATGTGGAATGCAAAAATTGAAGTTCGTATGATGAAGTTATGATTAGTGGAAGATTTTCCATTTTCGGAAATTTTCCTATAAATTTGAAATTTCCAGAAAATCTGGCATAATTTCCAACTTTCCAAAATTGGAAAGTTTTGCTCTGTTCTCTCTCCTCTAGAAAACCCTAGCTCGATGCGGATCCCTTCCGACCCTACTAGAACCCAGGGTTCTGACTCGGACTTTTCTTCACCGTCAAGCGACTTCCGACCGTGCCACCGGCCCAAACTTGGTCGCTATCGCCTCGCTGTCCTCCTTGTCAGTCGGGTTTCCACCAATTCTCTCCGGAAAATGGAGATCAAAGGGAACAGATTCAACTCGTCGAACCCAATCGGAATTTTCAATTCTGGAGGCGGCTGGGCTCGATTCTTACCATGTTGTGACACTCTCCTCCTCTAGGTCACAACCATGGCAGCCTCGAAGCACGATTCAAAGTGTGGTGGCCGGAATCAGGATTTGAAGTTTAACAGTCTAGATTTTTCGGCTTGTTCTAGCTCGATCTAGGCCGAACCGGCCTTACTCCAGGTATGAAAGTTGCTCCTCTCTTCAATATCTACATTATGGACGGTTGGATCAACCTAGTTTTGAGGTCGAGTCAGCGGCTCGTGGATTCCACTTGCCGCCACTGTCGGCGGCGCTTGGCTGCGTTTCCGGCCATGTCAGGGGCAGTTTATGGTTTTATATATCATCTACTCTTCGATACGAACATTTTGATATATAATACGTAATTTTTGAAATCGTATGAATTTTATTAGGTTTTTATAATTTTTCGATTGTCTCGGATTTCGATCTGTGAGGATCCGGTCGTCCGATCGACTTGTAGTTTAGATATATTGACAGTAGAAGTGTTCCGGAGACTTTGGGTGATCTCAGATGAAGTTTCGCCTCGATTAGCGTCACTTTCGGATTTTTGGTTTGCTTCAGGAGTTTCGGAATTTAATTGTTTTTGGTGATTCGTGTACTGAATCGAGATTGTACTTTCTTTAGGTGATTGACAGTGCGTACGATAATTTATCTTGGTTATTGGGGTAGACACAGCTGGAATTAGAGGTGAGTAAATCTGACATGGTTCATTTATGAACCGAATTACATTATTGTCGGTTTAATCGCAAAATTGGGAAATTGTTTTATGGAAATAAAGATTTATTTTTAAATAATATGAAGTTGTTCAACAATGGTTCATGGGTAAGTAAAATTAGATTTTAAGTATAAAAATGATTTTCTCGAGTTTTGCGATTGTGAACTATAGTTGGTATTAGTGGTATCACTAATACCACTAGCAGATGACTACGTATATATATATTTACGTGGAATATATATCTGGATGGTGTGACTTTGTGAGAAGTATAATAATTGTGATTTTATTCGAATTATTATTTTGAGCATTTACGCTTTTCGGGAATGCAATATATCATGTGATTTATTGATGTGATTGTGTTAAAGAGTATCTTGAGTTGAGTGTAACATTTTGAGTCATGTGGACTTTCTAAATGTTCTGGTCTGAGGACCTATTGTCACAGTGGTGATTGAGTTTAGTGTAATATTTTGAGTCATGTAGACTTTTTAAATGTTTCGGTCTAAGGACCTTTTGTCACATTGGTGATGAGGCAAGGAAATTGGGAACCATGCATTTGGCTGGGTGAGTGGTTATGATCAGTTAGAGCTCTAGTCTGTCTGCCTATGTACTGCTGGGGGGATGATTTTGTATTATCGTTCTCATGAGTACATATTTGTAAAAGAGTTTCAGGTGTTTTTTTCTTTTATTGTCCATGATCGACTTGATTTTCATATTATGGTGTGAGTTGAAATAATATGATTTTATCACTTTAGTGATGTATATTACCCTTAAGAGGAAATGATGTCGAGTTTTGAGAACGAATCATTTTGTGAGATCGTTTATTTGGAGTTGAATGGTGATTTCTTGGTTTAAGCGTGAGTTGTTTGTTTTCCCTATTTATTTTCCCTTTTCATTCTATTGTTGATTTTTAAGTAATCTCCTTAACTAAACCATATGCGGGGATTACTATGATTTCTTTTGTTTTATTTTAATGTGATCTCCTGAACTAAACCATAAGCAGGGATTACTATGAGTTCTATTTTGGATTGTCCGCTTTTCGGTGATTTCCTGACTATGCAGGATTGCCGGTTTTCATTTAGAATGATTTGATTTGTCACGGTAGTGACATGTGTGTTCCTTAAAAAGAAAAGGATTTTAATGTTGGAATTAATCATTGTGTTGATTTGTTGTCCTTGAGTCGGAAAGACATTTTTGTGGTTATTTAAGTTTACTTATACGAGCTTACAAAAACTTATCAGGTTTGTTGTTTCAACTCGATGCACTATTCCATGGTGTAGGGTTATTGTGCAAGTTAGAATCTTGAGTAACCGTCTTCGAAGCTAAGGTATACTTTCCATAGCGTGGACGTAGAAGGGTACTCTTAGTTTTAATCTTCCGTTGTGTAGTGAGAGTGGTGGGTGTATTTACTTACTGAATTGTTGTTCAATTTAAATGAACGAGTCGGTATTGACATTGGTGAGCTTGGTTTGTTTTGTTGCCTATTTTAAATGAAAAAAAAATTGTAAGTGCTTTTAGGTGATTGTTAAGTTATCACGTTTCAAATTTGAATTTCCTTATTTGAAATTCGGGGTGTGACAACACCCTCTCTGGCGGTGGGGGTGGGATGGCGTGCCTCACCCTCACCGGCGGTAGGGGTGGGATGATGGACCACACCCTTGCTGCAGGCGGGGTGGGATGGTGGACCTCACCCTCGCTGTACGCGAGGGTGGGACGAGGTGATAGACCTTATTCTCGTGGGACACAGAGCAACATAGATTACAAGATTGATAGACTATGCAGACCCCTCAAGGCATGGGGGCAATTCCATAAGATATCGCCAGCGGTAACCCAGGTTTGGTTTCAAATTCTCCAATACATTGCTTTTTTGTTTTGATTTTCTTCCCGAACGACTGAGAGCACAGAGAAGAAAAACAGGGGGCCATGTAGGGAAGTAAATTATATGTCACGAAAAATAATTCTCAAGGAAAAAAACTCTCAAGGAAGCAAAGTGTAAGACCCCAAAAAATTGTTATTAAGTCCTATATGTTTCGGGAACTATTTAAATGTTCGATAACACGATTTCATGGTTCGAGGGTGGAGCGGAAAGTATTTCGAACAATTATTTGCTCGGAATGTATCGATTCAAGAATTGACTTTTTGTACGTTTCGATTTTGTGAAAACTTCCTTCATGAAAGTCATAAGCGCGTCAATATGAATTCGTGCATATGTGAAACGTGAAAATCGGAGTTTGTATGAAGAAGTTATGGCCATTGGAAAAGGTTTCCATTTTGAGATATATAGGAAAAATCCAAAAAAAATATCAGAAAATCAGAGTTTCCAAAAAGGGAAACTTTTTCTCTCTCTTCGGTCCCGACCTAGATCGCCCGGCCACCTTCGCCGGCAGATTTCTTCGCCGTCCGGCCACCATAGGACACCAAATCAAGTGGGTTTTCTTCCCCTCAATCCCTTGTACAAGTCTGTGGAAGAAATTCACCAAGATTCGAGCCGTGGAAGGAGAAGCAAGGCTGAGAAGTGGGGGAGACGAAGCCGAAATCGCCATTGTTGGTTCTCCCTCCTCCGGCCACCATAGCCAGTGATTCTTGAGGAGTTTTTTAGCCCAGAGGCAAGGGAAGGATTCTCCCAAGGTAGCTTGAAACGATTCAACCTGTGGAGCTCGGATTTTGAAGATTGGGAAATTAGGGTTCTTCTGGTTTCAAAGCTATCGAGGTAAAATTTGGCAATTTTGCTTATAATTTGATTTTTATGTAGTTATGAAAGTTGTAATTGGAGTTGAGATGAAGAACTTTTGTGTTGGAAGTTTTGTCAAATTTTGACTTTGAGTCGGCGCCGCCGCCGCCACTGTGGTGATGGTTTCCGGCCACTTCTGGCCACCCCAGTAACAGTGTATGTTCCACTTTTTAATCTACACATCGATACGATCATTTTGATATATATTTTGTAATTTTTGGAAATCGTATGAGCAAGTTATGAATTTTCAAAGTTTTAGGGTTTTTGGTTCGATCTATTTTCGATCTGTGAGGATCTGGTCGTCCGATCGACTTGCAATTTTGTTATATTGATCGTTTAAGTATTCCAGGGTCCTCAGTGGTCTCGGATGAAGTTTTGCCTCAATTGTCAATACTTTCGATTTTAGGGCAAATGGGAGTTCGAAGTTCAATCGTTTTTGATTAGCGTACTAAGAGCAAGTTCATCCATTGGGTCACCAGTTCACCCACTATTCACTGCTTTTTAGTGTTAATTTCACCCTCTGGGTCACGAGCACAGTGTATTTCGTGCACTGGGTCACCCTGTACAGTGTTCTGGGTCACCATGGTGACCTGCACAGTGTATTTCGTGACCCAGAGAATGAAAATATACACTAAAAAGCAGTGAATAGTATGTGACCCGGTGACCCAACGGGTGAACTTGCTCTAAGTTAAGATCGTATTGTACTTAGGTGACTGAAGGAGCATATTCGATACATTATCTCTTGTAAGAGAAGACGCAGCAGGATTTAGAGGTGAGTAAATATCATGTGGTTCATTTACGAACCGAGTTATTTAATTGTCGGAACTGATTGATAATTATAAATCATTTTCGAAAATAAAGATTTGTTTGAAATAATATGAACTCGATCGACTACGGTTCATAGGGCTACGACTCATAGTAAAAAAATGCATTCAAGTATAAAATGAATTTCTTGGTTTTAATACGTATGAAATATAGTTGGTATTAGTGGTCATTCCTGCGTGAATGACTACGTGTGTGTGTGTGTGTGTCTGTAGGGGAAAGCAAAATCAGTAAAATCAGATACATCCTCCAAGTCAGAAGAATTGAAAGAGTTAGCAAAAAAGCTCTTAGCACAAGCAGCTACTCTCAGTAATGTTGAAGATGAATCTGATGAAGAAGAAGAAATTTCTTCCCATTCCTCATCCTCATCTCGCAATCATCTAGGCACTCTCGGTAAACCAGTCAAATGGGCTAATTTCCAAGACAGCAAAGACCCATATGAAGACTTCGAGTAAAACAATCAAGACCCACTACCAAAACAGTTCACTATTCATGAATAGCTAATCGGCTGCTAATAGTTCACGAGGCAAAAACATAGCTAATCGTGCTACTTCCTGATTTTGGCCTTTTCCAGTAAAAGCAAATTCCCTGCCAGTAAAAGTAGTTTCCCCTCCCGTAATGTCCGGGCGTCAAGACCTATATAAGGAGCATCTCTCCTTCAGTTAAACCAAGTTCATTTTTCTTGAAGTTCCATTTTTTCAATTCCCTCTAGTTTTCTGATATAGGAGCTCATGTGTTGAGCAGAATCCCTTTTCTTCCTTCACTATAAACAGTATCAAAACCTTCATGCATACTTGGTTTTGAACTAGTAAGTTTTATGTTTTGTAATAAAGTTTTATGTCTTGTAATTTAAAGTCAATTTTACTGCGTTCTGCGTTCTATTATCAGTATGATTTTGTAATATAATTTCCAAATTATCAGTCAATTCTATTATCATCAGTCAATTCTATTATCAGTGTATATTTTCCACTTCAGCTCGGTTTCTGTTATCAAAATCTGATTCTCAAACAAATTACAAAAAAACCTCTCCCTATTACTTGAGAACCATTCACCATCTTTTCTACGTTGAACCAACCATGAGTCATCTCAAAAACCCAATGTCCTTAGTTAAAACTTATTACCCTCCTGGTTTTTGCTTTCTACCTAGTCACCCTACCAAGTCATTAAAATTTTATAGAGATATTCTTTTTGAAACTAAATCAGTCACCATTAAGCCTATTCATGACACAAAGGATCCAACTAAGATCCTATATCATTCTCTATACATAGTCCGTATCATTTCTCTTTCCCAATGGGGTGATCCTCCATTCACCTATCACAAATGCGGAGACCTATCTTGTAATTATAATGATTATGAAGAAGCCTGGAATGCAATCTTCCTTCACCAAACAGATGATTTCAGTCATTCCTGGTTCTTAAATTTTGATAAAGTATTCAATCGACAATTCCCAATGTGGTTCCTTGGATGGTGGAGGGCTCATGGATGCCCATTTGACATCCTTCCACAAGAAATCAAAATGCAATCACTTGTTTCTCAACAGTCATGAATTTCACAAATTATGATCTAAATTTTCCAGTCACACTACATTTTATGGCCAAATACAAGCTATATATATATATATATATATATATATACGTGGAATATATATATTGGATTGTGTGACATTGGTAAAGTAAAGACTAAAGATTGAGAGTTGATTGAATTGTTATTTCGAGCATTTCTCTTATGAGTATACAATTATCATGATGTGTTGATTATTGTGTAGAAGTGTGTTTTGCTTGAGGAAAGTATTTGAGTCAAGTGGACTTACAAATGTTCAGTTGAGTATCGTTTATCACATTGGTGATTGAAGCAAGTATTATCGTAGGTTTGAACCTCGGCCGAGGTGACAGGTTACAATTCAGTTAGAGCTCTAGTCTGTCTGCATGCATGTTGTCATGGTGGTAACTGGGTTACTGCATCATGAGTACATAGTCTATTTGCATGCGTGCGGTCCTGGTGGTAACTGGGTTACTGCATCATGAGTACGTAGTCTGTTTGCATGCGTGCGGTCCTGGTGGTAACTGAGTTACTGCATCATGAGCACGTAGTTTTCTGAGAATGTTTATGGTGTTCTTTCTTTAATTTATACGTGGGATTTGGATTACTATGAATTCTATTGTTTGATTTAATTATAATCTCCTGAAGTAAAATACACGCAGGGATTACTATGATTTTGGATCGAGTGTTTTTGGGTGATCTCCTGAACTAATTTTCTATGCAGAGATTACTGTTTTTATTTAGTTTTTTTGTGGTTATTTAGGTTTCCTCATACGAGCTTGCAAAAGCTTACCTGGTTCGTTGTTTCAACCCGGTGCACTATTCTATGGTGTAGGGTTTATTGTGCAGGTTAGAATATCGATTAATCGTCATCGAAGCTGAGGGTTGGTTGCTGTTGTAGCTTGGACGTTGAAGTGTACGTTAGTTTTATTCTTTCGCTGTGTAGTGAGTGCGTTTACTTATTGAATTGTCGATCAGTTTAATTTGTAAACTCTTTGTACATTAATATGTGACTTTAAAGAATGAGTCCATATTGATGTTGGTGAGCTCGGTTTGTTTTATCGCTTAATTTAAATGAAGGATTTTCTATGTGTTTTTATTGTGCTTGTTAAGTTGTCGCGTTTTTTATTTGAATTTCTTTATTCGAAATTCGGGGTGTGACACAAAGGCTCGTCGAGGTGAGTTTCTCTCGGGGAGATGAGTTCTCGAAGTGACAAAAAGTGAACTTTTAAGGAGGCAGGTTCTTGAGGGAGCAATCGCGTCAAGCACTCAAGGTAAGTACATACTATGATTAATTTCAAATGATTGATAATTTAAAAAGGCATGTTTGTAAAGGCTCGAGGAGGCGGACCCTCAAGGGAGCGATCATACCAATCATTCTATAAGGTCATCGAGGTTGGCGTCATCGACGTCGAGGCAGGAGTCACCATCATTGAGAAGGGCATCATCAACATCAGGGCCATGGAAACACTAATGACGGTCATCAAGGCCGGAGTCATCGATGTTGAGGCAGGCATCACGGTCATCGAGAAGGGTGTCGCAGAGGTTGGGGCCAGCGTCCGGGTCATTGAAAAAGGTGTCACCGATGTCAGGGCCAGCATTGCAGTCATTGGGGTGGTCGTAGTGAAAGGCATCACTGACGTCAGAGTCAACGTCAAAGTCATTAAGAAAGACGTCACCGACGTTAAGGCAAACGTCGAGATTATTGAGAAAGATGTCACTGACGTCGAGGCTAGCGTCGAAGTCATTGAGAAAGACATCACCGGCGTCGAGGTTATTGAGAAAGATGTCACCGATGTCAAGGCCGGCGTTGAAATATTAAGAGAGGCGTCACCGACTTCGACGCCGATGTCGCGGTCATTGAAGAAGACGTCATCAACACCGATGTCGACGTTGCGTTCATAGTGAGGAAGATGTCACCGACGTCGTGGAATGTTCAGGGAGTTAAGCGATTAAGAAGGGAAACTCAGTATCATGCATTGGCGTTACTCAGTGACAGCGTCACAAGCAAAAAAATAAAAACACAGGGAAGAGAGAGAGTTTCGCAACTGGGTACCTTAGGCTCGACGTCTGGTTTGAGCTGCGCTAGAGGCATGACTCAGGAATGAGACAGCTCGTCGAAGAGTTTGGAAGCTAGGCTCCAGTACGGCAGGCAAGGCACTAGGGGCATGACGCGTTGTTGGAGATGCTACAAGCAGATGAGTCGGGGACGCGAAGATCTGGCACTGGACAAGCTGTGAGATAGAGGCATATCTGAGTTGAGCGCGTTGGCTGTCGCGTCGTCGACGAGATGATATGCGGACTATGAACAAGGAACAAGGAACAAGGATCTTCGTATAGGAGAACATCTACACTTTCAACGCTAGGAAGGCCTAAATGAAATTCAAAGAAGGGTACCCAAAGATAAATTTAAAGATGTGGAGCCCAGAGAGGAAATTTGAGCTTTGGAAATTTTTTCTTGGGATGAATTCTCAAGGAGAAAATTTGGGGGCATTGTGGGAGTGGTCAACTTTTGTTCTGCCTGCAATTGAGGAGATTAACTTCGCAATCAGTATGGAGATAAATTTCAGTCATGAATGCGGCGATTATACGGCCTTAACCACGATAATAACCACGCGCAATGATTACGGTTATGAATGCGCAATGAATGGTTGTCGTAAATTAGTCATGATTAACCATCGTTAATGTAGCAATGATTATCATCATAAATGAGTAAGTTAATGCGACCATAAAAGCGGGAATAATGGTGACTTGTTCCCCAAGTAAGTCTCTGCCTATATAAAGACTGCCCGACGTCAAGGTAAAGTATCTGATTCCGACTCTTCTTACTACACTACTAAGAAACATACTGACTTAGGCATCGGAGGGCTTTCTACAAGTACCCCTCCTCCTCGTCAAGCCGAAGGTCAAACTTTGAGTCAACGCTCAAAGAAAGCTCCTCAATTGTTCCCGGTTAGCTCCCGCTCCAGTCTGCATTCATTGGTGAGTGAAAATCCTTTACAAAATTTTTCATCACCAACAAAGGACGGCTCCGTAAGACTTTGTATAGGAAGCTGAATAAAATTACAGTGAGGAATAAATATCCTTCATTCCTTTGCCCCATATTGATGACTTGTTTGATTAGCTAAGGGGTGCCAAAGTTTTTTTCAAGATTGACTTGAGGTCAGGTACTTATGCATAAGGGTAGCTAATATAGCCAAAACTGCCTTTCGATCATGTTATGATAATTATGAGTCCCTAGTTATTCCTTTTGGACTTAATAATTCACCTGCTGCTTTCATGGACCTCATGAATTGGGTGTTTTGCCCATATCTTGACCGTTTCGTGATCGTGTTTATTGATGATATATTGGTTTATTCAAAGAGAGAGAAGCTACATGCAAAACACTTGAGTCTTGTACTGTAGACCTTAAGGAACAACCAGTTGTATGCTAAATTCAGTAAGTGCGAATTTTGGCTTGACAGTTCTTGGATCATGTTGTTTCTGCTGAAGGTGTTAGTGTGGACCCTCAAAAGGTGGAAGCAGTATTGAATTGGGAAAGGCCTACTAATGTGACTAAAATTCGTAGTTTCTTGGGTTTGGTTAGTTATTATCGACGTTTTGTGCAAGACTTCTCAAGAATTGCGGCTCCACTAACGAGCTAACTACAAAAGGTGTCAGATTTGTTTGATCAAATGAATGTGAGCAGAGTTTTCAGGAGCTCAAGAATCGTTTGACTAGTGCCTTAATTCTAGCCTTGCCTGATGACAGTGGAGAGTATGTGATTTACAGTGATGCTTCTAGACAAGGTTTGAGTTGTGTCTTAATACAGCATGGAAATATTATTGTTTATGCCTCTAGACAGTTGAAGCCACATGAATTTAATTACCCGACGCATTGAGCTTGCAGCTATAGTATTTTCCCTTAAACTATGGAGACATTATCTGTATGCAGCCCAGTGTCAAATCTTTATAGACCATAAAAACCTCAAGTATGTATTTTCACAGAGCTAAATTTGAGGCAAATGAGGTGGATGGAGTTAGTTAAGGATTATGATTGTACTATTGAATATCATCCGGGAAATGCCAATGTAGTAGCCAATGTGCTTAGTAGGAGGCCTCCATATCTTTGTCATATTTAAGGACAGTTCGGGTTCCACTTTTGTATGAGTTACGAGCTACAAGGGTTGGTTTTCCAGTTGATAGAGTCTGTACCTTGGTGGCTAATTTCCATGTGAGGCCAATCCTGATTGATGAAGTACGTGAGGCACAATTTCAGGATCCATCAATAAACTGGATGAAGAAGGTAGTACTTAAAGACTCATAGTCAGATTTCTCTATGAGAAGGGATAGAACTTTGATGTTTGGGAATAGACTGTGTTCCAAACGATGAGTCACTTAAACAGGAAATACTTGAGAAAGCTCATAGTTCTGCTTATGCTATGTACCGTGGTGGTACGAAGATGTACCAAACTCCTAAAAAATATTATTGGTGGCCAAACATGAAAAGAGAAATTGCATCCTTCATGAGTAGGTGCTTGGTGTGTCAACTAGTGAAACCAGAACGTCAGAAACCTTCTAGTTTGTTACAACCTTTACCAATCCCGGAATGAAAATGGGAGAATATCACCATGCATTTCATTTACGGTCCATCTCGTACTCAAAAAGGTAATATGGTATTTGGATGATTATAGACCGACACACTAAATCCGCTCATTTTCTAGCAGTCAAGGAAGCCTTTAGTTTAGATAATTTGGCAAAACTATATGTGAATGAGATTGTTAGGCTTCATGGTGAACCGGAGTCCATTGTTTTTTATCGTGACTCCCACTTCACATCGCAATTTTGGGGAAAATTACTTTGGGAACTCAATTGAATTTTAGCACTGCTTTCTACCCTCTTACTGATGGGCAATCAGAGAGGACCATTCAGACCTTGGAGGACATGTTGAGGTCTTGTGTTCTACAATTCAAGGGGAGCTAGGATGATCACTTGGCCTTGATGAAGTTTGCTTATAATAACAATTATCATTCTAGTTTTAGTATGGCTCCCTATGAAGCCTTGTATGGAAAATAGTATAGAACACCTTTATGTTCAAATGAAATGGGAGAAAGAAATCTTATTAGCCCTGAGTTTATTCAAATCACAGCTGATAAAATCAAGGTGTTGAAGGAGAGACTCAAAACATCACAGAGTAGGTCAAAGAGTTATGTTGATAACCGCAGGAAGCATCTAGAGTCTCAAATTGGTGAACTGTGAGAAGCTTAGTCCTAGATACATCAGCCCTTATGAGATCGTGGAGCGAGTAGGTCTTGTAGCCTATCGCTTGGCACTACCCCCAGAGTTTTCCAGGATACATATTGTTATCCACATATCCATGCTTCGCAAGTATGTGGCTGATCCTTCTCATGTTTTACAAGCTCAGCCTGTTTCACTTAAGAAAGACTTAACTTATAAGGAAGAACCAGTTCAGATCCTTGACGAATAGAGCAGGCACTCCAGAACAAGATAATATACCTTCAATTAAAGTATTGTGGAGGAATCATCTAGTCAAAGAAGCTACTTGGGAACTGGAAGATCATATGAGACAATAGTAGCCCTATTTTTTCATTGATAGGTATGAATTTCGAGGACGAAATTTTTATAAGGGGGGGGGGAGGTTGTTATACCCCGTACCAAAGTTAACCTATTGTTAGTGTTAGTAAATGACGATTTTTATTTCCTTGGTCACTGTTTTACCGTTTAGGCGACTCAAATTTTGACTTTTTCTTTAACCTGAAAATTTAGAAAAATTTCATAGAGATGTTATAGAGCATGTTAAATTGAGTTTGTAGAAAAATTACAACCCAAAATCGGAGTTTGTATGGAAAAATTACGACAAAAAACCAAAGTTACTATTTCAGGCCTTAGAGTATATATATATAGGGCATTTTCCATTTTGGGAAAGCATTTTTCCACATTGTTCTAAGTTTCTAACCCTAATCCCTAATCTAAAACGCGACTTGGTTTCATTTCCGACCCGAAATTAGGATCCGACAAGTTCTCCACAGTCAGACCACCTCTGAGCTCGCTACCGATAGCCAACGAACCCTCTCTTCCTCCTTTTTGAATCCTATTTTAAGCTGTAAGGCCTTGAATTGAGAGAATCAAAGAAAAATCATCTTTGTTGCCGCACCAAAAAAACCCGGTATGATTTATAATTTCTGGCTATTTCTGGCCGAGAAATCACCTGGGTTTTTAAAGCCTGCATTTCACTGAGCATTTCTATACTCAGCTTTTGGCTCGAATTGACTAGAGATGTGAGAATCGAGCCCTTGAAGCTTTTGGGTGCCGAATTTCTTTTGGGCCTTTTTTGGCAATTCTAGGTTGAATTGGTTGTTGTTGCGGGTACAAAAGTTCAATCCCATGTCTTAAGGATTTGAATGGTGTCAGTGGTGTTTTTTGAATCGGAGTTGTAGGGGAGGCGCATAAACCCACACACCTCCACTAGCGGGTGCGAGGGGGCACATGTGACACCTTCACTCCTGCTTTGGTTTAGATATTCGAGTTCGTCATTAGGAGTCTATGGCCATACTTTGTTTTACGAATTTCAATTATTGGGATATTGATCGGAGAATTGTAATTCTGAAACTTTCAGTTATTTATTCGCGATGTTTGAAGTTGAGAGTGGACATTTGATTTTACATAAAATTATGCATGTAGTACTATTTTTAAGCATCGGTTGATTTAAATATGATTGATTTATTTCGAATTTATGATTTTATCGTTTAGAGATATTGATAATCCAGTTGGAAAGATGATTGATTGAATGTTATGGGCACTATGTGAATAGGAGGTAAATTGTGAAAGTTGTGTCATTGCATACATGTATTGCCTGGTCGGCAATACCCTTCAGGTAATAGTCTGGTCAGGGGGACGGTAGTACCCTCCGATGATCCATCTGGTCGGTAGCACCCTCTAGATGACATGCGATGGTTAGTCGACAATACCCTCTAGTCATCATCTCCTAGTATTCCGGTCAGCAGTATCCTTCGATGCGTAATCTGGTAGGCAGTACCCTCCACATGACATAAGATGATTAGTCTACAGGACCCTCTAGTTATCGAAAATTTTATATGACACTTTCAGATGATGATTTTATGTTTGGAGTTTGATTTAAATATTTTATCAAATTGTACTGCATGCCGGGGTTTTTTGAGACTAAAATGGGAAAGCATTCACTCTTACCTTATTTTTTAAAAAATTATTCATTTCTTTTTCGTCTACTCACTCTAACAGGTTTTAAATGTTTTTCCCTGGGCTTTTCAGTTTTTCGTTTTGCCAAGGTCGTGCATGAAGGAGTCGAGGCTTAGGATCCATCGCTTCCTTTTCAATTATAGGTTATTGTTTAGGCCACTCATGTATTATATCGGTTTAAATTCGTAGATTGCTCTAATCACAAACTGTAAATTGTTGTTAAGTACAGTACTTGGAAAATTTGAATGTTGTGATCGTACTAAGGTGTGTATTAGCCGAAATGAGTATTTTGAATATGTTAGAATGTAAAACTAGTTATTGTGATGTTTGGTTTAGAAGTCTTGTTTTCCAAGTTTGTTATTTGGGTAGTCAACTTTTAAGGAAAACTCCGCCAAATTTTTGGTAAAATTTTTCATGAGGTCCCCCCCCCCCCCCGGAAGCCCGTTTCGGGTTTTAGGATGAAATCTAGGTTGGGTTCCATCATTAAACTAGCTGGGTCAAACCACATCATAGTAGCTCAATACTCTATATTGCTTTTATTTGACTTGTTCCTTTTCGTTCACGGGATTTTGGTATTACATCCCCCCGTTGTACTTTTTCCAATTATAAGTGAAAAATCCATGATGGCCAAGCCTCCCACTAGTTCCAGGGAAAGAAAATAAAATATAAAATAAAAAAGTAAATCACATTTGCATTATCAATTTATAACACATTTATAATTACATATAAATGAAAACATTAGTTGAGCAACCTACTACACTACTGTTTAATTATTCGTCATATTAAATATCACAATTCTATTATAATGTACAATTTTAGAGAGATTATATTGTAAATAGGTTTATTATTGATTAATTGTCTATGTATCTCTAGCGCCTCTGGAGTAGTACCAAAGAAAGAGCCCCACTACGTCTACATACATGAATGTCTAATGAGTAGGTCTATTTCTATGTACCATTATGAGTACTACTACTATCTTCTTGTATGTCTGTAAACGGCAGCAGAATGATATGTAACGGTCTATTCTGGCTTTAAATGAATCACCCACCTTTTGGGTTTGGGTTTGATTCAAAAAAAAAATCATTTTATAAATGCAATTAATGTGATTTCTTTATTTTTAACCAAAATTTCAACTGAAATCGAAAAATTTTCTAAAAAGAAATTTTTTATTTTAATTTGAAGTACTGAAATCAAAATCGAAACCGAAAAAACTAAAGCATTGTTACTGGCCCAAATCTTAATGAACTAATAAAAGCACTGTGAAACAAAATCACTAATTCAATCACAATATAAATACAAGTACTATGCACAACCAAGTGTGTGTGTGTGTGTGTGTTTTTTTTTTTTTTTAAATTGCAAATCTACAGATCTGTTGCACGTCTCTTCTCTGTGAGAGACGGAACGCGCCGCACGTGCTCGGACTTTGATCGAGGTTTAGCCAAGGTTCTCTCGTCTGGCGGCACTCTGCTTCGGTGGAGCTTGCCTCTGCTAGGATCTACAATGGCTTGAAGTTTGATCACAAGATTTGGTTTTGTTCGGTTCGAAGCTTCTCTGTGCTGGGGGAGTCATGGTGTCTGGGTCAGGGGGCGGCGCGGGCTAGTGTTTGGCTCCAGTCATCGGCGACTGCGCAGCTTCATCGTCAGGGGTGCAGTCGGCGCTCTAGGGGCACAAGGGATCCTTTTCTTTTTGGATCGGGTCTGGTGCTTTCCGAGTTCGATGTTGTCTTTGAGGTGATGGCGGTATGGTATGCGGTGGTCCTTGAAGTGGGCAGCGACGATATGGTGCGGTCATGGCAGTTGTCTGTTTGCGGCGTGCGTCATCCTTAGCGTAGGGAGATGGAGGTGGAACAAGGCTGGGTCAACAATTTGGGCCTAGGGTTTCTATTTTCTTTGGGCTATTTAATAGTTAGTTTTTTCCTTTTTTAAGGAACTCTAGGTTAGTAATTTTATTACTTTCAATAAGTCCTAATTTTTAGGGAGCTACGCACTTTTATGCATCTAGCAAATCCTCCGGAGTAGTACAATGGAAGATTCATACTATTTTGATGTATTTAATGTCAAATGATGACCTAATTCTATATACCACTGTGGGTACTAACACATCTTGTCTGTCTATAAATGGCAGCATAATGGTATGTAAGGGCCATTCTAGCTTTTGATCAATGTACTGGCTATGCCTTCTTATAAAAAATAATAATAATAATAATAATAAATATATAAAAAAACCAAGTGTTTTTTTTTACAAAAAGATAAAAGAAAATCATACACGTAGCAGAAAAACAATTGAGTTACTATGAATTTTCAACATACGCGTAGCAAAAAACAAACAGAATTAGTGTGCAAGCCTCTTAGCCATTCCTAGCAACAACAAGTGCAGTTCCAAGTCATCTGCTTCTCTCCTCAAAAATGCAAAAAATGTGAAAAGCCAGTTGCGAGATTCCCGCTAATGAGCAAAATGCAAGGGTGTGCAATTCTTATCACCTTTGCCATATGCATTTGTCATCTCACGCCGATGGAACACTTACTTCTATACTATTTCTTCCCAACTTTCTTGTGTTTGAACAGTTTGGTAGTAGTGCCAGGTCTCCTTACCGCAGTCACATCCTTGCCTGTATTCATCTTCCCTATCTTTCCTTTGCGACCACCTGTGGGTCGCTTACTGTCATTCTCTTTGTTTGTCTTTCCACTTTTTTCTGAGTGGTCTTTAAAGGATTTAGTACCATCAGATTGCCTACTTCTCATGGCACGTTTCAGTCCATCTCCACCCCCAGAAGATATACCATCAGTACTAGGGTTTCCATTTATGTGTTCCTTCACCCTTTTTCTTTTTCTATGTTCCATTGATCCATTTTTCTCAGGTAAAGGACCCAATTCCTTGCGTTTTCTATTCTCCATCCTTTGAAAAAAGAGTTCATCAGTAATAAGCAGATTTAAAAACTCAAAAGTACAATTAGCATATGCCCACAGGTGGCTGTAAGTTCTTAGAACTTCAGAATGATATCAGACCTGTTGGTTGAAGAATCTTCCTGCTTCATATCTGTTTCTGCGGTGGCAACTTCCTTGGAACTTTTCTTGTTATCACGGCGGTTCTGCAATAGATGTAACAGTATAACCAATTTCTCATGTCATCCAAAGGAACTTGATTCAAGTTGGGAGACGCAATAGATAAAGCAGAAAATGAAAATTACCTCCAGAATACCCTTAACAAAACCCTTGTATTTATCTGGTGTAACTAACTCAACTCCCGCATAACCACACTTCCTTAACATAATCTCCACTATGACCGTGACCTATAGATAAAAGGATCACGATCAAGTTCTAACAAAGTAAAAAGTTTCACAAATATAATGAGTATGGATTTGTATATTGAGCATGTTACAAACATAAATATCCTTCTGCATTCGTGTAGCCATTAAAAGCATTCTTCTAAGTTAGCACGTACCTTTTCTCTAAAATGATGTCTCGAGACAGGGGACCAGGGAAGAACTGCAGTGACAATAGCTGGTAGAAGATTTTGCAGACGCCTAGTTTCTAAGCAAGATACTAGTACTTTCACAAAGCCCAATACAGCCTGTCAAATGTATAGCAACTAATGCATTAACATTTCCTGACCCACAACAGAACTCATTATCATTACATAAAATGAATAGCAATAATCTATCAACACTCACTTTGATGACTTCGAGAGCTTTGCCTTGCAGCAAAGATAAAAGAGAAGGAACAAGCTCAGGTATTGAAAGGCAAATATCAGTATCTTTATACACCAGCACCGATAGAACAGACACTGCTCCGCTCTTTATATGAGGTGATGCACTGGAAAGGTATCCCATTATCTGAACATTGAAAAATAGGCACTCAATAACCATAAAGAAGAAGAGAAGCAGATTGCAACAAAAGACTAATTACATCTAAGACTTATTACTATTTACTATTCATTACTATATGGCCTTTTCCAGGATGTAGTACAGTTTGCTAGTATTGATAATTTTCGTCCACATGAGCAGAGTAGATAAATAGCCTCATCCAATATTTCAAGTGAGATAACTGAAGCACTTACCATGTTAATTAATTTCTGGTAAGGTCCGTCTGAAATGAGACATGATGAGTCTCTCAAGCTGGATCTTATGTTGAGGAGTATATCATAGGCTGTTTTCCTAGCTTTCTCTTCGTGGGACTGCGTATCAAGAAATCTATTAGTTAATAACAGATACCTCGTATCATGAAACTTATACCCGATGATTAATCCAATTCTCAAATAAAATTCTCAAAATAATTCTTACATCCTTTAACGTGACTATGATCTCATTGAGAATAAGAAAAGCCTTTGCATTTTCCACCTCTGAGTCTATCTGCAAAATCATTTACAATAGAAAAACTTCAACTGCCAAGAAATGAGCGTAGCTTCAGAAGTATATAGCAGAAAAGTAAATATGTCAACAGTATGATGAACATGCAGAATTCAAAATACTAATCATGAAAAGGTTAGAATTTGGAGAAAAGGAAAATATTGGAGAGGAAAGACAAAAAAAGATATTTTCATAGCTAAAAGGCTTGATATTTGGGAAATTGATGCCAACTGCCAAATTCTTTGATGTAATATGCCAAAAGCTATGTGTCTGGTTATGAAGATACAACAAGAACATGCAGAGATATAGTATTTATCTCCTAGCCTCTTAGGCTTAGTAGGCCCTACTTTAATCTGTATTGTGAAAGTGTAATTCTTGTTCTCCATTGTCTGTTCTTATGTTATTGTATTTATTACCAAGACTTCATATAAAAACAAATAAATAAAGAGTAACACATTACTCAACCCCCACTCCAAAAGAAACTGTTCCTCACTATGCCATCTTTCCTTCCTCCCTAGCAAAAATTCCAGAATCTAGAAAAAAGGAAGATCAGGAAGACTAAGCCCAACATCCAGTTACAGTTGACACTAATAAACGATACCCTATACAGAAAAGGAATCAAAACTAAACAAGATTTAGAATCAAGGGAACCATATTTTAAAACATGTTAACTGGCACTATACATTAGCAATGGGTGCATAGGTTTCTTCTACAAGCAATAAAGAATCACGCAAGAGAAGAAGAGTTGTTTCCGGGAAAGAGCTAAAACATGCACAGCACATATTTTCTTGCCATCATGAAATAAGCACTTGAAAAGCTGCATGTCTTCTTTAAACAAACGAAAGATCTACAAATATCAGAAGCAATTGCATAAATAGAATGTTTCTAAAAGATGAATATGAGTCACATTGTTAACCTTCAAAGTATGAATCATTAAAGTCTGGAAACAAGCAAATCGACTCCTTAGAGATACGATATCACCCGGACATTTCAAACCAAGTAACAGATCAATCAATTCGGTAGAGCGGGAAGAACAGAACCAAGCATATTCCTGCAATATTTCATAACAAGAAGGGATATAGCTCAATTGCCTGGCAAGAAGTTTATAAAAAAAATGAATTGAAAAGCGCCAAGATGCTAATGCAAACCTCTAGAATTCTGCTCAAAGCATAGTACGCTTCACGATTTGCAACCTCCTCACTGGTCTAGATACGAAAGTTGATGTATCATTTTTGAGTAATAGGGACGATACTTATAAAACCATAGAAATAGAAAGCCATAGAATAGAAATGTCAACTATACCTCAAAAGTGTGTTTGATAAAGGTATAGATTAGATCAATAAGATCTTCCTGGGCTCCTTCAACTAGAGAAGAAGCTAGTTCCATTATCACACATCTGCTGATTAGTAAAACAAATATAAATAGTCATCGTAATCCAGTTTTGTTGAAAGGAAACCAAACTCATAAAGAAGGAGAAGAAAGAAGTGCAAAGCAGCATGGTGGACAATAAATCCACTCAGAAACCAAAATACACCTGAAAAATGCCTAAATCAACCAACCATAACAGCAGCAACGAAAAATTAATTGTATTTTCTCTCTGGGTTGTTTTCCTAACTTAGGACATTTAGGTCCACAATTTGAGCATATAAAAGGATCTGATAATACACTTGCAGATATCTTATCCGAAGTAGACCTTAGCACAAATCTAGCAATCATAGACTATCCTACAGCTCCATTCTTATAAAAAATAGTCTGAAAAGCCTGAAGCCCAGAACAAATCATATCCCACAAGAGGTCATTTTAGCTCTTGTAGACATCTGATCATTTCATGATACTTCAAATTATTAATAAGCATTGCCATACTCATAACACTCCTAATTCAATCAATTTGGATCTTGCTTCAGAGATTTACATGGCCTAGTGGAAGTGATTTTGAAGATAGAACTTCAAACCAGCAGAGGTAAGATGCTAGGCTACAGGTCTATGTTTCCTTTCAACAAAACAAAATGATTAATGTTCTGTGAAACAACCTTTATGTCCTAGATATGAAGCAATGAACTTGGGGTTAAACTCATTTTTCCTCCCAGTGTTTTGATTGAAATTCCTTTTTGACTTCTGTGCTATGAATTAGTATATTCAGTCATGTGTTTTTAAACAATTAGGATACGTGTCACTGCTGCCAAATTTCACCAAACTGACATTAGAAACGCAGCTGAACTAAACATCCATTAGCTCAGTCATCTTTTCCTATGAGTTATGCGTGCTCAATTGAGCCTCTGCAAGTGTACAGCTAAGGTACAATCTTTAACACCAATTGGATGGAATTGGCTAAAAGTGGCCAAAATTTCAGTGTTTACAACCGAGTGAATTTGAAACATACAGAGGAAGACTAAAATTCAAAAAATACAGGGATGGCACCAAATTCAATTTAACCCATAAACTTATACTAGAACGAAAAAACAATGACCAATCAGTGACTAATTATATAACCATAACACAACAGACAAGACTCACGTATGTAATCGTTGACACCACCATACCACGTAGAACATAAGTATATAGCTTACCGCTGTGCATTTTTCTCTCTAGTACTTCGATTGTGCTCTTCTTCATCGCCCAATGAATTGGTATGACTCTCCACCTTTACAAATTCATTCCTACCATTCATGAGGTGAAACTTCTGAAGTACTGATATGAAAATCTTCTTGGCAATAGAAGAATCAGCTACCGAAGCCAAGCATCTTATAGCATCCTGGAAAATTGAAAGAGTAATTATGTAAGTCGATACTCTACTGGTTTCTCATTATTTAATACCACCAGAATACTTATTTACAGGTATAAAGTAAAATACTGGTTTTCTAATATCACATCTAAATCCAACACGTTGTCTAATATTTCCAATAATATCATGTAGCAGATTTTTTTCAAAGACATTATTTGTTTTTTCAATATGAAGCAGTTCTTAGTTTGATGTCTACATCCAACACATATTTCACATTGCCGATAAAATCACACAGACTGGAAACTGTGAGACTGTCATCATCTGATCCAACCTTACTTTGTTTTTCAATGTGAAGCAACCATTCAAAATCAATAATCTTAAAATAAAATAAAAAAACAAAGAATTTAAAATTTTAAAATTTTAAAAAATCAAAAATTAAGAACCAAACCCTCCAAAAGAAAAATCATTGTAATACAAAAGTAATGTCTACTAGTGGATGAGAAGTCCAAAAAAATAAGCACATCAAACTATTATTCTCTTTAAAACACGTAACTTCATCCTATCCATCTAGCTACAGCCCAAAAGCATGCAACAAACTCACAACAAACCAATCATTCTTCATTAATTATGATTTGTTGATTTTGTTGGTTTTTTAGCCTCAGTGCTTACAAGAACACAATCCCTTAATGAGGGGTCAGTGCTTCAAGACAATTGAGTTTTAACCATGGGCTCTGAAAATTCAAACAAAAGTACATTGATTCTCTCTTCCCCGTATATCACAGCACCAAAATAGGGCTCACCTTTGGATTAAAAACCCAAGAAAGACATTATACTTAATTACTAGCAGATCGACTTAATTAAACAAGACTATTGAATCTAACAAACCATTAACAGAACCACTATAATCAATTTCCATAGTTTAAGACCGATTAATCGCACTTTATGAAATAACGGTTTGGTTCATTTATGTGTTGAGACAATTTTCGGTGTACCCCTATTTAATGGTAAATCTAGGCAAGTGTACTCATTCCTTTAAAAGGCAACCTCATGAAGAGGGTTGCTAACTTACATGGTAGGCCACATAAGAATTAAACCTCTGTCACACTAACAAGGCTTTAAATCCTTTAAAGAAATCATGATAATACCATATAATTAAAGAAAAATAACTAACGGGGTAGAAGGTATGAGTTGGTTTATTCTATCTTTGTGTGTTTCCTTGTTAAAAAAATTAAAAATTAAAAATTAAAAATCATGAACTCAATTGTCTTCTAAAAAAAAAGTAGTTGGCTACAGTGATAGACTAGAGACAAGAAAAGATAATGACAGTTGCTCAAAACTGTACCAAAGTGGGATCTGGTTCAAAATGACATAAAGAAATCGATATATTTAGCATCAGGAATAGTGCGCACAGGACAGTAAATTATACCACCAACAAATGAGGCCATTGGCCTCATAATGTAAAAGAAACCTGCTTCATCTCATGTCAGGGTGATTAAGGTGCACTAACTTGTGAAGCTTAAACAAGGGATGAATGGAAAACCTTTAAATATGAACGCTTCTCAGGTGCTGAACCAACAAAAGAGTCTATGAGGGCCTGAAGCAACTCCGCAGAACACTGTGCCACAGCCTTTATGTTTTTTGTCGCAGTTTTCTTTGAATAAGTGGGTATATTTCCCAACTCTGGTACAGGTTTGGTTGTTGCATCAGCAGCACTAATTTTTTGGTTAACCAGACTTTTGTTCTGATTTACAAGAGCCTACAGAAGAAAAAATATATCAAAAATGTATTATGAAGGGTCAATACAACTACGACAATTCATGTGGATCAACTGAGAAACATCACCTGCAAGGAACATGCAACAGTTTCATGCATTAAAGAGTCCTCCTTCAGAAATGTTACTATAACCTCAGCCAGAGGGACAAAATTTTGGTACATATCAGTTGGATGGCGACAAAAAGAAAGTAGCAGTCCCCACAAATCACGAGCATGACCCTGTAGAGCTTCACGGGTTTTAGACTTCTTAACTGGAAGAGAAGCAAAAGAAAATATGAATTCCAGATGTTGGTATTACAAAATTGACATATGAAAGTTTAAGGAAGCCATCGAAAAATTTAAGATTAAAAAAATATATATATGTCAGGAAATCAGATGCAATAACTTGGTTTGAAACGCATGCGTGCGCGCGCACACAAAAAAAAAAAGCTTGGCTCCTCATTTCCGTGCATCTTTTTCGTTATCCAAAAATCAAAACTAAAATGCTCCTGTAATGAAAAGCGTAGAATCTATAGTTGCTAAAAACCAAAGTTCTTCTTAAAGTTTTTGTATGCCCATTGTGCCATCAAATAAAATACAACCAGATCTGAAAGTTTTTTTATGATTTGGGTCTTCCAACTTCAGCTTCCTCATTATATTTTCTTGTATCTCTTGTGTAGCTGCTGGACTTTCTGGTCCAGTTTATGACCTTAAAAGTCCAATCAAGTATAAAGAAAGTACATACGACAACATTGTGTTGAGAGGGACCGTCATAAAATCTACCAAATCTTAAGGGATTGAAAAACTTGTGAATAAATGGATAGTAATTTCAAAGAAAGTAAAACATAGGATATAAAACGCCTGAGGAACACAAAGGAAAGAACTTAGATAAAAATCATGAATGTAAAACCCTAAGAAATAGGAACCATAGGAATAGATAGACAGTATGGAATTTAAAGGGAATAACTCACTCCGTAACTTCAGTTTCGCATATAACTTATGTATCCATAAAAACAAGACAAACACAAAATTTCTATTAAAATCAACATCATAAATATGTAGATCACTAGTTTTGAAGAAATTTTGCCATCAGATTGCACACCAAATTCGCAAGGCATTGTTAAAGAATATGCCTCTAGATTATATATATTATATATCAGGCCATTTGCAATTTTGCATTTTGTACAGAATCATCTAGTTGCTCAACACAAGATGGAGACACCATAGATGGATACAAAAGGAGAAAAAGAGATGAATGCTAGAAAACAGTTGGTAAAGTTAAGCGTTTTGAAAATGGACTGTAGAGCTAAACTCTAGGAAGCGGGCAGGATCATATGCAGACAAACTTTTACTTCACTGATTTTCTCTAAGACAAGCAGAAGAGAAAGAATAGTACACTATGTACCTTTACTGCTGGCCAGATGAAAGGATTTCGCAAGAGGCATAATATGGTCCATATAGTATGCCAACGATGCTCCAACAACATAATTTTTCAAAATAGGCACCAACCAAATGTTTACGCAGGTGAAGTCACCAGCATTAAGTGATACAGGTACAAGTTCTAGTAGCCTCTCAGGTCCCATAGCAATTACTGCAGTTCCAATACATTTCTGAAGCTGCATGGATATGGAGATTTTTATAAGATCCATGGACTAGATGTACATTTCATTTATAGATACACACACAAATATATATATATATATAGAGAGAGAGAGAGAGAGAGATTCTTTTAAGAAATTGTTTCCCAACCGGTAGAGAGAATATGGACCATTGAGATGCATCTCAATGTTTCTCACCTATTGAGCTTTTTTTCTTTTTTTTATTTTCAATGGAAACAAGAATTTATACCTAAGAATAAAAAGAGAATACACATCAAGGGATGTATATGAATGTTGGTCAACTATTGTGCATTTCATTTGGTATCTAATCTCACAGCTAATAACGGAGTTCTCAATAAACAACCTTTTGAGAAAAATTAAGTATATGATGCATCTCAGCTGTTGTATGCTCATATCTAATTTAATAAAGAATGGGGAGAACCCCAGCTCCTCTTTTAACTACAAGCCATCTTCTCTTCTACTCTTCTGTTGTTCTCTTCCTATTCATTCTGAAGATGTACACTAACACCCCACCAAATCAACAACAAATTTTCAATTCTCAACTGTTTTTACAAATTCAGTGATAAAGCAGACTGTCCATACAATGAACCTTCCCACCCACATAGTACCACAAAAGAAAAATGAACGATCATTTTCAGACAAAAACTACTTTGGAGGCAACCACCCCATGATCATAAAATCTTTCACACTAGCATTTGAAGTAAGAAGTCAGAAAAAGTTGGATCTAGGACCAACAAGAAACAGAATATTTTGGATTTGATAAATTCAGCTCCGCTCATGTCTAGTGTTCATGTCAAGTGTTCAAGAAGTATCTTGAGTGGTCATTTTTGTACCAACATAGCAAATAAAATAACTTACATGGTCAACTTTAGATTTGTCCCCGCTAGCAACGGTCATTAACTCAGCAAGTTTGAGAATAATACTTTTCATATAGATATGGGACATTTTTCCTATAACCAAAAACACAAAGTACCAATTAGAAATTGACTTATCAGTAAAAGAAACAATGTAAGATACAAACACTCGAAAACACTTCTGACCAATTGCAGAAGAAAAAATAGATATTATAGATCCAAAGTGTGTGCAAGGTCAAGAATGTAGCTGACTAAGATAGCAAAACTTAGAAAAGTAACAAGAATTTCTGCAATAATGATCATGAGAATCACCGATTCATACATACCGAGCTTGAGGAACAAAGCAGATATAACATCCAAAAGATGCTCGTTGGGCAGTCCTTTACAAGAGTTAAGACCCTCCTCAAAGATAGCACATATTGATCTCAATGCATTTGATTTTATAATATCTTCTCCTTCATCTTCAAAGGGTTGGTTTTCATTAACCAACAAACTACTTAGATCTACATGTTGGCTAATCAACTCTTTCAAAATAGCTGAAGAATGGGCTGCAGTCCTACCCTCAGAAGTCAAAAGACCTAGATCAGTAAAGTTGCCATGGATCAGAGAACCACTATTAACAGTATCCGCATTTCCATAAAACCATAACATCATAACTCTAACAAAAAAAAATTATTGAAGTATGCAAGAAGAATATACAGCTCTGATAAGGATGTATTAAAAGATATAACATATATGAATTATTGGGTACCCCAACCAACATGTAAACAAAAAATCTTCAACTTCCAGGCACAATTGCAATGCTCATAGTCAAATTCTAGTTTAAGGTTCATCAACAGATATGCCTTATACACTCCAGGATATGCATATATTCAAAATACAAATAACAAAAATCTTAAAACGAACCAAGCAAACAATAAAGATTGCTTAAGATCTAACAAACTGGGGGATAATAAAAAGTATTTATCTTATATGAGATGGCAAAGACAGAGACAGACAGAGAGATTGCAATAGGTTAATTTTTGTTTCATATTAGCATTGAAAAATGCCAGCAGATGACTGTGACATCATCATATGGAGAAGGGCATGGTTGTGTATTTCAACTGCAACACGGTTTTCCGAATAACTAAAATGAAAATAAAATTTGGCAATCCAAAGATATTGACATTCATAACATAGCATCCAAGTATCCTACGTGTCCAATTATAGTAAATAAAATATGAAGCATACCTGCCACAGGGCCACAAATTAGTGGAAGATTCATGATCCATGATGTCGATTCACCAGTATGTAGTATGCCTATAGAATATTTTAACAAGGTTGCTGCAGACATGACAGTATCTGAGGGGTTCTTATTTGCTAAAGACACATATGAGATGAGAGAAGCTATAGTCTCCTCGGTCTTTGAGACAATGGCATCAGCTCTTGAAATCTCAAAAAGTACTTCAATAATTTGGAAAACATGCCTTGTGAGTTCTGAGAACCGCGGACCCAGAAGTTTATTCATTTCTGAAAGAAGTTTTGAGCTGACTTTTGCTGAGAGAAAGGGAACAGTAAGCTTCACTACATTTAGCATGTGTAGGACATCTAGATTTTTAGGTCCATCTGAAGTCCGCGAAGCACTTAACTTAACTGCCAAAGGCATATAACCTTTCAGCATAGAAAGTATCAACTTGCTTGCCTCCTTGATAACACTGCGGGACTGGAGTGACTTAAATACATTCTCAAGACAGTCTTGCGAACATTTGCGGACCTGCAACAAGAAAAAATTCCAAATCAATTTCCTTCAACAAGCAAAGGATTATACAAGGCACAAAGATCCCTCCATCACAATGTCCAAGTGCATCAGCTATATACAGTACTACCCGCACTTGAAGAGAGGCTGTTTATGTTTCATTCTCCTACAAATCACTTAAGAACAACCTTACCATTGCAATAAGCTTACCCTCTTCAAAAACCAAGTACGAAGATTGATCACAAGTTACTTCCACTGATTTTTCATAAGGGTTTATAATATATGCAAATAGTCATAGAATTGAATTTCCTATATAATAAATTAATAATACTGCCACAAAGTACCAATCTGTGTTGTTCAACCCTGAGTCTATACATTTCAACCCAATCTGAAAGTTCTATGCAGTAAAAACCAACTTTAAACTAACATTTCCGCCTATTTGAGTGTGATTTTCTAGTAAATTTAACCACAGAGCAAATTAGAGCAATGCAGATATTCAGATAGAAAAAGCATAGATAGCTACCTTAGGTCTTTTATCAACGGAGAACTTGAGCAATGTCTGCAGCCCCAATTTGATGGATTCCCAATCCTCCAAATCACAAAAGCCAACCAAAGCACCCAAGCACTTGACCACAGCCTTAACGCCGGTCATCATCAGCCGGCCCTCCTCTCTTTCCAGAAGCTCCACCAGCATCGACAGCGCCTCACCCGCCTTGGCCGACGAGATGCTCCGAGGCGGCACCAGCGGGAGCACCAGGGACAGAAACGACAGCAGCGCAGCTACGGCGGTAGGGTCCGTGGTCTGGGACGACATGTCGTCGATGGCGGAGATGGTGGCGGCGAAGTAGGAGGGCGGGGTGAGGGGGAGGGACTCGGCGGCGAGGATGGAGCGCATTGCGGCGGCGGTGGCGAGGAGGTGGTGGTGCTGCGGCGCCGAGGACTTGGAGTAGCGGTCCATGAGCTGTTGGCAGATGTCTGCGCCATCTTTGAACGGCTCGGCCTCGGCGTCGTGGTGGTCGTGGTGGTGCTCTTCCTCCATGGCCTTTTTTGTTCAGGGTTTTGGGGCGGTTGGGAGGCGGAAAGGGTTTTAGACATTTTTGGTTGGTGGATTTTTTGGGTTTAGGGAAATGTTGGGTACCCGACCCGCTTAGGTCTTGGGTTGGGTCTCTCTTTTCCTTTCTTTTTGGGTTACAATAGGGACCTAAAAGGCCCAAACAGAAACAAAACAGAAACTAAGATCATGAATAATGCTATGCTTTGCAACTACATCAGCAGTCATGTTGCATTCCCTAAAGATGTGAGTAAGCTTGGCATTCTGAAAGTCAGGTATCATCAAGGGGATGAAGGGGAGTACTGGACTTTGCAAAAGTTGAACTAGGATAGCAGAATCAGATTCAATCTCTCACTTAGAAATGTGATGCTTTGAGGTTAACTTTAGACCATAAAAGAGACCCCAAGCTTCAGCATCTAAAATTTCACCAATGCCAAGATTATTTGAAAACCATCAATCCAATTGCTAGTATGATCTCTGATCACCCCTCCAGCACTAATCTTTCCAGCAGTGGAGACTCTAGTACCATCAATGTTCAACTTAAAGCAATTTGTAGGAGGTCTACTCCAAGACAGCATGGTGTAGCTATACATAGTGGCATTACTAGCCTTGGATTGGGCACTGATCCATTCTTCAACATAACCCCAAATGATCTTCTCAGGGAAGACAGGCATAACAAAACTAGGATTAAAGATCACCTTGTTCCTCCATTTCCAAATAAACCAGCAAATGAAAACAAATAAACTGCACCACTTAATATTGTTTTTGACTCTAGTATGACAATGAAGCTGAGCAGCCACCCAACCATTCCAATCCAAAAAGAAGGAGTTGAGAATGGTACCAGGTTGAAGAAAGGGTTTCCAAATAGCCTTAGACCTGTGACAGTCTCTGAATAAGTGAAGAAGGCTCGCACCAGCAGAATTGCAAATAGGACAGACAGATATTGGAGTGAATCCTCTTCTAGCTCTTTGCCAATTAGTGAGAATCTTTTATGAAAAACAGTCCATATGAAGATTTTCAACTTAGGAGGGCAGCTAAAACTCCAAATCGCATTCCATTGGGGATTAGGAGGACTAGTAGCATGAAACATGGAATTATAGGCAGACTTAATAGAAAAGCATCCATTTGAGGTTGCATTGCAGATGAGCACATCGTTACCACAACCATCAAAACCAATGGGAACATTTATAATCAAATTCACAATATCAGTTGGCACCACAAAAGCTAAAAGAATTGGATCCCAACTAGTATCATCCCAAAACTCACATTTGGATGCATTAACATCAATACTAGCAGAAGGCAAACCAAAATTGATTAGAGCAGTAGGTAAAAGCTAGTGATCATACTAGATCTTGATTTTCTTCCCATCACCAACACACCACTTTAAATTTTTCCTCAACATAACAGCTCCATGGGAAATACTTCTCCAAGTGCTAGAACAGTCAGGAAAGGGCTTATAATTTTCATCACTGATGCAGCAATCTTTTAGATATTTCTCATAATAAATATTGGCCCATAATCCAAAATCATGTTGAAATAATCTCCAACTATCTTTAGCTACATAGCTTGATTCATGTCAGCAGTTTTTTTAATTCCAAAACCACCAAACTTCTTTGGTTGACAGACAGTCTCCCATCCAACAAGATGGACTTTTTTCTTATCATTTGAATTATCCCAAATAAAATTTATGTTCAACTTGTCAATTCTATCACAAAGACTAACAAGAAGTTTAGCAGTTTGCATTGTGGGACCCACTTTTCAATCACATTTTGGCATCTTGACCGTTTAATTTTTAGGTTCTAATGAGTAGATCATTTCTGCAAATTTTCAGCCTAATTGATTATCGTTAAGGTACCATTCTAAATCAAATCAATGGACGAACTAATTTTGTCCAACATGAACCGTTCATGTTTAAAAAATTAGATCACGATTATAAATGCCTCAACTGTCATCAATTTGACTAAAAATTTACAACATGAACCCTTCATGTTTAAAAAATTAGATCACGATTATAAATGCCTTAACTGTCATCAATTTGACTAAAAATTTACAAAAGTGATCTATACATTGGAACCTAAAGACTGAACGATCAAGATCTAAATATGTGATCAAACAGTTGGTCTAACAAGTGATCCCTTAAAATGACCAAAAAAAGGGATCCCTCATTAGAATGGCTCTATATATATGTGTGTGTGTGTGTGTCAATTCCGCTTAACATTGTTAAATTTTTTAAATCCCAATAATGCCCTTCTTTAATTGATCTCTATTTAGAAGAAAAAAAATTATATATAAAGGCTAAGATGGTAAAATGTAAAATATTAGAAAAAAGAAAAGCAAGAAACAGAGCAAAATGTGGAGTTACAACTCCTCTTAACTACAATTGGACAATTTTTAAGTTTGGGTGAATGAGCATATTCACCTCTATTGTCAATAAACATATTTTTACTTAAAAAATTTATCATCCAACGGTTCATATCTTAGATTACCCTTTGAAGATCATCTATGTAAAAAAAATCATTCGAATTAAAAATCGTTTAATTGTCTAATTAAATCAAACAAATGGATGGTTCTAACAACACTTACTACTATTATGATGAACCGTCCATGTATTTCATAAAATAAATAACTAAAAGGTCTTCAATTTAATTGATTTTTTACAGAGCTAATTTTTGTATGATGATATGCAACATGAATGGTTGGGTTAGAAAATTATAAAGTTAAAATACATTAATCACACTAAAGGCTGAATATGCTCATTCATGCCATGGGTGAACCTAAGAATTGTCCACTACAATTGTAGTTGGAGAAGTTTTAAATACACACCCCTAATTACAATACACACTCCCTACTCAATACAGCACTTATTTTAATTTCTCATTCCAATATTTTACTAAATACACAACTCAAAGTACCTAAAATACCTTAATCTCAAAAACCATGAAATATCCTATTATCTGACTATATTACTACTATTTAATATATTTACAACAGATTGGTATATATTAGTATATTGTCCCTTTTTAAATGACTATATTGATTACTTGTGTTGGTTATTCGAAAATCCATAAAAATTTATTGTTCCCTTCAAATAGATGCCTAGAAGGCTAGAAATAGGTTTTGTATTATTTGAGTTCTCATCTACCAAACACCATGCTTTTTTTTTTTTTTTTGAGAGAAATTATTAATAATAAACATAAAAAAAAATTACAACTTATAGATGTAGAAACTACATCAGAATATAAAATAATAAGAACAATACTAAATGCAACAAGGCATCTGAAGTAAAACCTAACAAAGGTATTAAGGGATGCAATTAAGCATTTGATGAAGCACCGTATATAATCCGGGATATGTAAAACGGTACCAATAGTATGGCCGATAATACTTCCACGCAGAAATATACGTCGAATAGAGGGTAACCTTCTATCAAGGTAACCGGCGGTAGTGTGACCGACCTTGCCTACTCCATGCAAAAAAATACACCGAATAGAGAGCAATCTCCTACCTAAGTAACCAAAGACGCTGATCCAAAATTCATAACAATCTAGGGTCCATAAAAGGTCTCCTGGATCCCAAATGCGAACCCGAACAGCAATGGGCTCATACACCAGTTGCAAAGCCCCAACATTGAAGACCCAACCCAAACTCCTACTTGGGCAGTCCAACATAGCAAAGGCCCAAGTCCACAACCTGCTTTGGGCACCCAAAATCTCTCTTGGCACCCACCCCTTCCCTGACCACGGCCTCCATCTCTGCTCCACCGCCCTTTGCCGGAGAAGGAGCATCCCAGTACCCCCCGCAGTACCTCGCCGGAGAAACTCCACTTGCAGTACCGCCGCCGCTCTCCTGAGAGAAGCATCCACAACCTCTAACAGCTCAATGGCAAACCCACAGCAGCCAAACCCTTCAATTCTGACAGACAATCTCGCCGCCGCCAACAATTGTCCACCGCCGCAGAGAAACCATCAGAAACCAGCAGCCAACGACCTCCGCCATCCAACTTCTAGATTGGGTTTCCATGCCGCCGTCAAAGAACCTGGGTCCCAAATCCGGATCTGACCCAAGACCTCCCTTTTTCCATCTAAACCGAGCCAACCATCCTCACGAGTTCTCCAGACCGAATTCAACAATGGTTCCCAGGTCATGGCGACTTGAGAGAGAGGGAGAAAATCACGATTTACCACCACAAAAGAAGGCAGAAGCCTTCATGGAGCAAAACGGACGAAAAGAAGAGTGGCGGAACTATGAGTTGATCAAGTATAAAATTTTGAGTTGAACTTTAAACCAAAACTATATCAATAGTTTTTTTTACAGTGGCGGAACTACAAAGTTGTCATTGGAGGGACCAAACAAATTAACAATTACAAAGTTTTGTACCTGTGAATCTGTGATGTTTTATTATTAGACAATAAATTGACTAATCAAAACTTTTAGAACAAAAAAAAATAAAGTAAAAAATGGGAGTAAAGTAATCTGTTTTAAAACCGTTTAATGCCATTGATTATGAAATTCTAAATTATATGGTTTCGCACCCCATTTAAGAAAAAATTAAATTAGATGGTTCTTAACTTTATTCTTATCAATAATCGAGTGGGAAGAATAGGATGAGACCTAGCAGAGTTGCTCAGCTAGGGTTAGGAGTTTGCCGACCTTGGCTTGGCTACTCACAAATTGTCCCTCATCCTCGATGGGGTTTGTTTCCGATACCATCACTGGGATCGGATGAAAGGTACTCTTTGTCTGGCGTTGCCATGCAACTCGGGCTGTTGATTGGTCAAGGGATCAAGATCTGCATATTGCGATTGGGCTCTGGCCAAGTTTTGCAGCCGCCATCGGAGAGCGATCATATCAGAATTTTGGTTGAGGCCCAACCATGGATGGTTGAAGGGCATGGCGTCCGATGGGGCTCAGGGTGGTGCGACAGATTGGGGCGTGATGTCTCGCTCGGTACTGGGAAAATCACTGGAGGTGGAGAGTGGGGGTGAATCGGTAAGACCCCAACGAGCACGTCGTTGGGGATGAAATTTAGTCTGGTGGGCGTGTGCATCTTTCCGGCGAGCAACTGCAGTGTGGCAGTCTGCGTGCACAGGCGGCGCGACGATTAACCTCTATCAGATCAGAGGGAGTTTGCGGTAGGGCTGGGCATAAATAGATCCGAAGTTCCAAAACCGGCCAAACCGGCCCGTAAAACCGGGTTGGATACCAAACCGGATAAAACAAGGCTGAAAAAATTAATTTTACCGAACCGGACCCGAATGAACCGGGTTCTGCCTTTGAACTGACCAGAATAATACCGAACCGACCGATTAATTAAGTTATATTTAAATTAATATTTATTTAAATTTATTTTCTTAATGGCTATCGAATTTTGATTGGGAAGAAACAAGTTTTATGTAAAACTTGTCGCACCAGATCCCTATCAGCTATAGAAAACCCTCAGCAACGAATTTCATCTCTCCTCTCTCGTCTCTGAGCCTCTCCCATCTCTCTCTCATCTTGACACTGTGCTTCGTCTTCATAACAGGTGACGAAAACGCTAACACCAAATCTCAACTTAGGGTCGAAGACCTTAGATCTTGACCCCCAACCAAACCCCTCTCTGCTGCTCTGCATAATGAAGAAGCTAGCATCAATCTCATTGTCTCAAAGCTTCAAATCTTCATTGTGAAGAAGATGAGGTCGACGAAGTTTCTGACAACGCCGACAACTGCGACAACTCCGAGAACTAGACAGAGCCGAGAACCAGACAGCGCCGAAACCGAACTGGGCCGACTTGAAATTCGGGTCACATGAAATTTTCGGCCCAGTGTATTTACATTCAGTTTTCGGCCTTAATTTTAGGCCCACCGAATGATTCGGATCGGACTCGGTTTTGGCCCAAAACCGAATCAGGCCGACCCGCGCCCACCCCTAGTTTGCGGTAGGAGGCCAGTGACGGCGGTGAGACACTTATGTTCAAGCTTGGGATGGAGGTGTGGCAGTTCGGTGCTGGCGTGAGGCGCCACGGTTACAGAACCAGGATGGGTTATCTCCGGCAAACGAAGGAGGGACTTTGGCAGAGGTCGAGGTTGAGGTCAGAGCAGGTCTGGGTGCCCAGAGAGTCTTTGGGTACCCAATTGTGGATCTGGGCCTTCTTTTGGTTGGGCTATTCAAGATGGACCTTTGATTGGGCTTTATCTTCTGTTTGGATTCGTATATGGCATCCAGGGGAATTTTTGTGGGCTCATTTTTCGGCTGCACTTTGGAATTGGAATTTCGGCTACTTAGGTAGAAGATTGCTCTCTACTCAACGTATTATTTTGCGTGGAGTAGGTAAGGTCGGTCACACTACCGGCAGTTACCTTGATAGAAGGTTACCCTCTATTCAACGGATATCTTTGCGTGGAAGTATGGTTGGCCATACTATTGGTACTGTTTTACATTGCCCGGGCTCTACCCGGTGCTTCATCAAATGCTTTATAGTATTCCTCATTATTCTTGTTAGGTTTTATTTTCGATGCCCTGTTACATCTAGTATTGTTTTCATTATGATTCAATTTGATGTATTTACTCCATCTATAAGTTGTAATATTTCTTATTATTATTAATAAAGTGGCTGACTATTATCCTAAAAAAAAAAAAAAAAACTTTATTCTTGTATTAAATAGAGAGTTCATGTATAAAAAACATTATCTGACTATTTATACACAATTATACAACAATATAAGAAAATTATGACTATTAATTAAAGAATATATATTCTTCTAATATATAAATGTCTGTTTTGGTCATTTAAACTATATGTAAAATCTAAGTGAAATATAGAATAATAAAGATGTGTATTAAGTAGTTAGGAGTGTGTATTTAAAATTTCTCTTGCAGATGGAGAAAGAAAAATAGTTTATCCCACAAAAAAATTATTAAAAAAATAATTATTCTTAAATGAATAAAAAATAAAATAAAAATCAATTACGTGTGTTAAAAAGCTAGTATATTTTGGTAACAATAGCCACGTTGTTTCCTTCTAAAAAAAAAATAGCCACGTTGTTGCAGTTGGAGTGTTGGACAAATGAAACTATGAAAGGTTAATTGAGCAATAAAAGAAAGAAAACACCAATCGTCTCATGTAGAAATTGTAACAAAAAAAGAGTCTCCTGTACAAACGGTGTGCACGATCTCTAATTGGCATGTGACAAAAGGTAACTGATTTCAACGCTAAATCAGCAAAGAGTGCCATAGATGAAGCAGACAGACCAATAGAAATCGAGTAATTAAGCATTATGAATTGAAAATATGGCGTCCACTGTCCACCATTACCTTTGTCATGAGTCAACGGCCATAAGTAGTCGCTCAAATTTAAAGCCAGTCTCCACAAGCAATGATGGTGATGATCGATGATGCACAACTTTATGTGATTTGCAAAATCCCCTCCTGAATATTAATCACTTACCCCCTTTAATTTCAAGGCCAACTGAGCACTTGAGAATCGAACATTTGGCACATTTTTAATCTCCCAGCGTTCACCGACCCATTATCATTTGCACGATATCAGCGGTTGATGATCGAGAAAGTGATGTATGCAGTACTGTTTCTGGGCAAGACTTCAATATAAACTTCGAGTCTTTCCTTGATTTTGTAGTCCGATGCATGACTACTTGACCACTGCTGGTGCTCGTTCGTTTTTGAAGAAGAAAATAAGTTGAATATTAAAATCTATGGGACAACAAAAATTTACAGTGCCAAATAACAAAGCACTTGAACTCCGTTGAAATTCTATTGGTCCAAGTCACATTGATAGGGGTAATGTGGCCTAAGTTTGCTATTGCATCTACTACAAAATCTACTTCCCTTTAAAGTTAAAACATGCTTGAAAAAAATCGAATGACAATGAGTTACAATCCTCTTTATGTCTTTAGTGATTTTATTAATCTCCAAGACAGGGTGATGACTCTATTAACGGCATCTATGACTAGATTAGGGCTCGTTCGTTTGAATTTACTAGAGAAGTGTTGGCAATGGCTTTGTTTTTTTTTTTTTTCATAAAGAACTGAAGACCCAAATTTGTTTTACAGCTAGAAGAAGAAAAGAAAAAAAATCTTGTTTTCTGCTGAGGCTATATAGTATATACTGGTCATATATTAATAAAATTCTGGGGACTAGTTAGGGTCTATAATAAACATGCATGATGAGAGAAGAGTGGCTAGAGTCCAGGCAACAAAAGCTGAGGTCTCGATTTGCTCACACCATCGGAGCTAGCAGCTCATCTGGTCTCTCACTATAAAACCCTACAACTACCAACCAACCACGTAGCAGTGCACTCGTACCACCAGCAGAAGCAGCTGGGGACATGGGTTTATTATGAACACGTGTTCATGGCTCCATGGAAGCTTCCTTAAAATTTAGATTCAGATCTAGCTACCGTCAAAAGTTCAAAACAGTAGCAGCAGCAGCAGAGACTAGAGAGAGAGGTACGAGACTCGAGAGCACCCACCGGGGGACCTTCATTAATTCAATGCCGAGATCTCAGACGATCCCCCACGCCCTCAGATATTCGTGTCTCGTTTCGGTCGGTGACAGTCAATCATTGACCCATAATCAGTCATTCAGTCTCAATTTTTTTTTGGTTGAGAATCACGATCCACGGTTCTATTTCAAGAACGCGACAGTTTTCACTTGGCATGCATATGCCTATGTTTAATTTTCAGGATAAATTACAAAAAATGATTCAAAACACCGTCGTGGACTTACATAAACAGAAATAGATTGTTGAATTATATCAAGTGCACTTTTGTTATTATTACATAAAAGATTGACTACAAATATCAATGACTGAGATCACGTAATAAGTACTGAATTATTTACACTAACAATACATATAAGAATTTTCGGTAAATTACATCATCTTTTGTTGATCATATATTTTATTTAATCAAAATATTTCTAAAGGAAAATATGACTATCAACTAAAGATTTCAGTTAGAAGAATTAATTAGGCAAACTCAGTAGCTCGTGATAAAAGGAGGGCATGCACGACGCCTATTGATAAGCCTATTAGCTCAAATTTGTAACTAAAAAAGACATCAAGTAATTAGTTGTGTGAGTTGAGCCTAGTCGTAGTTGGATGAGTTTTGTTCCCCCCATAGTGGAGTCTTACAAAACCATCCATCCTCATATTAAGACAAAGTGGAAACCACCAGACAAATAGAATTGCAAAATGCAATCTGTATAGTAGTTAGTCACTGTTAGAAGTGGATGCTTGGATTCTATGTAATAGTCCTTAAATAGTAAACGTGACTAGAACATACATTTTTTGGCAGAAATTATTCCTAAGTTGACAAGGAAAAAGATTATAATTGTTATTCAATCTCTGCAATTTTATTATTTAGAATCCAGATCCACTTGTTAGTTGTTGCATGTATCAATAGTAACACCTCACGTACAGGTGCCCATTTAGTAGCTAGGATTGTTTACAACCAAATTAAATGTTACCCTGTTTGAACCAAAATAAAATAAAATAAATGTTACCCTGTCGGTCACAGTGTTACGTACACTAATTATTTCAATGTGTGGGGAAGAGGGTCAGCAAAAAAAAATGTGTGGGGAAGGGGAGTATAGTCGTTCCTATACTTTAGAAATGGACACGGAAGAAATAATAGTAAAATTCTTGGTTCTTTGAGTTGAGAAAGTTGGGGAAATTCCTCAATTAGTTCTCGCCTTTTCTCTTCCATTGGTTTCTTAATTTTTCAAGTCCTTAAAAGTAAGCTTTTAAGGGTGATTCCATGATTCTTAAATTTAAGTATTCCATCACCTAGCTCTTTTCAACTTTTCGATCAATGAGCTCTTTCCATTAAAATTTATTTTCTACCGTTTCTCATTTTTTTCATAAGTTTAATTCTTTTCCTAGCAAGTTCATTAGTTGGATTACTAGGTCAGGATCACTGATTACTGAGTCAGACACTATGCACTATTTTTCTATATTTTTTCCATCAGTCAGGTCTAAGTCATTGGGTCAGTTGGGTCTGAGTCATTGGGTGATTTGGGTCAATTTCCAAACTAATCTAGATAATGGCCCAAGTCAATTTAAAAGTTAACCTAGTGACCTAAACCCAACGGGTGGGGAAAAAAAAATTAAATGAATAGTGTCTAACCTAGTGACTCTGACCTAGTGACAACAAGTGAACTTGCTCTAAGTTGAAGATTTCGTCTTCGTTAGATCTAGAGTATTATTGGTTCAGATTTTGTTGGACAATTCACTACTATAAGCTTTTAGATCATTAGAGACATAGTCATTCTCGTATCCCGTCAATCTTATGCATTCTCTTCTTAGTTAGATGCATGTAGTGGTCTCCTTTGGTGGTTTTGCTAGATATAGTTTGCGGCGATAATAATGATTTAAGTTTAAGGATTCATTTTGGGTTATGTTGTAGTTGGTTGTGTGAGAATGACATGATTTAAGTCAATTTTGTGATGTTGGATAAATAGTTGTTAGTGTAGCTTTTAATCACTTTAGTTTTGCCATGTTTGCGTTTCATCAAATTGAAAGTCATTGTCTTACTACGCCACTGAACACACACATATGTAAGCCAACAAATTAATTTACTAGTAAGCGAATTAAAAAAAAAAAAAACTAAGAAAAGAAAAAACGTTACCAAAAAAGAAATAATTACCCATAGGCCATAGAAAAGAATAAAAGGAAATTGTAAACTAACTGAGAATAAAGTGTCAACAATTATGCTTATGATCTAATCTTTATTTATGACATATTTGATTACTTAACTTGATCATTGCATACTTCTTCTGTCATTTGAGGGTAATTTTCTTCCTAATCTATCCGAATCCTATGACAATCTTCTTGAATTCTTCCTTCTCTCACAACTTGGGACTAATCTGTCAAGTCAAGTGGAGAACTTATGGCAACTATAATTAAACTCGTAGCAATATACACGCAGTAATTCCCGTGTATTTATATATTACCGAATTACATGTAAACAATAATCTTTTTCAACCAAGGAGTATTTATGTCACGTTTAACGCTGAAACCATCATCATCAATCATGGGATTGAGAGCAAGAGAGGCCAAAGCAAGTGGATCACATGATGTCACCACGGGTTTTTTTTTTTTTTTTGTAAAAAGTCACCACGGTAACTTTTTTTTTGTAAAAAGTCACCACGGTAACTTTGGCCAAATGCGTACATAGACTTCCGCACACACAGAAAAACAAGCCAAGCCTTCTCCGCCTACCAAACAAAGAAAAGGAAAGAAAAGGAAAGCCTGACAGGTTGAGAACAAAAAGGGTCATGGGGTTCACAGCCAAGCCAAAGAGCACCACTAGCAGTTCTCCTGGCAGTTCCGGCGAAACTTGGGGCATGGGTTTACTCCTAGTCTTCTTCCCCGAAGATAACACCGCCAACGCCATTGTTGATAAAAGCAACATGCTCTTCTCTTCTTCTTCTTCTTCAACAACTTCCTCACCGTCCTCTTCCTTCAAACGAATCAATTCCAATAATGTTCTTCTCTCAAAAGCTCAGTCCACCATTTCTATCTGTGCCCTTCTAGTCTTCATCACCCTCCTCCTCTTCACCCTCTCCACCTTCGAACCCAACTCCAAAACCCACCCATTCTCCACCGCTTCTAGAAGATTTCTCTCTCAGAATTCTCCACCGGCAAACACACAGAAGAACCCCGATTTCAAGCCCAGTAATGTCGTTTACACAAACACCAACCACAGTCTGCTCCTCTCTTCGTCTTGGTTCGGCAAAATGTGGAAGCAGAAGAAGCAGAAACTGCTCTATCCCATAAGGAGCAATAACCAATTCGCTCTCCAGCGAATGGGCACTTTATACAGGCGCGGCACTAAAGCCATGACCGATCTTGTTGTGGGTCATGTAGACGTGGATGTCACCGAACCAGAGCTCCGACTGTTTATCAGACTCTTGCACAGGTCCGGCCTCACCGCTCGCGCCGACATCCTCTTCATCTTCGCATCTTCAACTTCAACAAAGTTTGATTCAGCAATCCAAGAAGAGAACGAGTCGTTCTTGAACCTCGTCCGGCATTACAGCCAATCGAACATAACAAGTCCGCAACACAAACCCACTTCCGGTTTCGATGTCACTCAGTTTCTCAAACTTGGGAAGAAGCAAACTGAAGAGCCGCTGTGGGGGAAGAGGAGTATGCACAGCAATTCCAGTGAAGCGGACGCGGCCGAGTCGACTCGGTTGAGCTACGGGTCGGTGGTGGGGTTCGAGGTGGGCGAGCTTGACCCGGAGAACTCTCTGGATGGGTTCCTAGACCATGTGGCTCCAATGAGTCTACGAAGGTGGGCTTGTTACCCGATGCTACTCGGCCGCGTCCGACGAAATTTCAAGCATGTTATGCTGGTCGACGTCAAGAACTCGGTCGTACTCGGCGACCCACTCGGCCGAGTCAGGCACAAGAGCGCCGAGTCAGTTCTGTTATCCACAATGTCCAACAAGCATTGCAGCAAGAAAAACTCGGACCCAGCTCAGTCCCATTGCCCCGTTAACTCGGCCGTCATCACCGGCGGCGCTCGCGGAATTCGGCGAATGTCAGCCACGGTGTTGACGGAAATCGTCAGGGCGAGTATGCAGCAGCAGAGGAAGAGGAAGAGCCCCGTAACCGAGTCGGGGGTTCTGAGTCAACTCGTGGGGAACGAGTTCATATCGAAGAACATCAATTTGGTCACGTCCACCGAGTCGATCCCGGACCCGAGTTCACTGGCACCTGGGTCACTTTTATCCCACGCAGTAATTCAACGCGGTAATAGTAATCATGATGAACTTTATTCAATAATCATGAAGCAAATTTGTTCTTCAGAAATAGATTCTTCTGTCTATAGGGATTGTTAGCAAACAAATAAAACAATAAGAGCAAAAGAATAGAAATCTTATTAAGATATTGTCAAAAAAAAAATACTTGTTCTTTCTTTCTTATTCCCTCCATAACTCCAAATTTTGTTGTTACTTGTTTATAATATTAATTTAGCAATAAATTACATTCTTTTGTGTAATTTTGTATGATGATCTCAGACATTCAGGCTTGGAATTGACCTAAATTTTGTTGGTACAGTACAAATCAAGCACATTCAATGAAATAATGATTCTTTTATGTTGAATTATCAAGAAACTATTACGCTTTTGGCTTTGAACACGACTTTTTAATGTTGGATTGATTGTTAGCGTTAAGAAACTATTACCCTTTTGGAGTAGGATTAAAATTAAGAATTAAATAACTTTTGCAACTTTTGATGCTGGATTGATGGAGAAGGGTATGTGAGTATGTGGCACATAAGATAAGAAGCAGCTAAGCAGTAGCTGTGATTGTGTATAAGCAAACCCACATTTGTCTAGGCTTAGTGACCAATGATTAAGGGAAGTGGGTCATGTTTAAGATCATAGAAATCACAACCTCATGTTTTGCCTAGCTGGCCACATGAGAGAGATCTGGGAGCCCCAAAACGGTGAAAGGGGGAGGAAATAATAGACCAGAGTCACCAGACAAGAACAATTAACAGAGAGATGGGAGAAGGAGAAGCTCAAAAAAAGTGTGAGTGGTCATGGAAGGAATGTGAGTTAACTACTAGACCTGAGGGCGTAGGGAGCTGTGAAGGACATTGATGAGGCCATGTGCTCTTGTGATCTTCTTTTGCTCTTTCTTCTCCGCGTCGATTTTAATTTTCTCGCTGCTTTTTACGCGCGCGGCAAACAAAGCTCTGAAAACGTGTAGGCTTTACTGCTTTGGGATGCTTCACCTTTTCTACCAAACCGAAACGTCCTGGCCTTATTTACTACCTGTGGATTTGGCGTCGTGCTAATAAACACATGCCCATCATCGCAACCGTTGCCTAGCCATATCCATTTGTTTGCACTTGTTCTACTTACAATTTTTCACCGTATTTAATAAAATACTAAATGCGTATAAGGACGTGAAAAAAATACTATTTTGACATTTTATTAAATAATTCGTTAAAAAGTTTGGCAAAATATTTTTAATTAATTATTAGTTTTTAGAATTTAAAATATTAAACTATATTCATTTTTGTTCAATAATATGTGAAAATACAAAGAAAAAAAACGTAAAAATCGCGTACAGTACGTATATAATATTTTTGACTTTAAAAGTACAGAAAATCTAAATAGTCCATTTTCAAAATACGAAGTACGAAAATACTTTTGAGAAAAATTAAAAATATGTGTTTTATTCGTGTATAGTAAAAAAAAATTACTAACTATGATTTTCACACATGTAGGATCAACAAGATTGGGAATCAATCAAATACAAAATCAAATTGAATGGTTAGAAATGCATTGAACACGTATGAAGGATAAAATATAAATCCAAGAGTATTGTTGTATTGGACAATTTTACAACTTTTTTACTTTTACCAATAATGATTTTAGTGACAATTTCATATATGTAACCCACCTCTTTTTTTTTTTTTTAATATAGTCTACGGTCTAAATATATTTATGTTATTTCACACCCGCTTTAATTGACAAAGTAAGTTCTCTTATTAATAGTATAGATAAACATATTCATTAAGGGTTATGCCGTTATAAAGTGAACTTAAGAATTATTATTATTATTATGTTAATTTGAATTCAAAGAAATAACTATTTAGAGAAAGGGGAAAACATGTGGTAAAGACTAAAGAACGTGTGGGAGAACACGAGGTTGTAAATTCAATCGTAATGGCTGATCTCTCTTCACATTAGTTCTCGACTTCTCGGTGGCTGACATATTCAATACTCAAATTTGTTTGACTTTGTTTCTGTGCATTAATGGTCTGAACACATCATGAGAGAGTGTCATTTTTCAAAACAACTAAAAGGGTCCCCATGCGGGCATGCGCAGTCCAATGCAGCGCTAAGTTAGTGTCACAACTCACAAGAGGATCGACTAGTTTGGTTCTGAAAATCCAGGACCAGACGATGCATCCAAAACTTCATGTGATCTTGACATACCTATTCGAACGATACGATAAAAGTCATCCATAAAAATCGCGCATATTCCATTATAGTGCAAATAAACTAAATATAAGATGCCGAAATAAGAGGTAAAAATTAGGAAACTCAAAATTCGTGGTAATCTGTGCATCTTACTGCTTAGACTAAAATGGAAAGGGGGAATTTCTTAGACTTAGGTGGACGCTAGACACGAGTTTGATTCTGTCGTGCAACAGCCACCTTCATAATTGTCAGATGTTTGGTCTCATTTTTGTTTTTGAACTTACGCCCATGACAATTCAAAGTCATAAAAGGAGAAGAACCACACCCAAAGATCCAAATTGTAAAAGAGCAAGCCTTGCGTTCAATCTTTAATTTGATAAGGAATTTTTTTTTGGGTTTTTGTCCATTTACCCTATTTCTAAGGATTTTTTTCTCACTAACCACATTAAGTTTTTTTTAATTCCCTCTTACTCAATACACTTTAAGGGAGTTTTCCCTAATACCCCATTAAGATTTATTTATTTTTAATACCATTTTACCCCTCACTACTTTATTACTTAGAGAGAGAGACAAAGAGAAAATGGAAGAGAGAGAAACCATAGGAGACTTCGCTGGAACCGGTCGCCGAATTTCGGTGACCTTTGGCCTGATTCCGGTCACCGGCCGTCGGAATCTGGTCACCTGCTGCAGCCCACCGGAATTTGCTAAAAATCTCACTGGAAATATTTTTTTTGCCCCTAATAGACATCTATTGCACCCTAATAGAGGGGCAATAGACATCTATTACCCCCCAATAGACGTCTATTGCCCCAATAGTCTATTGCTCCCTAGTAGACGTCTATTGCCCCCCAATAGACGACAATCAGTCATGTATTGTCCCCCAATAGAGGACTATCAGCTATGTATTGGCCCCCAATAGATGTCTATTACCTCCCAATAAGACTTTCAGTCTCCAGAACAGGAACTAATCTCCCTAAATTTAGATAAATAAAACTTTGATTACAGAAAAAAAACAAGGAGATTACATCAATTCAAAACGTCTATTGCTTCCCAATAGTCGTCTATTGCCCCCGCAATAGACATTTAAAAGTCTTTTATTGCCCCAATAGAACAAAAAAAAAATCACTTTTCTTTCTTTCTGGGCCTTAAGAACCATTTTACCCAAAAAAAAAAAATAATTGGGCACCCACATCCTCTTCTCCCTTTTTTCGGTTGCCAACAACGCTGCCCCACCTGTGCAACTCTAGCTTGCTGTTATGGCCCACCAACATGTTGACGACGACGTACAGGAAGAAGAAGGAGACGATGATCCCGTCGAGTTTTACGCCGAATTGGATTTTGCCGGTGAGTAATTGAAAAGGCAGAGGGAAACGTAGAGGAGGAAGGGGCCGGACATGTCCGACTCCTTGTGGAGGTTCGAGTTGACCCGGAAAGGGTGGAGAATGGCCTTGGCTTTCTCCAGATTTGATCTGGGTGAATACCGAGCTCGTTGAGAAGAGGCCCTCGCCTTCGAAGCCGGAGCCTCCGTCGTGGAGCGAGCCGGACTGTGATTTTGAGATTTGATCGAGAACTCGCTAGAAAACGGGAAAAGGAAGAGAGAGAGAGAGAGAGAGAGAGAGAGAGAGAGAGAGAGAGAGAGAGAGAGAGAGAGAGAGAGAGAGAGAGAGTGTGTGTGTGTGTGCGCGCTGCAGATCTGGGAGAGAGAAGAGTGGCATACAATATAATTTGTTAATTAGTCTTAGGGAAAAATAGACATTTTATTTTAAATTGGGTTAGTGAGAATTAAAATTTGTTGTTGGGATAAGTGGGATAACTTTTACTCATTTTGGGGCTTTGGGTCAAGGACCCTTTTTTTTTTTTGAAATAAGATCAGGCACATGAAAATTCATATATAATTTACGTTTCTACTAATTCTTCTTACAGTATATATGGAGTTTTGGCTTTAAAGACTAGGTAAAAAATCATAAATGGTTATAGAGTTATAACACATTCGACACTTAATATTATTTAACTCATTCACTTTAATATCCATATTTCATATAACTTACTGTCGTTAAATCTCTCTAATAACCTGAGGGTATATTTGCCAAAACATGAAAAAATGTATTTCCAACTTGAGAAATAATTTTTTTTTAAGAATAAAAGAATGACAGATTTTTTTTTCCCCAAATTGAATATCAATTTTAAAAAAATAAAATTCCTATTTTTATTAGAAATTTTCAGAAAAATATTTTTAAAAAAAATTGAACAAAAAAATCTTTAAACTTCAAAAAAAGAATTTTAAGATGGAAATGTATTTTTAGTGTTTAGAAAAATATACCTTCAACTTGAACGGCTTCTAATTAACGAGAGATTAAATGATAGTGAGTTAAGTGTAACTGTGTAAGTTAATGTTGACTATGATTGAGTTAAGTGATATTTTTGAAAAGTCAGTGAGTTATGTATCGAATAAGTTAAATCTCAGTGACAATTTGTGATATTTTACCTAGAGACTATTAATTTTATATATATATATATATATATTTTTTTAAGTTTTCTTTCACGAAAAAGTAATAACATTCATGAATATTTCACCGCAGAGGAGAAAGAAACAAAAAATAAAGAAGAGAATTCAGGTAAGTAATATCATTATCCAATTTTTTCTTTTTTAATCTCTGCGATTGATGCTAACTGGCTAATTGCTCAAATGCATCAATCTACGGTAAAAGGCAAGGTTAAAAAGGCCACATATGAGAATGACACGATTAACTGCTTAAATGAATCAATATATGGTAACTTATTGGTTCAACTACGATGTGATCAGTTAAGTCCGATTTTCACTGGGCCAGTCTATCGTAGCATTATTGGAGTTTGGTTCGTAAAATAATTGTGAGCTGAGCTGTAAATTCAAACATGAATTAGTCGAATCTCAGCTAATTCTGAGAGTCTTTATTTATAGTTTCACTGATTATGAGATTGAGTTTTAAAGTCAAAGTTTAGTAGTTTACATTCTTTTCCCTAAGACATAAACCACCAACTTTAAATTTACTTAAAAGAACAAACTTTGGAGAGCGAATATTATTCGATATCTTAACAAATGTGATAAACATTCGTGCCTATCCGGCAATACACGTAGGAAAGCGACACCAGAATAGTATTGGATTGGCGATGGTGATCTCATTGTCCAAATTTTTTTTTCATCTCTAGCTTTGGATGCTAGCTGACTAAGTGCTCAAATGCATCAATCCATAGTGAAAGCCAAAGACAAGGAAGGCCACCGACGCCACATTAATCAATTTTAATGGCCACATTGTCGTTCCTCAATCCTCATCACAAAATTGTATACGACGATCACCAGGTTCACCATTCTTTCTAATTTTGTGGCCTGGAGCCCTGGACCCTTTCCTATAGTCTTAAATTATGTATTAGGTTTCATTGGCAGAGAGAGGAATCTTGTTTTAAATCTTATAGAGGGGACCTCTTCTTTATATATATAATCCAATATGTCTCGTTTAAGCTATGTCACACATATAGGGTATTGTTGATCGTATATTCCATACCTAAAATGTTATATTATAAGAAACATTTTATAAAACCATGGACATTTTCGTCCATTATTAATTAGTTTCGGTTTAATTAAATGATGCATTTTATACTCATATACTACATTGATGATTGAGTGCAATATTACACTCTAAATAAAAACAGTTAGCTTAAAAAACAAAATCTCGATGCATGAGATAGCCCATAAATTATAATATATAAGTCATAGATAAACACTAACGCAGACTACCCATCTTCTTGATCAAATTCTTAATTTTTTGTCTTTCAAGATTTCATGAAAAGCAAATTGAAAGTGGTAATGAGTTTGGGCAGTTAGAGTAGATGTATAACATCATTCGAACTATCAACAACTAAATAAAAAAGTGATAATACTCCACTTTCACATTCGCATTATAAGTTTAACTTATAAAGTGTGATGAATATGGGCGTGGGATTGAGTATTTCAGTTTGATTAGGTTTTAAATTTCAATTTCTAAAAAAAAATAAAATAATAATAATAATAAAATTCTGTAATGTTAACCTAATGATTTTAATATTTTATTTTGTTACATGACTAAAAATTTTGAATTTGTGTTACTGTTACTCTCATCATAATGATTTTTGTTTTTTTCTTTGTTATTTTGGACCAGTTATGATAATGATTTTTGAACTCTAATATAAAAATATGAACCATTTAGATATTTTCTATTTATTTTTAAAACGAAGTGTTGATACGGGTTGGCTTAGAAGATAGAATTTGAAGGCTTTTGAGTGGACTGTGCTGATTAAGAACTGGAAACAAAAGGATTTGTCTCAACACCAACAGAAAGGCTCCACCTTTTGTTCTTTTTGATTTTGACAAGGAAGATTTACATGCATATCTCTTTTCCGTTTTTATCAATACTCCCATCCAACACATTTTCCTTGCACATGCAAAATTATAACTTCACTCACTACTACATGTGGAACTGTGGAAGTATCTTTTCTTCCATTTTGTTTTCACCTTATTCTTGTCGTCTCTCTCCCATTCGGTCCACAATCCAAATATTATTACATTTTCTCTTTGAAACGGCCAAGTATATATCTTCTAATTTTCATTTTGTACTGAAAATTATTAATGCGTTTCCTTCAGATATCAATCGATCTTGGTTTGATATGGTTTACACGTTAATTACAGACTTCTACTGATAATTATTTAACAGATGGTGTACATTATTAACTTATTTTTTTTACGTAAAGTAAAGTAATTTTTGAGATAAAAAAATGCTGATGAATTTTTAAATTGATTATAGAATTTTACATGATTTTATTTTGATAATAAAGAGTTAGAGATGCGAAATAACCTTAACAATACTAGAAGTCCTCTTGTAGGGTTGCATTTTCTTCTTCACTCTGTCATTTTATACATCTTTTCTTACTTGAGTTTAGAAAATATGATTTAGGGTTTAAGGTTTATATATTTGCTTTTTTAAGGAAGCGAGGACACCCAGCATTACCATATATATATATATATATATATATATATTGGTACTAGATCAACTGCTGCACTCACTATATATATATTGATATTTAAAAATATTCTCTGATAAGTAACTCTACACAATTTTGCCATATTTGTAACAGTTTGGTCTTTCATAATGGGAAAGTGAGAAACACTATAGACAAATAAAGAGTATCAAACAATTATTAGTAATCTCAATAGAAAGACCATCACTACACAATTAAAAGACACTCTCACTCATAAAGGTCTTCCCCAATAAGAAGTCCGCACTTTAAAAAAAGTGTGAACACTATCAATTTTGATAATTACAAAATATATTTCAACAATTTATAGAATTGATATTTTAGAATATTCTTTGATAAGTAACTTTGCAAAATTTTGCCACATTAGTAACATTTTGGTCTTTCATAATGGAAAGTGGGAAACACTATAAACAAATAAAGAGCGTCACACAATTATTAGTAATCTCAATAGAAAGACTCAATCACTAAACAACTAAAAGACACTCTCGCTCATATAGATTTTCCTTAGTAAGGAAATTTGCACTTAAGTGCAAGTGCGGACACCATTAGTCTGATGTATTATAACAATTAAAACAAGTGTGGAATCCCTTATTGGAGAAGCCATGGTCACATATAAGTCTAGTTCAAATACCTTGCCACTACACGGGAGAATACTCCTACACAATTGAAACTTGAAAGACGCTGCCACTATTCAATCATTAGTAATTTAGTATTATCAGTTCAAGGACATGGTCACAGCAAAAAAGGCTGCCATTACTCGATGAAAGACGTTGTCACGATATAATCATTATTAATCAAAATTTAAAGACCTAGCCATTTTAGAGGAGACTACCAATACGCAATCACTAGTAATCTCAATTTAAAAACTCTGTCACTACACAAGAGGCTGCCGCTATATAATTGAAGGATGAGAGGATCTTGCGTAGGGCACCCGCATGGACACGTGGTGGGGAGGGTCAATCACTGTCCAGCAGGGGAGTGTTTTGGGTATTGCATTTCAGGGAGCAGGAGCAGTTTTGGAAAAGATGGAAAATTTCCTCTCTTCTGATTGGGGGGTCGTAAAGATACGTGGTGGGAAAACCCCCACCTAAGAATTTCTCTTGAAGGACACTATCACTACACAATCAATAGTGATCCGGATTCAAAGACTCTATGTTACGCCCTGTATTTATATTTACTGGTTATTTAGAAGATAAATAATTGAAATATTTACTTTTACTTTTATTTTAAATATTTAAGAGAAACTCTAAAGTTGACTTTTTCTCAGGTTCATTTTTCAAGGGGAAAAAAATGCAAACAGTACCCGACCTTTGGCCCATTAGTAACTTTAGTACCTGACAAAAAAAAAAAAAAATCACTTTGGTACCTGAAGTTCGGACCCCGACCCAACATTAGTACCTAGAACACTGTTAGCCGTTACGGCGTTAGTCAGGTGACAAACTTTGAAGGGTATTCTCGTCTCTTCACTCAATCTCTTCTTCTTCCTCTTGTTTTCTTCGTCTTCTTCTTCCTCCCAACTCTCCCTGTGTCTCTCAATCTCTTCTTCTTCCTCAAGCTCAGATTTCCAATCCATAGGTGGCAAACTCTCATCTACAACGGGTACATAGCTGGAATATTTCCCTGCTTCTCATTCCACGGCGAGTACATAGCCGCTCGAATCCCGAGAGTTTTTGAATATCGAAACCCAGAGTACAAGTATGGGATATTACCAAGAAAATGGGGATCGAATAGAAGGAACATACATCATAGTCTAGTTGGTCTTCAGGCTCTTGTTATTCTCACACTGAACCCAACTATGCTTTGGTAATCAAATGGGTCTAAATGGAAAATCTTCAGGCTCTTGTTATTCTCACACAAAACCGAACCCAACTTGGATATGAAGAAGACGTGCCAACTCCCCTCTCTCTTTCTCTCGCTTTAACCCCTAATCCTCTCTCCATATTCCCCCCCCCCTTGTCATCTTCACCGCCATGAGAAGAAGACGAAAATGAACCAAACCTTAGACTTTCTTCTCTGCCAATCTTCTAGAGTCCCTCTGATACGTTTGTTCAACCCAGAAAAGGAAAAAAAAAAAAAAAAACTCAGAAATGTGTTCTGTGGGCAAAGCAACAAAGATCTTCATCTTCGTGGTGACAGTGCTTGTGGTTGTTGGCCTCGTCTTAGGTTCGGGATTCTCCACCATGGTTTCCACCATCAAACAACAAATCTGAATTCTTCACTGTAGCTCTTAACCCCAAAACAGAAAAGACCAAAATCAAATTCAGGCAACAGAGACAACCTAACCAAAATTTTAACCATAAACACAAAACCCAATCGGGAAAACTCCCAACCCAACCACAATAATCCTCTTCGGGTTCAAAACTCCCAACCCAAACTCAAATTCGTCATATGTTTCCAGCAAAGAACTGCGAATTGCAATGGGAGAAAGATTGGGTCTTGAAGAAAGCTCTAAGAAATCAAAAGATGAAGAGAGCATGAGGAAGAAGAAGAAATCAGAAGCTCAGATCGGAAAAGAAAGCATCAGCCTCTCTTCCGATTTCAAACCCATAATCTCCGCCCTGCCGTCGTCGCACCCTTTATCTTTCCCTTTTTCCGCCTCCTCCGCCGCGTCAACAGCCTCCGCCTCTTCTTCTTACTCCTCCCTCTTCCCTTCTTCTACTTCGACGTCTCTCACCCAAGTCAACAGGCGAAGAGACAATTCTGTCGTGGACCACATAGTGGAGGAAAAAAAAAAACAAAATTAGAGACTCAAATTACCCATTTACCTTTTATTATATGTCACATGGCTAATGCTGTAACGGCCAACAGTGTTCTAGGTACTAATGTTGGGTCGGGGTTCGAACTTCAGGTACCAAAGTGATATTTTTTTTTTGTCAAGTACTAAAGCTACTAATGGGCCAAAGGTCGAGTACTGTTTGCATTTTTTTTTTTCCCTTTTTCAAGGAAACTTTATTCACAAAAGATGTAGAGCACATTAAATTAAGTCTAGAGACATGTAGCACACAAAAAATTGGAGCTCGTATGAGTAAAATACGGTCTATGAAGTTGAATTATTTCGTCGGAGTTTTTTGGAGAATTTTATGGGGCAATATCGACATTTCTCCATTGCAAGTATAAGAAGTTGGGGGTTGGACCGTACACATAAGAAAACACGACCCAAATTGAATTGACCAGCAACGCAATTGAAACAGAATCCGGTTGTATCTCTGCCGTTCGGCCACCACTGGCCTTGCCATTGGTCGAGAAATAGCCGCATACTCTTCCTGTTGTTCCATGGCCGTGATTCGTGTTGATTAGCTTTGAGGAAGGAGGATTTACAAGATTTTCATTGTGCGGTGCTGTTCGACTCAAGCCACTTCAATCTTCGATTTTTGGCCATTTCAGGGTGCGGTACCACTTAGGTCTTAAGGCCTTCGTCATACTCATTCCAACCACATAAGTCTCAGTCGTGAATCTAGTCAAAGGAAGGAGAGTCGAAGCACGAAAGTTTCAGATAGTTAATTTCTGACTTCTATGTATAAAATTGGATCTTGCGTAGTTAGAGAAGTTAATATACATGTTGTGATGAAGGTATTGGCATAGGTTTTGGCCCCTATTTGGGGTTGGAGTGTCGGCGTGTGGGGTCCATGCATTGTCACTTTCAGCAACACATTGGGGTGATTGAGTAGGACTGTCAATGGGTCGTGTTGTATAGTGTCATGTCGGGTTCGTGTTGGGTCAAGGTATTTGTCGTGTTATAAAAGACAAACCCAAATCCAACCCCTTTAATAATCTTGTTAGAAATAAAAATAAAAACCAACCTATTTGTTAAATGGGTTGCCCGTTTTCAACCCGCTTACCCATTAATAAATAGACTGTGTTGTGTTAAACAAAATGACGCATTTAAGGGTCATATTGCGACCCACTTAACCAAAAAGAAAAAAATTTAATTGATTAAATTCACTAGAGAATTTATAGTGTTAACGGTAAAGTGATAACTCTAGCTTAAAGTGAGACAAATACTTATTCAACTCTTATATACATATATATAATATTACTTTTTTTTAAAAAAATCGGTTGTCTATGCAAGTTTTTTTTTTTTGAGAAGATAATAGTTTTATTCCATGAAATCAAAGATTACATAATACAGGAATGACCTGGTGTAGCCATAGTATCTCCCAACAACCTGGGGAAAACATAACTGCTCATATCCCTGCCAACTACTTGGGTTAAAGGCCTCTCGCTCACACTCGGTGATGGACATGAGCCAAGAAGGCACATCCTCTAACCATAACATCCGCCCATCCTCTTGGGCTACAAAAGCTGCAACTGCATGAGCAGCCTTATTATTATTCTGCGACGTATACTTAATCATTGAAATTCCAAGCTCTCCTAAAAGAATATGAATCTCCTCCACTATAACACCTTCCGTCGCAAAACATTTGTCCTTATGATTAACAAGCTGCACTGCATTTAAGCAATCAGTCTCCACCTCAACATTATTCAAGCTTCTTTCCTTCACCATTTCCAACCCTTCTTTGATGTCTATGCAAGTTATACTTGACTCATTTAATAAATGGGTTATACGGGTTTACTTCATGTTGACAGGTTGCCCATGGCCGAGCCATTTATTAAATGAGTCATGATAGGTTGACTTGCGACCGACTAGCTTTTCAATCGTGCAGTTTTAACCATATTTATTTCATGCGGATTTCGAGTTGTGTCAGAATTGCCAACCCTACGTGTCAGGCCATATCATGCTGTGAAATTTAGCTCTCTAGGTAGAGCTCAGTGTGAGGAAGCTATAGCTATAGTTTGTTTGATAAGTTTTGATTGTTTAACTTCGATCGGAAATTCAAAGTTTCAGAAATTTTGGGTTTCGATTTGGGACGATCCGACCTTTGGATTGTCGTAATTTTTCATTAAGATGTTAGAAACATTGAGTTTACGAAACCCCTGAAATTTGAGCCGATTCCGATGTGAATTCAGATTTTCAGGTTTTCCGATAAATTATTAAAAGGGTGTTTCATGGTTTTGTTTTGAATTCGAATATTAGTTGAATATTATTATTTTCAGTGAGAGTGTCAGAACTAGTGTTAATTATGATGATTTGTGGCCTCGTTGAATGTGATTTCGCACTTGATTTACGATCTCATACAAATATTCAGATTATTTTATTTGTGATTTAAGATTTCTGATGGATATTTTGAATTTGAGCTTGAGTGTGATTTGGCATAAATGATTTGGATTGAATATTTGTTGTGATTTTTGGATTATTGTAGGATTATGGATGTCATGAGTATTGAGCGAGTTCATATGTGTTTGTGACTTTAATATTATTTTGATTGGATGTGTTATGTTGTTGGAGACACTAGGAGAAATGGGATGGACTAGTGGTCTCAATTTGTGGCACCAGAAGAGAGGGATTGTACTGGTAGCCATGACTGGAAATGAGACACTAGGAGAGAGGGGATGGATTGGTGTCTGATATTGTTATTGTGGTACCAGGAGAGAGGGGATGAATTGGTGACCGGTTTGACTGGTTGATTTGAGATATGTATTTTATACTTGTATGTTATTGAGATCTTGGTGTTTTGATGATTGTGTATGCATTTGATATTAAACCTAAGGTCGTCTAGTGAGTGCCACGACTATTATCAACCCAGTAGTTGTTACAAGCTATGGGTGAAGGACTAGTCACTTAATTTTATTTATTTATTTTTCAGTTTTTAACATATTTCTCTTGTTATGATGACTTAGCTTATAGTGTAATTTGACGGTTGAGATTACACTATTGTGACCCATATGTATTTTAATTACAGTATGGTTGTTATAGTGGGGAGCAGCAGGCTCCAGATATTGAGGTTGGATTTGTGTTATTGGAAGTATTTAGTTTGTTCTTGCAAGTTTGGGTAGTCCATTTTTAGAGGCAATTTTGCCAAAATTTTGGTAGAATTTATCCTAAAGTGAGCCCCGTAAGGCGACTTCGAATTTCAGGGTGAAATCCGGGGCGGTTCCTATCACTCTGTCTCTCTACTATTGAAGGAGACAATCATTAATAATCTTAGTTCAGAGACTCTGCCACTATAACATTATTAACAATCTCAAGTTGAGACTCTACCATTGTAAAATCATTAACAATCTCAATGATGGTTGTCTAGCAACATTAAGCACCCATATTTTCTGAAACATAACCATAAATATAAAAGAGAAAAAAATATGTACTGGTAGCGGGTCTATTAGCAATTTGATGGGCAATCACCCTCTTTGTGAGAGAGTTTTCAGTGCATCGATATACACTTGCACCAACAGAAATAGACGGTTGGATAACATCAAGTACATTTTTTTGTTATTAAAAAAAGGTTGTTTATAAATATTAATGGCTAAGATCTGTCGGTTCACTTGCACTGTCAGTGGATAGAAGAATTTTTCAGAAAATAGATGAAATTTTTGGTACAAAAAAAAAGTTCAGTAAAAAGGAAACCTCACAGCCGCGACATCAACCTCTCCTTTCCGGCTACTCCTTCAATGTCATTGTCTGCACCAAGACCGCACTCGAGCTCGCCTCCCAACACCGGGTCTCTCTTGAACAACGTTGGAGCTCTGTTAGCATTTTCTCTCCTCGGGGTCAAGATCGGCCAACTCAGACGATCCTCCTCCACGCCGTGGTCTTTGCAGCACCGCCATCAGTTTGCCCTCTGCCTCAAGACCTGACAGAGCTCTCTGCCATCAGTTTGAGCTCAAATCTACGATTTATTGATAGGTTGCAAAGAATCATAGTTGCGAACTTAGGGTTATGATCTCGGGTTTGCAACCGGCAAATTCGAAGGGAGAACCTGGGTATCTAAATCAATTTTTTTCTTCTAAAAAAAATAAATTTATTTTTTTGGGTTAAAATATTGCAAGTTTTATTGATATCCATATTTGTTATATAGGAGTCGTCACTAATAGGAATGAGCAAACGGGGAATTCCCCCGCCCCCGCGCCCCCCGCTCCCTCCCCCGCGCCCCCGTTCCCCATCTGGGCATATTATCAGATGGGGGATTCCCCGCCCCGCCCCCGCGGGTAATGGGTTCCCCACCCCCTTTTTTTTTTTTTTTTTTTTTCTATTTTCTATTTTTTCAGTTTTTTTTTTCCTTTTCTTTTTTGACAAAAAATAATTTTTTTATTCTTTTTATTTTCATCATTGTTTTGGTCGTTTGAGTATTTCAAATGCTTGAGACAGTGTTTAAGAAAGAAATTGTTTGTTTAGTCACGAGGAAGCAATACGTTTAAAACAAATATTTATTTCTATAAAACAATTTTCACAACCTGGCGATTAAATGTAAAGTAATAAAATCCCGCTGCGTCTTCTCTCTTATTTCTATAAATCCCGCGTCTTCTCTCTTTTTTTTTTTTTTCTTTTTTTTGGCAAAAATCCGGCTGCGTCTTCTCTAACAGCCAAAATCACAAATCACAATTATACGACAATCCAACGGTCTGATCCTCAAGGATCGCCTAGAGGATCATCTTTACCAATTTATAAGATGATCCAACGGTCAGATCCTCACTGATCGCCCTTAGGATCATCCTCTCAAAACTATATGAAGATCCAACGGTTGGATCGTCCCAGATCGCCATTAGAATCATCCTCACAAAATTATACGACGATCCAACGGTTGGATCCTCAAGGATCGCCTAGAGGATCATCTTTTCACAATTATACTATGATCCAACAGTCAGATCCTCACGGATCGCCCTTAGGATCATCCTCTCAAAATTATACAAAGATCCAACGGTTGGATCGTCCCGGATCACCCTTAGAATCATCCTCACAAAATTATATGACCATCCAACGGTTGGATCCGCAAGGATCACCTAGAGGATCGTCTTTTCACAATTATACTATGATCCAACGATCAGATCCTCACGGATCGCCCTTAGGATCATCCTCACAAAATTATACAAAGATCCAACGGTTGGATCGTCCGGATCGCCTTTAGAATCATCCTGACAAAATTATACGACAATCCAACGGTCGGATCCTCCCGAATCACTTTGAAGGTGTATTCTGGATGGGAAAGATTAATACCCCGTATAAGTTTTCTGTTTTTTTTTTAGAATAAGAAAATTATAAAAATGCCCCATATGTTGGTTGAAAAATAATAGTTCTCAATTTAAAAAAAAAAAAAAAAAGATAAACGGGGACTCCGCATGGGTAATGGGAAACCCCGCCCCCACCCCCGCACCCCCGCGGGGGAAGTAAGTGCCCCCACCCCCGCCCCCGCACATGTGATGGGGAACCCCGCCCCCGCCCCCGCCCCCGCTTGACAAATGCGGGGAAAACCCGCGGGTACCCCGCCCCCCACCCCCGTTTGCTCATTCCTAGTCACTAATGATGGCGACCGACGAAAGAATTCCGGCAACTGATGACGGACTCCAGTGAAGTTTCCTATGACTTCTCTCTCTCTCTATATATAAAGGGGTAAGGGCAAAGTAGTGGGAAAAAAAACTTAATTGGGTATTATGGAAGACCTCATTAAAGTCTTTATGGGTAAGTGGGAAAAAAATGAGTTGGTGGTGTAAGAGGGAAAAAGTTCCTATAATTACGGTAAATGGTCAAAAACCTTTTTTTTTTTTTTAACGTCTGTGTAATAATGGGTTTGAGATGCAATTTTTTCCTTTCAAAACTGATGGCATAATAAATGGAAGTAACTAGTGTTGCGGGAGAAAATTTTTTTGATACGGGAATGGGAATATTTTTTCTTTGATCCAAACAGTAATACTCTATGTATCTTTTTTTTGAGTCAAGCTCCTAGGGCGAAATAATATATTCATCACAAGTCAGAACAGACCGTTACATACCCTTTCACTACCATTTAAGGACATAGACAAATAAAAAGATAGTGGTAGTACCCACAGTGGAACATATAAATAGACTTACTCATTATACATTCAAATACGTAGAGGTAATAAGGATCCTCCATTGGTACTATGCTGGAGGCGCTAGAGATCTAGGTTCCTAATAAAAGGAAAATTATTGTATTAGACAATAAAACTAAAAACATATGGTTGGCCCAAAGGCCTAAACCCTAGCCCAAATTAACAATGGACTAGGGCAAAACCCTAGCCCAAAAACTCGAGGCGCAATAGGGTAGTCACTAAGGAGATCACTCCAGGCCCATCATCCTAGTTCGGGCCAATCCACCATCTCCTCCCATCACCCTCGTTGTATGTCATAGTCCGGCCGAGTTCTGTCCAACCCAATTCACATGATTTGAACCGCCACGCCAACTCATCCTCGCGATCCAAACAGTCTCGACTCCCGAGCCACACTGCTACAACTTGCATCACCATCACCACATAACACCATCCCCGATCCATGCCTCTCAACTCCACACCCGCCATCGATCCAAAAAATCATCAGCGGGGATCGATTACCTACATGTGCAGCATAACCGCCACCTTTGCCATCGTCCCAGCCGAACCATCTAAAAAATCTCGAGAAAATCCCTTCGATGGATTCCCATGGGCAGTAGATATCGATCTCCCGTCCGGCAGCAAAGCCCATGATGGTGGTAAGGCTGGAGGCCAGCCCGAACATCCGGGCGCCGCCGAACGAGAACAATTTTGCAAAATGGAGTACTTCCGGCCTTAGGGACGGTTTTTTATGTACATTATGAGATGGAAATTATTCTATGCACCGACGGTGTAAGTGACCCAACCCTTGATATTTATTATCAACTTTATTTTTAATAAACAAAAAGTGTATTTAATGCAATCTAACCATTTATTTATATTGGTGCAAGTGTACGGCGGTGCTCTAAATAATCTCTCCATTATGAGATCTATGATCACACTTCAATGAGGTGATTCATTTCTTGGCCGTGTTGAAAATTTTCTCATTATAAGATACTGTTAGTAAAGTTTCAATGAAGGGATATCAATTCCCCACATTTCATGCATGGATTCATGTAGTTATGATATCATCCATTTCTAAAAAAAAACAATTGAAAGAAACCAACAATGAATCTTCCAGAGATCATGATGTAGATAATAATACACTCGTCCTTATCTACTATCCATGAGTTCATCAATGTTATACAAATATATATATCCAACAAAACCCCACTTCTAGCTAAATCGAATTTACAAAATAAAATGCAAAGTTCTTGAATTAAATAGTAACTAAACTTTGCTGGACAAATTGATGATGTGTGATTGTGTGTATTCAGTATGGACCAAAAATAAAAGAGGGACCATGCAACATTTTAGAAGAGTACTCCGAAAGCTTTGAAGCCGCCCTTCTCTTCTATATTTTCTATTTTGCTCTTTTACCTTACTCAATCTACTAAATCACGTTATTGAATTAAACACTTCTTACCAGAATCTAGAATGCAAGTTTAATAATTGTGAAAGGTTACCTTGATGAGCCATTTTCTGTTTTTTTTTTTCCTTTCTATTTCAATTATAGAAGAGATTGTTAGATTGGTATATTATAAAAGAGATTGTCTGATTGGTATGGTTGTAAAATATGAAAGTCAATAGTAATGGTGCATTGCTCCTAGTCGGGTCCATAGGGTTGGGGCTAGATAGGTGTATAATTTTATTGAAGCGATTGGTTTTGTCATTAGTTGGATACTTGCATTATTGCATAAGTATGATGGGAATGTTTTATCCACCTAGCTATAACAAAATAGATTGCATTATGGATTTTTGCTAGTACTTGATTTACATAACTCCAAGTGTTTCTTTTGGCAACTTCTTATAGCTAGATTTTTGTTCAACACAATCGTCCATACATGTGTGAACGATTATATTTATTAAGTAGACGTTCATAAGACTCACAAAAATCAACAATGGTTACTTGATAGTACAAGTATGTCGGTATGAAAATATTAATTTATAATCTAGACCGATAGAAATATTCAACAACTTCTTAAGAAGGAAAATGACATATCAAACTCACAAATTAATTTTGGGTTCCAAATCATTATCATAATATTCTTGCTTTCCCATGATGGAAGAGCAATCTTCATAATGTTTCCAATAATAGAGGTTTTACTTAAGAGCTCTTGATCTTGATGGAGCCACCAGGGGCAGATCAGTCGAGTGGATAATCATAATCTCATTCAGAATGAAAATTGAAATGAAGAAAGAAAGAGTTAGAGAAGAGTCAGCCACCCAAAGAAAGAAAGCAATTTACATTTTGCTCTCTCATACAATAATAGAAGGGATTATATATGCTTCGTCCTAATTCGATATAGCACTATCAAGTTAATGGAGACTATTGACCAAAAAAAGAAGAAGAAGTTTAATGGAGACTATTGGCTACAAAGATGGAGCATTACATGTCGAGTCATTGTGAATCAGGTCCAATCTAGAAGAAGCAAGCAATCACTAGTTCACCACGGGCATATATTCCCACAGGCCTCTCATGAGTCTAGTCTAGGTGGGTATGTTTCTTTCTCTATGCATGTGATATACTGTTGGTCTTATATCTTTTTATCTCTTTGGGATGTAGTGCTTGTGATATTTGTCACTATGACATCTTAAGTTTTCGCCAAGTGTTTAGCGATAGATAGCGAGACCTTCAATAATTCAACATCACATATTTAATATGTTCAGGGATAGCGTGATCATGAATCCTTCTCAATGGAAACACTAAAACAACAAGAAGAAAAATACTGGACCCTTAACACCAGGTGTTTAATGATAGGGTGACCAGGAATAATCTAATATCAGATATCTACTATGTTCAGGGTTGGTTATGATATTCTAAAGACTTCGTGCAAAAATTTGAATGCTCGATGAAAACACTAAAAAGAAGAAGAATAAAAAAATATTTGAAAAAAAAACAAAACAATACTTCGGCTTGGCCAACTGAGCTAGAACTTCATCATATGAATATAATGTTAGACATTGTCATCAAAAAAGAAAAAAAATTATGTTAGACAGACACACACAAACATTAGTGTTCTCGACGTTAAGTATTCTTTTCTCAAGTTTCTCATAAATAAGTTTGAATCACGTTTTTGAGAAGCAAATATAGTGACAAACAAATCTACTAGTTATGGACATCGCATTCTCCAAAATAATATTTTAATGCATAACTTTCTTCCGTGTATTTCCCAAGTTACTTTGATTTTAGTACCTGAAGAAATCTTCTTCATAGTTTCATTGCTTAAAAAAGAAAAAAGAAAAAAAAAAAAAAAATATATATATATATATATATATGTTGAAGGAAAACCTAATTTGTGTTTAGCCCAAACTCTAGGTTACTTGACCTAGTGGTAATAGGATTTAATTAGAAGGATCTAGAATCCTAATCAATGTAGAATTACTTTCCTTGTATGATTGAGATTCTATGCATTGTAATCCTCTATATAAAGAGGCCCCTATTATCAATGAGAATACACAGCAAATTCCTCCCAAAATCAGTTTCCCTATAACACGTTATCAGCACGAAGCCCTAAATTCGTAGCCTTCAAATCCCAGAAACCACCGCCGACCACCTTGAAGCTCTCACCCCCAGGAGCCCAGAACCGGCGACGAAGACCCCAGAACCGGCCGGGAAATATCCGAACCGGCCCCCGGAAATACCCATACCCTCTCTCCCCGGTTCGGAGCCTTCCTCCCTGTCAACTGCCACCAAAATTCACCAGCAGCTGCAGCAGCACCTCAAATCACCGGAGACAAAAAAATCATGATCGGAACCGGCCTAGAACCCCGTGAACCGGCCGCCTGAAAAGGCAGAAAAAAAAAAAAAAAAAAAAAAGAGAAGAACCTGCGAAGCCTAAGCCCGCATGCAGCCCAAGCCAACCTGCAGCCCAAGCCCGCCAGCAGGCCCAGCGAAGCCCAAGTGAAGAAGCCGAGCCGCCGAGCCGCCAAGCCGCCGAGCCGCCAAGCCGCAAACTACCTGCCACATCAGCGCCCAGTCAGCCCTACCACGTCAGCGCCGGACCTGCCACGTCAGCACCCGGTCAACGACCGGTCAACATTTTCCGGCCACTTTCCGGCGACTTTTCCGGACACTTTTCCGGCAACTTTTTCCGGCCATTTTCCGTCGACTTTCCCGGTCAGCTACAGTAACTCCGCATCTACAGTACTTTCCGGTTGCTACAGTACTTTCCGGCGATGATTTTTCCGACCATCTTTTAAGGTAATTTTTTCTAAAAGTTCCCGTTTTTGTGAAGTTTTTCAATTTCTTATTCTTTTCTCGGGAACTTCCAATATCCCTTCTTCTACCCCCCTTTCTTCTTCATAGGGGAGACCAATAGCCGAACTGTGGGGGTTCGTGCTCACTCCAAGCTTAGAGCTTGTAGAGTCCTCCAAACTTAGAGTTTGTTGAGAAGAAAACGATCGACCATATACATCGTCGTTTCGATCTAATCCAAAACCCCTCTTGGAATCGGATTTTCTTAGAAGCGACTACGCTCAGGAAATTCCTAGTTTCTTAGAAGCGACTACGCTCAGAAATTTAATAGTTTTTCGTGGTAGCCTTTTTCGCTCCGAAACTAACCCTAATCTTGTGTTGTTTTTCAGGATGAGTTACCTGAACAAGTTGAGCTTTGTCCCACTCGAGACAACTGGCCCATAGGTGGGTCCGAGATGTGCGCCAACATCTTAAGGCTGATGGAATTCTGGAAACCATCCAAGAGCCTAGTCAGAACGTGCTCTCAATAGAGCAAGCTACTGCTTTTGAAGCAAAACAAGCTAAAGCCATAATTCTCATGACAAGACACATGAATGACGCGCTCCAAAATGAATACCTCAATGAGGAAGACCCAAGAAAGCTATGGGTAGAACTGGAGCAGCGATTTGGCAACGTTCGTGACTCCCTGCTTCCTGATTTAGAAGTGCGATGGCATAGCCTCCGCTTTTGTGATTTCAAGTTGTGCTTGATTATAACTCGGAAGCTCTTCGTATCAAGTCTCTATGGAGTATTGTGCCAAGCCATAACTGATACGATTTGATCGAGAAGACGCTCTCTACCTTCCCCGTCTCGCACTGATGATTTCAAAGAATTACGGATTGATGTAAATGCAGGACGTATCACAAGGTTTCATGAGCTCATTGGCGCCATGAACGTAGCTGAAAAGCAAGATAATATCCTTGTGAAGAACTATAATGCTAGACCCGTGGGAACTAAGCCTATTCCGGAGTCTAACTATAGTCGCGCCCCAAATGGAGGACGCAAGGAGCGAAACCCTAAGGATAGGGACATTCTGGACGTTCTGGTCCATATATTCGCCCTAAAGAGGAAGAAAATCGCCAAGAGAGGCGTGCACTGAACCGTAGAGGTCAACGTGTGAAGAGAGAGAGAGGCGGAGCCTCCGACCATGGTGGTAACGCCACCAAAGGATAGGTCGTTCAAATCGCGCCCCAATGGCGCCTCGATCAAGGGAGCCGACCATAATGATTGTGTTTGTTTTCGATGTGGATCAACTGAACATTGGGCCAAAACATGTACCGCACCCCAGAATGTTGCAAACACATACAAGACGTATTGTGAAGCAAGGGAAGCAAATTACATGGCACAAGATGATCAAGATGGTGATCTAGATCTAAGAAGACTACAAGGATCAAGACCCAGAAATTGGCGATTTTGATTAAGTCTTTTTATTTTCCAAGAGATGTAGGCGATTGCCATATTCATTTTTATTGGATTAGATTTTCTTTGATCATAGAAACAATGATGTATTTCGTTGGCTTATGAATAAAATTTCGAGTTCTTTTCATTATCACTCAATTTTGATTCTGAGCATATGACTTTGTGACTACGATGGCTAGACCATCAATATTAATTTAAGGACATGGAATAGCCCAAGTTCCACTTGCCAAATGGCACCTTGATTACAGTTGTCACAGAAACTCTCTACGCTCTTAGGGCAAATAGTACCCTAAACGAATTCCATGCGAAAATGCATGTAGAGAACGGAAATGAGTTCCTTTGCAGTACATCTAATGATTGCGAACAAAGACGCATCTTAAAGACGTTTATGTGTCTCTCTAGTGGACTTTTTGTCACTATTCGAGCTATTAAATCCAATAAAGTTATGAGAGAAGATCTCTTGGATTTAGACACATATTGGCTTTGTCACGACAAGATAGATCATCCTAGTCATGATATGATGATCCGTCTACAAAAGACTTCACATGGACATCATTTATTTTGAGCAAAATGAAGCAAGAATCTGATGACGCCATAAAAGGCGCCAACCATGGGCATAACGCCATGGTTGTTCCTCCTAGTGGCCATGACTCCATACATGCTAATTTCCAGGCTCCCACGCGATGATGGGAGATTAGTCACACATTTTGCTTCTAATAGCGCTACAGACGCTTACCTAACCAAAATCCTCCTCATGGTTGCTCTAAGGCCTCTCGCTCGTTTTACTAAGCCCGTTCCTTAGGGAAATTAGGACTGGAGACCGTCCTATGCAAAGGATATGCCAATACTCATTCTTCTTACAAAGAATCCGTAGGATTTTGTGGATTGATTCAACCAACTTGCGGACGCTTAAATATTTCATGATGTTTGGTTGACACGCAAACACGCCGGTCACGTTTATGCCATTGTCCACCTATAAATGCTACTTATGCTACACTCCTAGCACATATCATGTGACAACGGGCTCACTCCCCGAATCATCATATTCAGTCAATTGGATTTGACTATGCTAGAAAGTTTACATCGAAAGACTTTTCGATGGATATTGCAATGGGTTTGATGTTGGACATCACATTCCCATGTACACACCCAATTGGCTCGCGGAAACGACTACGATGGTAGTCCGAACATTGGTAATGCGCACCAATCTTCTTACATCCGCTTGGGGTGATGCGATATCGCATGCAGCCTTGCTAATTCGTCTACGACCTACCGCCACTCAATGCCCTATGCGTTACAGCTAGTGACTGGGTACACGTATTTTGTACTTACGCCACATTTGAGTGAGCCATTTGTGCCAATTGCGCCGCCACACGCTCCTATGATGGGTCCCTTACAGACAATGGGCAATACGTAGGATTTGCTTCCAACAATCGTCCGCCACTTAAATGCCCTTGCTAGGCGATCTCCTTACCGCTAGATTTGCGGAATGTCACTTGATGAGACAGTCTTCCCGTCGTTAGGGGGAGCTATAGAACACGAATGTTCAACAGGAATTGTCGTAGTCTGTCCCTAGTCTGTCCCCACTATGTCTCATCTTGATCCCTGTTAAAGTGACGAGATCACACAATTATGCTGCAAACATGCCTGCAAGGAAGGACGTCCCTACGAGAGGACGTAAGTGCCACCCACAGAGGTAGGCATGGGGCCAATGCCAAAGAGTGTGGCACTCTGGCGTTACAGGCCATGGCCCCAGCTAGGATGCGTGGGGAGGCCCGTGGGTTCGAAGGATACTTTGGCACATTCCAATCATTTAATCATCAAGACTCAAAATCCGTCTCATGAGTATCTTCCGGGTTATGGTTATCGCTGGGGGACGCCTCAACGTCAAACCCTATTCCTGAGAATATAGAGCTCTATGAAACTTCACTAGTGTACATGAGACGTGGGATAGAAACTCCTCATAATTGATGATGTAGTTACGCATTTTGTTGCGCATGAGTTTACTGAGTCCAATGATATCGAACCACACTCGTTGATGAATGATGAATACCAAGGTAGAGAGTTTTGGCCCTAAATGGAAAGATGCGATCCAGGTTAAGATGGATTCTCTAACGAAGAGGAAGGTTTCGAGCTAGAGATGCCAACACCTCCTAACATAAAACCTGTTGACTAATGGGTCTTCGTTAGAAAGCGTAGTGAGAAAAAGAGATGGTAATCTCGCCTTATGGCGCAAGGCTTCTCACAAAACGCCCTGGAATCGACTACGATGAGACATATTCTCTCGTAATGGATGTCATTGCACTCCACTACCCTGTCAGTTTGGTAGTTTCCGAATAACTGAACATGCAGCTTACAAATGTGGTCACTACGTATCTCTATAGGGATCTAGATACGGAACATACATGAAGGTTCATGGCGAACTTTATTTACCCAAGTCAAGAGGTTCTAGACCACAGAGCGCGTTTACAATTAGGTTGAAACGCTCACTAAAGTGACTACTTGATTGGGAAGGGATATGCCCACGCGTTTCTATAACAAGTTTCAGATTCTATCGCGGTTCATGTTGGACATGATCTTCTTTAGAAGCCCTTAAAGAGTTAAGGGAAACCGCTGAACACTTGAAATCTGAGTTTGAGATGAAGGATTTTGGGAGAATACGATTATGTCTCAGTTTGGAACTTGAGCATCGTGTCGATAGATGCTTAGGCATTTTGACAAGGTCAAGCCTTCAAGCACGTCCGTAGTCTTGATCCTGAAAGGATCCTCTTCGTCAAAGGATGATGACGAAGATGTGCTAGAGGCAAAAGTGCCTTACTTAGTACAATAGCGCATTATTGTACTTATCTCAATGCACAAGACCGGACATCTCATATGTTGTGAACTTGTTAGCTAAGATATAGCTCTGCGCCAACGCGACGCCATTGGATTGGTGTAAAGATATCTTTCGATATTGAGATGTACGATTGATATGGGCTTGTTCTATCCCTACAAGAGATGATGGATTCGGATCCCATCACACACCAGAAACGCCGCCAACGCTGGCCTGCGTTCTCTATCCCCATTCCAAAACGACATGTGTTTTGGAAGGTTTTGCTGATGTTGGTATCTGTCTGACCCACACAATGGTCATTCCCAATCCGGTTAAGTGTTCACCATGGGAAAAGACCGTGACATTTGGAGGTCTACATATTAGACCTAGTCGCTATATCTTCGAACAATGCAGAGATCATTGCTCTTCACACGAAGTGGTTCGTGAATGTATGGATTGGATCCATAATTACGCATGTTCGAACAATTGTGGTTTGAAGTCTACCACAGATGAGCCTACAGCATTTAGGATAATGCTACTTGTTTTGAACAAATGAGGCAAGACTACATCAAAAGCGACAACACCAAGCATAATCAGCAACAACAGACACTCCTCGAGATCAAAGTGAACTAGGTTCGATCTGAGGACAGTGAGGCAGACTTGTTTACTAAGTCATTGCCCAATACCACGTTCGAGAAACATGTGGCAAGAATTGGCTTGCGGAAATTATCTGAACTCCCATGATCGTAGTCATCAGGGGGAGGTGCAGACATCAGGGGGAGATGTCTACATGTTCGTCTCGAATCGTGAAGGGTGTGTTGTGCTCTTTTTCCCCTTCGACCGAGGTTATTTTTGTCCCACTGGGTTTTTGTTACTCGGCAAGGTTTTTAATGAGGCAACGAGAGAAGCACCGCGTTTGGGCAACACAAGGGGGAGTGTTGAAGGAAAACCTAATTTGTGTTTAGCCCAAACTCTAGGTTACTTGACCTAGTGGTAATAGGATTTAATTAGAAGGATCTAGAATCCTAATCAATGTAGAATTACTTTCCTTGTATGATTGAGATTCTATGCATTGTAATCCTCTATATAAAGAGGCCCCTATTATCAATGAGAATGCACAGCAAATTCCTCCCAAAATCAGTTTCCCTATAACAATATATATATTTTGATATATTTATATATATTGCTGAACTCGTTAGAACTTAAAAGACCAGAAACTTGGTGCAGCTGCACTACACCCCTGAGGCCACGTTTGGTTCGCGGAAAGGAAGCATCAGGAAAGGAAACTTGTTCCTTTCCTGTGTTTGGGATGCAAAAGAAAAGGAAATCGTTTCTTGAAAGAAGGGAAAATAAGGGAGAAAGTGGTTCCTTCCAACTCTCAAAGGAATCACTTTCCCCCCTTCTTTCCTTACATTTATTGCTCACAACATATTATTTTATTACATTATTTACAAATTTTTTAACAACTTTTCTGATAACTTTCCTTACGTTACCAAACATCAGAATAAAAAGTTGTTGGGAAAAATCTCATAGGAAAGACAAAGGAATTATTTTCCTTTCTGTGAACCAAACGAGGCCTGAGTTTGCTAATATAGTTATAGCGAAGAGTCTTGGGTGGACCAAGATCCACATGCACCATAAGTTAATTCCGGATACTGTTCATGCTGGGAATTTACTCATGGTGCATGTAGATCTTGGTTCATATTAGAATTTTCGATAGTTATAGTCACAATTTTCTATCTCTACTGCTCTACACTAGAAATCACATTTTGAATCCCACTTTTCCTTTTTTTTTTTGAAACAAATTAACAAAAACATGTATGATAGTTAGAAAACATTTACCTCTACAGATTACACCTAGCTGCATCTTTAAATTGCTAACTTCACATCTTTAAATTCCCTCTCCCCTCTTAGTCTTAGGGTCAACTATCTATGAACATAACAGTTCATACTTTTATTTTTCCTGTTCAAATGAATTGATATCCCAAGTCCTTAAACAAAATGATTACTCTGAATTCAATGCCTTTCTTAGACGTTGATGTGATTTTAAAAATTTAGCCTCTTAATGATGCATCATGCATGTTATGTGGAGCGAAAAGTAAAACAAGTAAAAGTAGAAAAGGGTAGCAGCAAACTAGCAAAGTAGCAATCAATCAATAAAACCAACAAAAAGTAATAACCATCCAATACTATTATGACCCAAACAACTAAGAATAAGTTCACCAGTTAGGTCATCAGGGCAGAGAATTATTCACCGCCACTAAACCTTTGTTTCCACCTGTTGGGGTCAGGGTCACCAATCAATTACTGTTTATCGAGTATTTTAATAATTTTTTTAATGTAAATGAGAAATGTATGATGTAAATAAATTGTATCGATGAACATTTTGAAAATGCAACCAAAGACTTTTGCTTTTGGGTAGACAAATTTTGTAGGTGTGAGGGTTAAAAAAGAGAGTAGGTATTTGTAGGAAATTTTTACAATTTTTAAAGAATTTTTTGTTACCGTTCCTATACCATTATACCATATACATTAATTCACTACCATTGGATCTAATCCTTAATTGAAACAACGGTCCAGATTTCATGGCCATTGGTTTCAAAACTCAAAAAGGCCCAACAGCTAGCTCCCACGTGGAACAAATGGAATTCTGCAACTGTACCACAGTCCTACACCATCTGATGGCGCTACAAGACAAAAAAAAAAAACAAGGGTATACGCGCCATGCAACATGGTGACCGAGCTGCTGTCTTGGGTCTTCCACTGTTCTCTTGCCCCAAGCCCGGTGGAAGGAACAATTTCACAATTTTGGTGACTTGGGTCACCGTTTGATGTGGAGCCTGGGCATAAGGGCTTCCGGTGAACTTGCTCTATGGTCATTGACTTTGGATAAGTGTTTATTAATTTTATTATTGCGATGCCTTTTGATGTGTCTGGGGACCCAGAAGGTTTACGAGGCTTGTTTAACAAAAATATGGAGGGTCCTAGACTCCTAATTAAAGTTCATATTGAATGAAGTGATGCATCATGTCTACAAACTAACCAAAGCATGGTTACGAGAAGGATAATCATATCTCTTATGAATCAAAAGGACTTTGGGGTAAAGGTCAGTTTGGGGGAGTGATGGTGCCCTAGTTTGGGGAAGTGATTGTTTGAACATATAGCAAGATAGGTGAGCTGAAATTTAGGTCATTAGTTCTAATCTCATAGTTCGTCGATTAATATGTGGCTTCAATTAGTGATACATTCATGTGAAACTAAAGCTGGAAAATACTCCCATAATTAGCAAATTCGTGGATTCAATTTCTAATAAGTTTATTGGAATTGACTCTGTATTAATGGAATCTCATCTACCTAAGTCAATTCAGAGATGTTGCTCCAGACTCTCCCTTATAACCTAAGTTTATTTAGTGTACCGATATATTAATATACCGTGGAAATTCTATTCCAAGAGTGGGAAGAGAACTAAATTCCACGGCATAAACAAATCCAGGATGCATGTCATTACCCAAAGACTAAACCCCAGAACCATCCCAAGTGAACCCAGGCTCATCAGAATAGGACGAACTCTTATGTGATGATACAGCAATGGTAAAATTTAAAGTTAAAACTGGAAAAAGATAAAACAACGAAATTCAAGTCTACACAACACCAACTCAGAGAGAGAAGGGACCGTTGGGTGAAGTCTTGCTAAATTGTTTTTGCAGGCCTACAAAATTTATGAACCTTTCCTTGCATGATATGGTTAGAAAAGAATTCTAAATGCTCAATTTAGACATCAGCTGCAAGTTAAACAATTCCATGTCCACTAATAGTTAAAATGAATGCGTCATGAAAATTACAAATATAAGTTACAACCATGGAGAAACAGCACAACATGAAGCCGTTATTTTTTTTTAACGGACAAGCGTTACATAATTATAATTTTTGCATCAGTCTTTATTTTCCTTAATTTTTCTTGGATCACTCCCTGCGTTTTTCTTCCCATAATATTCCGCGTTCTTCCTCCCAAGATTCCGTTCAGGCATAGATTTTAGAGTATATATGCTGATAACATCCCTAAACACTCCATCGATATAAGTTTTTCCAAACAGGTCGATCACCAAAGTCTCAAGCTTCGTTGTATTTTTCATAATAGATATTGTAAACTCTATCTCGTATGTATGACTTTGAAATCCCTGAATCCAAACTCTTTTTAAATTGTCATGTGTAAATCCAGAAACAATCCTTACCTCTTGGTTCTTATAGAATATTGGTCCGAGTGCGTACAGTAACATAGAAGAGATACTACTGGTTTAGAATATGACTAGAGAAAAAATTAGTAGGTATATGTACCAATGCCGGTGATATTTTTACATTTGTATATAGTTTATAACAAATGTGACATTATATATGTTTCGTAACCTAGAGCAGTTTAGAAGTACCATATTTAAGAACAATTGGAGACAAAGAGCAAAACAAAAAAAGGAGGTAGAAAGATACGCCACAAATAAACAGAGAGAGATAATGAGAATTCATCTTCTCCATAAATAAACAAAACTAAGATCCAATCTATTAAAGAATTTTTTTTTTTTTTTTGTTGAAGAAACTGACAACTCTTTTATTGATCAGCATAATTATATATACCAATTTAGCCATGTGGGGTTGACAAAAAATCCATCATCTAAACAATTCAACCTTTATAAAATCAATGAAGCTCATCCAACATTATCCTTATTCATCCATGGGAAATCACAGATGAAAAGAACGCCCTTGGTGTCAAATTCTTCAAACATCTGCTGAGGAAGGTGCATATGCCAAGAGAAAATCACCACCTTCCTCAGCAATATCTTCCATCCTAGTACTCTCAGCACCACTAACAGAGTCTTCCTCAGTCACCTTCAACATGGCCGCAACATCCTCTTCCCTAATCCCTTTGGGAATCCTAGGAACCCTATTCCTATAGGGTTTTTTGACCTTTTGTCTTGTAAGCAGTCTTGTTCTTGCTTCCCTTTGATCTTCCATGTTTCTTTGTTGGAGACAAATTGATAATCCCATTAACATTAGGGAGCTCAAAACTACCCTCAAAATCAAGAAGATCATTAACAAAACCAGCATCCATTTTAGCTTTCTTACCATCATGACCAAAATCATTCAGAGAATTCAAACAAATTCCCAAAATGCTAGGACGGTTAGGTACTAACTTCACAACCTAAGTAGTAGGTTCCTCTACTGCCGGAGACCATCTTGGAATAGCTTCTAAATCTAATAGAGAGAACCCTATATTCTTAAACCGAGAAGTAAGAGCAGGAAAGTACCAGTACCCAAAAAATTGGGTGCAAATAGTGTCCTAGGGTTATGGTTAGCCCTAGAATTAGGGTTTGGGAGATCCCAGTGATTGTTCGCCTCCGATGCCATCACTATGTTTGTCCCTGGCCTAGGAGCGAAATTTGTAATCCTCATCAAAGCCCTAAGTCCAGAAACCCTAGGGCCTCGTGGCAAAGAACTAAAGATCGATCCTCGGGTCGGATCCAGTCTCGGTCCCCACGTAGCTGAAGGTTCTAGCCCCTAGCTGAAGGGTTTTTCATGCCTAGCTACCGAGAGAATGGCTAGGTTGTTGTATTGTAAGTTTGTTCAACCTATTAAAGAGGTAGATTGTGATGAGTGGATCAATAACAATAAATTATCTATTATCTATTTCTATCTATTTTGTCTATCTATCTATACTATAAAGCAAGCACTCAGGTTTCACCCAAAATATAGATTGTCCAAAATGCCCTTTAATCTATAAAATAAAAACATATAAAGAAATAATTTATATATTAATGTTAGAAAACAAAAAAAGAAAGCATAAAGAAGTATAAATATGTTCAAGGGAACACTAATTGTGTGTGCCCAGTCAAACTAAGAGTAATCATTTCTAGTATAGAATAAGGAAAGTGAATCATTCTAGATTATGGTTATATATTTAGAATAAGAGTAGGAATCCTAATACATATTGGATTGTATCTTGTAATCCCCTATATAGGAACACCTACTATCAATGAAATACAACAATTATTCTGTCTACTTTCTCTCTCCATCCTTTATTCTTAAACACATTATCGGCACGTCCCCCTACCCTGAATCAGAAGCCAAAAATATTCTCGGCTTTTCTCTTCTTGCCGTTTTATGTACCTACCATGTGCACATCCCTGTGCCACATCCTACGCACCAACTTTAAAGAAAAGAGCTACAAGACTCCAAGAACAAGAACCTAGACGAAGTAAGATTTATTAAATGTTCCTGCTTTGTTTAAATTATTGTTCTTCTTCTTTTCTCCGAGGATTTGAAAATTCCCCATTTCTACCTCCTACCTTTCTATAACGTGGGATTATTATAGCCGAATTGTGGGGTTCAAGCTACCTCCGGATGAGGAGTCCATATAAAGAAGAGATTTGAAACGACCATCTATGTCAAAGTTTCATCTAAATCCAACTACTTGGGAAAATTAATTCTAGGGAGCAAAAACTTGTCCTAAAATCTCTTGTTAATTACAGGAAAAGATGAATAACCTGAATAAGCTGGATTTCACAACACTGGATATAACAGGCACATGAACAATTGGGTTCGTGACATTCGCAACCTCGTGAAGGCCCAAGGGATCGTATTTATTATAAGAGCAATCTCCTGACGTTGTGGAACTTGATCAAGCCGCCACTGATACTTTAGAGGCCATTAATGCTTCACTTTAGAGGACATTAATGCGTACTTTATAATCGAGTTCTCAAATTGAAGTCTTCACTTCCCTAAAAATTTTGAAAATAGTTTTGAACATTTTTGTAAAATTATTGATTTAGTGACATGTTTAACATTTATGATCCTTTTCGTAATTATTCCAAGTCACAAATTTTTTTATTTACAATTTACAAAATACTTAGAATTTACTTTCATTCTCACAGTATTTCTTAAAATAGTTTACCAAACACTCAGCCTCCTCTCACGGCAAAATCAGAATTGTTTTCCCTCAGAAAAAGATCAGAAGTGCTTCCCCTCACAGCACAATAATCCTAAACTAAGCTTAAGAATGTTAATCCACCATATCGAACCCATGTTGCTAGCCCTAAACTGAGTTAATTTGTTAGCCAATGTACTCCCTTCCTATAAATACAAGTTACTTTAAACTGCATGGAGTGCACTCAATACAAGCAATTGACCCATGCGACTCTAAACTTCCAAGGAACCAATTGAGGTGCTTTGAAGTAATGAACTACCAGAACTGAATCAATTTATAGCTGAAGCTCATTCCAACGCCGTTCTGAAGCCACCCTGATAGCTTTAATAACCGCCGAGATCTCAGCCGCAACTGCAGTTTGAACAGTAAATTTGTGGCATGAACGAGTGACGACCCCCTAAAAATCCCTCAATTTTACCGAAATCCGATGCCTGAGAATGAGGATGACTTCTGGGAACCGAATATTGCTGGAGCTAATAGGGAGTAGAGAATCCCAAACGGAGGCCACAATTTTGATGGGGTGTTGAGAATATTAGTGGTTGACGATATGCGCTTAAAGGATGAACTCAGTGGGCTTGAATGGGAAGATATAAACGAGTTTCTGGATGTTGATTATGCGGATAGCTGGGCAGATGCAGTGTCAGCCATCAGACTTTTCACATTTCATGTGATATTAGCATATTACCGCATGCTCAGCTACATAGGAGAAGCAGAGATGAAACTCAGTATTCTTCAGTGTCGAAGGCTGGGATTTAGGGGCTATGTTGTTGCCACTTTCGAACTGAAAGGACTGACGATCTTCCCTCGAGTTTGATGCCTGGAGTTGATGTTGTTATTGATATTGATCCTGAGCTAGAATCGGGACTAGTCAGGTATTTGATAGATGCTCGGATGATATATGAGGAGCACGAGTACTAGGGAATGTAGTTCTTCTCACTATTGTCCCTCTGTCCTAAACCCTAAATTCGTTTTTTAGTATTATCTTTTTTTTACTAAAAGATTAAAATAAAAGGGTTTCCATTTATGTTGTATTCTCTTTTACAAGTAATGATAAATGGTGGAAATATTTGTAATTTCTATTTTTATTTAATTTAAATAGTACAAGGGGCGGATGTAGCCAAGTGGATCAAGGCAGTGGATTGTGAATCCACCACGCGCGGGTTCAATTCCCGTCGTTCGCCCAAAAATATATAGGCGAACGACGGGAATTGAACTTTTAGGGTTTAGGCTCTAAATCCTATATTTTCTCGTCAACATAGTACTTATATTAAATTTCCGTCATGGCACCGTCAAGTCTGATCACGTGTGACGCACGTGAAGGCCGAAAATAAGAGCAAAAAAGACTTTTTACTCCATCTAACCCTAAATGAATATATTGAAAATTGAAAATAAAAATTGAATAAATTATTATAATAAAATGAAAGTTGAATTCTTGAACAACAAAACTACCAGCACGATCCCCCCCTCCTCAGCGTTCTCTTCCTGCGCCGTCGCTGTCATGTTAGTAAGAGACCCAAACAATTATTCAAGCTTCATGGAGAGATGTAGAACCTGAACCCAAGATTACAATAAGTATCAAGAGAACGACCAAAAATAATAATTGGAGTCTTCAACATCTATATATTCTAACATGCACCATTTAACAAAGAGTGCATAATTGGCTACTCTATTTGCTTTAGTAAAGCAGGTGACATACTCGAAAGATAACTCTATCACGAAGAAGCATCATTACAAGTCGCAAAGCTTTTCTACTATGTTGCCGCACAAGAACATAACTGACCACATTTCGTTTCATCCTGTCATTAAAAAGTTGTGTCCATTTAATAATGGCACGATTCCTCTCACATTGAGTGCACAGACTAAGACTAAGCCCACTTAACCCAATCAAATAATTGTAGCGCATTATTGAAAATAAAAAACAACCTAAAACTATCAAGGAAAGAAAGAAAACAACCTAACCAGGGCCCAAAGACCTAGTTGAGGCCCAACATTCAGCAAAGAGAGGGAAGCCCAGGCCTGATCTTCTCCATTCCTTGCAGACTCGATATCTCCACCCACGGTCACCCCCACCAGAAACCGTCAACACCTCACTTTCTCCTCCCACGATGCGCAACCCCAGACGGAGAACATGTACTATCTGGAATCTCCACAACGTCTATTCCTTGCCTCCCTTTCAACCACAACTACACAAGGAGCAACCATAAATGGGCACAGTGTCCCTAGTTGCCCATTCGACGACGATGTCCCAAGGGGACGGAGCATTGAAGCGAAGCGGCTAGTTTATTTTAGGGTTTTCTGCTCTGACTTTCTTGGAGCTAGAAAGAGGGTTCCGATGTTGTATTACTCAAAGTTTATATTAAATTATCCAAAATATCTTTAAATTGGTTCCCATTTCGCTCTTTTATGCAATTATAGGCTAGCTACGAAACTGTTTTTATTTTTTAAGAAGGAAATTAGACAAGGGCTAAATACAAATTACTACCCTATGGTTTAGATCCAAAATCAATTCAGTCCCTGAACTTCTAATTTCATCAAAAACACCCATGCACTTTCAATTTTGATCTAATAGGTCCAATTTGTTAGTTTTCCAACAATTGAGTTATTTAACTTGTTAATGTGGCTCATATATGGCCTATGTTTTATGATGTAGTGTCAAGGTGGTCTGCATAGTCAATTTAGGAGTGAGTCCTACTATTAAAAATAAATATTTTTTCAACAAATAATCCAACTATAACTTGAACTCATAACAGAATATTAACGAATTGGACCTATTAGATCAAATTTGAAAGTGCATGGGTGTTTTTGATGAAATTAGAAGTACAGGGACTGAATTGATTTTGGACCTAAACCACAGGGTACTAACTAGTATTTAGCCCATTAGACAAATTCTTTCATAGAATAGATCAAGAGAATGAGGTATAAAATTACCTTCAAATTTTTGACCACATAGAACTTTTCATAATTTTTATGTATAATTAGATCGCATACTATAACTAATGATAGGATCATTATCTTGAGAAGTAGATACGCGATTGATGAAGGTGGAGAATTGTGCCAGGAATAGGTCCTCGTGAAGTTATCAAGGGAAAATTAATCCACTGATAACATCATTAACCATGTCTCTCATACATGTCTCATGTCACTAATCATGTTAATAACCATGTCACTAACCATGCACCTAAGACGACATCATAACAATCAAACCCAGATCAGGTCACTAACCATGTATCATGTCGCTAATTATGTCACGTTAGGCTTGAGACGACATCACATCAATAGAACCCAATCGTGTCACTAACCACGTCTCAAGTCCCTAATCATGTCACGAACCATGTCTCAAGTCACTCATAATGGGCATGAGACGACATCACAACAATTGAACCAAATCGTGTCACTAAACTTACCTCATGTCGCTAATTATGTCACTAACCTTCTCTCATGTCATTAACCATGAGCATGAGACGACATTATAGCAATCGAACATTCGAACCAATCATGTCAGGAAAAGTCCAAGCGGCAAAACACAACACAACCAAATTGTAGCTAATCCTTTTCAGGGAGAAATGAATAGGCAAAGATCCAGCGAAGATCTCGATTCTCCAGTAAGGATTCGAATCCGATCTCAAGCCTCAACCCGAACCCCAGCTGAACCTCCTCCTCCTCCTCTTTGCACTAAAACTTCTACTACAACAAACCAGATCGACACTGAGCGCGCAAGGCAAATTAGGAAGTGTAAATTTATCTCTCGTTACTCATTGTTGCTTATGGCACCCTTAATCAAAATTGACCTGGCTTTTACATAATACAAACCGGTCCCAAGAGAAAAATCAAGCATACAAGAAATGACAATATGCTTTATCCAAGGATTCCAAGCTCCGAAGATAAACAAAATTAGCGAGGCAATCGGCTAGCATATTCTTTGATGTACCAGTCGAAGAGCTTTTATGGGTCCATGAGCGGATCGAAGATTCAAAGGGGTTCCGAACGAAAAAGGACTGGTCGCAACGAAGGAAGTGTGTTGTCGTGGCGGCGATTTGGGAAGAAGTAGTAATAGTAGGTTGGAGACGAGAGGCAAGGGTGGAGGACTGAGGGATGTCAGGTCGTTATCAGTGAACAATTGACGGTCATGGTTAGCGTGGGTCGGGGAAAGGGACGATTGCAGTTTTAGAGAGTGTGAATTGTAAATTAGCAAGTGTAAATTTATCTCTTGTTACTCATTGTCGCGCTTATGGCACCCTTAATCAAAATTGACCTGGCACCGGTCCCAAGAGAAAAATCAAGCATAGAAGAAATGGCAATATGCTTTATCCAAGCTCCAAAGATAAACAAAATTAGCGACGCAATCGGCTAGCATATTCTTTTCGTTGTATGTGCTTAATTGTTGCCCCACCTAATGAATTAGATTCTCCGTTCGCCATTGTGAAGGCTCAAATATTTTTTTTTTTTTGGATCAAATAATGAACTTCATTAATAATGAACTGCTTATTCAGAAATGGCCTCTAGACTTCCTACTGGAACTCTATACACTGACTCTAAACTTGCACTACAACTGTATAACAAAGACAAAAAGCGCAGGAGCAGTGAACCCTTGACATCTCACCTCTCATCCAGCCAGTAAGAACTCTAAAACTAGACAACTCACTTGTGTCGAAACTAAACTCACCCACCAGAGTCCTCCTGACAAGCTTTTAATCGACCAAGCCAACACTCATTGTGACCTAAACTCAACCAAAAGGATAGCCGGACTTTCAGACCTGGGACTAAAGAAAACCCAACACCATCACCACCATATTGTCGACACCATCCATCCACCACTGCTCCAAAACACCATCGCCTCCAACCCGATCCCAGATAGGAAGGACCCACTAGAAGGCCAAGGATGATTGTTTAGCCAGACTGTTTCGCCACCGCTACTGACCCAACTCCAAAAAAGGAACCATCTCCGATACCGCAACAGAGAAGATCGTCTCTGCCACACCTTTTGTAGTGTCTTATTACCAACAATAAAATAAGACCCGAAAACACTAGTAACAGCCAAGCCCGCCACCATGGCAAACCCGATCCACCATCTCACCACCACCAGCGGCGCCCCATCCACCACGATCTCCACCTATCAACCAATCAAACAAAAAGCAGCCCAATACCTGAATCCAGGCCCAAGACCAAGCCCAGACCTCATACGGACTGCTCCAGCCCATTAGCTAAAGCCTGCTCTGCCCTTTCGTCCCTACCATCATTCCACCACGACCGCAGCACCTCCACCGGCTTACCACCAGCGAGGAGGAGGTTCTGTCAGTGCCCACCCCCGCCATCAGACCCCGACTACCATCAACCAGGCATCGCCGGCCAAGCCCCGATAGAATACAAGCCCTACCCCCTCCACCACCTCGCACCAGCCTCATCACGGCCGCCTCCAACGACAGATCACCCAGCGCGCATCCCAGATCTGATCCATGACGAACCAAATCCGACTCGTTCCAATCCACTCTACATCGATCCAAACCCCATTGATCTGAGCCAACAACCCCCCACTGATCCACGCCGTCGACAAGTACCGCAAGTCCAGAACCAAAATCCGACTCCCAACTTGGCCTTCCTCTTCCAAATAGCCACCTCGAACACACCAGACTCACACAAAGTGGACAAAGCCCGTCCGACGACGGCGCAGGGCTCGCCGCCGGACAAGGATGGGAGCGCTCACTTTTTCTCTCTCTAGGAGCAGGAAGGCTCAAATGTTGAACTCATATTTTTACACCACATTTTTTTTTTCCTTTTCCCAGTCAGATGAAAATTTAGCTTCTTGCTATCTCTCAGCTATATATATATATATATATATATATATATATAGAGGGCTTCCACTAAGGGATCCTTTTTTTTTGTCTTTTATAGGGATAGACATTAGACTAACTTTTAGATCATATTTTCACATCTTAACGGTTCAGTTTTTAGGTCCTAATGTATTAGATCACTTCTACAAATTTTCAGCCAAATTGGTGATCGTTAAGGCATCCAAAACTGCAATTTACACGAACGGACCAAATCTGTCGAACCGGAACCGTTCATGTTTATAATGGTAAATTGCTGTTTTGGATGCCTTAATAATCATCAAATTGGCTGAAAATTTGCAGAAGTGATCTATACATTAGGACCTAAAAACTGAACGGTTAATATGTGAAAATATGATCGAAAAGTTGATATAATGCCCTATTCCTATAAAAGACAAAAAAAAGAGATCCCTCACTAGAAGGGCCATGTGTGTGTGTATATATATATATATAAGCCTTTTAATCTTGCCCACCCTAACAAGATTTTGGCTCCAACACTTGTCTCAACTATGTGCTTGAAAGATGAAGCTTCCAATGGCAAATGGCTACTATGATAAGGTACTAAGCACGTCCAGCATGCTCTCTAAATTGCTAGATTTAGTCAAACGGCTCAAAGGTTAGTAGTTACCAACAGTGCCGGCCCTGAGGCTAGGCGAAGCAGGCCCAAGCCTAGGGCCTCATATTTTAGGGGCCTCAAAAAATTTTATTATGTAGGCCTGCAGATAAAAAAAAAAAAAAAGAATCAATCTAAACCACTTTGTGTTCGTACACGCAACATGGCCCTCTGTTTTCAATACTTCCATAGTTCCATCAGATTGAGACGCAAAGCAGCAGAGAGGAGATGATTTTCCTCTTTCTAAGTTCAAGTTTTTGAAGCTCTTTCTCAATCCAAGACAAAAATCCAATTGTGATTGAACATCTCAGAAGGTTTCCTCGGTTGCTATCGAAAATCCAATTGTGATTGAGAGGATCAAATGAAAAAGTAAATTCAAGAGATTGAAGAGTTGATTTTATCTTCCAAAAACGCAAAAAGGTAAGATCTTTGAAGGTTTTTATTTTCGATTTTGAAGAAATTTTGGTTTTTTCGTTCTCTATTTGTGTTTTTGATGCTCTTGGCCTCTTGTATTCCATTCCTTTTCAATTTTGGTTTGAAACATGTAATTATGAAATCATGATTTATAACAGTTAATGAGCATGATGTTTTGAGAAAGCTGATGAACATGTAACTGGTCACGTAACTGACCAAGTAACTGTCACTGGTCATGTAACTGGTCACGTAACTGACCATGTAACTGACCATGTCACTGACCAAGTAACTGGTCATGTAACTGGTCACGTAACTGACCAAGTAACTGGTCATGTAACTGGTCACGTAACTGACCAAGTAACTGGTCATGTAACTGGTTAAGTAACTGACCAAGTAACTGTAACTGGTCATGTAACTGGTCACGTAACTGACCATGTCACTGACCAAGTAACTGTGAGCACACTCTTGTATTACAAGATCATAGCTGTGAGTTTCTCCAAATTGAACAACTCTGTACCTACCACTTGATTTATCCAACTTAATGATATCTAAGCAGATTATAGCAAAGAGAATCCAAGCAGAGAAGCCGTTGTTTTGGGTGTCACATGTTTATATAGTTTATTGAACTTCATCTTCTTCTTTTTTTCTAAACCAGGTTTGAGCAATTTAAGACTTTTGAAGAAAATTTTGGGCTTTTGTTTGATTTGGACAAGTTAAGGTCTGCAGATAGAGATAATTTGAAGAGTTTTTGTGCTAACCTTACAAATTTATTGAAGCATGGCGAGATTTCTGATCTTAATGAAGATGATCTATATCATGACTTACGAATGTTGAGTGAAGATTTACCCAATGAAACAAAAAGAGCTATTGATGTGTTGAATTATATAAAAGAAGTTGATGGCTGTTATCCAAATGCTTGGATTGCTTATAGGATTTTGCTAACTATACCAATCACAGTTGCCTCTGCAGAAAGAAGTTTTTCAAAGTTGAAATTGATCAAATCTTGCCTTCGGTCTACTATGTCACAAGAGAGATTGAGTGGTTTGGCTATGATATCTATTGAAAAAGATATTGTTGGAAAAACTTGATTATGTAAATTTGATTAGTACCTTTGCATCTAAAAATGCAAGACGAGTCATATTTAGTGATACTTGAAATTGAGATATTGTTTTTCTTTTGTAATGTTTGAGCATTTATTTTGGGGCCTCAAATTTTTTCCTGCCTTGATCCTCTAAACTCACAGGGCCAGCCCTGGTTACCAAGGTGGGAACTAGGAAGAGAACTGAAGAGGGTACTGAGATCTACCTTCAAATTCGGATTTAGGGTTTGAGGACACAATAAAATAAAATAAATCTGAGAGTGCTAGATGCGAGGTGCCATCATATTGACCATTTCAATATGTCATTAATCTTACAATACGTTCCAAAAATCAGACATACAAATCTGATCCGAACCATAAGGTCTCATTTCACATTAAAACAAAACATAAAATGCAGAGTACTAAGATGCGAGAAAGGCCGTCATATTGATCAGGTCAATACTCGAGAGATACTAGTCATATTACAATTATTTGAATCGATTAAAGAGTAGGAAGACACGTCGCCTCACAACTAGAAAATCAAAGACGACACAGGTACAATCCTCAGCAATTCAAAGCATTTGCTCATGACAAACTTGGTTGCTTCATAGAGTAAATATATCTTCTCTCTGTGTCACTGTTAGACATCTGAACCATGTGATCATCAAACTCAGTAAAGGACTTCTCAGTAAATATCAATGCCAAATCGTACAGGTATTTGCATAAAATAGCAGTTGACAGAGAATCGAGGTGCTTATTCTATAATCTGCATAGTGGAAGCGGCGGTCAAGTATCCATGGCGGTACTTAAAATATTTACGTAGAACAAATGGATCACTGCAGGACAGTGGGTCTGCCCAATTAAAACTTCAAAATTTTTTAATGTGTTTCAAAACTATTCTTAATTTATTAAAGTGAATACGCACACCAACTCAGTCTGGATGCATTGATTGGTCTGTCTTACCAGACACATGGTACGTCTGTGCTACGGAAGAATTCCTCATATTTGTTTTAGGTTACACAACAGTACCATGATCATCCACGATCCGGTACCTCAATAAACTCGAGGAACAGTTTCAGTCAAACGGCTAAAAGGTTATTTAACCTGTTAATTTGAACAGTGGGATGAGACCTAGATAGTAGGGATTTATTGGATGTTAGAACTGTAGCCAAAATCTACCATACCAATCCTCTAAATTGGACAAGTGATCCAAGGCAAAAGGGACCTAGGAGGTGAGGTTAGACTTTAGAGGCTGTTGGAGAAGCTAACAAGCATCTTGTAATCTTGTAATCCCCCTGGAACAGTACAATTTCAGTCTGAACAATAACATATAGTACTATCCAATTGCAAACAAACAACTTCTCATTCATTATCTCGGTCACACTACAAAATACATAATGTCATTACATATACACCCCCCTCTTTTGAAAACTACAAAACTAAAAATACCAATGTAAACTGCAAAATGAAATACACATGGATCAAATGAAAGAATTTGACCTGCGCTGTCCTTTGGACTACCATCTGTGATAATTAAAGAAGCAGCAGCAGTTGAGAAAGAAGAGAAAGAAGATATATCACTCTATAGGCAGCATCGCAATCAATAACGATACTAACCACAGCAAAGTGCTCATCAAGAGCAAACTGCTAGACAGCAAACATGCCATCATCACTGACGGTAAAACCACAATTACCCCACAGAAAAGCACTGATTAAAATGCATGAAGTGAAAGTTATGACGCATAAGGAAAAAAAAAAAAAAAAAAACTGGCAAAGCACTCGTGCTAATGAATTTGGTCTCTAGAACAAATCAGCTTTCTTCTTTTGCATGTCTTGCTTCCATTTTGGCAGTTGATAGAAAGCATCTTTCGTCATCCCAAATATGGTCTGAAAGTCTTCATCAGAGAGGTAGGCCTGCAAAGCCAAACAGAAAATGTAATTACCAATTCAAAACAGATGATGAAGTATAAAAACATTCACAAATGACCAACCTCTCTTCTCTTAAAATCAATTCCAGTTACTGGATTGTCAGATTTAACCCTCAGTTGGTCATAACTGAAAGTACTTTGACTGCTTTCACTGCCATTTTCATCCTGCTCTTGCTTTGGTTCTGAGACAGAAGCGGCGAAACAGCATCTGTTTCCTTTTCTTCAGGAACTTCCTGAGAACCATCTGTATCAGCTGCAATTATTCAAATGTATCAGATATCATAAAGTTTCAGACATTCAATGAGCAATATATATGAGGAAACGACCCTAATCAGAAACAAATTTGTTGAGCAATCAAAGACAAAAAAATAATGGGGAAGGACCGACAAGAGCATCATCAAGAATGTATGTTCAGTAATCTAGGAAAATATTAATGTCTTCTTTTTGATAGGAAAGAGAATCTTTAATAACAAAGAGAAATGGAGAAGAAGTTTGTCACAAAAGGCAGTAAAAAAGAGGACAAGATGAAAACAAGCTAATAATAAGTGCCACCCAATCAAATAGAATTGACGACTGAAAAATCCCTTAAATATTTCACATTGGTGCCCATAGAAATGCTAAAAGCACACCACTTCCTCCTTGTCTTCCATTTCCATCAGAACAGACCAAAGTGAAGTCAATGCTACACACTGCCTTCTTATTTACACGCATGCCCAAACAAGGTAAGAAATGATCGGGAAATCATGAACTTTGGAACACTAACATGATCAGAGAAAGACAAGCATAGGAGTAGAACACTTTCTTGAAGCACATCACATGGTCAGTGCGCTCTGCAGGTATATCACATATCATCCTCATAAATCATCTTGTATAACTCTTAAGTAGAGTTAAGTTATCTCTTATTAACTCGTAAGTAGGAGTTGTGTTTATTTCATCAATCCATAAGAATGAATATACCAAACTCTTTTTTCGGATTGGAAAAGATTCAACAACATATGATTACCATTCAAGTTCCTTTTAGACACATAGCACATGACCCTAGAAGAGGAAACCAGAAAAGAAATGACTACAGATAGAAGAAGTAGACATAGGAAAATTAAATCAACATGCCAAACGTCATGTAGAACTGAATTTTATTCACCCTATCCTGAACTTAGACAAGCAAAGGAAAGAATATTAACACTCACTTAGAAATAATGAATACAGAATAATGTACACCACCATTCAATCAAAAGGGAGGAAGAAGATTAAGATTATATTTAAGAAAACTATAAATCACTATCAAAACTCACTATGCAGAATCAAAGGTGATAAGAAGAAAATTACAGAAACTGTCATTCTCTATCATGCATAAAATCATCATGTAGGTGATGTACAGCAATAATAAAACATTCAGGATTAGAAGATCTCTATAAAGTGAGGGAAAGAATGCAGAAGTAATTCTGCTTTGCTTACCACTAGTTTCTGCAGGAGGGCTTTGTACTTGGGGACTTTGCACTGGAGAGGCATCAGGTGTTAACTTACTCTTTTCCGCTGTAAGGACGTTTGAAAGTGCAGCAACTGCTGCGGCTCTTTGTGATCCTTGACTTGTTGAAGAAGGCTTGGGAAGAGAAGGTTTGGTTCCAGAGGATGAACTAAATGCAGAAGATAAAGCGGCTAAAGCTTCTGCTCTTTGCCTTGGTCCTCCTTCGCTCGACCCATTGGACTTATCCTGGCCACGTGATTGCATGTAAGTTGATTTATTGAATGACTGTCTCATAATCAAACATGCCAAACAAGAAACAGAAAAGGTGCTAAGAAACAACAAAAAAGCAAAGAGGCACAAAGATTCTATGTAACAACTTAAGATCTGGTCCAACATGTAATAATACGACATTCATAGAAAGGAGAGGGGATGCAAGAACGAGAGCATAGGAAGGCGAGGGGATGCACACTCATAAGTGGAATTTCGGCGATAAGAAACCATGGATTGATAACTATGAGTGCCTAGTATTGATTCATATATCTCTTTATATGATCTAAAGATTATGCTCCGAAAATAAGGAATTTACAAAATATGTGCGAGAAGTCCATTAAGCTCAAAAATTGCTCAATTCAACACTCCTGCCCATCACACGAGTATCTCAACTTTTTTTTTTTTTTGACATAGGAGAGCCGAAAGAGAGTACACAATCACATTCTATCCCCATTAAAATCTACTTCCTCCTCCTTATCGTCAAAAAGTCCCTAGTATTGATTCATGGAGCGAATTACAGGTTCTGATTGTCTGCAACACCTCAGGTTAAGAATATCATCCACTCAAAGTAAATGGTAGTGACAATCAACTTTAATTACCGTAGGGGGTGATTTTCCAGGGGAAGAATTGAATGCAGATGATAGAGCAGCTAAGGCCTCAGCTCTTTGCCTTGGCCCTCCTTGATTCCCATCAGATTTTTCCTGGCTCTGCATTATCCGTGTATTAGAGAGTTATAATATATGATAATGCTAAGAGATTTTAAAATTTTGACAGGTTTATTCTTTTAATGTAGTTGGATTATTTCAAATTGTTAGGACTTGGGAATAATAAAATGTTCCTCCAGCAATTAACTTATGATGTAACAAGTTCCAATAGAGCAAGGAAATGGAATGTCAACATAATGCATTACCATGCCACAAACCCAGGCCACTCCGAGCAAAAACAGAGAGGAAAAAGAAATTAAAGGGTCAAAGGTTAAAGCCTTAAATTATCACCATTTCTTAATCACATAATAATGTAACACTATTAATTTATATTTAGGTATTTGCATATTCTCATTAATAGAAGAAATTTCATATTAGAACCACTGAGAAAATCCTCTTAGCAAAACACCTAAATTGCAATGTAACTAGTCCGCTAATCATCTTTTATGTCCAATCACCTCAAAATAAATCTAATCTCCATAATAACTTCCCTCTTCTTTTTGTATACAGACACAACTAGCAAAGGAGATTAAGCTCTGACACGTTTAATAGCATAGATTGCTTACCTCCACAGCATGGCCAAACAGAACGGACACCTTCTTCTGGAATGAGTTTCCTTGAACCTACAATTTCGTACAGATACTATTAAGAAAATACACATGAAATATAATAAACGTGACACATCCATATTAATTTATTTTCAATTTTTTCTTTTAAAACAGTAATATACAAAAATGTTTGAACGTGTTTCCATATCATCCTGCTTTCGGAAGATCATGCTTTCACACTTAACCTTTCATTAACGAATGGAGTTTAATGAAAGAGGGAACATAAATGTGAAGCTACTGCATAATTAACGAAAAAATGAACACTGTTCTCTCCTTGAAGCTTACACATGGAGCATAAATCTGAAGCCACTGCACAATTCACATAAACATGATAAGCACTCTCTCCATGAAGCTTAGACATGACAAACTAATGGGAAGAAAACCACTCCTGCATGTTCACCCTCTCATTGGGGGGGGGGGGGTGTGGATTGGAGGGAATGAGGGATGGCTATGAAAAGACTTGAATGAAAATAATCCAAAAGACTCCAGCTTCCGCCTCCTAACATCTAACTTGGTTTCCACTACTACTCCATCCATGAGTTCCAGCATTGAAGATACCTCTCATATCTCCTCATCTTTTGGACATCTCTATCATCTAATTTGCTCTCACTTTACCAACATAACTTTCAGCATTCAGCCTCTAATATATATGATCAAGGTCTGGCATCTCAAATGAACTAAGAGTATCAGAAACCAAGATCCACAATTCCTTGCTATCATAATTACTCATAAGCCCTCAAATATCCACTATATATGGTTCAAAGTCACAATATTTCACACCAAGAATCCTTTGCATCAACTTCCTGCCATCACTGAAATGATCCCAAACACATCGTAGCCCATCCAAGCAGTTTCTCACTTCCCTCTTCATTATGAGAGTACTGCTTTGATCTAACATTTTGCTGACATGCTTCCCTTTTTATTTGATCTTTTTCAAAGGTCTTGCGTTCTTAATCAAATGGGTTAAAGACAGAGTAAAAGAATTAAGACCACCCAAAATTACAGAAAACATGTCATGCATAAAACTTAATGTGTTTAACTTATTTCCTACTTCACAGAATGAACTCCATCAATATATCTGTTTGGGCATGGTATCCTGTATCCGAAACTTATTGACAAAGCCAAAATATAATCTTTTTCTTATAAGCCATCAACATGAGATCATAATCATACCCACTAAGAATGAAGGTTATTGATATATGTATGTATATATTTTAGAACATACATTAGCCTTTGCAAGGTCCCATGAAAAGTATGTTGTGAAGAAGCGAGGTTCATTTCCTTCAGTAACTTTGTACAATGGTACATTAGGAGACAACCCGTCCAGAGATGCTGCCATCTCTATGTATTTCTGCAAAAATCATTTACAATGAGATCAGAATATATATAGAAATAATAAAATAAAATAAAAATCAAGCTATACCTTGCCAATTTCAAAAGCATTTTGTTTTTCTTTCAAGTCTACACATTGACCAACCCAAACAAAGACTTCAGCATGTGCATCCAGTATAAGGATATCCTCTGTCAGTAGATCATCTTGAGTAAAGTTGTATATTTCTTCCACCTGTCCAATAAAATACAGAAGATGATTAGAAGCCACTGATATCTGAGTCAAGTATGAAGTAAATATAGGCCGTGTTAACTCACCTGAAACTTTCCTGGGGAACCCACATGGAAACAGGGAAGACAAAAATAAGAACAGTTAGAACAGAATTAGCTTTGCAAACAAGTTTATCCAACTAAGATGTCATTATATGTGATAAAGTAATTCAACAAGAGATAAACTCAAAGCAGCAGTGATTGAAGTACTTGTACTTATTAACAGAATTTTCTACCTTTGTTGAATGAGAATGTGAACAGGTGGGGATCTCTGCAAATCTCAGAAGCAACTTTATTACTGGTGTAATTTTGTTTCCCTCCTAGGGCAGACCAGAAGGTTGAGCTCTCAGTTCCTTCTTTAGCATGTTTTAAAGTAACTCCTGGCTGTATTAGCAATGAATAGAAGGCTCAAATAGATAAACAGCCCAGACAACTATGAGATCATTTTAGAAACTCAAAATCATATACCGCCAATCTAATAAATAAATTATATATAATGCATTCCTACACCAACTGGTTATGTCTACTTTACTGAACCATTTATAATAAAAAAGATTTACAGGCAGATAATGTAACACAAGTGCCAGGAAGAGTAGGCTCTTTCTGAATATAAAGTCTACCTTCAGAAATTCTGCAAGCTTTGCTGCTAACTGTTGCTGCTCAATGGTGGATTGATTTCCATTCCAAGCAAAAACTGAGGAGCCAGATTGCAGAAGAAAACACTCGGTAGAGTTCAATGACGTTGCCACCTGAACGTGGACAAAATTACACACACACTCGCTCATTGTATGTATATTGACAAGAAGCAAAGATTGTCCAACATGGAAAAAAGACTACAAATATACATCCAGTACTGGACAAGAAATCCACCGACAAAACCAAGCAAAGAACACATTCTCCAGAAGCATGCAGTTTCATTTTAATCTTCCCTCTACATAGAACTACAAGGGAAACCCATGCCATAAAAATTAGTCAACAAACTAAAGCTTCCTATGAGTATGCAGAATAAAGCGACACTAAATTGTGCAGATACCAATGCCTAGATAGATCAAAACCATACTCTATCCCACAACGCCATCACCTCCTCCTCCACCTATCCATAAGCTTTCAATCTAAATTTCATATCTACAACCAATACACAATGAGTGTTGAACATTTAAGCTCCTTTATTTGCTTATTATCACATGAATACCAATTTAAATAAGCACTTGTGACTTACTAGGTATCCTTAGCCTTCCAAATCAAAGGGGAATGAATTGAAAAAAAAAAAAAAAGGTAAAGATGGTTTCTCAACTAACAATTAAGATTATATTTGCATCTTAGAAGCATTTTGAAAAGAAAAGTTACACTAAAATGACATTTGTTACAACTGTTGCATTCATTTCAAGTTCTCTATGATGTCTGATGTCTCATACAAGGACTTAATGAATTCACACGCCTTTGCATATGAATAAAACATCAGCTCACTTCTTTAATAAGAACAAATCTCTCTCCCTCCCTCTCTCTCTCTCTCTCTCTCTCTCTCTCTCTCTCTCTCTCTGTGTTAAAATAGACCAGGTGGTCACTGGTGAAGTATCAAAAACTGTCATGCTTACCTAAATCCTAATTCATAAAAAAAAAAGGCTGAATACAACTGAAATAAAAGTGTCCCACGATTTGCATGTTCAAAGAATTTCAGAGCCTAGTAGTATGAACAAGATGAACATCTTCCATACTGGGAATACAGACAAAACTTTTATACATTCCTGTATTTCTGGAGGTTCAGTTATACAGTTATATTTTATTTGATATGAAAACTGTGGACATATGCCAGTAAACAATAATTTATTGAAACAAGGGAGTTGATTATTCCCAGAAAATCTAAATAATTTCAAAGGTCATTGGAGTATATATTTTAAGTTTGAGTAAGTGTCATGCATGATTATAGAATGAGCTCATACCGTATCAACTTGCACTGCTTTGTTATTATGAATAGAGGTTCCAGATAACCGAAAGAGTGCAACACACTCTGCTGTGTAAGTTTCATCAGCCAACCCTTTCTCCTCAACAAACTTTTTATACCCAGAGCTCAGGCCACCCTAAATTGAAAGTCAATGAAATTAAACAGTTAACAACCCTGGTTTCAAACTAAACAAGTTATTTTGTAATTAAATCAAGTCCTAAAATGAAAATGAGAGTTTTGCCCCAGCTTAAACAGAATACCTTGAGAACAACCATAGGCTGAAAGAGCGCAACAAACTGTGGTGGCTCTTTAGCTTGGAATATGTGACCCTGCAAGAATCCCGTGTTTTATAGGCATGTCCCAAAGACACATTGTCCTTCCAACTTGACTAAAGTTCACAATATAGTACCTGAACTGGTCTTCCCTTCAGTGAGTTGGAAATTGAAGTCGCCAAATGAGAAGCTGTTTTCTGGTCCTCCTGAAATGGGTGTAATAGAAATCTTTAGCACACCTCAGATAATGCAGCTTAGATTTGCTAAGCGAAGTGCAGAAAATGTAGAAATAACGTAAACAAGGCCATACTATTCTATTTACTTTCTCCGTAATCTAAACAACTTTATCCCTACTTAAAGTAGTAGATGGCTTGAAAGAAGAGGAGACTAAACAAAGAACTAGAACAAGAATACCAACATTGGTCTACTAAATCTTTCCAAACATGTAATATCTTCTAGAATAACAAACCATATCCAGACAATAAATTGTCTCTTTCATATGTGAAAGGAACTTTTGATGGAACAATAAAATTTTTAAAGCACAGTATTCCAGCAAAAGACAAGAAGTCCATTGAGAAAGAACCAGAAACAAAAATGTAAGCTGATCCAGCACCTACACTTAATCTTTTTACTACACCATTACGTTTATCATCCAACTACAGCTCCCCAATGGACATGAGTCAGAGGAGGAGGAGTATCTCTTAAGATCTGCAGGCTACCAAAGTCCATAAAGAACCTAAAAACTGCACTCCACCTCTCAATGAAATTAGGTCCTCCTAATCTGAAGAATTTTGGTATTCCTCCCTAACCAAATCATCCAAAAGACACCAAAACATGTTTCCACAAATCATTTTCTTTCACTGCATTCCACCTCTAAATGAAATCAGGTCCTCCTCCTAATATGAACAATTCTGGTATTCCTCCCTAACCAAATCATCCAAAAGACACCAAAACATGTGTCCACATATCATTTCTTTCACCACCCCCACCAAAGCCACAATCTCAACAAATTTCTATTGTAAATTGAAAATGCACATTTGTGTTTCTTTATATGTAGGAACTGTAACAGAAAGCAACGCCAATTCTTTCAGTTATTTGAATCCTCTAACAGGAACAAAGTGATTTACCTCAATACTATCCTTTCCAAACCAACAGCACAGAAAGTAGTCATCCTTTCTATCACCAGAGTGGTACGTATAAAGAATTATGTAGCAATCTCCACTAAAAAATTTGCCAATATCTTCCTTAGGTAATTGGGTTTTAGCGCTGCCATTGATGCACCATACCTGAAAAAAGGAACACTCAATATTCCAGAATATATCAACAAAGCAGCCTGTTTGATTACATCATTACTAGAGGCATGAGAGATATATATCAACTAGACCTCCATCTTTCCACCTCCTTCAAGCAAAGGTGGGACCTCTTCATTTACAGGGGCACCCTTTGTCGCGCCCTTTACACCAACACCTTGTTGCTTCAGCAAAGCTAGCAGAATACAAATATGACATATTAATAAAGCTAATCAGAAAGCATTAGAATTTAGTTCACAACTTAGAATTATAATTACCTGCTACTTTTCCTCTTCCCTCCTCAGCACCAGACGTTGCTGATCCCAATGGCCAAGAATCAAAGTTGGACTTGAATGAACGTGTCTCATAACCTTGAATAAGCCGGGTTATTCGTGTTGATTTTGGTCTATTGTGATGAGAAACAAATTCCTGGTGACAAAATTACGATTACATTTATATATTTCACTGAAAACCCAATGTTCATCAGCATGAAGAAATAAGTGCAGTTCACTACCTCAGCTGCTTGGCTAGCAGCTTTTCTGTCCTCCACTTGTGTCACCCGACCGACCCAAACAAATACTTCAGAACCACAGTCCAGTAAGTAGCATTTGTTGTTTTCAAGCAAGGATTTGGATAGTTCACCTTCTACGATCTTCACTTCACCATCAGTTATGCTTTAAAAACCAGTGATTAAAAGGTCAGAACCTCAACAGTAAACACCAATGGTTTAAATACTGGCCACTCAATTAGTAATTTCAGCACACTGACACTTGAAGCTGGGTGGAAGGTCAAAGGGTACGCTTTCACCCTGCCGCTGAATGTTTGGCGGCATAACATTGAAACTTTGATTTTTAACTGTGAGTAGAAACCCAAGAACTTTTTACTACTTCAAGTCTTGGGTACATTACCACAATTATAATCTTTTTTCCACACAATATGGAATTTCATTGTTATTTAGGGTTTGCTGGAATAAAAAAACTGAATTTTCAGCAGCTGTTGCACGACATCTGAAGCAGCTAAAAATTCAAAGTCCAAACAACGAGCAGAGTACAACTTCAAAAATTTCAAAAAGTAATAAATTATTTTCTATTTCAAGTTGAAAAAGAAAAATGACCTGAACTACAAGGCCAAAATTATATTCATTATTGTTACTTGGCTATTTCTAGAGCTGATGCTTCAGCATGAAAACAAGTAGATAGAAACAGTGAATACTAAGGTAGTTTCACTATTTTTTTTTTTTTCAATAAATTCTTGATTTATTGTTAGATTCACATATACCCATATAAAATAATTTAGAATTGATGAGTGACTTAGAAATCCTATATAGCACAATGATGTGAAGCATAATGGAATTCATGGACAAGTATGAGAACAAAAAATGATAATCTTTCTGAGTTTATAGATCGGCATATGCCAACTGTTCAACTGTGGCATGCAAACACATGCAAAGGAATTTGCATACACTAGATGAGATGAAAGAATAAAAGAATATCAGAATACCTATACAGTGTAGCAGGAATGGACTCAGGAACGACATCATCTTCATTGGCAACCTTCTTGCTAATCGGAGCAAAGCCACCCATTAGGACCCAGAACTCACCAGAGTCAGATTCTGTGTCTAGCTTCCCATCATCTGGCACGGTGAACATTGTTTTTCAGAAAATAAGTAAAGGGAAAGAATGGCAAAGCACAGAGATGTAAGGTAAGAATGGGGCTTAGATTATGTAGGTTTCTCCAGCACAAGAGGCAATCCCATAAGAATTGTGTGGGGTTGTTGCATACAAAGCTACCGTATGCACTTACCAACTATTGCAACATCACATGTCCCATGATGATACTTTTCTTTCAAAAATTGGATGACTTCCAAAGCCTTTGCCCTTTCCTGGATATTGGAATTCGCACCGTTGAACTGAAAGATCTTATTCTGGCTGTCCAGGATGAACACATCATCATGATTCAGTGACGAACGCGCAAAAGGAACCTATATAATTACGCTGAAAAGTTAATACTGTAATCTCCAGAAGAACTATAATAAAGAAAAATTGAATTCAAGACTCTGCTTCAATGATAGAAAGATACCTGCTTCATTCTGACAACACGTTTTCCTCTGCAGATATAAAGTCGAGTTTCAAATTCTTCTTCCTCAGGCTTTTTAAATCCAGATGCAACACCCCCCTCCAGTGGTATAATACATGGTTTGAAGTAGGACAAAAACTTATCAGATTCATGGCCTTGAATTTCCCTATGTTGCACAGCACGTCCACCAAGAGCTGTATCTAGTTCAACAGTTTTAATAGCTGCTGTGCCAGCTTCATCCTATAAAAAGAAGATAGGACATAAAGTCAGATCATATCTTCAAGTCAGCTCTTCTATATATACAGATATATGAATATTACACACACACACACACACATATATAGACATATGAGTGAGTGAGGGAGTGCGTGAAGTCAGACCATATTTCAAGTCTCTTCTATATATATGAGTGAGTGAGGGATATATATATATATATATATAGAGAGAGAGAGAGAGAGAGAAGCACACCTGACTTGTATCTTTCCCAATCCAGAAGTGGATGTCATAGAGATAAGCACCCCCTTTGTTCTGTGTTGTCTGCAAAATGTGTCAATCAGGAAAAAAAGAAAGAAAGAAAAAAATCTACCTCTGCAATTCTCAGAAGAAAATCATGCCACACTAACAAATTTAATTCTTTGTTAGTGTTCTTGCAAGGATGATCAGCCAGATAAAAGAAAATAACAAAATGGAATGAAAAACTGAAAGAAATTCACACCTGCAAGACAATATAAGAATCTCCCATATAGAATTTTCCATATTCAGATTTTGGCAACGGAACTGGCTGGAAATCCTCAATTCGCCAAATTTCAGTCCCTCTATTATGTGTCAAGTTCAACAACCTCAAATTTGGACAACATGCTCAGCACTAATTAAAAGAATAAAAAAAGAACTCACATATTCCAAAACTTGCTAAAGATATAGTCTACTTTACTATTCTATCTACGATAACAAAACCTTAGCCCAACTATTAGCTACATGAACCTGGTCCTCCAAATGGTACTATCCAAGGTCATAATTTATTCAAGTCACTTTTAATTTTTGGCTTGGAGTGAAAGTAACTTTTTTTAACTATCCAGTGTAACTTCTCCTTTTTTTTATATATATTTTTTTAAGGAAATCTTAATATCTCCCAGAGTAACTAGTTGAGCTAAAAGGATACACCCTTTGACCTGCTCCCTGAAAAGCTGGATCCATAGCTTTTGTAGAGCTAGCCATTGCCTTTTGTTCTAATGTTTCCTTCAGCAGGGAAGATTCCTTTGAATCCTTGATTCAATATCTCAAAGTCCCACCAGAGTTTACTGCAAGGAAAATAAATCTGTAAAGTCCAGACATAAACAAAAGGAGTTTTGTTACCAAGACATGAAGAGAAGGAAATAATAAAGGCACAGCCAAAAGAAATGGTACGTCATTATCTAGTGTGAAGGTTCGAGACTTGAGAACTGCCCAGATTTAAACTACTTTACTTTCTGACAATTAGAAAATGGTAACAGGATCAGCATTTATAATGGAATCCAAAGTTTGATTTCAATAATCTTTACTGCTAGTACATGTATCAGCATTGGTACTCAAAGCAGCGCTTTCTGACCATAAATAAATAAAAAGGCAGAACTTCAATGACTCTAATCACTATGCCAATAGTAAATGTTAAAAAACCTCTTTTCATCATCTTTTCAAATAGCTAGAACTTACCACATCTTGCACAGTATATATTTGGTAGCGACCTATTGATTTTTACATATAGAATATTTTAAATCAAACCGGCACAAGTGCTCCTAGATAAAAAAATAAAATATAAATAAATAAAAAATAAAAAAACAGATATGTATAATGATGTCATGCATGAGAAAAGGTGTCAAGTAATGCAATTGAGTTTGATGGTCTGACATAATTGATATGTCTGAGTCCTTAATGACAGGGTCATCTTTTATCTCACTGGAATGTTCAGATATGAAAAAGCAAATCAGGGACTCCCCATCCCTAGACTGGTTTATCAAGTGAGATCTCTCCAAAGACATTTCCTGATAACACAATCAGTATATAACTCCCAGAATGTAAATCATTGCTTCTATCTCTTGCTTTCCAAAAGGTCAGAATTTGGTCCATATATTCTGTTAGAACTCTTGTCCTATAATTACATATTGTCGTGGGCTAATGTGTTGAGCTACTTAAACGGGCTGTATTTCCATCTTGGGCTCTACAATTGGAGTCGGGTCAGGTCATCCTGTAAATGGGTGTCTAGGTTTGTTTGCAGATAGAGCTATACAAGCAATCTGCCTCCATTCTAAAGAAGGACATCGATGAAATGAATCTTGTTTAATTATTTCCTTTTAATTTCCTTGTTCCAATTTCTTTTATGGATTCTAATCCTAACATATTCTTTCAAGGAGCTTATCAATCCTCTGCTTAGTTTACCCAAGACCCTCATCTTCAAGCTTTATCCCGAGTAGCTTCTTTACTTGATAGTATTGCATTCCTATTGATACAATTATCTAAGCTCCAACATCACAATATTATCTATAGAAGTTTTCGTCCACTCCCCCATCCTCCTCCCTTTATTTCTTTCTCTCACTCTTTTTTTTTTTTTCCTTTGGTCTTCTTCTTTCCTTGTTAACATTTGAGCATGCAGATGCTGCAACAATCCCATTAGATAATACTTGACCCAATGACCATTTTGTCCTAAAGACTCCACATCCATACTACCTAAATCCTCTACTTGTTTTCTAGTTTATTTCAATACTATATATTTGGTATTCCCACATTGAAGCATCTGTAGGTTCTATAGCTGGCACATCACCAAGTTGCGAACCTTGCATTTAATTACTGAGACCATAATGTGGAATCCTAACTCATAACTTTCTTTGGATCATAACAAGAGAGAATTACTTCCCCAATCTTAAAAGTCCTTCCGGTAATCCAATACGTGAAAAGGTCCCCAAGAACTGAAATATATAGCACGTGATCGACACGACTTTAGGACGGCTAACTAAAACAAAGTATCAAATGCACATTCACGGCACTTATAGCAGTAATGCTATGGATGACTGACCAGGAGTCACGCCTGATTACACCACATCAAAATGTAGTAGGCTAAAAACACACACGGATAGCGTTTCGCCAAAGGCATTTACAAGATTCAAACACAGCTACTAATTAAGATCTTCCAGTTTCTTAGTCCAATCACTTGCCTAATCCAAGAGCTCTAAAGGAATTCAAACCAAGAAAAGATTGATGAAAACAAAAGGTGAGATTCAAACATACATGATCAAACAAGTAACCAGCAATAGAGAGGCAAAAGACCAATACACCCCATCATCAGATCAAATATTAAGCTCAGTCTATCATAACCAAAACACAAAAAACAAAAAAATCCAACACAAACCGATAAAAAACCAGATTAAGAAATCGAGAATCGTAAACGATCAGAGCGAGGGATCAAAGTGAGAAGAAAGATGATCTATCAAAACTACATACGCAGCAAATAGGAAGAATCGATGGAGCTGAATGGGGAGTATGAGAAAAGCAGCGAGTGATGGGATCAGAGAGAATTGACGTACCTGAGATGGATCTCTGCGTGTAATGATGGAGAAGGTGGGGTGGGAGATGAGAGAAATGAAATGGGTATGGGGGAAGGAGCTGGCAATAAAGAGAGAGAGAGAGAGAGTTGGAAAGAAAAAGTGAATTATTGCTGCCTGTGTGGGCTTCTCTCTCTAACTTTTTTTTGTGGCCTTTTCAGATTTCTAATTCAGAGAGAGAAAAAGGGAAAGCAAGTTGCAGACAGAAAGAAACAGAGGAAGAATGAAAGAATTATGAGGATGACCAAGAAGGAGAAGAAGAAACGGAGCCCAGAGAGAGAGAGAGAGAGAGAGAGAGAGAAGGATTGGCCAATCAAGGGGTTATATTTAAGGCAAAGATCCGGTGACGGTGGCACCGGCCATATGTTGGCTTTTACAACTTTTGCTTATTTGGAATTTTGGATTTTTTTTTTTTTGGTCAATCGGAATTTCGGATAATTTGGACATTTAGGAAGGTAAACCATAAACTTTCTTTCACTGCAAGAATAGCCAACACCCAAAAATGGTGGTGCGCCCATTCACACTACTCCACGCATTTCATTTTTTTTAGATGAAAGATTAATTGCATAATGTATGAGAAGTTATTATACCTACTGGTTTCTAATATCGCCTTCTCTACACAGGCAAATAAATTTAAAATCGTTAATATGCGAATTTTACATATCGAGAGATTTTTACGTAGGACAAACGTACCATGTGGTTAGTAGGGCAGCCTAATCAGTGAACATGCAAGAGAGTGTTTTGAGTATTTTATTTTAATAAGGATAAATTTGGAACACACTTAAAAATTTTTGAGTTTTGATTGGGCTGCCCCACTGCCACGTGGTATGTTTACCCTAAGTAAGAATTTATATTTCTACACTCATTATTATTTAACCCATTGCCAAAGCACCTCGAAATTCTTACGACAAGACTATCACCTATCAAAATGAACTTTTAAGAGTTCTTAAGATCTAGGATCTACGAAGTGTCACTAGATATGTCCATTTTGTTATGAAATGAACATGTATAATCACATAAGGTTTCATTGATTCATAAAAGATGATCCTTCACAAATAAATTTAAGAAAATGCATGAGACCTTTTATTAAATCTTTGTGAAGAATCGACGTTGGGCAAAAGGGGATGAATAACATTGGGGCTATGGTACAATTGGTTGTGCTGACCATTGGGAAGGTTAACCTGAAGTTGCTTAAGTATAAACACAAAGGGAAGAATTAACACAAAGTATATTAGTTAGCAGAGACTCATATGAGCTTATGTGCCACTCAAAATTATAGACTCGAAGCAAGAACAAAACGAAAGTAAATCAAAACAAGTTGTCATAGACACTAAGCTGGTGTGCAAAATAGTAAACGTAACACAATCAATACAATTTTAAGCGGACTTACAAATAAATTTGTCCTTGTAATAATACACTGTTACTGGTTTAGATAATGTTTGGTGAGAGGAACTCCTGTTATTTCAAGATATACTCTACGAGGATTACCGTAAGTGTTCTATTGTAGCACATGATTCAAGTTTTATGTCCCTCCGTTGCAAAACTTTAATATAATAAATGGAACCAGGCGTGAGCCAGAGCATCCCAACTAGGTTGGGTTCCAAACTCTTTTCAAAAAAAAAAAAAATACATAGTGTATCATATTAATGAGCCTATTAATGTATTTATCTATACTATTATTAAGAAAATAAGCTTTGTTAGCCAAACTAAAAATTTTGACAGATTTAACCTTACAATATTAAAAAACTTTGAAAATAAATTAAATCACAAGGATAGATAGGACAATTATAAAATAGATTTTTACTAAGAAAATTAAAAAGAAATGATTCTACAACTCCCAATTTTCTCTCCCACTATTTTCTCTCTGCAATAACTACCACTCAATCTATTTATTCTGCAATAACTACCCACTTTTTTATTTTTTATTTTCATTTTAACATCAAATTTTTTTTTCGTACACTACTATAGAATCTGCAGAATTAATTTTGGGTGTTTCTAAATGTACCCAGCAAAGTTCTTAGTACACCCAGCAAATTTTTTATTTAAAAATATATCTAACTAAACCACCAAATTTCCTAAACTAACCTTATCTAGCACCCAGCAAAAGAAACACAGCGATGAAAACTTCCCAGAGTTAGGTGTTGTCCTTCAATCATGACTCTTGAACCTCTCATTTCATGTCCTCATGGATTGAATTTGTGGAATATATGCTAATTTACAGAGAAGGGGAGAATTCCTGCAATTGGAATAGGCTAGTTGTCTTCAAAGAACAAGCAGCGGTAAGCTTTGCCAAAGCACAAGAAACCGCCGTGACTGATCAGTTCGTGGCCCGGCTGGTTAAAGAGTTGCAAGGGACTGATTTTTGGAAGCTACAACATACTCGCTTGGGATACAAGAGTACGTTGAAGCTGCAACCTTCTGTAAATTCTGCAGGACCGGGACTCTTTTGAATCTTGATGAGATGAATGCTACTTTGCTACCACTCAGGGATCCGTCTCTTGAGCCTTTGCAGATCAATGTCTTTGACTATCTCCTAGGGCTTGCAGATTTGACTGGAGAGCTGATACGGTTGGCAATTGGTCGAATTTCAGATGGTGAAGTTGAATTTGTTGAGGACATATGCAAGTTTGTGCGTGAAATTTACAATGAACTGACCCTAGTTGTCCCCTTTATGGATGATAGTAATGACATGAAGACGAAAATTGATACAATGCTTCAAAGTGTAATGAAGATAGAGAATGCTTGCTTCAGTGTTCATGTTAGAGAATCAGAGTATATGCCTCTACTTGGCTCCGAGGATCCAACTTCCTTTTTATTGGGAGTGCCCAGTGTTGATATATGATGCTTGATTTCGAGGAACAAGGATGGGAGATGCACTCTTTAGTGGAAAACATTTTTAGTACATCCTTGTCGCTGACGTGCACCCAGCTGACAAGAGATTGCCACTTGTTTTGAGGAAAAAACACCTCGATGTTTTCTTTGGAGAGTAGTAAGCTTTTGAAACAGTTTCTCTAATTTCCTGAAATGGATGAGGATTACTTAGATTTGAATAGCTTGGTGAAAACTTAGCGAAAAAGGTGTTAGACATGAGGTTCACATTAGAATACAGGAGCAGCCTTTTACTGTTAAGCCAAAATGAAATCGAAGTATGTTTAATTTCTTGTACACTATCTATCTGAGTTGATTACCTTTTTATAAAAAATAAAAAAAAGTCTAAACTTCCTCTCGCACTCTTATCTACTCTAGTTTGATCAGAATTAGATTTGTAATCAAATCCAATCTGTTGTACTTGTACCAGACACAGCCACAGTACCTATGCTTTGAAGTTTCATCGTTGTGTTGTGTTTTTTTGTTGGGTACAAGATAAGGGCAGTTTGGGAAAGTAATTGGTTTAATTAGATATATTTAAAAACAAATAAATTTACTAGGTATACTAAGAAGTTTGCTGGGTATATTTAGAAACACCCTTAATTTATATCTGCCATCGAGAGATATATTGAGACTAGAAGTAGGCAAAGGATCTAATAAAAAAAAAATGCTTGTTTGAGATTCCATTTTTGGGTGTTCATCCATCCATGATAATTTGGGCTGTGATGTGGAGTTGACAATAGCTCCAGTTGTTGACGTTAACATATACAAGAAGAGCTAAATCAAGGCATGATGGTCTACATCTCATCAACCCACTTAAATGTTTTATAAGGTACGTAATTCTTCAGTTTGTGTACATCAGCTGGCATTTCATTTGTTACGCTAATCTCAGTATGGTATAGACAGCTAGATCTCTATCTTCTCATTCAATTACCATACTCTGTTTCCATATTTGCTTCTAGGTTACAAGTGTGGTCTGTTCCTTCTAGTTTATAGTTGCTTCTGGCTTCATTATTCACCTGGACTAAGGAGGATAGTATTTTTTTTTATAAAAAAATGAAAGAAAATAAAATAAAATTAACTTGGGTGCTTATTATTCTACTCCTTTAAAATTCATAATGGTTAAGGAAGAGAGGTGAATTTGCCTTGCAATGTTGGTGCGATGGTGACTTCTCTGGTTCGCAAAAACGACCGGGCTGAAGAAATGGGTACTTTGAGCATAAGAAGAAATTGGTTATGCATGAAGTGGAACTTGGGTATGAATTTATAGGGATTTAGTACAAGTTCACATCTAGATCACAACTCACAAGTCTCCGATTATGTTTTTTTTTCCTAGTCAAGATAGTGCCCGCTAAAATTTCAAAAATAACATGTGCTCAAAGAAAGGTACGCTTTAGTTAGATTCTTGTTAGTAATTTGGCACATTTTTTCAGAATTCTTGACATTATATATCATATTATCTTAAAAAAAAATGTTTAATATATGTATGTGTGTATGTGCGTGTTTGCCGTATGACTTATTGTAAGCTTAGTCTCTTTCGTATACTTTAGGTCATTTTGAATAATTAGATATGCTTATCCATTGGGAATCTTATGTATGGATACCGTTGTCTTTGTGTTTCCCCTCCACTTAGTCATCAATAAAAACTATTAGGGTGGTTCTATTCATAAATCCCAATCTGCTTTTCATATCTCCTTTATTTTTGTCCATCAAATTTTCTAATTTACACTTATTTATATTTTACATATTTGAATTCCATTTTATCAACCTCCTATTCCATCCATTTATATCTTTAGCTCAAGTTGGTTGCCGGGTACCAAGATTCATTGCAAAGCTTCCGCAATTGGTCTGCGGCGCAAGCCCATAAACAAATATGAGCAGGAATTGGTTTGAGTTAATTTTTTGGTTGCAGAACAAAACTAGCATGTTGATAATGAGAATAGAAATTATATTTCTTTAATAAAGGATTGTAGAATATTAATTTTCGCTGGTTCTGTTGCTCATCAGATTTATTAACCCATTGGATTGCCTTTGTTATAGTTGCTAAATGAAAGATTAAATATAAACTAATTCATAATTCCTTAAGTTTGATAGAGACAGACGACTGAGAAAACATATTTGACCTGCAAATAAATAGTGTAAACATATCGCATTGGAACTTTTCTGTTGGAATTGCACATGGCTGCAATATTCACTTATAATTTTTTTTTTCTTCTTTTTGATATATGAGGGCCAAAATCTTGTATTTTCTATAAGAGGGGTCAAATAGTGATTAAATTTTTATAAAAATTAAAGAATGTCCAAATAGCAAATTGGGAGGTGTAACTAGACTCACCCAATCTATTATTGCTCCTCTTTGCATGCAAAGAAGCTGAACATAACTATACTTCTATATCTTTCAAAAAAAAAAAAATACTTCTATATGCAGCATAAAATTGACATAACTAAAGAAACTCACATAACTCATAGCCTCATAGTGTAGTCGTTGTTTCATGTTCACTTGGGCAAAGACCTAGCCACTCTGCTAGGGTTTAATCGTGAACTTCTCGGTTTCCAATCAAAATTCTCAAAATTGTTGGCCATGGCCATTGCTAGCCTTATGGCTAAATGGATCTTACTTCTCGTCACTTTCGTTCAACCGACGGTGCTGTGTGGGGGTTTTTTGGATTTCAAAGACAGTGTAACAAGCCCAGAGCAACATTTGGTTGCTGACAAGGGTCGATAGCTCGCGGAGACTCTGGTGCGGCTCTCTGATGGCTTTCGACCGGGGCTTCTTGGCTTGGATTTGGCTACTACCAGGTGGTAATGATGTTGGCAGTGGTAATCTCAAAATGGTGAAGAACAAGTTCAGAGGTGGATGGACTGGTGTTGGGGTGATTGCCGACAATTGTACTGTTCTATTTCAATATGTGTTTGTTGGAGAGGCTGACGACTGGGAAGGGCTGCTTCGGTAGGATATGTGGCTGTGCTATGCGGCGGCGACGTATGGCGGAGGAGGTAGTGATTTGGAATTTGGTGGTTGCAGACCGGCGGATAAGGATGGTTGTGGTGGTTTTACCATCATTGGGTGAGGTGGTCTGCGATGTCGATGTCCTTTGGCAGTGGCGTAGGTTGTCGGTGGTGGTGGTTTGGAACTCCATGGAGAAAATTATGGGATGCCCTTAGCATTTCCTGATTTGGTGCCCTTAGAGTCTCCATACCTTGGGCTATTTGGACCATGGTTTCTTCGGTTGGTGATGTGGACGTCGTGGGCTATTGTAGAATTGGAAGGGGAGTCTGCTACTCCTCTTCCGTAAAGTATTTAAATTTTTTAGGTCACAAAGATCATAATCTCTGAGGGTTTTTTATTCTTGCTTCGGAGATTACTGATCTTTGTTTGGAATAATGGTGCGCGAATTATCTAAAATGTGGGTGTACTGGGGGTATATTGGGTTCTTGTTCTTGTTTTTGAATAAGAGTCTTGGGGTACTCTGAGAAACAATTCTTTCTATCGACTCCATAGGGATGTTTCGTTTTTGTACTGCTTGCCGAATCTATACAATAGGCTGATCTCTTTTGACAAAAAAAAATAAATAAATAAAAAGACTCATAGCCTCATAGGCAAAGCCAAGCCAATTCCAGTGTAGGCAAAGCCAATCCAATTCCAAACGTGTATAGTACTGGCAGTGATGGAAAAGTGCATATCAAAAGTGAACATATGATATCATGTGGAATGTGGTACCAGTACCACTAAATTGACCGCTTTATATCCTTGTCCATTACCAATACTAGTGCATGTGCTTCATTTACAAAATTATAACCAATTAATTGATTAAAGATAAATATATATAATAGATGTGCACCCAACACAGTCACATATACTCATGTCGATATATACGACCAAATACGGAGACTGGAGATGGGACAATTGTCAGGACAGTTTGGCCGGTGCACCAAAGTTGTAATATAGAAAAAAAATATTAATTATGCCATTATTTTGGTCAACAGATCATTTCATTTTCACAGGTTGGTTTCTGTAGTCCCAGCTCCCGAGTCAGCCACAAATGCTTTAAACATCCCAAAAAAAAAAAAAACAAGAATTAAGAGAAGCTCTTGAATGTTGAATAATGGTGAAGATAGACCGCAAACAATATATTAATGGGGAATATAAACGAGACAGATTTCCAGAGATATTGATATTGCAAATTGCCTTTAAAAATAATTTATCGTAAATTGAGCATTTTAAAACAAATATTTAAGAAATAACTGTCTGATCTCATTTGAATCTCCGTGAATCCATACTGTTGTGGATTCAAAATCGAAGCTACAGAATAAAAGGGTATGCTAAAATAAAGTTTTTAAAGATAGGAAGAATAAAAATCTAAAGTCCAAAATAGGCTTGAGTTGTCTATTTATAGGGCCGGAAAATGAGTCAATGAGTTAATACTGCAAGTCTGCAACTGACTAATACTAGCACTTCATAAGTTCTTATTAGTGCATAGATCACCCTTTTGCCACGGTCATTAATAAACCAGACCGGCCTCCAAATTTTTGCTTGACATGTCTTTAAGCCAAAGTGGCTAACATCAACATTAGTATGGTGGGCTGCTCTCTTGTGTGTCATTGGTCATCCCAAAGCCTACATACGAAATCCTCAGTTAGCAAGTTTATTTTCCTCTAATCAAACTTCAAAAAAATAATTTACAGTAGCTTGGGATTTCAAAAAATACAGTAAGCTCGTGGCAACATCAACTTTCCTCATACTTAAGAAAATAAATTTCGGCAACTGCAAATATAGAGATCTCACGATGGAGTAGTTTTGGGAACGCCCTATTCCCTCTTTGAGTTTTCAGAGGCATGACTCAAGTATGCTTGTAGCTCGATTGGGCTGATAACATTCAAATGCTACATACGCGTAAGGTATACAAACATACTAATACCAATTAAAGGCTACAGATCCCTAAAGTATATTCACATACCGGTAGCAAATGCACATGGATTCCTGGTACCGCTAACAACACGAAGTGGGACGCTCACCCCAAGTCACTCAACTTGGGGTGAGAGCGGCACCTCAACTACTATTGCCGATAGCATTACTAATGTCACACCACATGGGAGCAACACTCTTGGTGACCTTGATACAGGTACCGCTACCTTCAAGCACAAGAACGAGATAATCACCCTAACCCACCTGAAGCGACAGTCTTATAGCAGCACACCCGATGCCATACCTAGCAGGACCTAATCTAAACCTTTCTTGCCTGTGGACTTGGGGGACTGGGGAATTGGTCATCCTAATAGAGCGCCTTTCAATGGGTCATCTACCGTGTACTCCCGGCGTTTCTACTTAGACAAACTCCCCACCCAAGAGAGTTCTTGATCGGGGAATTGGGAGACTTATTTATACCTGTCACGCCCCGAGTTTTGAATAAAGAAATTCAAATCCGAAACGCGAAAACTTAGCCAAATGCCCAAAATACTTAGAAAAATTTTCAAATAAATAAGAGCAACAACAAACGTTAATAAAGACTCGATCACTTAAGTCGAATCACATCAACAAGTGTATACAAAACTCGAGAGAACTTATATATAAATGTACACGCTCGCTAGGAGCATACCAAAAACAACAATACACTAACAAAAATAGGTTATGAACCTAACACTGTTGCACTCCACGCCTCGTACTTAGCCCTGGTGGTCCTCACCTGCAGGAATAACCGCTACACCATAGAATAGTGCACCGGGATTGAACAAAACAAACCCGGTAAGCTTTTTAAGCCCGTATGAGTAAACTCAATTAAAGTGACTCACGTCACTCATGCTTATAATTTCTCAACTCATGAGATAAATTAAGCAACAACATTTAATTCCACAACACAACCAAATATCAAGTTCGTACTTGTTTTTTAATCTATATATTTTTTAAATTTGGATGGAGACTAGTGCTACTTCTGTATTGCAAATCAAAATGGTGCTACTTCTGTTTTGCAACAGAAGGTCCGGAAGGAAAGAAAAAAGAAAAAAAAAAAAACGTTTTATTGTCCTCCAATAGACGTCTATTGGGGGGCAATAGACGTTTCAAATTGATGTAATTTTTTCATTTTTTTTCTTTAATCAAAGTTTTATTTGTCTAAATTTAGGGAGATTAGTTCCCATTCCGGCGACTGAAAGTTCTATTGGAGGGCAATAGACGTCTATTGGGGGGCAATACAGGTTTATTCAGGGGGCAATAAATCTCTTTGGAGATTTTCGGTAAGGTTTCATATACCTCTATTGCCCCTCTATTGGGAGGCAATAGACGTCTATTTTGGGGTAATAAACCTTTCCGGCGACCTATGAGATATCCGACGGCCTCTTTAGGGACCTCCGGTGAGGTTTTCAGAGAAGTTCGGTCGGTGGCGGTCGGTGACGGGGCTCCGGCGAAGTCCCTTATGGTTTCTCTCTCTTCCATTCTCTCTCTCTCTCTCTATGTAACAAATAGGTGAGGGTAAAATAATCTCAAAAAAAAAAAAAAAACTTAATGGGGTATTAGGAAAGACTTCCTTAGAGTATTTTGGGTAAGAGGGAATTAAAAAAAAACTTAATGAGGTAAGTGGGAAAAAAATCCCTACAAATGGGGAAAATGGATAAAATCCCTTTACTGAAATTATAAGAAACCTAGACAACAAACCCTATCAGAACTAGCCATGTGCCACACATGTGCACGTCCACAAAAGATACCTAATGGCTAAATACAAAATGGTGCGTATAGAATGACAAGGTCACTAAGTCAACAACAACAGTCTTAGCAATATTGGGAACTATTCACTGAAAAATCATAACATTACTCCCGCCATCCAAGAAACTTGAGGACAAGTTTCAGGCATCTGAGTCGAAATGAGGAAACTTGTGCATAATATCATCTGCATATTCCCATGTGGCATCTTCAGGTAAAGACCCAGCCCAATGAATTAACCATTGGGTAACTGCAGAACCTCTCCTTTTAACCATTTTGGTTTCCAAAACCGCAGCTGGTTCCCATTTGATGTTGGTAGGGTCACAAATGTGTGGTAATTGAGTTGCAACTTGCACAGCATTTCCCAACTTCTTTTTTAGCAAGACACATGAAAAACATTGTGTATTTTAGCAGTGGGAGGTAATTGCAGCTTATAAGCTATAGGGTCTATCTTTTCAATGATTTGGAAGGGGCCATAGTACCTAGCTGACAATTTGTGAAAAGAGTTCTTGTGCAATGAGTGTTGCTTGTAGGGTTGCAGTTTGAGGTAGACATAGTCCCTCTCAAATTTCCTCTTTGAATGCTTTTTGTCATAGAACCCCTTCAATATCCCAGCTTGATCCTTCTTCAAATTTTTCTTGAGTAGTTGTAACAGTTCATCTCTATCCCTTAGCTGTGGTCCACCTGTGCCACAACTGTGGATCCTGGCAGATAGGGGCTGATAGCTGGAGGAGGGTACCCATAAAGTGCCTCAAAGGGAGTCATTTCAATGGTAGAATGATGGGAAGTATTGTACCACCATTCTGCCCATGGCAGAGCTTGGACCCATTGATGTGGTTTCTCACCAGTCAGACATCTTAAATATTGCTGCAGAGTTCTGTTTAAATTTTCTATTTGACCATCAAACTGAGGGTAGGCAGATGATTTACTTAGCTTGGAGCCCTGCAACTTAAAGAAAGACTCCCAAAACGTGCTCAAAAATACAAGATCTCTATCAGATATGATATTACCAGGCATGCCATGTAATTTAAATACTTCCTGTACAAAGACTTTGGCTAATGATGCTGCAGTGTAAGGATGAGATAGTGGAATGAAATGAGCATAATTGGTTAGTTTGTCAACCACTACCCAAATAGCAGTTTTACCTTCAGATTTTGGTAAGGCATATATAAAATCCATGGATATGTTGCTCCAAGCCTTGTTAGGGATGGCAAGAGGCTGTAATAGTCCAGGAGGCTTGATTGCCTCATAATGGTTTCTTTGGCAAACTTCACAAGCATATACAAACCTTTTAATATCTTTGTGTATACCCGGCCTAGCAAAACTCCTTAATATTCTTTTATGTGTCCTAGACCTTCCTGCATGACCTCCCAGCAACCCTTCATAGAACTCAGCTATTATTTTGCTCCTCCACCCACCAGTTGAAGGCACAAACATTCTATTCTTGTAAAATAGATGAGAATGGTTTAAGGAGAAATTTTTTCTACTCGTAGGGTCTTGTTGTAGTGCTAGCACAATGTTCTGGACTTCAGGATCTGCTTCACAAGATTTGTGTATCTCAGCTAAGTAATCATGAAACAGCTTGGACATTCCTGATAGTGAGGCTAGACTAGCTCCCCTAGAAAGGGCATCCGAGGCTGCATTATTTTTCCCTGCCTTATATTGTATGGTATAATCATATCCTAACCATTTCAAAAGCCATTTCTGCTAAGCTGGTGTAGTGATCTTTTGATTCAAAAAATGTTCAATGGTCCTGTGATCTGTGAGAATTTTGAAATGATGCCCTAGAATGTAGGGTCTCCAATGTTGAACAGAAGCAACAACCGCTAACATCTCTTTGTCATAGACTGAAAGTGGCAAATGCCTTTGAGCTAGAGCCTTACTCATATATAAAATGGGATGGCCATCTTGTGACAACACAGCTCCAATTCCCAAATCTAAAGCATCACATTTGATTACAAATTCTTTTGAGAAATCTGGATTTGCAAGGACGGGTGTACTTATGAGGGCTTGCTTTAATTTTTCAAAAGCAACTATAGCTGGTTTAGTCCAATGAAACCCATCCTTTTTTAGTATATCAGTCAAGGGTTTAGCAATAATCCCAAAACTCTTGACATACTTTCTGTAATAACCTGCTAGTCCAAGGAACCCCCTTAATTCCTTCAAGGTCTTTGGTTGTGGCCATTATTTGATGCACTCAATTTTGGTGGGATCCATTGCTACCACTGCTGCATTGATCACATGTCCCAGGTATTCAACTTTTGGAACCCTAAAACTTCTCTTACTTTCTTTGACCTTCAATGAGTGTTGCTGTAGTCTTTCAAAAACCAACTCTAAATGCTTCAAATGGTCCTCCAAGTTGTGGCTGTAAACTAATATGTCATCAAAGAAGACTAAAGAAAACTTTTTGAGGAAGTTCCTTAACACTTCATTCATGACTGATTAGAAAGTGGATGGAGCATTGGTGAGGCCAAATGGTATCACTAGGAACTTATAATGTCCAGACTGAGTCCTGAAAGCTGTTTTACCAATGTCTCTCTCATCCATTCTTATTTGACGGTACCCTGACCTTAAGTCCAACTTGGTAAATATAGTAGCTCCATGTACTTCATCCAACAACTCATCTACTACTGGAATGGGGTATTAATCCTTCACAGTTGTTGCATTCAAAGCTCTATAATCCACACATAACCTCCAAGTGCCATATTTTTTCTTAACCAATAATACATGAGAAGAGAAAGGATTGACACTAGGTCTTATGATTCCATTGTCTAGTAGTTCATTGATGATTTTCTCTATCTCTTCCTTCTGAGAATGAGGGTACCTGTATGGTCTGACATTAATAGCTGCAGTGTTTGGAAATAATTCAATCTTGTGGTCATGCCATCTAGCAGGAGGGAGCTGAGTTGGATTTTCAAACACTACAAAATACTTGTGAATGAGATTCTGAATTTCTGGTTGCACACTCTTTTGATGATTGTCTTGGTGAATAGCTTGGAGTTGAACCATTACTGCTTCTATTTCCTTTCTTAGCAGTCTAGTCATTGATTTACAGCTTACTACCGATGCTTGTGTATTTGTCTCCCCTTGAAGAACATGTTGCGTCCCATCATTATTAAATTTCATCCTCATAAGCTCAAAGTTCCATACTATATTGATAGGAGCAAAATAGTGTGACGATATTATTGATTATGTGCCTCATTTTAGCCTTATTTCTCCCTTAGTTTAGTGTTTTGAGTCATTAAGTCATTTTGAGAGTCTTGTTGAGTGTTTGGAGTGAAATAGGTGGAAAAAATTAAAATGCATGAAAAATCCTAGCTGGATCAGGATTCCTAACTGTCAACTGTTTTTGCGGTCTTTACATTTTAATTCCCTTTATTTTCTCTAGAAAATTCTGATATTCTCCTGCTTGTTGTAGGAAACATTGCCTGGTGGAACTCTTGGAAACAGCAATGATGGAGTCATAAAATAAAGCATTAAGATATTTGACCAAGCAATGAAGAAGGGAAATAAAAGAGAAAGACGTTTTCAGAAGGGGAATAAAGGAGAAAGACGTTTTCAACTGGAAAATAAATAAGAGAAAGATGTTTCAGCTTGGAAATTAAAGGAATTGCCCCATTATGAGAGGAGTTAAGGCCTTAAAGGAGATGTTTCAGTTGGAAAATTAAAGGAATTACGATGCAATCTCATCCGTCCAATGATGAAGGGTATGATCGACAAAAGCCAACCAATGCTCCCCTATAAATAGACAACATCCAGAACTGAATTGGCATCACTTCCCAGCCAAGATCACTTCCCAGCCAAGATAATTCATTGCCTATCACTTCCTGGCAAAAAAACCATTCCAAGACTACCCAATTCACTCCTCAAACCTCCATCTCCTACAAGACCGTGACACCATTCATCCATCAATCTACAAAGCTCTAAGGCGCTAAGTCAAGGACGCTCCACCACCATAGTAGAGACAAGTTCATCACCTTGTTGCTAAGCCGCTGAGGAATGCTTCAAAGTGTAACTATGACTCTACTTATAATTTTTGTTTCGGTTTTGTGTGTTTCAATTTGCGAGTTGTGTAATTGGAGACACGGAATTTTCAGAATATTTTTATTAATATTTTTGAGATTTTCAGTTTATTATTGAGTTAATTTCGAGAATTCTTTTATGATGCATGTTACAATCTTGTGCCCTTTTACGTGTTTAGGTAATTTTCAGAGTTAGGTTAATAAGTTTGCATGCTAGAATAACGGTGAGAGTTCTTGTGTGTTTGCTTAATTTGCCAAGAGTAATTGTTATTTGTTAAGACGCTGAGTTAAACAAGTAGTAATTAGTTCTAACGGGTGGTAAAAATCATGCTTTAATGATTAAATGATTCTGGAAATTACGTGTTAAATTCTATGTCTAATGGTTAATTTGCACGTGTGAGTTGATTCGAGGGTTAGATAATACTACTAGTTAAGAGAATTACGCTGAGTGTTTTCAAAAATTAGTAGTATTAGGCTTGGTAAGGACTTTTCCGATCCAAGCCTACATTAGAACGGATCAGATAAATAGATTGATCCACTGAGGCTTTCCATTTGAGCTCTTATCTAGGCATATAAGATGGGCACATTTTTGTAGCATGTTGAAATGGATTTTCTGTTTTTACACTTAGTAATTTCTGAGTGGTATTGGTCTAAGTTAGGGAAGTCGATCATTGTATATAGGTTTATTTGTTTTGTTTTTATTTTAAGTAGATTAGGAACCAAAATTCAAAACCCCCCCATTTTATTATTTTATTTGTTAATTGACATTTTTGTGTAGGTGTACCCTACAATCCCCGGACTGAACGATCCCTGCTTATCCTATACTGACAACTACATTTTGCAGGGTTAACTTATGAGGCTATTTCAGTCGCATCATATATCCCCTAGAGTTTTTAGCCAAGTAGCCCCTAAAATCACCTCACACCCTGATATAGGGAGCACATAATAGTCTGCTTTACAACTGTAGCCTTATAGCTGCATTTGTATGGTAACCTGCCTCCTAGTTTGCAATATGTCCCCACTTGCTAATCTGACCCTAAGTGGTTTGATGTGCTTGACAACAGTAGGGATATTTTAAAGCAAAGTGGGATAAATTATGTGAGGCACCATAATCCACTAGTACGTGCACCTTCTTCTTATGACATAACCCTTTTAGTTGCATAGTGCTGTTGTTAGAGTCCCCTAACATTTGTAATTGCAATTCCTGTTCTTGGTCATCATTGTCTTCCACTAAGGGTGGTTGACCCACTTCACCCTCAATAAGATTATTAGGGTCCTATACAACCACTTCTTCCTGCATAACCTCCATCATCATAGCCTGACCCTTCCTACAATTATATCCAGGCCTAAAGATTTCATCACAGAAGAAACATTGGTTTCTAGCTTTTCTTTCCTGATATTCTGCTTGAGTTAACCTCCTGTGTCCTCCAGCTGGGTTGACTGCGACTGGCTGAGGTGGGGGTCTATTTGGTGCTGCAGGAGGATGATTTCTCAATTGACCAATTGGTCCAGTATGCATGTTTCCTAATCTAGGAGTGGCATGAGTAACTTTGTGCACTAACATTCCTCTAGAATGGCTTCTAAGATTCAGTTTTCATTCCTCATATACCTTGGCCAACTCACAAGCCTCGTATAATGTCATAGGCTTTTGAGCTTTAACATCAGCCCTGATGGTATCCTTCAACCCCCCTATGAAACAAGAAAGAAGCACTTAATGAGAAAATCCAGGGGCCCTTCTGGATAGTTTTGTAAAATTGGTCCATATATTGTTCCACAGATCCCACTTAGGACATCTTAGCCAAGGTTGCTTGATAATCCACCATATTATGCCTGCTAAACTCCCTCATGAGAAGATCAGATAGACCCATCCAAGTGTTTGGGAATTCAGTTTTGAACATGTACCATCTGTCCGCAGCTCTATCAGATAAATGCATGGTTGCTAGAGCAAATTCCCTGTCCTCCGGGATTTGGTAAAAATCAAAATATTGCTCCACTTTGTTGAGCCATTCAACTGGGTCTCCACCACTAAATACACTAAATTCCAGCTTCATTTGTTTCATAGTGGCAAATTAGGGTCATTGACCGGATAAGGTTGATGCTGCACAGGTTGAAACTGAGGGTGCATGGGTATTGTTGTAAGGGCACAAAGTTATGTTGGGGTGTTGTGGCATTACTGAACAGTGGAATGTGTGTAGTGGTAGTAGCAAATGTAGGTTGAGCATGAGCTGGGAAAAAATATGCTTGAGAATTTACCGGTGTGGAGTTTTGTGTGCCTTGATAGCAAGAAACCGCAAAAGGTAGAGTAGGCTGAGGTGGTATGTTCTGGAAGTTAATGGGATAATGGGAATAGGGTCTGGAGTGGCTCATAGTGAAAGATTCAGGTCCCATCTGACTCCCCTATTGAGAATAAGGCATGAAGTAAGGACCTCCATAGGAGTTAAAAGATTGTGTCCCAAAACCGATGCGCTGGTAGTAGTGAGTTTGAATTTAAGGTTCCGGGTTTTGAGATTTACTCAAGCTGGTTTCACCTCGAGTAACATTAGTGCTGTGTATGGTTGATGCCACTACTCCTGAGGCATTAATTATCATAACCTCCCCTGAGCTAGGTATGATCGATCTATTGCCATTCATGTGGGACGCTGCCGGTATCATTTTCGTGTGAAACTTACTCGCAAACCTGAGAATCACGTCATTGTGAGCTAGATTTCGTGGCAAACTAGGCTGGGGTCTAGAAATACTACCACTTTTAGCCACTGTCTATGTAGTTGATGAGACTCCTCTGGTGGAAAAAGCTGACTCAAGTCTCGTTGCCATAGTTGGTGAACTTGAGTTTGGTGGAAGTGAACCAAACTTAAGCCCTTGTGGACGAGATCTAGGTTGGGAGTGGAGTAGCTAGGCCGATTCGTATGGATCGCAGCTCCTCCAGCATCTCCATTCGAAATGAAGAGAGAGAGTCTTGATATACACTCTAGGTCTCTTACAGAGCATTGATCCTAGCAGTCGTTTCATCCTTATGGACCTGTAAATCAAATTCGACATCGGTGAGCTCTCCAAAACCTGGAGGATGAGCTCCACCCCCCTTTTGTTTCACCATCGCCTTCAGATTGAAGGCTTTGATACCAGTTGATAGGAGAGTAGCTCCTAACACGGAAATGTAAGAAAAAGAAAGAAAGGAAAATAAGAAATTAAAAGAGAGAATTATTTATTGATTGTAGCCTCCCCAACGTTTACAACTTATACTAAAATTAAAGCTAGCAGATCTTGACACTTGTCAAAGATCAGGACATAAAGAAAACCCTAGACAACAAACCCTATCAGAACTAGCCATGTGCCACACATGTGCACATTCACAAAAGATACCTGATGGCTAAATACAAAACGGTGCGTATAGAATGACAAGGTCACTAAGTCAACAACAACAGTCTTAGCAATATTGGGAACTATTCACTAGAGAATCATTACATTAGGAGTCTATAACAGATATATCCGATGGTGGGAACGTGGCGTCCATGATCGTGGTAATAACAGAGAGGTTGAAAGCAGCTGGAAAATGAATAGAATCGGTTTTCAAGTATCGGGGTTTTATCTTGTTGAGTCTATACGCCATGGACAAGTGTGTTCAAGTTCGTAAGCAAAGCAAAAGTGATGGTGGATAGAGTTGAATGTGAAGAGTGACTGTGAGACTAGTTTAGCATAGTCAGGAAACCCTAGCCCGGAGATGAAATTTTTTTATCCTCACCGGCTCCGGCTATTGGTCATTTTCTTAGAAGTCATTTGTGTCCTTAATTTTTTTTCTTTAATTAATGAGATGAGTAACAAGAATGGGAAGATTACTCGGTCAAACCCGTGGACTTCGACAAGTGCTTTTGTTTCTCAGACTTTTTTTTTTTTTTTTTTAAGGAAGTGAGATAATGGCTAACTCAGCGCCCTTATTCGAAATTTTATTGATAGAGAATATTAAGGTACAAAAGGAAGGGGGGACTAGGCCAAAACCACTTTCATAGGACAAAGACCAACACAAAGAGTACAAAAAAAAGGATCCTACTATAACCAACAAACATCTCAGAGCTAGGTTGATATGTGACAATGTTATTGCAGCTTTTGAGGTTATTAAATGTTTGAAGAAAATGGGTAAGCTGAGTAGGGTTTAGGAATGTGTTCAAACTGTGGGTAGAAAATTACAGTAAAGTTGGATATGGCAAAGGCGTATGATGGAGTAGAATGGAGTTTCTTCAGAAGAATGATGGAGATGATGGACTTCCCAAGTCGTTTTATTAAGCTCATTATGGAATGTGTTCAAACTATGACTAATTCAGTACTTTTACATGGAACTCCATACGGAAACATTATTCCAACCCGTGGACTTTGACAAGGGGACCCTGTCTCCCATTATCTATTTTCATTGGTCATAGAGAGTTTCTCTTCGCTGATCAAATGGGCAGAGCATGAGAGATTTACGCATGGTGTTTGCTGAAATACCCTAAAAATTTATTTTTGTTCAAGTAAATCCAGAATATGTCTCTGACCCAAACTCTAGGTTACCTGACCTAGTTGTAATAGGGTTATGAGTTGGAGATATTTTCTGAGATATTCATAGATATCCGATTAATTGTACGATTATATTTCCTTGTACAACTCTGATTCTATGTCTTGCAATCCTCTATATAAAGAGCCCCCTATTATCAAGGAAAGCACGACTCAATTCTTTCCCAATTTCAGTTTTCCTTAAATACGTAATCAGCACAAAAGCCCTAACCATGAAACAAATAGCCAAAACCCTAAATCCGAATACAAAACCTTGAAACCTTTTCTGCCTCGGCCACACAACTTAAAGCTCTCAACCCCAGGAATCCAGAACCGGCGGCATCACCACCAGAACTGGTCGGAAACCTACCGAACCGGCCACTGGTGTTACGTCCTGAACCTAAATTTACCGGTTTACTAGTCATTTGGACAGTAAATGGCAATTATTTTCACTTTTTACTCTGTTTTGATACTTTTAGTGGCCCTAAAAGTTGACTTTTTTTTTTTGTTAAAATTTGAGAAAATGTTCTTCATAAAAGTTGTAGAGAACATTAAACCGAGCGCATGCATATGTGGTACGTAAAAATCGGAGTGGTAACGAAAAAGTTATAAGGGTTTTAATTTAGTGGCAGTTTTGTAATTTTGTGGAATTCATGTCGATAAATGGAAATTTGGACTTTCCATTTCCGGAAAGCCCCGAAAATTTCCAGCTTTCTTCCTTTCTCACCGATGTAACTTTCCAGCATCACTGCCTCCTCGTCCGGCCACTTATGGCCATGAAATTGGTGTCCATATCTTCGTCTTGAAACAAGGTTCCTATCCATATATGCCTTGCACCCTATCATTCACCATAGAAACGAATTGAAGCCAAGAAGATTACTGTAGCAGTTCGGTATTTTCGGCGTTTTCTTCCAATTCCGGCCATATTTGGCCACCAAATCAAGTCCATTAGGAGCGCCTCGGGACAATTGTCTTTCCCCTCAAGTTTCATGCATCAATTTGCAGTGTAGAGGGAGAATCAAGCAAAAATCCGAATCTAGGGTTTTGAAATTTCTGGAAAAATTTCACCTGCGGATTTCGTGCACTTAAAGGTAAAATTGGAATGTGTTGTAGTTGAGAAAAATGTTGGGCGTGTTGAGTAGTTGTTGCTGCCAAAATTTGGTGGCCATCGGAGGTGGTGGCCGTCGGTACGTGGCCCCACGCACCGCCACTGTAGGTCGCGAGTGGAGGCACGCAGGGCAGCTTTTTAATTTCAATTTTTAGCTTATTAAATCCTATTAAATTTTGTAGAGCTTATATGTGAAGTTTGGTGAAGATTAGGGAAGTTTTGAATCGATTATAAATTTCTGAAAATTCAGAATTTTGGTTATTGATTTATGAGAATCCGACCGCCGGATATCTCTCGGTTCTGCCTTGGAACCTTTAAATCAACGAATTGGCATTAGTGGAAGAATGTGGGTTGAATCCGAGAAGAATTGGAGAGATGATTTATGAGGATTCGATTTTGAGAATCGTATTTAATTAGAATAGTTATTCACAGAATATATTTGTGTACAGGGCGACGTACTGAGCTATTGCTCGACCAAGGAACTTGTACACGTGAACACCTAAATAGCACTGTGAGTGGACTTTTGTTTTAAATAATGATGCATGCATTTATTTTGAAATTATTGATTTATTTAATTATCGTTTTATTTATCGAGCATGATATTTTGTCTTGGATTATAATTTGACATTGATTTTTCATGAGTTTCGGATATGAACTTATTATGCTTGGATTTGGATTTATGATTTATTTTTTTGAGAATATGAATTGATTTTCAGAGATTGATTATGATTTAGGAAATGGATTTTGTGATATATTTTTCTTGGATATCGAGCTTTCGACTTTTATCTCTGATATATGATTATTATTTGAAATTATGATTATGTGATTTTCAATGAATTATTTTCCGAGGTGATGTCCAGAATTACTTATTATAATTTATTCGTTGATTTTGAGATTTTCTAGAATATTATCGGAAATGGGATTTCCTAAAGAAATTATAATTATTTATTATTTCTCGCCTTTCTGCTATTGATTTGAGATACTTTTGGCGTGTGGGACATGTCGATGATATTTTCGGCTTACTGTGAGAATTTGGAGAAGCTTTATGGATTTATGTGGTTTTCGGATTTTCTTTTGCCATACTTTGGGTGACTATTATCATGCTAGCATTGATGTCCGCCTTTGTGGCGAGGTGATAGGATCACCGAAGCCCGTCCGCCTTTGTGGCGCTGGTTACTGCCTTTGTGACAGTAATGCTGAAGCCTAGTATCCTAATCGCTACACTTAGTGGCGTGTGGGTATATAACGGGAGTATATGGGAATACTTTAGCCTGGGAGGCTCATTCGTCTGGCTATCTTCTTCCCCTACATTTATATTATTACTTGACTAGCGAGGCTAGTTCGATTTCTCTTAACCAGCGAGGCTGGTATGTTTTTCACGAGTTTTTGAGTTTAAAGAAATATGTTTTATAAATTTTGCATGCATCGAGGTTTTATTAATTTAAATACGTGGGGAAAGTATTCAAGTTTGCTTGTTTTGTATTATTTTGATTATTTATTTTTGTCCACTCATAATAACGTGTTTTTCAATACTTTTCCCCTGGGCCCTTCGGTTTCAAATGCCCAGTTTGCAGGCTAGATTAGTTGAGGTCGGGCGTTCATGGAGTTGAGGCATAGTTGTCACTGCTTCCACATTGTAGGATTTATTGATCGATCCTTTGCTCTTTTATTTTTATTTTTTATGTTGTTGTACATTTGTTTTAGAATTGCTCTGATAACTGTGGAATTTATGTGATTAAGTTGCGAATTGTGTAATGTGAATTGGAAAATGTTGTGTTTTGGAGAGCAGGGTGGCTCCAGGAGAATAAGGATGGATGGTTTAGAAGTGTAAATGCTTTTCTATAGGTTTTGAGTAGTCCACTTTTAGGGGAAGTTTTGCCAAATTTTTGGTAAAATTTCTTCTAAGGTGGGCCCCACAAGGCCACTCCGGATTTTAGGGTGAAGTTTCAGGGCGGATCCTGTCAACCGGAATCTCCAAACCACCCGCAGCAAATATTCCATCAGTTCACCACCTTCTGGAGCTCCAATTGCTACCAAATTTTGTCAGCAGTAGCAGCTCAATCCCATAATCCCAGAACCGGATTCCTCTTTCCCAGAACAGGCAGTTTATTGCCTGAACTGGCCAAAAGTACAGGTTGCAGCTAGAACCGGCAGAAAAGAGAAGAAAAAAAAGGAAGGAAAAGAAGGCAGCATAGAAGCCCAAGACCAAGCTCCAAGGCCTAATGACGTAAGCCCATAGAAGCAGCCCACTGCCACGTCAGCACGGGGCCCACAGACACGTCAGAAGCCACGTTAGCTGTCCGGTGCCACATCATCATTGGCGGTAGGTCACCGCCATTGACTTTTCGTGCCATTTTCCGACGACCAATTTCGAGGTAATTTTTACTAAAAGTTCCCATTTTTGAAGTTTTTATTTTTTTTCTTGGGGACTTGCAAACTCCCTTCTTCTACCCCCCTTTCTTCATCATAGGGGAGACCTAATTAAACCGAATTGTGGGGGTTCATGCTCACTCCAAACTTGGAGCTTGTTGAGATCTCAAAACTTAGAGTTTGTAGAGAATTTATGATCGACCACTTAAATCATTGTTTCGATCTAATCCAATCTCTCTTGGAATCAGATTCCTTGGATGCGACTATGCTCAGAAATCCCTAATTTCTTGGGATCGACTACGCTCAGAAATTATATATGTTTTCATGGTAGCTTTTTCTACTCCGAAACTAACCTTTTTTTCTTGTTCTCTTTCAGAATGAGTAACCTGAATAAATTGGACTTTGCTCCATTGGGAACAATTGGCTCTGGATATCACAGATGGGTTCGTGATGTCTGCCAGCATCTCAAGGCAGAGGGAATCCTAGATACGATTCTCGAGCCTAGCCAGAACATGCTAACTGTTGAGCAAGTTCAAGTTTTGGAAGCAAATAGAGCAGCTTTAGAGGCAAATAAGGCGAAAGCCATCATCCTAATGACTCGTCATATGGATGATTCGCTCCAGCACGAGTGTATGAATGAAGAAGACTCCAGAAGGTTGTGGGTCTCACTCGAAGAAAGATCTGGCAACGTCCGTGACTCCCTACTTCCTAACCTAGAAGTGAGATGGCATAGCCTCCGCTTCTGTGATTTCAAGTCAATCCTTGACTACAACTCAGAAGCACTTCGCATTAAATCCTTAATCGAATTCTGTGGTAAAGAGGTCACAGATGCGATGTTGATTGAGAAGACTCTCTACCTTCCCCGTCTTTGCATTGATGGTTGCTAAGAACTATCGAATTGATGTTATTGCAGGACAAATCACAAGGTTTCATGAGCTTATTGGAGCTATGAATATCGTTGAAAAGCATGACAACATCCCTGTGAAGAACTATAATTCTAGATCCGTGGAAACAGAGCATATTCTGGAATCTAATTATAGTCGCGCCCCTAAGAGAGGGCGCCAAGAGCGAAACCCTAATCTTAGGGATACTTCTGGAAGTTCTGGTTCATATAATCGCTCTACTTGGGAAGGTAACCGCTAAAATAGGCGAACACAGAACCGAAGAGATCAACATAGAAAGAGAGACGGAGGCAAAGCCTCTGGCCATGTTGGTGGCGCCACCAACACTAAGAGCCTTCTAAATGACGCTTTCAAAGAGCCTCAATCAATGGAGTCTGAGCAAAGAGATGTATATTCTCGATATGGAGTATCCAGTCATTGGGCACACATTTGTAGAGCTCGTGAAGAAATTGTCACCGCCTACAAAGCATACTGTGAAGCAAGAGAAGCTCACTATGGGGAACAAGAAGATCAATACTATTACAAAAAGTTAATCAGACAGCGGTGGATTTCTGTTGTCTGATGACCAAGTCCACTGTTGTCTAAGTCAGTGTTGTGTGATTGAAAATTCACACAACAGTAATTCCACCATTGTCTGACAGTAGTTGGCTCAACAGAATAGCTATTTTTTCGTTGTATGAATTCTGCGCAGCAGGTGCCTGCCATAGCATGCGCAGGGATGTCTCGGCCATTCAGACAACAGAAAAAGAAACTTTGTTGTTGTCTGAGATTCATAAGACATAATAGATATAACTCATTCTTTGTTGTCTAAGATATGTAACACACAACGGATATAACTCATTCTTTGTTGTCTAAGATTAATAACACACAACAAATATAACTCATTCTTTGTTGTCTGAGATACATAACATGCAACCAAAGTGAAATTATCTCCTTTGTCTGTTGATTCACTCAGACAACAGAGATTATTTTATTTCTATTGTGTGTTTTGAATCTCACACAAAATAATTTTGTTTTCTTTTGTTGTTGGTTGTTAGTTCACACAACAACTATATTTGATTAGCTGTGGTGTGAATATTGTAATCAAATTGGGTAACAAACAATGACTGTTGTAAGAGAAGCCTCAATTTTGAACTCTTTTACAGTCATACAACACATTGTTTTGTATTGTGTTGTATGGCTGAATATTAGACAGTAATTAATTACTACATAAACAGTATTGTAATTCATATCATTCAATTACCATTTTTCAAACATCCATACATTCATGTAGCTAGATAATGTACCAAACAAGAAAGCATTCCTAGCTAGCTACACATGAATACAATGTTTCCAAAGAAGAAGTTTGACTTCGATCAAAGTTGATAAAATTCCAACATGAGACAAGTTTGAATTTTTGCGCAATGTTTACATAAAACTTGGGTTTCAGAACCTGAGCCCTTCACTTTTCTTCATAGCTTTAGATGGAGTGATGAAACCTGTAATCACAAGGTCTTGTGCCCTTCACTTTTTTCATAGCTATAGATCCTGATGCTCCTGTGCCTCTTGCTTCTCTAAACTTTTGTTCCATCCTCAAGATATTTTAACCCCACCCTTACAAGGTCTCCTGTACATGATGAAAATATCTAATCACCACACTAGAAGTGTAAGCAAATAACAAAATTCAACAACAATTGCCAATGTACAATGTTATGATTACTTCCATACCTTGTTACTGGATCAACAACTTGCACATTTGAGGCATGAAGAGGAGCTTCGACAGTAAATATCAATCCCACCTTCATGACCTTGGCCTTGCTTATAGGTTTCTTATGACCATCACCTGCAGATGAGATTGGAACACAATTAACTTATAAATATAGAAAAAGACAAGAGGCAGAGAAGAAAGAATCTTCATGGCCCTTACACTATCTCCTCCAAGAACCTTCCAGTGCCTAATTAATTAGTTTCTTAGCTTCTTTCCAAATTTGAAACAAAATCAGCAACCAGAAGTACTAAAGGCAATTCAGTTACCTTCTATTCAATTCCAGGAATTTTAAGCTCTTTCTTGTTCACCTCTCTCCTTTTGCAAGAATCCAATAAACAACATTAGCACTTACCACTATGTCATATTCCATAACCATTGCCTGGAAATTGATAAAGCAATACTAGATGTTGGAATAACCCATCTTGCTCTCCTTATGATTAAAATTGCAGATTGGAGAACTTACAACCAGAACTTTCTATTGCAAAGTTATGAAACAGGGCTATGAAAGATTAAAATGGTGTTCTTGATCTATTTTCCCGATGTTTTTAAATTTCAGTAACTTAAGAACATGTAAGTGCTTAATTAAGCATCTTACCGTAGAACTACATAATATGCAAAATATCTGAATAAGCCGGAGAAAATTTTCTGTCAATTGAAATACTGACCCATTCACTTGGGCTAAGCGAATGATAATATTTGGAAAATCTTTCACATTCACTAAACACTTCACCCTTTGCTAGCTGCCCAGCACCTACAATTGGTTTTACATGTTTGAAGGCTGAATCAACTGTTTTCTATTGAGCTACCAAGCAATAAAGTTTGGAAATCTAGTTAATAACAACACACATAGATATTGGCATAGGGATATAGAAACAACAATAACAAAGAACAAGCCTTCATACAAACAAAAATATCAAGCAAAGTGTACACATTTACATATTTATGCTAAAAGTATTCTGTGGCACAGCTCCCAGAATGAAGATTGTTGGAAAGTTGCTACAATTACATGTCACGAACAGAGAAGGATAAAGACACAGTTAACCCTTTCCCACATCAACTAATACAATTTCCTAAAATTGAAATTATATATGTACAAATTTATTACCATTTCAAGTGCAGTGAATTACAAGTAACATGCCAGAACTCATAGTCTTGCAAGCCTGAGAATATACGACCCTTCAAGCATGAGCATGGAGAAAAAGGAACCGATCAAACAAATGAATCAACACAAACATTATGGATGTAGAAAAATTACCAGCTAAGAAATCCTTGCGCTCCAACCAAATAGTAGCCAACTACAAGACAACCATAATAAACAGAAATTAGATAAATTGTTAGCAGAGAAGAGATATACCCATTAAAGAAGAATTAAAAATAACAACAATGAGAGATATACCAATTCCTTATTCCTTCTTATGTGGAAGAAAAAGCTTAGATTTAGAAATTTTGCAACTGAAACTAGAGAATCAAAAGAAGAGAATTGTAAAAAGGTTGATGAGAAAGCAAATACCTGTAAAGCGATGGCTGAATCGTTCTACTTTCAAGTAGAGAACCATGGCGGTCACTCTTGAAGGAAACGAAAAGCCAACGAGATCTCAGAACCATGTACTAAGCTGAAATCATCTGTAAGAGAAAAGTAAAAACATGCTAAAGAAAATATTTATTTATGAGGTGTAATAACAATATCTATCCACCTAGTACTTCTATTTACTCTTCTAATTAGACATAATTAGACAACCCAATTGCCCAGTTGGCTTCCCAACTTGAGCTAACAAAGATTGACTTTCAGTAAACATTTGTTTACTCAATCCTACTCTTATTGTGTGTTAGTTCTTACCCTTCTTTATTTAAAATGAAAGGAAAGATAAATCAACCAGAGCAAAGAAACTACTTCATTAACTTCATATTAATACCACAATAATGGGTCTTAACATCTTGAAAATGATACAAAAAAGTACATAAAATCACAAGGCAACTGTTTACCTCTAAGATTATATTTGCCAATAGGAGAACCTTAGTTCTCACTACGATCATAGGCCACTACAGATAAATGATACACCAGCCATAAAGTTAGATGATACACCAACTAGAGACTACAAGATTTGTTGTGATTTGACTTGGATGATCTTTGAAATAGAAAACGAATGTTGGGTCATTTGTTAAAGAGGTATACTTCCCCCAACTTAACTAGTGTCAACTCTTAGAACCTGGGCACAATTCTTCCCCCTACAAATACACAGCCATTAGCATTTTTTTTTCTCTATTGAAAAAAAGAAAGAAAGAAAGAAAGAGTATTCAAATATTGAAACATTCAATAACCTGTGGCTATTGCAATTATTTCTAACTCAACACCACCAACCCATCTGACAGCAGCCAAGTTCCTGCAATTCAATGTATCCATAAGTAAATGCAAATGACATGATAGAAATAGCAACTAAGGGCATAATTCTTTCTCCTCCTCTCTCTTTCCCGTGACAGTCCACCAAAGAAAACCAAAAATATTCTTATAATTAACAGAGAAAGTTGTTATAAGACAATATCAAATTCTTATACACAGCCATCAACATTAAATCCAGTGCTCCAATCTCAAATTAAGAGTTCAACTTTCACAAATCTAGAAAGGGAAAACAAGACAATTCCAATGAAACTACATGGAAACGGTAAGACAATAACATTATAATTAGAGGTAAAGAGCGTTACCTGGGCCTTTAAGTCGCTAAAACCCACATTGAACCCCACATCCAAGACACTAATCTGCAAAATTCAAATATAAATAGAATCAACATCTGTTCATAAGTTTGAATATCGCAATCCCTAATTTATTAGAACAAAAACAACACAAAAACAAGGTCATTATGCTAAGCATATAGCAACGAGCCTGTATAGACAGAACACTAAGCATATAGCATTCTGTGAAATTGCCAGCAAGCTAAATCCAGGATACAGCATATAGCATTCTCTCAACTCCGTTCACTACGTCCAGGATATTAAAGAAAAGTAGTTCGATTCAATACGAGCAAAACATACGAAATAAATTACAAATTCAAACCCAAGTTTAAAATCCAAAGATAAAAGGAAACAAAATATACTTTTTACCTTTACCTGGTTAGTGCCGAATAGCAGAGACCTAACCCAGCACTTGTGGATGCCGCAGCAATTACTGACATGAATATTGGCAGAGGAGGCTAGGTTTTGGGCCACGAAGCCATAAAACCCTAGGGAGACGCGGATCACAATAAGAGCAAATTGAAATAGGAAGGTGAAGATTTTGGTACAGTGCGGTCTCGGAGATGAAGAAAGACAACCTAGAAAAGGGTAACAACAGCCAGGGAATGCCATTGTGGTAGCAAAAGACGGCGAACTGGTGATGGTAGAGTTGAATTGAAGGTTGAGATTCAAATTGGGGAAGCAATTGGATGAGATGAAGATTAGGGGATTTGAAATTTGAGGGTTTTGGATGAGAGGATTAAGGGCAAGCTCTGAGCTTTTGGCTCAAAGGACTGAGAGAGAGGATTCGAGAGAGAGGACTGAGTGTGGAGAGACATTGTCGAGACTCGAGAGGGTCGAGAGGATTGCCGGGTTTTGTTTTGTTTTTTTTTTTTTTTCTTTTGGACACGATGTGGCAATTAAACCTAGCAAAACATTCTCAAAGTTACTCCCACAATAGAAACTGAAACAAACTGTCGTATGAGTGCAGTACATAAAATTAAAATGCCAAAACATGGAGGGAAACATGCCGCCTACATCATTTTCACTCAAAATATTGCCGCATATGTTCCCACTTCACACAACAGAAACTATAACTTCAGCTGTCCAATTTCGACAGCTTGCACTTTGTTTACTTAGTAGAAGACATTCAAGCAAGCTTCCTCAAAATTTGACATCCGATTTTCAATCACACAACGGAAATCTGAAGCACCATTGTACCAAGTACCCCAAATTTCATATTTCAAGAGGCAACTAAGACTTGAGAGTGGAAGAAATCTGCCGCTAAATTTTTTAAGACTCAGACGACGGACAATATTTAATTCCATTGTGTAATGTAGTTCTGATAAAAAAAATTGTCACTTTGTTGACATTCACACAACAGAATATCACTAATACCATTGTACAATAGAGCTTACTTAAACATACAACATATGATTTCTGTTCCATTGTGTGATTAGTGTTGTGTGATGGCCTTTTTGTAGTAGTGCAAGAAGATGATCTAGAGTGAAGGGTTGAAGACTACAAATCTGTCAGTATATAGATCGCTAATTCTATTTAAGTCTTTATTTTTCCAAGAGAAGTAATAGGCAATTGTCATATGCTTTGTAGTAAATGCCATTGGTTTAGTTTTTCTTCACATAGGTTCATCCAAAATAAATATGATGTCTAGGAAAGTTTTGAGATAAGTGGTACTTAAGCGAGTTTTGCTCCACCTACATCTCTCTACTCACCTGGTCATATTTACTTTGGAGTTACCGAAAGAAGTCAAACGACTACCTTTGTTTTGCATTAGCTAGAAATTGGATTAGATTCTCCTAATGGTTAAGAGACAATGATGTACTCAATTGGCTTATGAATAAAATTTCGAGTTCTTTTCATTATGACTCTATTTTGATTTTGAGCATATTACTTTGTGACTACGATGGCTGGGCCATCAGTATTAATTCAAGGACATGGAATAGCCCAAGTTCCCCTTGCCAAATGGTGCCTTGATTACTGTCACAAAAAAACTCTCTATGCTCCTAGGGAAAATCGCACTTATGAATATCCAATGGATTCATGCGAAAACGCATGTAGAGAACGGAAATGAGTTCCTTTGTAATACCTTTAACAATTGCGAACAAAGGCGCATCTTCGAGAAGTTTATGTGTCTCTCTAGTAGACTCTATGTCATTAATCGAGCTATTAAATCCAATAAAGTCAAGAGAGAAGATCTCTAGGATTTGGACACATATTGGCATTGGCTTTGTCATGACAGGATAGGACATCATGATCATGATATGATGATCCGTCTACTAAAGACTTCACATGGACATCCTTTCTTTCGAGCCAACTGAAGCATGAATCAAAAGTTGATTTCTAGACTAAGTGTGACCGCCGCGGCTGCCTTCGGAGCCAGCAATCATCCACCACCAGCCTAAGGCTGATATAGTCCTCATCCATGAAGCTATGGATAGCGTACATCATTGTGATGACGCCCTAGGTGATGTTACAATCACCAACTTTGCTTCAAATAGCGTTTCAGACGTTTAGGCCCAACAAAAATCCACATTGGTTGATTCTAAGGCCTCTCACTCGTTTTACAAAGCCCATTCCTTAGGGAAATTAGGACTAAGATCGTCCTATCCAAAGGATATGAAAATACTCATTCTATTCTTACATAGAATTCATGGGGATTCTCTGGACTGATTCAACCAACTTGCGGACGTTTAAATATCTCATGATGTTGGTTGACATGTAAACACGCTGGTCACATGTTGTGCCATTGTCCACTTGTAATGCTGCTTATGCTATACTACTAGCACATATCATATGACAACAGGCTCACTCTCCGAATCATCCTATTCAATCAATTGGATTTGACTATGCTAGAGAGTTACATCGAAGACTTTCGATGGTTATTGCAATGAGACTGATGTTGGACATCATATTCCCCTGTACACACCCAAATGGTCTCTCGAAAACTACTACGATGGTAGTCAGGATATTGGTAATGCACACCAATCCCCTTATATCCGCTTGGGATGATGCAATATCATATCAGCAATGCTAATTCGTCTATGACGCACATCCACTCAAACTATCTCTACGTTACAACTGGTGACTGGGTACAAGTATCGTACTTATGCATATTTGAGTGTGCCATTTATGTGCCAATTGCGCCTCCACAGCACTCTATGATGGGTTCTTACAGATGAATAGGCAACTATGTTGGATTTGAGATTCCAACAATCGTCTGCCACTTAATGCCCTTAGTAGGTGATCTCCTTATCGTTAGCTTTGAGAATGTCACTTTGATGAGACAATCTTACCGTAGTTAGAGGGAGATAAGCATACGAATGTTCAGCAGGAACGACAGGAGTTGTCGTGGCCCGTCCCCACTATGTCTCATCTCGATCCCCGTTAAAGTGACGAGATCACACAAATATGCTGCAAACATGCCTGCAAGGATGGACGTCCCAAGGAAAGGACGTAGCGCCACTCCACACTGAGGTAGGCATGGCACCAACACCAAAGGGAGTAGCTCTCTGACATTATCGGCCATGGCCCCAGCTAGGATGCATTGGAGGCCCGTGGGTTCAAAGGATACTTTAGCACATTCCAATCATTTGATCATCAAGACTCAAAATCCATCTCATAAGAATCTTCCGGATTATAGTTATCGTTGGGGGATGCCTCAACGTCAGAACTATTCCTGAGAATATAGAGCTCTATGAAAATTACACTAGTGTACATGAGACATTGGATAGAAAATCCATCATAATTGATGATGTAGTGATGCATTTCGTTGTGCATGAGTTTGTTGAGTCTGATGACATCGAACCACGCTCCGTTGATGAATGAATGCCAACGTAGAGAAATTTGGCCTAAATGGAAAGATGGAATCCAGGTTAAGTTGGATTCTCTAATGAAGAGGAAGGTTTTTGAGCCAGTGATGCCAACACCTCCTGACATAAAACCAACTGACTAATGGGTCTTTGTTAGAAAACGTGATGAGAAAAAGAGATGGCAATCTCGCCTTATGGCACAAGGCTTCTCACAAAACGCCCTGTAATCGATTACGATGAGACATATTCTCTAGTAATGGATGTCATTGCACTCCACTACCCTGTCAGTTTGGTAGTTTCCGAATAACCGAACATGCAACTTACAAATGTGGTCACTACGTATCTATATGGGGATCTAGATATGGAATGTACATGAAGGTTCATCGTGAACTTCATTTACCCAAGTCAAATGACTCTAGACCACGGAGCGCGTTCACAATAAGGTTGAAACGCTCACTAAAGTGACTACTTGATTGGGAAGAGATATACCCGTGCGTTTCTATAACAAGTTTCGGATTCTATCGCAGTTCATGTTGGACATGATCTTCATTGGAAGCATTTAAATAGTTAAGAAAAACCACTGAACACTTGAAATCCTAGAACATGATTATGTCTCAGTTTGGAACTTGAGCATCGTGTTGATAGATGCTTAGGCATTTTGACAAGGTCAAGCCTTCAAGCACCCCCATGATCTTCCGTAGTCTTGATCCTGAAAAGGATCCTCTTCGTCTGAAGGATGATGATGAAGATGTGCTAGAAGCAGAAATGCCTTACTTGAGTACAATATGCGCATTATTGTACTTAACTCATTGCACAAGACTGGATATCTCATTTGCTATAAACTTGTTAGCTAGTTATAGATCTGCGCCAACGCGACGCCATTGGATTGGTGTAAAAAATATCTTTCGGTACTTGAGATGTACGATTGATATGGGCTTGTTCTATCCCTATAGAGAGATGATGGATTTAGACCCATCACACACCAGGAACACCGCCAACACTGGCCTGCATCCACTATCCCCATCCCAAAAGAAAATGTGTTTTGGAAGGTTTTGCTGATGTTGGGTACCTTTCTGACCCACACAAAGGTCATTCCAAAACTGGAGGTCCAATTAGAGCCATCTTAATATAAACTCATTTTCGCAAAACAGAAATAGTAGGAATAATACCTAGCAATAAAATCTTGTGGATAATAAGGAGAACAGTGGCTAATTAAGCAACAAGATTTTCTGGAGTTTTTATTTATGTTGGAGATATGTTTATTGAGTTACGTACACATAATTAGGAAACTTGGACTTGAAACAATGTACGTAACAGAAGAGCAAAAGATGTTTTATTTTATAACAAATTACATATAAGTTATTGACAAAAAATGACTTAACAAATACATCCTCTAAAAATTGAATTAAACATATAAGGACTAGATCTTACAAATAAGGACAATGTGCTCTCCACTTGCCACATGTCATGAGTTAATTTACTTTTTTACCTTTAACTACTTCTTTTGACTTCTAATCCCTTTATAAGGATCAAATCTTATAAATAAGGACAATGTGCTCTCCACTTGCCACATGTAATGAGTTAATTTATTTTTTTACCCTTAACTACTTCTTTTTTACTTCTAATGCCCTTATGTTAATTTTTTTCTTCTTCTAAGAATAATTCTTTATGTTACTTTTATTTTTAAAATAATCCTGTTATGTTTTTTTTTTCTAAAAATAATCCACTTATTTTTTTTTCTTAAGAATAATCCCTTTATGTTATTTCACAAAACCTCACTCTCCTACTACTCTCATCTCATCATCTAATCCTGTTATTGCACTCGTCCAATCTTGCTAGTGCACTCAAACTCGTCCAGCTCTGCTACTCTTTTTCTGCTACTGCACTCGTCATCGCCTAATCCTGCTACTCCACTCAAACTCGTCCAGCTCTGCTACTCGTTTTCTGCTACTGCACTCGTCATAGCCTAATCCTGGTACTGCACTTGTCCAGTTCTGCTACTACACTTGTACTTGTGTTCTGCTATTGCTCTCGTCATCACCTAATCCTGCTACTACACTCGTCCAATCCCACTACTGCACTCGCTGCACTCATACTTGTACTTGTGTTCTGCTACTGCACTCGTCATCATCCAATTCTGCTACAACACTCGTACTCTTTTGGTTTTGTTATTACACTCGCTGCACTTATGCTCGTCCAGTTCGGCTACTGCACTTGTACTTGTTCAGTTCTACTACTGCACTTGTACGCGTCCAGTTCGGCTACTGCACTTGTACTTGTTCAGTTCTGCTACTGCACTTGTACACGTCCAGTTCTACTACAGCACTTGTACGCGTCCAGTTCTGCTACTGCACTAGTATGCGTCCAGTTCTGCTACTGCACTCGTCCAGTTATACTACTACTTGAGGATTGAGACAACATTAAAGGTTAGCTGCTACTGTTTTGAGATGGAGATGAAATGAAGATTAGTTTTACTACTGCTACTATTGCCGCTTGAAATTGAAATAATATTGAAGGTAGCTACTACTATTGCTACTGACTCTAAACAATCTCAATTCATCATTAATAAAGGCACATAGAGATCTTAAGCCTTTACCGAATGTTACCTGATTTAACTGTTAGTGTAAAACTTCATACTGTCATGCCCTCTTGCAATTGTAAATTGGCTTGCATTAATAGAAGAAGTTATCTGCTTCATAAGTCCTCTGTTACTCACTTTCGGAATAGTATTTAGCATGGTGTAGATTTGACTCTTAGGCTCTCTTACGTCTGAAAAATTACCAACAGAAACTGTGAACCTCAAGGTGATGCAATTTCTTGGATGATATCTATGCAGCATCGTTCACTTGACATATAAGTATATAACTAGATAATTCCACACAATTGGTTTCTCTTTGGTTTAACAGAGCACAAGGTCCAAGAGGAGTGTGGAATCATTCATGTTAGTTTGCCAATTTTGACCATTACAACACCAATAAAACTTTGCTTTATCCAATTGAAATTCTCTATACAATAATTAGGTTTTGCCTCACTGTGAATCCAAAGGTATTAACTTACAGTGTGGGCTTAGCTTCAATGGTGACCATGCGAGCTCCGAACTTGACTCCAATGGTGAGGTCATGCACAGGTTGGAAGTTGGAACCACTTGTCTGTCAATTGAAGTAGCAGATTTCCCTACACCTGCGTCCACACGAAAACCCCCAATTTTGTGATCAATTCTCAATTAAATTCTCACACTCCCGTTGAAGAACTCGTCATCGTCCCTCCGCAGGTTTTCTCGGTACTCGTTCCTCATGATCTTAGACCAGTCCGGAATGCCCACCGTCAGCGACTAGGGATGGCAATGGGGCGAGTTGGGGATGGGGATGACAATACCATCCTCATCCCCGCCCCAATCCCCAATAAAAATATATTGGGGATTCCCCGTCCCCATCCTCACTGGATTCTAAGCCTCCAAACCCGCCACAAATCCCCAATAAGAATTTAATAAATAAAATAATTTTTCTCATATTGCTTTTTTTTTTTTAAATCAAAATCTACAACAAATAAATTTAAAACATGATTAAATTTATAAATCATAATTCAATGAGTGCAAAAGTCAAAATACCATTAAAGTAAAAGTGTAGCCATTAAAGTAAAGTAGTAAATATATATATTTGAGATTTATATTATAAAAAAATTAAAAAATATATAAGTTAAATATATGTATATATTATTGGGGCGGGTTTGGGGATGGGGATCACAATACCTTCCCCGCCCCATCCCCAATCTTAGATAGCGGAGATTGGGGATCCCCATCCCCATTCCTCATTTATCCCTGAATTCTCCCCCTATTAGAGGCGGGTATCCAATGGAGCTCCGCCCCGCTGGAGATTTTTGCCATCCCTAGCAGCGACGCCGCCATCCTTCTGTTCCCGTCGCCGGCGTAAGAGTGCTTAGACGAGGCGGACTTCTTAGACGCCTTGAGGAGACGATGTGGGAGCTCATTGCCTGTTTGCTTATCAGACCTCTGTTTTGGGGTTATTCCATCCACCAGTGGCATCATTGTAATTTCAACGAAAAGTGATTCTAATTTGTAACTATGGATGAAACATCAGGATTAAGTCTGTTCTATTTTCTTTGGACTTTGGCTCATTGTCTTTAGTTGTATAAAACTTACACAAGTTGGGTTTTCTGTTTTTTCAACTTTTATCTGGTATTACTATGTATTTTTCTATTTATTTTATATCATAAGAGATAACATATCAAGGCAATTGCCCCGCCACTGCTCCAGCCACTGCCGCAATATTCTCGACATCTTTGTTCAAATTAGTAAGAGGAGACCTGCCTTTAAAAGCTTCCTCGCATGACCTTGCAGTATCGGGAGTGAGACTCATGCTTGAGGTTGCAATATGAGAAGAGAAACCCCGCTTAAGCGTATCCCTGGCTCCTTGAACATATGAATTTAAAATTACATTGTACATATCATGACAATGATTTAAGGCAGTATCTTTTGGGCTTTGTTTAAGCAACTCATTAATTCTGTTCATTGCTGTAGTTGCTTTAGACGCAACTGCGTCAACAGCTACGATAGCTAAACCTCTAAGATCTTTACCGGGGCTAGATTTGAGAATTGAGGTACAAAGGTTGTAATCCGGTGTTTTTCTACACGTTTGGTCGATGAGTTTCGCATCCATCGGAAAGAAAACACTGCTGCATTGGCCTATTGGAAGAAGCAGAAGTGAACAGACAAGTTGAACTAGAAATATGGAGATTAAACTATCCTTCATCTTTCGAGGACTTTTTAATTGGTATAATCTTTTGAGGAATTTGGATTTGATAATTTGTTGAATTGTCAATGGTGTGAGTCTCTTTCACCAGGTAAAAAAAGAAAAGAGTGAGAACTTCCCCGTAACCGTTAAGCAGGTTCAAATTAATTAGCGCATCCATAATAATTAAGAATATCCAGTGTTGATGTTTTTGCGGATTATAGATTTGAAATAATACTATAATAGCACTAATTAAGGAAAAGAATCAACTGATCCATTTAACACAATATCACTGATTTATGATTCATTTTACGATACATATTAACCAAAAGAAAATAAATGGAAAATCAGACTCTATTTGTGAAATATATATTTGACTTTTATAACCGTCTTTAGATCTAAAATTCAATTCCTCTTACTTACCAAAAAAAAAAAATTCAATTCCTCTTAAAAGAGGAAAAAAAATGCACAATTAGTCCTAACATTTACATCTTTGACTCTCATAATAATTCTTCTTAAAAGAGGAAAAAAAAGATGCACAATTAGTCCTAACATTTACAATTGCATCTTTGACTCTCATAATATCACAGTATGACTTTAAAATTGTCTTAATGAATCTTTTTCGAATCAATCCACAAATGATTGCTATTAATACTCAAGCTAAAATGACCATTACATACCTTTTCGCTGTCATTTATAGACAGACAAGAAGTTGTGGTGGTACCACTGTAGTACACAGAGAATCATGGATAGACCACTCATTAAACATTCAGTGCTCACTAAGGAAAACATAAGTCTATAAACCATGATAACCCTAAGACATGGTAAATAGGCCAAACATTAATTCAAAACACCAAAATCGCCTGGATCCCAAATGTGAAACCTGAAGTGTGTGGTCCCCACAGTTGCCCACATTGCATTTACGGAAACCAACCCAGAGAGTGCCTACCCCGAACGAAGGGTCCAACTCCAAAATCCAAGCTTTGCTGTCTTAGTCAACCCACTAGGGCTCAGGCCCAGAAACGTCCAAAACCAACTAGGGTACTAAACTAATTTGGGCACCCAGCCTAGTTTGGGCCTCCATCTTACGTAGGGCCACGAAAATGATTTGGACCCCCATCCAAGAGAGGGCAGCCCCTCATCCTCAACCACCACAATCTCTGCTGCCTCTAGGATCGTCGCTACTGCCGTTGAGACCTCAGGCCGGAGCATTTGTTCGACCTCCTTGTCGCCTGTAACTAGACTGAACCTCTGTCGTTAGCCACCAAACTAGGTCGGTTACCACTTGCATTCCAAGTGTTGCCAGCTCGGCCTTCTAATCAGTCCGTACAATTCCAACTAGACCTCCTTGCCCAGACCACTAAGACTTCGAGACAATGTTGTGATAGCCATGAGGCTTGAGTCACCCTCTTCTCGCGATCGGTCTGATTCGCATATCAAGATTTCAATTCTACCTATCTCAAATCTTTGATAAGATCCTCCCAGTGATCAGCCATATTTTCACCAAGTTCCCATCGTCGAGGAGTTGGCATGGGTACGTGAGTGCTCACAGGAACAAAACCGCAGTGTGTGGAGAACCAATCTCTACGTAGGGTAAAGACCAGAGGCGGTCGCCAGAATGGCAAACCATAACCCGGGTGGCTAGGTTGTAGAGAGAGCCAGAGACTTATCTTTTAAACTTATCGTAGAGATTGGAAAATCTCGAATCTCGAAAATCATTGATAGGAAACCTCAACTAATTTCAGAAAGAACATAATGAAAACTCAGTATAAAATCAAGAATATCAAGAAAGCACATTTTGAGGTATACAAGTCACTCACAAGTTCTAAGCAGAACCAAAGGAAAGAATAACAACACTAGCTCAAGTAGTTCGAACTTTTCGGTGAGCCCTCATCTCTCTTTTCCTTCTCCCCCTTTCTCGGCCGTCATCTTTTCCTTCTTCTTTTCTTTCCGGTCTCCCTCTTCCCAATTTTGAAAAATTACCCCTTTTGGATTTATGACCATATTTTTCGATATAATTAAAAAATTACCATAAATGAGGATAAAAGGTCTTCACTATTTTTTATTTATTTTTTTTTGGAAAAGTTGTAATGAATTCTTTTTCTTTAATAATTGTTTTTGTCCAATAAATGAACTAAATTGTGAGACCTAAGTAACAAGCCTGCATTATGTGTCCAATGTCACTTTTTGGTCAAGGTTTCACCAAGCCGTCTCTTAGATTTTGAACATAATCAAAACTACTAGCCAATTTGGTAGTGCTAAATTGTGAAATATTGCATCATGCAAGACTATTATGAAAGCAAAACCTCACTATGGATAACATTCTACCAATTTTTTTTTTCCATGTTTCTTAATAACTTTCTTTCTTTTATTGGATACAATAAAGGAAACCAAGAGCAAAGAAATCAAGGATGGACATAGGTCAATGTATACAGGAAGGAAACCATGCATAAGTGTTGCAAAGGAAAATGAGAGCTTAAAATTTGATAATTCAAGTTACAGTCTCGTTCACCTGGTCAGCTACTGACCAGGGATGATTTTCTCACTTACCATCCGATTGAAATCAGACGGTTAACAGGTATCTGGATTTTGAGAGATGAGATTTGTCAACCGTCTGATTGAAATCGGACGGTAAGTGAGCAAATTATCCCTGATCAGTAGCTGACCAGGTGAATGGGGCCTATTTAAGTTAAGTTCATTCCAAGCAGCAACGTTTTATGTATATATTATCTAGTTGGTGAATTCACACCATTATTAGGTTCTAGAAAACTTGTCCCAACCCACAAGTCCACAACTATGAATGAGAGCAATAGTGTAACACTAAGCATTCAATTACACCAAGAAATATAAACACACAAGTATAAATGGTTCATCAAAATAATCAATTAGCATTTGATTGATCTAGTTGCAAAGTTGTTACGCGAGTAAGTCAATTGGCAAAAGGAGAGGAAAACTCTCTTTAGCAAAGAACAACACAACAGATAGAAATCAATACTCCTCTTTTATTCTGCAAGAAGATCTATAATCATCGAATGGTGAGTTAATTTTTCAACTTATTTAAGGTATAGTCTTTTCACTATTCTATAAGTGTTCAAGTAAATGCAAAATATGTGTCTGGCCCAAAACTCTAGGTTACTTGACCTAGTTGTAATAAGGTTTAGAATTAGAGATATTCTCGGAGATATTCATAGATATCTGATTAATTGTATGATTATCTTTCCTTGTACAACTCTGATTCTATGTCTTGTAATCCTCTATATAAAGAGGTCCCTATTATTAATGAAAGCAAGACTCAATTCTCTCCCAATTTTAGTTTTCCTTAAACACGTTATCAGCACAAAGTCCTAACCCTGAAACAAATAGCCAAACCCTGATTTAAGAAGCTAAAACCTTAAATCCGAATACAAAACCTTGAACCCTTTTCTGCCTCCGCCACACAACTTGAAGCCCTCGACACCAGGAATCCAGAACTGGCCGAAAACCTACCGAACCGGCCACCGGAAGCTCCATACAACCCGCAGCAAATATTCCACCGATTCACCATCTTCTGGACCTCTAATTTCCACCAAATTTTGTCAGCAGACGCCCCTCGATCTGAAGACTCAGGAACTTGAAGAAATTGCACAAAAATCGGTCTAGAAGTTACTGAACCGGCAACCAAAATTTCCTGTAGAAAACCGGTAGAAAAGAGAAGAAGGAAAAAAAAGGAGGAGCCAGCCCCAGCCCAGCCCAAGCCGAGGCCCACGCCACGGCCCACTGACGCAAGCCACATCAGCAACATCGTCAGCAGTCCGGTGCCACGTCACCGCAGACAACTTTTTCCTGCCGCCACCGGCGACTTTTCCGGCCAAATTTTCTGGCGACCTATTTCAAGGTATTTTTTTACTAAAAGTTCCCTTTGTTTGAGTTTTTATTCAATTTCTCTTCCTTTTCTCAGGGACTTGCAACCTCCCTTTCTTCATCATAGGGGAGACCTAATTAAGCCGAACTATAGGGGTTCGTGCTCACTCCAAGCTTGGAGCTTGTTGAGATCTCCAAACTTAGAGTTTGTAGAGAATTTATGATCGACCACTTACGTCATTGTTTCGATCTAATCCAATACCTCTTGGAATTGAATTTCTTGGAAGCGATTACGCTCAGAAATTTTATATGTTTTTGTGGTAGCCTTTTCCGCTCCGAAACTAACCATTTTTCTTGTTCTCTTTCAGGATGAGTAACCTGAACAAATTGGACTTTGCTCCATTAGGTATAACTGGCTCTGAATATCACAAGTGGGTTCGTGATGACCGCCAACATCTCAAGGCCGATGGAATCTTGGACACAATTCTAGAGCTTAGCAAGGACGTGCTAACTGTTAAGCAAGCTCATGCTTTGGAAGCAAATAGAGCAGCCTTAAAGGCAAATAAGGTGAAAGCCATCATCCTAATGACTCGTCATATGGATGATTTGCATCAGTACGAGTATATGAACAAAGAAGACCCCAGAAGGCTGTGGGTCTCACCCGAAGAAAGATTTGGCAACATCCATGACTCCTTGCTTCCTGACCTAGAAGTGAGATGGCATAACCTTCGCTTCTGTGATTTCAAGTCAGTTCTTGACTACAACTCGGAAGCACTTCGTATTAAATCTTTAATGAAATTTTGTGGTAAAGAGATCACAGATGCTATGTTGACTGAGAAGACTCTCTCTACCTGCCCCGTCTCTGCATTGATGGTTGCTAAGAACTATCGAATCAATGTTTGTCACTCCCCTGATTTTTACACACATGAAAATCGATATATAATCTCATAATTACATATGCGTGAACGTTCAGCCATCAGTACAAAATACTTGAAATCTTTTTCCCTTTAAACCAAGTACATACTGATGCCTTGAACCCTCAAAGTTAATATACACTCGCTCCATAGAGTTATATATTACACAAGCTTACGAATTAAATTGTCAATAGCAAAATAAAACGTAAATGCTCCTCAGAGCTCACTACAAGCGGAAGTCTTAATAACAGTAAAGTCACAAAATTGGCTTCCTACCGTAAAGCTGCTAGCTCGCTGCCTCAATTTTTAGCCACGATTACCCTGACCTGCAGGATTAACCCCTACACAGTTTGAATGATGTACCGGGTTGCCACACAACAAACTTGGAAAGCTTTTGCAAGCCCGTATGAGTAACTTAAAACACACATGCACAACTCACGCCAAAAACGAGGAAAATCTTTCAACTCGCCAATAAAGAAAACATACCATGCTTCCAAAAACAATACTCTTTTCCCAAAAGAAACAACGAAAGTCACACCGTGACAAAATCATATAAATCGTTAACCTCACAATTCAAATATGATAAATCGATCCAACCTGGATAAAACAATAATTATGTCCAGCCTGGACAAAACAACAAATAGGTCCAACCTGGACAAAGCATCAACCGAGGTTCGAAAAATCGCTAGGCGCTAGTCGGGGGGTGGTCAGGGGACTAGCGCCCAGACGTCTAGGCGGGTGCCTAGGCGCCGCCTAGGAAATTTTGTATTTTTTAATTTTAATTTTATTTTTATTGCATATAATTATATAATAAGATTATATAAATATATAAATAATGATAAAATTGATAAAAATACTCAAAATAATCAAGATACTCAAAAATAAAAATAGGAAGAAAAACAAAAGAGATTCATAAACATTATAGTATGGAAAACCCAATTAAAATTTAAGTAAAAAAATACACAAGTGATCCAAATTCATGTAAACAGTATTCCAAGTCTGGAACTGCAGCAAATATCAGTACCATTACGTCTATTATTAGTATTATATGATTTATATGATATATCTACATATCTACCCCATTGCACGTTTGTTGAAAAGAGAAAAAATTTAGTTTTATTAATTGATTAATTTAATTTAAACAAAGGGAAAAAAGAAAAAGCATAGTCAGTGTGGCAGAAGGTGTTGGTCGGCTTCCCATGTCAACCTCCCTCATGTTGATGTGTCAAGTAATAAAGTCATAGCAGTTCAGATCGTTCACTGCCGTCGGTGCTAACCGACTTATACTCACACAAATTGCCGTGATGGCTCTGAGCCTCTGATCGTCGATCCTTTTTGCATCGAAACCTTTACAAACGCGGCCGACCACTCTTATCCGGATAATCTTTTCTTGACCGTCTCCGCTTGATTTTTAGGGTCGACCTCACCGAAGACTCGGAGCTCAATCCGGTCATCAAACCAAGCGACTGGATTAAATCGGCCTGAAGCTCGACCCGATCTTGAATATATATTGCAGCTACCGCCCAAGTGCAGTCTGCCCAACAGCCTAGGCGTATAGTCGCCCACCTAGGCCGCCTTGGCGACCGCCCAATCCTAACCTGCCCAACCCCAGCGATTTTCCATTACTCGCAGCGAAGACTCACCGCCCAGCGCCTAGGCGACCTAAGCGGCCGAGTTTTAGAACACAAATCAATCATACCTATCGTTAACCTAACAAATAGAATATGATTCTTTAGTCCAACCTGGACAAAACAATAATTAGGTCTAACCTGGACAAAACAGCAAATAGGTCCAACTTAGACAAAGCATCAACACAAATCAATCATACCTATCGTTAACCTAACAAATAGATTATGATTCTTTAGTCCAACCTAGACAAGATATGTACCCAGGAGTCTTAAGTAACCTACTTAGATCCATGAGGTACGGTGGCAGACAGACTAGAGCTCTAACTGAATCGTAACCTGTCACCCGGCTAAGGTTCAACCTTACGATATAACATTGCCATGAGGATGCAACATGCAACCCCAGATCCTTAGGCCAACTTGACCTTCAGATCAAAACATTAAACGAGTCACACTGGACCCCAAATGTTAAATCAAATCAAAAGGAGAAATCACAACCTGTGACTCTCACATCCTCAGACCACCGGTCATCGGATCAAAACGTTAAATCAAATCAAAAGGAGAAATCACAACCTGTGACTCTCAAATCCTCAAACACTTTTCAAAACAATAGAAATACAATTTCCCACCATTTGTTTTCCGAAAAGTCACAAACCAAAACAATAAAAACCATCATTCATGCATATTGTTTCCATAAACCACAACCCAAAACATATATATTTCACGTAAATATATATATCTATATGTAGTCATCGGCTCAGGAATGCCTACTAATACCAACTATAGTTTGCAGTTAATAAATAACTCTCAAAACAATAAGGGTATTCCCGTTCGTGAATGAACTTCGTGAGATTACTCACCTCGAAACTCCCGCTGCGTCTTCAATACAGAACAAGGCAGCCAATCCACAAAATAGCCGTCCAAATACTTCGTCAAGTACCTAATCACATACGGTTCCAACTTAGTAACAATTCACATTTTATTTAAGTTCAAAACCCCTGTTTTGAACTAAAATCCCCAAATTGGCGCCAATCGAGACAAAACCACATCCAAGACCTCCAAAAGTTTCCGGAATACGTCCACGATCGATGTGACCAAACCACAAGTCGATTGGCGCTCGAATTCTCACGGATCGAATAAATAGATCGGTATGAAACTGCAAAAATCATAACAATTCCATACGAACTCCAAAATTTCCATATTATATATCGAAACGCTCGTATCAACGTGTAGAACATATATAATACTAGAAACAGTCACTTACATGGCCGGAACACCACCGGAACGCCGCCACAGGCGGTGACGCACCGCCGCCGGCCAAAACTCAATATTTTCCAAAACTCCCAACATAAAAAAGCTTCATCTAAGCATGCTTGTGAATTCTCATAACTAGCTCGAAGTCAGAAAACAAGCATAAAGGGTCAAAAACTATCTCACAAGCTGTGAACAGTAATCCAATCTGAGTTGAACCAAGTTTTCCATGAATCGATCCAAACAACCACCAAGGATCGATCAAGGAGACTGTTCTGAGCTCCACAAGCTTAACTTGAAGCCCCGCTGACGTTGGAGATCGGAGAACCGATCAGGTCTGAAAACACTCAACTGCGCCGCCTGGCAGCGCCGCCGTGGAGGAGAATTGGCGCTAGAGGACACCAGAGAGACGACCAGACGGAAGAAATGATCCTATCTGGAAAGTTTCGTCGTCGGAGACCGCCGCAGTTGGCTCGAAACGCCGGGTCGGGTCGGCCTGGTTCGGGTCGGGTCAATCGCGAGCGAGGAGAGAGAACGGAGCATTTCTGATTTTTTCCGGAAATGGTAAATGTGAAATGTAAATAGTATGTTTCCGAAAATAGAAACTCCTATTTATAGAACTTTCCCAAAACTTCAAATGCTCATAACTTTCACATATGAACTCTGATTCTTGTGTTCCACATGTCCACAAACTCGTATCAACGCACTCTACAACTTTCATAAAGGAAGTTTTAAGAGAATCTCAACGTATAAAAAGTCAACCTTGAGCCCCCCCCCCCCTAAAGTCATACTTTCCGAATAGAAATTTGTCCGAAACACTTCCGCTCCATCCACGAGCCACGAAACCGTTCAATAACCATAATTTAGATTCCGGAAAATCCTCGGAAAATAAATACGAATTTCCGGGGCATCACAATGTTATTGCAGGACGGATCACAAGGTTTCATGAGCGCATTGGAGCTATGAATGTCGCTGAAAAGCATGACAACATCCTTGTGAAGAACTATAATTTGAGATCCGTGGAAACAGAGCATATTCAGGAATCTAATTATAATCGCGCCCCCAAGAGAGAGCGCTAAGAGTGAAACCCTAATCTTAGGGATACTTCTGGACTTTCTGGTCATTCCAAAACTGGAGGTCCAATTAGAGCCATCTTAATATAAACTCATTTTCACAAAACAGAAATAGTATGAATAATACCTAGCAATAAAATCTTGTGGATAATAAGGAGAACAATGGCTAATTAAGCAACAAGATTTTCTGGAGTTTTTATTTATGTTGGAGATATGTTTATTGAGCTACGTACGCATAATTAGGAAACTCGGACTTGAAACAATGTACGTAACAGAAGAGCAAAAGATGTTTTATTTTATATCATAAGAGATAACATATCAAGGCAATTGCCCTGCCACTGCTCCAGCCACTGCCGCAATATTCTCGACATCTTTGTTCAAATTAGTAAGAGGAGACCTGCCTTTAAAAGCTTCCTCGCATGACCTTGCAGTATCGGGAGTGAGACTCATGCTTGAGGTTGCAATATGAGAGGAGAAACCCCGCTTAAGCGTATCCCTGGCTCCTTGAACATATGAATTTAAAATTACATTGTACATATCATGACAATGATTTAAGGCAGTATCTTTTGGGCTTTGTTTAAGCAACTCATTAATTCTGTTCATTGCTGTAGTTGCTTTAGACCCAACTGCGTCAACAGCTACGATAGCTAAACCTCTAAGATCTTTACCGGGGCTAGATTTGAGAATTGAGGTACAAAGGTTGTAATCCGGTGTTTTTCTACACGTTTGGTCGATGAGTTTCGCATCCATCGGAAAGAAAACACTGCTGCATTGGCCTATTGGAAGAAGCAGAAGTGAACAGACAAGTTGAACTAGAAATATGGAGATTAAACTATCCTTCATCTTTCGAGGACTTTTTAATTGGTATAATCTTTTGAGGAATTTGGATTTGATAATTTTGTTGAATTGTCAATGGTGTGAGTCTCTTTCACCAGGTATAAATAAAGAAAAGAGTGAGAACTTCCCCGTAACCGTTAAGCAGGTTCAAATTAATTAGCGCATCCATAATAATTAAGAATATCCAGTGTTGATGTTTTTGCGGATTATAGATTTGAAATAATACTATAATAGCACTAATTAAGGAAAAGAATCAACTGATCCATTTAACACAATATCACTGATTTATGATTCATTTTACGATACATATTAACCAAAAGAAAATAAATGGAAAATCAGACTCTATTTGTGAAATATATATTTGACTTTTATAACCGTCTTTAGATCTAAAATTCAATGCCTCTTACTTACCAAATTTTTTTTTTCAATTCCTCTTTAAAGAGGAAACAAAAGATGCACAATTAGTCCTAACATGTAACTTTGACTCTCATAATAATTTCTCTTAAAAGAGGAAAAAAAAAGATGCACAATTAGTCCTAACATTTACAATTGCATCTTTGACTCTCATAATATCAGAGTATGACTTTAAAATTGTCTTAATGAATCTTTTTCGAATCAATCCACAAATTATTGCTATTAATACTCAAGCCAAAATGACCATTACATACCGTTTCGCTGTCATTTATGGACAGACAAAGGTTGTGGTGGTACCACTGTAGTACACAGAGAATCATGGATAGACCACTCATTAAACATTCAGTGCTCACTAAGGAAAACATAAGCCTATAAACCATGATAACCCCAAGATATTGTAAATAGGCCAAACATTAATATAAAACACCAAAATCGCCTGGATCCCAAATGTGAAACCTGAAGTGTGTGGTCCCCACAGTTGCCCACATTGCATTAACGGAAACCAACCCAGAGAGTGCCTACCCCGAATGAAGGGTCCAACTCCAAAATCCAATCTATGCTGTCCTAGTCAACCCACTAGGGCTCAGGCCCAAAACCGTCCAAAACCAACTAGGGTACTAAACTAATTTGGGCACCCAGCCTAGTTTGGGCCTCTATCTTATGTAGGGCCACGAAAATGATTTGGACCCCCATCCAAGAGAGGGCAGCCCCTCATCCTCGACCACCTCAATCTCTGCTGCCTCTAGGACCGTCGCTACTGCCGTTGAGACCTCAGGCCGGAGCATTTGTTTGACCTCCGTGTCACCTGTAACTAGACTGAACCGCTGTCATTAGCCACCAAACTAGGTCGGTTACCACTTGCATTCCAAGCATTGCCGGCTCGGCCTTCTAATCAGTCCGCACAATTCCAGCTAGACCTCCATGCCCAGACCACTAAGACTTCGAGACAATGTTGTGATAGCCATGAGGCTTGAGTCACCTTCTTCTCGCGATCAGTCTGATTCGCATACCAGGCTTCCAATTCTGCCTATCTCAAATCTTTGATAAGATCCTCCAGTGATTAGCCATATTTTCACCAAGTTCACATTGCAGAGGAGTTGGCATGGGTATTGAGTGCTCACAGGAACAAAACCGCAGAGTGTGGAAAACCAATCTCTACATAAGGTAAAGACCAGAGGCGGTCACCAGAATGGCAAACCATAACCCGGGCAGCTAGGTTGTAGAGAGAGCCAGAGACTCATCTTTTAGACTTATCGTAGTACTATCTTAATAAATCTTTGATTCTAGTTGAGCCCGTTCTGTTTGGCCCTTTACCTAATCAAATCCCTTTTTTTGTAGAGTAGTAAATTCATTATTGGGACATTGATAAGTAATGTCATATGTATTGATCTTATGTTAAACCAGGTCATACTATATGTTATATTTGAAATGAGGACTTACACAAATGGTCATTGAACTATGACCCTTTAGTTATTGACTTTTTGAAAATATCACTTTAGTGACTCAAATTACCGTTACATCCACCGTTAACTTTATACAATTATTCATTTTTCAAATGGCTAGCTATTTTGCATTTTCACCTCTCTCTCTCTCTCTCTCTCTCTCAACGTGCCTTCCTCGATGCCGTCTTCAATCTCTCCACCACAATTTTCAGAGCTGCAATCATGCTGACTTGGTCGCCGGATTGTACGGATTTTCATCATAGACGGCGAAGCCACCGATTCCTCTAACGACGACGAGCCGGAGCTGTTCTTCAGGGGCTAGAGAATGAACAAGTAATGAGATTCCAATGGAGTTTTGAGAGAGGTTGAGGTGGCTACCTTTTGGAAGAACAAGATGACGAGGATGATCATTTATTTCATTCATTTGCCAATTGGAGCCTCAAAACACTTCGACTGAGTTCCTTGATTAGTTGGCTACTTTGGGTTCTGAATTTCAGAAGGATTCAATCTTTTTTTATTTTTTTTTTGAATTGGTGATTAGAGATTTCCTTTTTCTTTCTTCTGGGATTGAAATGTCATTTTGGATTACTGGAATCGTATAATCCTAATGATGAGAAGTGTTGAGGACTTGAGGCCATGAACCAATGACGTCGATTTTCTGCAATTGTGTGGATTTCCTCCCACAATTGGTTGTCGTTGGTGTGAGAGGAATGTGCCAAAATGCTAATAACAGGCCTTCTTTGATTTCTTTTTTCCCTTTCAAAACTTATGATTTGTTTGGTTGCTAGCTCATTGCACAAAATTAAAAGGAATTGCTTATTTGATTGCTTATATAAGAGTGTGATATCAGAAGAAGAAGGAGAAGAAGGAAGGAGAGAGAAGGGAAGGAAGAAGAAGAAGAAGAAGAGAAGAAGAAGAAGAAGAAGAAGAAGAAGAAGAAGAAGAAGAAGAAGGAGAAGAAGGTACGTGAGCATGGAACTTAGTGACTACGAACTTTCAACTCTCTTTCTCTTTATCCCCGATATCTGATTTTCTTTTTTTTCCTTCTTCTCCTTTTTTTTTTTTTGATAAAAAATCAATCCTTGAAAAGAAGGATTTGCCCTTACAAATTTGACCAAAATCACATTGACTAATGGTGGATGTAACGAGTCGACATGTACCAAAACTGGGTAGTGATTTGAAAGCCATGTATCGTTTTGATATTTCCGAAAGTAAGTTCACCAAAATTCGGAGTGGGCCCATTGTCGTGTTTTGTTGTTAAAATTTTCCAATATTTTAATCTAATCACCAAAAAAAAATCTATTCATTTACTTCTCCTTTTTTTTTATTTATTTCTATTTCCAGTCGAGCATGGTTGACTTCATAGCTCGATGAAGATTGTGATTTTATATTTCACTTATATATCCTAATTTTCATCTATTTGAATTTCTTTTAATGAACACCAAATTTAATATAAAAAAATGCAAAAACTAAGGGAAGAAATATAGACAGATAAGAGGGAAAAAAAAATAGCATTTGAAAAAAAATGCCTTCAAATAATGAAGATATATGAGCGGTATTGAGTAGGGGAGGCCTCCGTAGTTTACGAAGCGACCTAGGGTTCGCGTGGTGGCAGCGGTGACCTTCTAGTCCCCTGACCAACCAACTACGATGAGAAGACAACGACATGGCTCGTGTGACGACGGGGTGGCTCTGCTCGTGTGACGACAGTGTGGCTCGTGTTTTCTTGACCCAGTATAGCATGATGGAGGGATTGAGGCAGTATTTCAAGGCTTTGATCGCGGCTAGGCTATTGAGGGTGCGTAGTCTAGCAGGCGGTTCTCTCTTGGGTCGGTTTGCAGTGTCGAAGGGTAGCGACTGCGTCAATGGTTAAGGTTCTAAGGAGGGCAGCTGTCGGCTTTTTTGTTTGATCAAGGTTGATTGAACTTAGGTTGGGGTCGGGGTTTCTCGACCACGATATGGTGGAGGAGCGGCTGGCCACTAGAATGGTGACGGGCGGTAACCCCTGATGGTCGGTGCAAGAGGATCTGGGGGTTGGGGTAGGGATGATGGGTTTCGGGCCTTGACCTGCCTAGGTTGCAGCAGAACAACCTAGTTGGGCTAGCCCACTATCTTTACTCTTTCTATTGGATCAAGCTTGGGATAGGCTATTGAGGAGTGGCCCAGCTAAAAGCTTAATTTCCCTGCTTTCAATAAGTACCCTTACCTTGTTTCCCTCTCGATTGTAGCGATTTGTGGTTAATGAGTAGCGATGTACACCATGAAGGTTTTAGGCATCAACAGGGGGTTTTCGTTGGCTTTTCTAGGGTTTAAGCGGTTGTTTCAACTTTGTCTGGGTTGTTGTCATCGTTGTTTGGTACTCTGTGATCAGTTTTTCAGTGTTTCTACTGGTTGTATCGAAGGAGAGGATGGAGGATATTGGTAAGTGGTTCGCAGGGACTTTGGTCCTCACGGAGCTAGAGGCTAGAGGGGTTCGAATTCGAGCAAGTGCTGTGGAGGCTGCGCAGCGTTGTCAATATTCTCTGGTGTGTAAGGTGGTGACTCCGCGAGTTATCCGAAGACAGAGCTTCATTGACTTGTTCAGCAGGCTCTGGGGGGTGAACGTGGTGTGGTTATAAGTGATGTTGAGGATGATCTCTTCCTAGCCCGGTTTCAGACGGAGAAAGATATGGTTAGGGTTTTGGAAAGGGAGCCATGGGATTTTGATAAGTCCTTGATTGTATTGAGTATTCTGAGGGAAGAGAACGCAGTAACTGATGTCCCTATGACTACTACGTTGTTTTGGGTGCAAGTGCATGGGGTACCGTTACAGTATCGAAATTCAGAGGTGGCTGAGGACATTGGTATGGAGGTAAGGCAGGTGCTTGAGATTGGTAAGGGGGTGGTGGTGATTGTGTGGGGAGCTTTTTAAGGGTTAGGGTTCGGATGGATATTACTTTGCCTTTACTAAGGCGTACTGTGGCTAAGTAGAGGACGTTTTGGTGATGGTGAGAGTGGTAGTGAGGCTAGTGATTTGGTGAGTGGGTCTAAAACAGGTGGGGGAGGATATGGAGATGGATGGAGGACAAGGGCTGGAAGTAAGCCATTGCTTTTAGAGGGGCCACTCAATGATACAACATCTTCTCCATGCAAGGATGCACAGGCAAAAGGTCACTCGAATGGTGAACACCCCATTGATCAGGGTGCAATTGAAAGACGGGGGGAGGTCTCGGGTGGGAAGCAAACAGGTTGCTAGAATGTTATTTCCTAAAATGGAGGCCCCTTTAATGATGGCGGCTTTGACGCAGTCTACTGAGTTATGCCAATTACTGATGTAGGAAAATCTAGTCAGATGCATGTTAAGGAGTTGGGTCTTTTAATGAAAGCCAACTTCCATGGGGTGGTGCGAAGTGAAAGGGCGGAGTTGTTTGGAGGGGAAGATTCTGCTTCTCAACAGAGTATAGGTGGAGAGAGTGCACCCACAAATGCTTTTGTTTTCCAAATGGGGAGCTCAGAAGGACATAAGGAAGGTGGTGGGCAGAAGAGTGGTCGAAAAAGTTTGAAGGTGATGGCCCAGCGGCGGAAAAGTAGTGAGGCAAAATGTGTAGGGGATGAAGATGTCACTTTGACTGAGGGTGGAAAACGCAAGTTGGGGAATGACATGGAGCCAGAACAAAAATCTTCAAAGAAGGTGATGCTTTCTGACAGTATCCCTGAAGTGGTGGGTGCAGTAGAGCTGGCCCACCACGAGAAATGAGGCTACTATGTTGGAACGTCCGAGGTATGGGGGAGCTCGGACGTTCAGAGATCTAAAGTATTTCCTCGCTGTACATAAGCCGGAGTTAGTTTTTCTGATTGAGACAAAGATGACTGAAGCTCAGATGGGAAAATTAAAAACGAGGCTTGGTATGGACGGAATCCTTTGTGTGGGTAGGGATGAGGAACATGGTAGTGCTAGAGGTGGTCTTTGTTTTTTATGGAAAAGTAGTATTTCGGTTTCTTTTATTTCATCTTGTTTTCATTTTATAAATGTAATGGTGACTTGGGAGGATGGCAAGAAATGTAGAGTGACTGGGTTCTATGGACACCCGGAGACGGCACAACGGGCTACTTCCTGGGATCTTTTGAGGTTGTTGAAAGGGAATCCAAACGAGCCTTGGATATGTTGTGGGGATTTTAATGAAATTCTGGATTTCATGGAGAAAACCAGGTACGTTATCAGGTCACAAAGACAAATAGATGCTTTTCGGCGTGCCATTGAGGATTGCGGTTTCTACGAGTTCTCTTTTACAGGCTATGAGTTCACCTGGGATAATCGGAGAGAAGGGGATGCGAATGTTAAAGAGAGATTGGATCGTGGCTTTGGCAATTTGAGTATGATTCAGCAATGGGGTGGCTTATCTTGTCATCATCTTGTGACAATGTCTTCTGACCACTGTTCCATGTTAATTGAGGATGATCCTCCTCAAAACTTAAGAGAAGTGAGACGTAGGGGGAGAAGGTTTATGTTTGAAGAAATATGGCTTACACATGAGGAGTGTGGTCAGGTTGTGGAGAGCACGTGGAATAGGGAGTTTAATGCTACTGTGCCCTTTAAGTTGCATCGTGTTGCAAAAGAATTAAGGAGTTGGGAGAAAGACAAGTTTGGGAATGTAAGGAGGCAAGTAAGTAGTCTACGTGAAGAGTTAGATGGTCTTCAGCATCTTATTCCAACAGCAGATGTTTTATTAAGAAGGAAAGAGATTGAAGGGCGACTTGATGAAGTATTAGAGAGAGAAGAAGTATTGTGGAGGAAGCGATCTAGGGTGACGTGGCTGAAGAGTGGTGATCGAAACACACGTTTTTTTCACCAATATGCACGACACCGGGGAAAGATAAATCGGATTAAAGGAATTTTGGGGGAGGATAACAGCTGGAGAACTGGGGTGGAAGAGATCGGAGATGTTTTTGTGTCCTATTTTTGGAACTTATTTACAACAGGTGGAAGTGTGATAAATGAGCAGATCTTTGACACGGTGCATAGTAGAGTTCCTATTCAGTTGAAGGAGCAGATTGATCAACCTTTCACCAGACAAGAGATCGAGGCTGCTTTAAAAAGTATGAATCCAACGAAGTCACCAGGGCCGGATGGGTTGCCGGCGCTTTTCTATCAAAGATTTTGGGGTTTAGTTGGTCAAGATGTGGTGAATGTTTGCTTGAATTTTCTGAATGGAAATGGTAATGTAACTGAAATTAATAATTCTTCATTGCGCTTATCCCTAAAGTATAGGACCCCAAGAAAGTGACGGAGTATCGGCCTATAAGCCTATGCAATGTCCTATACAAGTTGATCTCGAAAACTCTTGCAAATAGGTTGAAGATTGTGCTGCCAGAGGTTATTTCGGAGTCGCAGAGTGCGTTTGTTTCTGAGAGGCTAATTCATGATAATGTCATAGCTGCTTTTGAAATCATTCATTGTCTGAAGAGGACGGGTAAAGATAGTAGACAAAAAATAGCGGTCAAACTTGATATGGCGAAAGCCTATGACAGGGTGGAGTGGGGTTTCTTGAGGAGGATGATGGAGGTGATGGGCTTTCCGGCTCGGTTCATCTCTCTTATTATGGACTGCGTCCAAATTGTATCCTATTCTGTACTTCTACATGGTGCCCTTTTTGGGAGGATTAAACCGACTCGTGGATTGAGGCAGGGAGATCGCATCTCCCCATATTTATTCCTTTTGGTGGCTGAAGGTTTTTCATCTTTAATTAGATGGGCGGAACATGAGACGGTTGATACATGGTGTAGCTATTGCTAGGGGGCACCATCAGTGTCGCACCTATTCTTTGTAGATGACAGCCTTTTGTTCTGTGATGCAACGGTATCGGATTGTGTTAATTTAAAGGAGATTTTTCATTTGTATGAGGAGGCCTCGGGGCAGAAGATTAGTAGGGAGAAATCGGCAATGGCTTTCAGTCCTAAAACTTTGAGATGTATGAAGGAAGCTTGTAGTAATGATTTGGATATGCCCATTGTCCCTTGTCACGAGAGATATCTGCGCTTACCCACAGTGACGAGAAGGGATAAAAAGAAATTGTTTCGCTCCTTAGCTGATCAGGTTTGGAAGAAAGTGGAGGGTTGGGAAGGTAGGTTGTTATCAAAGGCGGGCAAGGAGGTTCTAATAAAGTCAGTTGCTCAGGCTATCCCCAATTACACCATGAGCGTGTTTCAATTGCCTATTGGTATTTGTGAGGAAATAAACAGATGTCTTGCCCGGTATTGGTGGGGTAAATCGAATGGTAAGGGTATACATTGGAGACGATGGGAGGGTTTGTGTGCTAGTAAGAATGAGGGTGGACTAGGATTTCGAGAGCTTGTGCATTTTAATCAGGCTTTGCTTGGTAAGCAAGTTTGGAGACTTCTAGCTTTCCCGGATTCCTTGGTAGCTCGTATGTTGAAAGCCAAGTATTACCCGAAGTGTAGTCCACTGGAAGCAAGTTTGGGGTCTAATGCCTCATTTCTCTAGAGATCGTTCATGTGGGGGAGAGAGTTATTGCTCAAGGGTTTAAGGTGGAGGGTGGGTAGTGGTGAGAGGATTAAGGTTTTTTGTGATCCTTGGGTGCCTGAGTTAAATGGGTTTAGAGTAACGTATAGTGATGGAGCCCCACTAACTTTGCTAGTGGCAGATTTAATCACGGAGAATGGGGTTTGGAATACTCAATTACTGGAGCAATTGTTTTGTGTACGTGAAAGCGAAGCTATTTTGAAGGTGCCATTGGTAAAAACAAGTAGGCCGGATTTGTGTTTCTGGAGTTATTGTAAGAGCGGGAAGTACACGGTGAAAAGTGGGCATTGGTTGGCTAGGAAGGAGGAGAGGGAAGAGGTGAACGATGTGGTTCAGGCTCCTGTGCAGTTCTGGAAGCATCTATGGAAGCTTAAAGTGCCTCCAAAGATGAAACATTTTTTGTGGAGATGTTCAATGGGATTTATACCAACCATGGAAGCGTTCCATTGGAAGAGGATTACTCAGACGGCAATTTGTTCTCGGTGTCAACAGGAGATAGAAACACCTGTACACGCGACCTGGAGTTGTGGAGTTTGTGTTGCGATGTTCGAAAGGGCGTCTTTCTTCTCTAAATTGTCATTGGGTCAGTTTCCTTCTTTTATTTTGTTTTTTGATTATGGCATGAACACTCTGGAGGAAGAGGAGATTCATTTGCTTGTCTTTCTCCTGTGGTGGAATTGGCATAACCGGAATTCATTATATCATAAAGGAGCTGCATTACCTGCTGAGGTGATTTTTGAAATTGGAGTTAGGCAGCTGAATGAATGGCGTGCTACTATGGAAAGACGGGAGGTGAATGAGAGAGGAGTTGTGGATGAAAGGTTAGACGTGCAAGGTAGTTTAATTGTGCATGGGCAAGCCATGCATGATCAAAACATGCATGAGTTGAACGTGCATGGCAGTGCAGGGGGGAGGTTGAATGTGCATGGGAGGGGGTTGAGTGTGAATGGAGTGGGGCTGAATATGCATGGGGTGGGATTGAACTTGCATGGGAGGGGGTTGCCTGTGCATGGTAGGGGGAGTGTGAATGCTAGGGAAAGAATGGGAGGTGGGGCCGGACAGTATGGGTGGCAGCCTCCAAGGAGGGGTTGTTTAAAACTGAACTGTGATGGTGCAGCATCTGATAGTTTAAACCGATATGCAGTTGGTTTTGTTGTGAGGTGCGAATTGGGGACTATCGTGGTGGCTGCTGGGCAAAGGATTGTGTATCCAGTTTCAGCTTTGGTGTCAGAGTTGCTAGCTATTAAAGGAGGATTGGAGATAGTGAAGGAAAGAGGTTTACGTGAGGTGGAAGTGGAGACTGATTGCCTGGGAGCTGTGCAGCTTATTAACAAACAGGAAAAATATTTTGCGGCGGAAGGTATTATCGTGGAAGAGATCCAGACTCTGTTAAGAGACCTCCAGATCTCTGTGGTTAAGCACACGTCGCAGGACAATAATAAGGCAGCCCATGCAATTGCAAGCTTTGTAGCCCGAGAGGAAGGGCGAGTATTATGGTTAGAGGATGGGCCTTCTTGGCTCATGTCCATCACTGAGAGTGAGAGGCCTTTAACCGAGGTAGAAGAGAGGGAAATGAGTAGTGTTTGTATCCCTAGTGTGTTGGGTGATACTGAGGCTACACCGGGTCATTCCCGAATTATGTAATTTTGATTTTCATTAATAAAGTTTTATTAATTCTAAAAAAAAAAAAAAGGTTTTAAGTATCAACGCTTGTCAAGACTCAAGACAGTGGCTCTGATTTAGGGCGGGATAGCTGTAGGAGTTTTTACTTTTTTGTTCTATTTTTCTTGTTTTTTAGTTTGGTTTTGTTTTTGTTTCTATTTAGCTCTACTATATGCAGTCTGATCTATGCATCAAGATGTAATATGAGGAATTTTTGAATTCCTCTAGTTTGACCGAGTGAGATAGTTATATTAATGGAACTTGATTCCTTTCCCCTAAAAAAATGAAGATATATGAGTGTTTAACAGACAAAATTGACTGAATGACTAAAGTAAAAGATGATAATAGCATAAAATGAGTATATTATAGTATATATACAATCTTATATTTTGGCACACACTTATTGTAATATAAAGTATTTTGTTTAAGGACATCTAATTTATGTGTCTGGCCCAAACTCTTTAGTTACTTGTCCAAGTTGTAATAGAGTTTTTATAGATATCTTTGGAGATGTCCGAATCATTGTACGATTCAGTTTCTTTGTAAGACTTATGTTCTCTACTTGTAATCCTCTATATAAAGAGACCCCTATTATCAATGAAAGTACAAATCTTTCTCTCATCCCAATCTCTAATTTCCTAAAACATGTTATCAGCACGAGCCCTAGCCCTGAAATAATAATGTACACCATTGGCTTATGAATAAAATTTCAAGTTCTTTTCATTATGACTCCATTTTAAATTTTGAGCATATTCCTCTATGACTACGCTGGCTGGGACATCAGAATTAGTTTAAGGACATGGAATGGCCCAATTCTGCTTGAATGACACCTTAATTACTGTCGTAGAAACTCTCTACGCTCCTATGAGCCAATGGATTCCATGCACAAACACATATAGAAAACGTAAAAGAGTTCCTTTGCAATACCTCTAATGATTGCGAATAAAGGCACATCTTAGAGAAACTTATGTATCTCTCTAGTGGTTTTTATGTCATCACTATTTGAGCTATTAAATCCGATAAAGTTATGAGAGAAGATCTCTTGGATTTAGACACATATTGGCTTTGTCACGACATGATAGGTCATCCTAATCATGGTATGATGATATGTCTACTAAAGACTTCATACAGACATCCATGCCATTCTCTCGAGCGAAACGAAGTAAGAATCAAAGGTTGATTCTTGGATTAAGTGTGACCGCCGCCACTGCCTCTGGCGCCAGCGTCCACTGCCTGCCTAGTGCTGGCACAGTCCATATCCATGATGCCATGGATGGCGTCCATCATGCTGATGGCACCTCAAGTGATGCTGCAATCACCAACTTTACTTCCAATAGCATTTCAGACGCTCAGGCCTAGCCAAAATCCTCATTGGTTGCTTCTAAGGCCTCTTGCTCGTTCTACAAAGCCTTTTCCTTAGGGAAATTAGGACTGGGATCGTCCTATGCAAATGATACGAAAATACTTATTCTGTTCTTACATAGAATCGTAAGGGATTCTGTGGACCGATTCAACCAATTTGTGGACATTTAAATATTTCATGATGTTGGTTGACGCGCAAACACGCTAGTCACGTGATATGCCATTGTCCACTTGTAATGCTGCTTATACTGCACTCCTAGCACAAGATCATATGGTAACCGGCTTACTCCTGGGATCATCTCATTCAGTCAATTCGACTTGACAATGCTAGAGAGTTTATATCGAAGACTTTCAATGATTATTGCATAGGACTGATGTTGAACATCATATTCCCATGAACACACCCAAATGGTTTCACGGAAATGACTACGATGGTGGCCTGGACATTGGTAATGCGCACCAATCTCCTTATATCTGCTTAGAGTTATGCAATATCGCATGCAGCTATGCTAATTCATCTAAGACCCACCGCCACTCAATCTATTTCTTCATTAGAGCTAGTGACTGGGTACACTTATGCATATTTGAGCGTGCCTATTGTGCCGCCACAGCGCATTAAGATGGGTCCTTACAGACGAATGGGCAAATATATTGGATTTGAGACTCCAACAATCGTCTGCCACTTAGTACACTTGCCAGACGATCTCTTTACCGCTAGATTTGCTGATTGTCACTTTAATGAGATAGTCTTCCGGTCGTTATGGGAGATAAAAACATGGATGTTCAACAGGAACGACAGGAATTGTTGTGGTCTGTTCCCCACTATATCCCATCTTGATCCCACTAAAGTGATGAGATCACACATATCTGCTGCAAACATGCCTGCAAGGATGGACGTCTCTACTACGAGGACGTAGCACCATTCTACATAGAGGTAGGCATGGCACCAACGCCATAAAGAGTGGCACTCTGGCATTACAAGTCATTGCCCTAGCTAGGATGCTTGGGAGACTTGTGGGTTCGAAGGATACTTTGGCACAACTCAATCCTTTAATCATCGACACTCAAAATCCGTCTCATGAGAATGTTCCAGATTAAATTTTATCGGTGGGGGATGCCTCAATGTCAGAACCTATTCATGAGAATATAGAGCTCTCTGAAAATTACACTAGTGTACATGTGACGTGGGATAGAAACTTCATCATGATTGATGATGTATTCGCGCATTTCATAGTGCATGAGTTTGTTGCGTCCGATGATATTGAACCACACCTTTGATGGATGAATGCCAACGTAGAGAAAATTGGCCTACATGGAATGATGCGATCCAAGTTGAGTTGAATTCTCTAATGAACAGGAAGGTTTTTCGAGCCATTGATGCCAACACCTCCTAACATAAAACCTGTTGTTTAATGGGACTTCGTTAGAAAGCGATGAGAAAAAGGAGATGGTAATCTCTCCTTATGGCGCAAAGCTTCTCACAAAACGCCCCTACGAATAGACTGAACATGCAGCACTATCAACATAGTGATCTGAACCAGCTACAAATGGGTCATATGTATCTCTATAAAAGATCTAGATACGAAATATATGTGAAGATTCCTGGTGGACTTCATTTACCCAAGTCAAGTGACTCTAGACCTTGGAGAGCGTTTACATTGAGGTTGAAACACTCACTAAGTGACTACTTGATTTGGAATTGATATGCCAATGATGAACTATACCCATGTGTTCCTATGACAAATTTCGGATTCTATCCAGGTTCATGTTGGTGACATGATCTTCATTGGAAGCCCGTAAAAAGTTAAAAGGAAACCGTTGAACAGTTGAAATATGAGTTTGAGATGAAGGATCTTTGGAGAACTTGAGCACCGTGTTGATGGATGCTTAGGCGTATTGAAAATGTCAAGCCTTTAAGCACACTCATGATCGTCCGTAATTAGCAGCAGAAGTGCCCTACTTTTTACAATAACCATATTATTGTACTTAGCTCGATGCACAAACCTGACATCTCATTTGTTGTGAACTTGTTAGCTAGACATAGCTCTGCGCCGACACAAAGCCACTGGATGGTGTAAAAGAAATCTTTCGATACTTAAGATGTACGATTGATATGGACTTGTTCTATCCCTACAGAGAGATGATGGATTCGGACCCATCAGATACTAGGATTGCCACAAATACTAGCCTGCGCCTCTATCCCTATCCCCAAATGACTTTAGTGTTTTAGAAGGTTTTGCTGATGGAGGGTACCTCTTTAATCTACACAAATATTGTTTCCAAACTGGTTATGTGTTCACCATAGGTAAGACCGAGATATCTTGGAGATCTATAAAACAGACCCTTGTCACTACATCTTTGAACCATGCAGAGATTATTGTCCTTCACGAAACGGTTTGTGAATGTATAAGGATTAGATCCATAATTGCGCATGTTCGAAGCAATAGTGGTTTGAAGTCTACCACAGATGAGCTTACGAGCATTTATAAGAATAATGTTGCTCGCATTAAACTAATGAAGAAAGGCTACATCAAAGGAGACAACAACAAGCATAATCAGCAACAACAGAAGCTCCTCAAGATCAAAGTGAACTAGGTTCGATCTGAGGACAATATGGCAGACTTGTTTATTAAGTCATTGCCTAAATCCACTTTCAAGAAACATGTTGCAAGCATTAGTTTACGGAAGTTGTCCGAACTCCCATGATAGTAGTCATCAGGGGGAGATGCAGACATCAAGAGACAGATGTCTAAATGTTTGGTCACGAAACGTGAAGGGTGTATTGTACTCTTTTAATTTTCTCCTTCGACCGAGGTTATTTTTGTCCCATTGGGTTTTTGTTACTCGGAAGAGGTAACGAGAGGAGCACCACATTTGGGCGACACAAGTAAGGACATGTAATTTATGTGTCTGACCTCTAGTAACTTGTCCAAGTTGTAATATGGTTAGCCTTACAGATATCTTTAGAGATATCCTAATCATTGTACGATTCAGTTTCCTTGTAAAACTTATATTTTGTGCTTGTAATCCTCTATATAAATATGCCCCTATTATCAATGAAAGTATATATCACTTCCCTAATTTCTGAATTCTGAAAACATGTTTATGTTTTTATTTTATTTTAATAAGATTTTGAGATAAATTCTTGCATACGTCAACCGTATCACATGACAGTGCGGTTGACCAATCAAAAGCCAGATATTTTTATCCTTATTCCAAAACTATCACTTCTTTTTAAAAGTGAAATATCCAAAATAAACGTGGACGTACGCAAAAATCTCTAAGATTTTGATGGAGCAGAGTGAAATAAGGAGCGATCCAAAGAATTGGGCCGCTTCAATCAGACTTTCTTATTTGAATGTGGTTTCTGCTTAGCCCTACGTATGCACGGGCGAGATGTTTGATTTAACAAGGCCTAGGCGAACATCATGGATGCATTGGCGAGCTAAGTAGCGCTTGGCAAGCAATATGACTTGTACTATCTCTTCCCACAAACAGCGCCAGTTAAGTGGTTAACCATACAGGGATTAGTCGGAGCACAAATAAAGAGTAAGTAAAGCATGGACGAAAGATTTATGATAATTCGCCTCCCACGGAGAGTATTTCATTATGAATGGAGGATTACATGTACAAGAACTCAAGAAGGCCAAGTGGCCATTATAATAGTATCAATGGGATGAAAGGCCCTTTCGACGTGGTAGAGGTCAATTTTACACATAAGGGAGCCTCTCGTACATATTCCTGAGATGAAAGTGTCTATTACAATACTTCTTCCTTGTCCTGATCAAGTGTTGGCCAGCCGCGTCAGGCTAGATGCATAAAAACGGTACGTACAAGCCCATCCAAAAGAATTTGGAGTCTGGTTATGAATTTCACAAAACACAGTTCATCTTCAGATATATGGAGTTACTATTAAACATAACGTTAATACAAACACAGGACGGAGACAAATGAAGCACCCGTAACTGAAAGAGCATGGGAACTTGGGCTTCTTTGCGTCACTATTACAGATACTGAGCCAAAACTTGTCTCCATCAGTATGCTGAGCCTAGAAACCTACCCGCTGCTCCGATACCCCATAATAATAATCAAAACCCCACTTCAAATTCTGCAGACAAGATGTTTCACAAAACAAATATAATTGTCATGGCTAACCCAAATGATACAAAAAGGCATTAAACTCAAGATAGTTAATACAGTAAAGTTGCCTATTTATCTTAACAAGCTCAAAATCTTGATGACTAGCTATATGGCAATGAGATTCATTTCTTAATTTTACACAAACCACATACACGAAAAGCACTCAACAAGAGACCACTTACACTAGATTATTGCTATCTGGAATTTCTGCTGGCATCTAAGTGAATATAGATGAGCTCCAGCATGCAACACAAACAGAGAATGGTATCCCAGATCTCCATGGAATTGACTTGGAAAGATAAAGAAAGGCTATTACCCCCGCAATACAGATGAGATCCAGCATGCAACACAAACAGAGAATGGTATCCCAGATCTCCATGGAATTGACTTGGAAAGATAAAGAAAGGCTATTACCCCCGCAATACAGATGAGATCCAGCATGCAACACAAACAGAGAATGGTATCCCAGATCTCCATGGAATTGACTAGGAAAGATAAACAAAGGCTATGACCCCCGCAACACAGATGAGATCCAGCATGCAACACAAACAGAGAATGGTATCCCAGATCTCCATGGAATTGACTTGGAAAGATAAAGAAGGGCTATGACCCGCGGAAAGATAAACAAAGGCTATGACCCCCGCAACACAGATGAGATCCAGCATGCAACACAAACAGAGAATGGTATCCCAGATCTCCATGGAATTGACTTGGAAAGATAAAGAAGGGCTATGACCCGCACAATCAGAAAACACCAAGTGTACAGCTTCCTCTCAGTGAAGCTACACCTGCAGAAATTACCAAATTACGCCGTTCAGAATTCTAGAGTACCAATTTACCAGGACTTGCAGCAGGATGACTAATAAGTTTGTGTCAATACCAGATACTCAAGTATGAATATGGAGACAGCAGAAGCGGCTAAACCTTGTGTGAAATAATGTGGTCTTCTTCCATAAAACTTTTATGAACCAATGTTCACTGGTGTTTGTGTCCACAAAAAAATACTTTCATTGTCGTGCATGAATGGTGTAGAGGAGACTGATCCATGAACAGTAGAAGGCTAAGTAGTCTCAGAAACAAGCAGCCTCAAAGTTGTGCCTGCCAAAAACAATGAGATTTTTTAGTTACATTTCATAGTTAGAAAATTTAAAATGTTTAGACGTTCAAATTTCGTATATTCATAAAAATTTCCAGAGTTTATTATTATTATTTTTTTGAAGGAAAATGTATCCTTTTCTTTTTCTGTGAAGTTCTTCAATTAATAATCATAACTGCTGTGTTTTTCCGGGCTGTTTGGCCCTTTTGGAACCAAAAATAATAATAATAATAATAATCATAACTGCTGTTTACATGAGGTCAAGCTTACAGAAACATTACTTTTTTGGTATTACCTGTCGGGTGATCTGCTTGCTCCTTTGTCAATATATCCCCTGCTAATGAAGTGTAAGATTGTAACACAAGGAGAAGGAAATAGGTCATCCAACCAATATACCCAAGAATAATTATAGTCATGCGCATCAGCCAATCATAAGTTTGAAAATAATGAAGTCCTTGTAGTGCCAAGTCTCGAGGATTTTCAGATAGTTTCTTTCGAGCTTCATAGTCTCCATTAGATTTTTTATCTTCATAGTGCCAAGAGGGATGAATAATGATCCAGTGGCTTGAAAGGCTTGAAATTTAATGAAGTTGACTCCTTGGTTTCTAAATTTGTCAAGAAAATCAACATCAATAAAAATTCAGAACCACCTCCTCTCCTTCCAAAGATCCCCAGTGGAATAAGATATAGTTAACAAGGCCTTGTTGCAATCCACTCAGTCATCTAAATAACTATACAACAAAAGGATACATGATTTCCAAACACACTGATTGAAAACTTGCTTTGTCAAGCTAGAATAGCTTCAACTTCATCCGCCAGAAAAATGAAACAAAAAACTAATAACTTGACGGAATACTGCCCAATTAAAATCCAGTTCGACAAGTAGAACTAATAAAATGGAAATATGGAATACATAGCCCAAAGCCCCAAAATATAAAAAAATATATATATAAAAAATAAATTAAAAAATAGAGGGGAAAAAAAGGTGGGACACTGCTCTACCATTAGGACAAGTATGATGTTGGGAAAAGATATAAGGGATAACACTACCTTTTTCACGTCTATGTAATCAAGGGGTAACCTTCCAACCAAGTTCACAGGACATGGCAATCCAAGAAGACTTGACTGCCAGAAAAGTGAATCAGCAAATAAGAGTGATAACTTAAGGTTAGTTCAAAGAGATGACGAAAATCAGGGAAAAAAATTGTACAACCATTGGGGGTGCACTATAAGCTTGATGGACATCCACCCTTTCAGAAGCATGAAGACCGCATTCTTTAGGCATTGGCATACCATGCATATGGTCATAAATAAAACAACCAGAATGTCCACCCACGGCTGCTGCTGCAAATAGGCTTCGGATGTTTAACACCTGATCGCCAAACAAGAAGGGGAGTATCAGTGTTGGAAGGATGTCCATCTCCGCAGCTACATATGGACAATATTTTAACACATACGAATCGTTCTGAGAGGGGGGGGGGGGGGACCAGGACAAAGAGGAATTCAAGATTGGAAAATCAAAAAAGAATTCTATTCTGGGGACAGTCTAGTTTACTATATAAGTGATGCAGAATCAAAATTATAATATAACAGTGAGAACAATAAAGCAATACATTTCTCAAGCAAAAGCTTCCAACCTTTATAATGTATTTCCATGATCAGAATAAATATGTATGCTGTACGATTGTCCTTGTAGTAATCTTCAAGAAGATTACAAACCCTTTCAGCAATAATGTCAAAAACCGCGACATCATTGAGATAGACGGAAAAACAGGGCCAATGTGCATGACTTTTTGAATCACAGCCAAGCAGGTGCAAAAATGCTACAAGATTTATCCTGTAAAAGTAACTCCTTCAACTTTGGGTCATCTTTGGACCTATTCATTAGGCGCTGAAATTGATCAAAAGACCACTCATCCAGAACAGAGGCATCTGCATTAACACATCTACATTAATAAAGCACTGTATGAAGCAAGAACTGTGTGCATGTATATGTAAACTACTATCAATTCTACAGTTATTATCACACCTATATCATCACTTCGGTAGTTACTATAATCATTACTAGTGTTCAAAGACAGCTATCACAAAAAATTGTACTTACATGACTAGTCGAAACGGAATGAATAGGCTGAATAGAAGTGAAGCTGCCCTAAGAAAAGGTTGCAATTAAGAGAAAACAATCACCTCAGTAGGCACAACTCTTGAAATAATTTGATTCTACAAAATTTCATCACTTATACTGAAAATGGTAATGAATCGATAGACTGATGAGATTTACAAACTTGAGACACTTGCAAAATTTCCCGTTCCGAAGAAGGCAACATTTAACAAGACCATCTAAAGCACAAACTCCATTAGAAACATACTTATCAATATCACAAGTCATGACCAGTGAAAATATTAAAAAGAAGGCCATGTAAATATTTATATAACAGTCAGATGACTTTTTATCAAACCTTTGAGGCCAGTCATCAGTGTAATGAGTTTGAATAGTTTGGTATGATTACTTCAGCAAGAGTATCAGTAATTATTTGCACAAATTGATTCAGAAAGCCATACTTAAAAAAATTGATAGGTGGCAACAAGCCTTAACTTTCCAATTCGCAGTTTTCAAAATTTATATTGCCAACCTTTGAAATTCTTATCAGGCTTCATTCGTGAGAAGCAACATCATAGATGGACCCATATCACATACCAGAGATACTAATACAGGTGAGGGTCTCTAAAACTTCCATTGGAAAAGCAAAGTAAAAAAAAAAATCAGAATAAATGACATTCATTAAGACAATAAAGCACTTACAAAGGTTATGTACCATCAACCATGGCATTATCCTCCATATTGTTAGGGGAACTTGACAACCTTTTCATTTTACTCGAGTAAATAAGTTTGCTTTCAAACAATATCCAAGCCATGAGTAGTTGAGTACATGAGCAAAAAGCACCATAGAAGACAACTTCATATCTGCACAAGATCTGAGAAAACATTAAAAAAAGTCCATCCTAACATCATGCATATCAAAGAGCTGTTAAATAAAGACTAAGATGATAGGTTATATATAAATGGCCTGTACCAGATAGATAATAGAAGGAATGTGGGTGCAAAGCCAAGAAATATGGACAAAAGCCGGGACAAGAGATCATTTGCCGAAAATAATGGAAGTACCATCAAGAAACCTATGGCAAGATAAATTAATAGATAAGTACAATATGTAAAATTCACTTCTAATGTTCCTCAGGCGTTGAAATAGTATCAACCAGCATCTACCAATCACCAAAGATTATAAAATAAACAAACAAAATAAAATATATAATAAACACCCACAAATATTGCAGACCAAAAAGTATAAACTGACGTGTGAGAGCTTATAGATGAATGAAAAAGGTTACATAACAAAAGGTAGATTTTTGATGTCTAGTAAAGCCTAAAAACATAACCTAGAAGGCTAGAGTCTAAAAGAATCCAGCAATGGACCACCTTATAATCTGGTGCCACACAAGCAGTTCTGGTTCTGTGTTCTATGAGATTTTGATATTGACGCCATCATAGATAATATATTCCAACCAAAAGAGCCTACTTCACAAATGCACGAGAGAGAGAGAGAGAGAGAGAACAGAAGTTATGTTTAGATCTGTGGAATTACATTAAACATTAAGTTCATACCAACAGAGGACTGAGACAAGTGAAGCACCTGTAACAGAAAGAGCATGGGGAACTCGGGTTCCTATGCATCACTATTACAGATACTGAGCCAAAACTTGTTTCCTTCAGATCAAGAAAACTACGAGCTGCTCCAATCATAATAATCATAACCCCACTCCAAATTCTGCAGACATGATATTTCACAAAAGAAACATAATTGTCATGGCCAACCCAAATGATATTCATAGGCATTAAACTCAAGATAGTAAATACAATAAATTTGTCTGTTATTTTAACTAGCTGAAAATCTTAATGACTAGCTGTAAGGCAACCTAATAATGACATCATATGCACGAAAAACACTCAACAGGAGACCACTTACACTAGATTATTGCTATCCAGAATTTCTGCTGGCATCTAAGTGAATACAGATAAGAACCAGCATGCAACATGTAGATACCTCTACTAGCAAGGCTATTTTCTATGTCACCAAGCATAAGTAACACCCTCTTTGGGGGCCCCACAAGCCATGGTGAGGCCCAACCGAGACATGCATCCCATAGCCCGATGTCCAAGCTACGCCACGGTAGTCGGAAGCGGCCAATACCTCACCGGGAAGCCACCTTCCCGGCCTTGCCAAGATGCCTCCATAATATGTATTTCTAAACTAGAATGGGACTTCTTGTCCCACATTGAAGAACATGTAGAGGAAGGAGCCTCCATCCCACTTACTCAACATCCCATTTAATCCTCTTGGGCCGCAAGGCCCAACACACATAGTTAAGCTTTCAAGTGGACATAGTTTCCCGCTAAGGCGGGAGACAAACCACTACTCTCTCTCTCTCTCTCTCTCTCTCTCTCTCTCTCTCTCTCTCTCTCTCTCTCACGTTAATTAGACCCCTCGGTCACTAACATTAACACAACACAAACAAAGAATGGCATCCCAAATATCCATGGAATTGAGTTGAAAACATAAAGAAAGGCAATGAACACCTCCGCAATCAGTAAACATCAAGTGTAGAGCTTCCGCTCAGTTAAGCTATTCACCTGCAGAAATTACCAAATTATGCGGTTCAGAATTGTAGAGTACCAAATTACCTAAGTTTGAGGTCAATACCAGATATTCGAGTATGACTACGGAGACAGCACAAGCGGCTAAACCCTGTGTGAAATAATCAAGTCTTCTTCCATATAACCGTTTCCATAAAACTTTTATGAACCAATATTCAATGGTGTTTGTGTCCACAAAAATACTGTCATTGTTGTGTATGCATGGTGTAGAGGAGACTGCTCCATAAACAGTAGAATGGCTAAGTAGTCCCAGAAACAAGCAGCCACAAAGTTGCGCCTGCCAAAAACAATGAGATTTTTTAGTTACATTTCATAGTAAGAAATGTAAAATGTATAGACGTTCAAAATTCATATATTCATAAAATTTTCCTGAGTTTATATTATATTTTTAATGAAAATGAATCCTTTTCTTTTTCTGTGAAGTTCTTCAATTAATAACAATAACTACCGTTTACATGAGGTCAAGCTTACAGATACATTACTTTTTTGCCATCACCTGTCTAGTGATCTGCTACCTCCTTTGTCAATATATCCGCAGAAGTGTAAGATTGCAACACATGGAGAAGGATATAGGTCATCCAACCAATATACCCAAGAATAATTAGTCATGCACATCAGCCAATTTCGAGCTTCATAGTCTCCATTAGATATTTGATCCCCAATCAAATTGACATCCATGAGAGGTGCAATATAAGCATGATTAAGATCCACCCTTTCAATACCATGAAGACCCCAATCTTTAGGTGTTCAGCATGTCATGCATATAGTCATCAACAAAACAATCATGCACATCAGCCAATTTCGAGCTTCATAGTCTCCATTAGATATTTGATCCCCAATCAAATTGACATCCATGAGAAGTGCAATATAAGCATGATTAAGATCCACCCTTTCAATACCATGAAGACCCCAATCTTTAGGTGTTCAGCATGTCATGCATATAGTCATCAACAAAACAATCAGAATGTCCACTCATGGCTGCTGCTGCAAATAGGCTTTGGATGTTTAACACCAAACAACAAGGGGGTATCAGTGTTTGAAGGATGTCCATCTCTGTGGCTACCTATGGACAATATTATAAACCATAAGAATCATTCTGAGAGGGGGAACCAGGACAGAGGAATTCAAGATTGGAAAATAAAAAAAAATTCTTTTCTGTGGACAGAGAAGTTTACAATATAAGTGATGCAGAATCAAAATTTTAATATGTCAGGGAGAACAATGAAGCAATACATTTCTCACGCAAAAGCTTCCAACCTCTATAATGTATTCCATGATCAGAAGTAGATATGTATGCTGTACAATTGTCCTTGTAGTAATCTTCAACAAGATTATAAACCCTTTCAGCTATACTGTCAACAACCACGACATTGTTGAGATAGACAGACGAAAAGGGCCAATGCGCATTAACGTTTGAATCACAGCCAAGTAGATGCAAAAATACGACAAGATTATCCTGTAAAAGTAACTCCTTCAACTTCAGGTCATCTTTGGACCTATTCATTAGGCGCTGAAATTGATCAAAAGACCACTCATCCAGAAATGAGGCATCTGCATTAACACATCTAAATTAATAAAGCACTGTGCCAAGCAAGAACTGTGTGCCTGTACATGTAAACTACTATCATTTCTACAGTTATTATCACACCTTTATCATCATTTCGGTAGTTACTATAATCATTACTATTCCTCAAAGAAACCTACAAACAAAATTGTACTTACATGACTAGGAATGAATAGGCTGAAGAGAAGTGAAGCTGCCATAAGAAAAGGCTGCAATTAAGAGAAAACAATCACCTAAGCACCACAACTCTTGAAATAATTTGATTCTACAAAATTTCATCACTTACACTGAAAACGGTAATGAATCGATGGACTGATGAGATTTCCAAACTTGAGATACTTGCAAATTTCCCATTCCGAAGAAGGCAACACTAAACAAGACCATCTAAGACACAAACCCCATTAGTGACTATCTATCAATATCACAAGTCATGACCAGTGAAAATATTTAAAAAGAAGGCCATGTAAATATTTATATAACACTTAGATCACTTTTTTATCAAACCTTTGAGGCCAATCATCAGTACAATGAGTTTGAATATTTGGTATGATTACTTCAGCAAGATATCAATAATTCATTTGCACAAAATGATACAGAAAACCACATTCAACAAAATTGATAGGAGGCAACAAGCCTTAACTTTCCCATTCGCAATTTTCACAATTCATATTGCCAGCATACAAAAATTCTTATCAGACTTGATTCATCAGAAGCAACGTATATGGACGCATAGCACATACCAGAGATTACTAATACAGGTGAGGGTCTCTAAAATTTCCCTTGGAAAAGAAAGGTAGAAAAAAAATTTCAAAATAAATGAAGTTCCTTAAGACAATAAAGCACTTACAAAGGTTATGTACCATCAACCATGGCATTATCCTCCCAATTGTTAGAAGAACTTGACAACCTTTTCACCTTACTCGAGTAGATAAGTTTGTTTTCAAATAATATCCAAGCCATGAGTAGTTGAGTACAAGCAAAAAAGCACCATAGAAGACAACTTCATATCTGCACAAGATCTGAGAAAACATTTAAAAAGTCCATCCTAACATCATGCATAGCAAAGAGCTGTTAAAAAAAAGACCAAGATGATAGGTAGCATATAAATGGCCTGTACCAGATAGATAATAGAAGAAATGTGGGCGCAAAAGCCAAGAAATATGGACGAAAGCCGGGACAAGAGACCATTTGCTGAAAATAATCGAAGTAACACCGAGAAACCTATGGCAAGATAAATTAATAGATAAGTACAATATGTAAAATTCACTTCTAATGTTCCTCAGGCGTTGAAATAGTATCAATCAGTATATACCAATCACACAAAGATTATAAAATAAACAAATAAAATAAAATAACATAAATCAAAAACACCCACATAAATTGTAGAGCAAAAAGTTGACGTTTGAGAGCTTAAAAAGGAATCGAAAAGAGAAACATAACAAAAGGTAGATGTTTGATGTCTAGTACAGCCCAAAAATATAACCTAAAAGGCTTGAGTCTAAAAGCATCCAGCAATGGACCAGTTTATAATCTGGTGCCGCACATGCAGTTCTTGGTTCTGTGTTCCATGAGATGTTGATATTGGCACCATCATAGACGATGATCCAAGTAAAAGAGCCTACTTCACAAATACAAAAAAAAAAAAAGGTTATCTTTAGATCTGTGGAGTTACATTAAACATTAAGTTCATACCAAAAGAGGACCGATACAAGTGAAGCACCTGTAACTGAGAGCATGGGGAACTTGGGTTTCTTTGCGTCACTATTACACATACTGAGCCAAAACTTGTTTCCTTCAGATCTAAAAAAACCTACCAGCTGCTCCAATCATAATAATCATAACCCCACTCCAAATTCTGCAGACATGAGATTTCGCAAAACAAACATAACTGTCACGGCCAACCCAAATGATACTAATAGGCATTAAACTCAAGATAGTGAATACAATAAATGTCTGTTTATTTTAACAAGCTCAAAATCTTAATGACTAACTATATGGCAATCAGGTTCAAATCTTAGTTTTACACAAACCTAATAAAGATATCACATGCACGAAAAACACTCAACAAGAAACCACTTACACTAGATTTTTGCTATCCAGAATTTCTGCTGGCATCAAAGTGAAGAGAGATAAGAATCACCATGTATCAACAAGATTGGATCATCCCCCGATGAATTTACTTGTGACCTGCAGCTGGGGCAGATCAAGCAGGATGAAACTGCAATAAAACATAAAAGAGAGACAATGTTAATGTGAAATCTACATGAAACCCAATAAAAAGTACGTTCAGATAATAATGTTCGCTCTTTGTGTTATAATCAAATGATCTTAAGCACATACCTCCTGAAGAAGCCTATCCAGGAAAAGAATACAAATGGGAGAAAGTCAGCTACGCATGCACGCATCCTTCGTTATCCTCGTCTTCAGCACTTTAAGAGTCAAAACCATGTTGAACTGAAAATATCAGAACTGAAAAATCATGGATCTGTGAGTGATCTGTACCTTCCACCGCCTTCCACATCCGGATTGGTTGCCTATATCACAGAGCAAGCCAAACAAGGCGTCTGAAGTTCCTAATGGAAAGACCTAACACACAAATAACTCCTTAAGTCAGGTAATCAAGTCACCATAAATCTTGAATATCATCCCTGATACTACACCTACAATTCAATTTAACCTTACAATCTAATTAGTAAATTGTAGACTACACCTATATCAACACTGAAAATCGTAAGGTAGTAAATTATTTAAATTGAAATCATGAGTAAAACTAAACTGTAATTTGCTCTTCCATTACAAAATGATGAGGAAACAAATGAATTGAAAAAAATACCTTCCTGTCACCAAACCGCTACTAGAAGATGCATCCAAATCAGTTTCATCGATCTCCCTGAATATCTGTGATAGTGTCGGTGCTTCTCCTTCCACCCTATCAAAAGGTGATACTTCAGGCTCTGGAGGTTCCCAGCCCTCAACCAGCCGCGTGAGTTCACCAAACACATATGCCATGGTGGGCCTTCTGTGGTGATTAGGGTGAACACAGTGCAGTGCAAGCTCAGTCACAACAGCAATGGTTGACAAAGTGCCATCTGAAAGTATGGGAGGATCGACAATGGCGCTAAGCCTAGAAACGTCAACCAGCTGAATGATTTTACCATTTTCGTCCTTGACATTGAGCCTGTCAGCAAACCAGGTAGGCAAAAATCTCTCAGCATTATGCAGGTTCTCTATGATGGACTTTCTGCCGCTAATGAGCTCCATTAAGATGACTCCAAAGGTGTAAACATCTCCTCTGGGGGACACCTTTCGATCCATAATAGATTCATAAGGCCAGTAGCCCTGTGTTCCCGCTAGGGGCATCAAAGTTGAGCTTTTTCCTTTGGGAATGGGATGGACCAACCCGAAATCCGCAATTTTAGCTTCCATATCATCTCCAAGTAATATATTTGAGGGCTTCAAGTCCCGGTGGACAAGTGCCTCCCTGCATGCGGTGTGTAGGTAATTTACCCCATTTGCTACATCCAAGGCAATTCTGAGCCTTGTAGGCCAATCCAGAGGCCTCAAGTTTTCTTGTTGCCAATGGAACAAATGTCTGCTAAGGGTCCCCCGAGGCATATACTCGTAAACCAGCAACTTTTCATTTTCCTCCCAACAGTAGCCAAGCAGAGCAACCAAGTTCCAATGCCGAAGTCCACAGAGCAAGGTAATCTCGGCCTTGAAATCATCGGCAGCAGACCTTCTATCCTCTTCACAGCTATCTCAGTGCCGTTCTCCAACACACCCTTGTACACCTTTGAAAAGCCCCCCTCTCCCAATAAATTTGATGCACTAAATCCACCAGTTGCCCTACTCAAAGTGTCAACAGAAAACTTCTCAAGACTGTCACCAAAACTCTCTTCAGGGTCCTCCTCTTTGTTTACGTGCAGGTAAGCATAAAGCCCAGTAACAGTTGCTAACACCAACAGAAGCCCGCCAACACACCCACTTACTATGACATGAGAATGGGTTTGGGTTTGGGTTTGGGTAGGGGAAGGGGCACTATCTGTATCTAAGTCCTGGTTTCCATATACCCTCACAACAACTTTCGGCTCAAACTTTGGTAATCGACCACTCAAATGGTTATGGGAAAGATCCAGTAATCTGAGGTAGGGCAATTTTGTCATTTCAAATGGCACAGTTCCCATTATATGATTATTTGCCAAATCCAAGTTTATTAATCTAGGGAAATTGATCTCAGTAAACATGTCTAAAGTTCCGGAAATACCAGCATTTATGGCATACAAGTTCAACAACTCCCCAGAATGACCAGAAATATGCCAACGTGAGAACTGGTTATGGCTAATATTGACAAAAGTTAAGGCTGTGAGGCCAGAATTAAAGAAATCATCTGGGAAAGAAGTGAAGTTATTATTTTGGGCCCAAACCATTGATAATGAACGCAACTCATGCAGAGTTGGAAATGGGCCAGTCAACCTATTGTAAGATATATCTAAAATCTTCAAATACGATAAGCTCGTAATTGAAGCTGACAATGACCCGGTCAGGTTTTTATCATTTAAAGAAATTGATTCAACCAAGCCATCTTCATTGCACCCAACCCCATCCCACTCACAGTAATTTAAGCTTGACCAATTTAAATTACTGGGACCGAAACTCACAAACAGGGCGTGTAACGCTCCAAATTCCTGACCACCTCCAGAAACAGATCCCCTAACGATCCAAAAAATACATCACAGTTAGATATAATATAACAACCCAGTCCCAAAATAAAAGGTTCATCGACATCAATACTTGCCGATAAATTTATTGATACGAAAATAAAACCAAATAAGAAATCCGCCAGCTAAATACACAAACTAAGGAGAAGAAAAAAAAATAAACATATCTCCAGAAGTAGTACACAAAATAACCAGATCACTAAGTAGCTAAACCTGTAGACAGAAAACCGGTTGTAATGAAATGACTATTACAGAATTAATCCTACTCTTCATATTTCACAGCCAAAACTCTTCTAACCCAAAAAAGGATTCCAAGTGCTACATACAACCCAAAATCATTTTCTTTCACAAGAGACAACAAAATAAGAAATCCTACTATCTAAATTAACTGAATGATAAGTAATCAGACATCTAATGCAGATCACATTAACAAACACATAGCAATTACAAATTTAATTCACTTGCCAATGAAAAGTACAAACAAGTCAACAGACACGAAATCAGAGTCACTCATTCACTGATAAAAGCAAAAGTAACCAACTATACCATCTCCAGTAAAGCTAACCAGATCAAAGATCAATCGAGAGACTCACTAACTCTCTAAGCATTTCTAACAAGATTCAACCGTTCAAAGTTATTACGGGAACAAACAACTGAATTAACATCTCAAAATTCCCAAACTCATCAACTAAAGAACGAGGCATGATACATTCGAACTCACTCGCACACTGACATGAGATACAAATGTTCACATGGGATTGGAAGTTTGTTTAGTGATCCTGACCTCTTCTGTGGTTTTTGCTTTATAAGCTGGAAAATCAAATGGTTAATGGAGTGTTGTGCTATCCACAGTGTGCTTGGTAGTCAATTTAGCAGTTAAAAATCACATAGTTCGAGTTCAGTAGGAATATAAGGACCAGTTTTAGCAATCAATTTTCTAGCTTTTGTTTTAAAAGAATCACTTTCTTGATATTGCAAAATGAAATAAGGCATCCGTGTTGCAGTACATTGCAAAAAAGAATTTGTTTTCCACTAACATTGTAAATCAAGTAACCATCTGAAAAGTCCAAAAAGCACAGATCATATGAAACCAGATACAGATATACAAAGCTAGAGTTGAGTGATCCATATAGGCCAGAAATACATAATGAAGCAAACATAGATCAGCAGTTCCACATCATGCAAACCAATCCCCACTATGCTTCATTTCCAATATAAAATCATAGAAAACCAATCGAAAAGTTGAAAAAGGTAGAATCTTTAACCACAGTCAACAACAAAAGACAATTTTGATCAAAACCAAGAAAGTCAAAGGATCCAAACTCTCAAGCATAAGTGCAAATTAAGGAATGAAACCACCAGCTCCAAATCTCGAAAATCATTGATAGGAAACCTCAACTAATTTCAGAAAGAACATAATGAAAACACAGTATAAAATCAAGAATATCAAGAAAGCACATTTTGAGGTATACAAGTCACTCACAAGTTCTAAGCAGAACCAAAGGAAAGAATAACAACACCAGCTCAAGTAGTTCGAACTTTTCAGTGAGGACTCATCTCTTTTTCCCGGCCGTCATTCTTCTTCTTTCCCGTCTCCCTCTTCCCAATTTTGAAAAATTACCCCTTTTGGATTTATGACCATATTTTTCGATATAATTAAAAAATTACCATAAATGTGGATAAAAGGTCTTCACTATTTTTTTTTTTCTTTTTTTTTTGAAAAGTCCTAATGAATTCTTTTTCTTTAATAGTTATGAAATAAATTGTTTTTGTCCAAAAAAATGAACTAAATTGTGAAACCTAAGTGACAAGCCTGCATCTTCTTCTCTTAATGTTATGTTTCCGAAGTCAATTTTTGGTCAAGGTTTCACCGAGCCATCTCTTAGATTTTGAACTTAATCAAAACTAATAGCCGATTTGGTAGTGCTACCTTGTGAAATATTGCATCATGCAAAACTATCATGACACAAAGCCAAAACTCCTCTAACCCAAAAAGGATTCCAAGTGCTACATACAACCCAAAATCATTTTCTTTCACAAGAGACAACAAAATAAGAAATCCTACTATCTAAATTAACTGAATGATAAGTAATCAGACATCTAATGCAGATCACATTAACAAACACATAGCAATTACAAATTTAATTCACTTGCCAATGAAATGTACAAACAAGTCAACAGACACGAAATCAGAGTCACTCATTCACTGATAAAAGCCAAAGTAACCAACTATACCATCTCCAGTAAAGCTAACCAGATGAAGGATCAATTGAGAGACTCACTACTCTCTAAGCATTTCCAACAAGATTCAACCGTTCAAAGTTATTACGGGAACAAATAACTGAATTAACATATCAAAATTCCCAAACTCATCAACTAAAGAACGAGGCATGATACATTCGAACTCACTCGCACACTGACATGAGATACAAATGTTCACATGGGATTGGAAGTATTTGTTTAGTGATCCTGACTCTCTTCTGTGGTTTTTGCTTTATAAGCTGGAAAATCAAATGGTTAATGGAGTGTTGTGCTATCCACAGTGTGCTTGGTAGTCAATTTAGCAGTTAAAAATCACATAGTTCGAGTTCAGTAGGAATATAAGGACCAGTTTTAGCAATCAATTTTCTAGCTTTTGTTTTAAAAGAATCACTTTCTTGATATTGCAAAATGAAATAAGGCATCCGTGTTGCAGTACATTGCAAAAAAGAATTTGTTTTCCACTAACATGGTAAATCAAGTAACCATCTGAAAAGTCCAAAAAGCACAGATCAAATGAAACCAGATACAGATATACAAAGCTAGAGTTGAGTGATCCATATAGTCCAGAAATACATAATGAAGCAAACATAGATCAGCAGTTCCAAATCATGCAAACCAATCCCCACTATGCTTCATTTCCAATATAAAATCATAGAAAACCAATCGAAAAGTTGAAAAAGGTAGAATCTTTAACCACAGTCAACAACAAAAGACAATTTTGATCAAAACCCAGAAAGTCAAAGGATCCAAACTCTCAAGCATAAGTGCAAATTAAGGAATGAAACCACCCAGCTCCAAATCTCGAAAATCATTGATAGGAAACCTCAACTAATTTCAGAAAGAACATAATGAAAACACAGTATAAAATCAAGAATATCAAGAAAGCACATTTTGAGGTATACAAGTCACTCACAAGTTCTAAGCAGAACCAAAGGAAAGAATAACAACACCAGCTCAAGTAGTTCGAACTTTTCAGTGAGGACTCATCTCTCTTTTCCTTCTCCCCCTTTCCCGGCCGTCATCTTTTCCTTCTTCTTTTCTTTCCCGTCTCCCTCTTCCCAATTTTGAAAAATTACCCCTTTTGGATTTATGACCATATTTTTCGATATAATTAAAAAATTACCATAAATAAGGTCTTCACTATTTTTTTTTTCTTTTTTTTTGGAAAAGTTGTAATGAATTCTTTTTCTTTAATAATTATGAAATAAATTGTTTTTGTCCAATAAATGAACTAAATTGTGAAACCTAAGTGACAAGCCTGCATCTTCTTCTCCTGTTGTTATGTGTCCGATGTCACTTTTTGGTTAAGGTTTCACCGAACTGTCTCTTAAATTTTGAACATAATCAAAACTATTAGCCAATTTGGTAGTGCTAAATTGTGAAATATTGCATCGTGCAAGACTATTATGAAGCAAAACCTCACTATGGATAACATTCTACCAAATTTTTTTTTTCCATGTTTCTTAATAACTTTCTTTCTTTTATTGGATACAATAAAGGAAACCAACAGCAAAGAAATCAAGGAGGGACATAGGTCAATGTATACAGGAAGACAACCTTGCATAAGTGTTGCAAAGGAAAATGAGAGCTTAAAATCTGATAATATAAGTTACAGTCCCATTCACCTGGTCAGTAGCTGACCAGGTGAACAGGGTTTGTTAAGTTCATTCCAAGCAGCAACGTTTTATGTATATATTATCTAGTTGGTGAATTCACACCTTATTTCACAATTATTAGGTTCTAGAAAACTTGTCTCAACCCACAACCACGAATGAGAGCAATAGTGTAGCACTAAGCATTCAATTACACCAAGAAATATAAACACACAAGTATAAATGGTTCATCAAAATAATCAATTAGCATTTGATTGATCTAGTGGCAAAGTTGTTACGCGAGTAAGTCAATTGGCAAAAGGAGAGGAAAAATCTCTTTAGCAAAGAACAACACAACATATAGAAATCAAAAATCCTCTTTTATTCTGCAAGAAGATCTATAATCATCGAATGGTGAGTTAAGGTTTTTCAACTTATTTAAGGTAAAGTCTTTTCACACTATAAGTGTTCAAGTAAATCCAGAATATGTGTCTGGTCCAAACTCTAAGTTACTTGACCTAGTTGTAATTGTTGAGAATCGGTCAATATGTGAAGTCAAAAACACAAATAAACACAACACACTAAGAGAAACAACCACAAAGATACGAGCACAAGAACACAGATTTAAGGTGGTTCAGCAAAACTTTTGCCTACGTCCACCGGGCAGAAAAACGATCTTCCACTATATTTATAATGGGTACAACCAGAAAGAATAAGAAAACAAGGACTCTCTCTTCTCTTCCTATCTCTCCCTTCTTTGCCCTCTCTCACTCTCTAACTCCGAGAATGGAATACACTTTGCTCTCTGTCTTTGTGATGAAAAACCTAGAGCAGAACCCCTCCTTATATAGCTATAAGGATATCAATTTTCTTCACCAATTAGGAAACCTATTCCTATTGGTGGTAGGCAATTATGCCTTCTCATTCTCTGTAATCAACAAAGGATTACAGGTAATCCCACATCAATAAGGATTTTCATTCCTCATTGGAACTCCATTCATCAGTAGGAATCCAAAACCTATTGGGTAAACAATTCTCATACTCTAAGACAATTGTCTTAGGAAATACTCATGGGCTGGAACCCAACAGGAATAGGGTTTAGAATTAGAGATATTCTCGAAGATATTCATAAATATCTGATTAATTGTACGATTATCTTTCCTTACACAACTCTGATTCTATATCTTGTAATCCTCTATATAAAGAGGTCTCTATTTCAATGAAAGCAAATCTCAATTCTCTCCCAATTTCAATTTTTCTTAAACATGTTATCAGCATGAAGCCCTAACCCTGAAACAAATAGCCAAACCCTGATTTAAGAAGCTAAAACCTTAAATCCGAATACAAAACCTTGAACCATTTTCAGCCTCCGCCACACAACTTGAAGCCCTCGACACCAGAAATCTAGAACTGCGTTAAAACCACCAAAACCGGCCAGAAACCTACCGAACCGGCCATCAGAAACTCCATACAACCCGCAGCAAATATTCCACTAGTTCACCATCTTTTGGACCTCCAATTTCCACCAAATTTTGTCAGCAGAAGCCCCTCAATCTAAAGATTCAGGAACAGAAAGAAATAGCACAAAAACCAGTCTAGAAGTTACTAAACCGGGAACCAAATTTTCCTGCAGAAAACCGGCAGAAAAGAGAAGAAGAAAAAAAAGGAGGAGGCAGCCCAAGCCAATGCCCACTCCACGGCGCACTGACGCAAGCCACGTCAGCAGCATTGTCATCAGCCACGTCAGGAATCCAGTGCCACGTCAGCCGTCCAATGCCACGTCAGCCGTCCAATGCCACGACAGCAGTCCGGTGCCATGTCACCACCGACAACTTTTTTCAGGCCGCCTCCAGCGACATTCCAAGCACTTTTCAAACAGTTTTCTGACTACTTTTCCGGCCTTTTTCTGGCAACCTATTTTAAGATATTTTTTTACTAAAAGTTCCCTTTTTTTTAGTTTTTATTCAATGTCTCTTCTTTTTCTCGGGGACTTGCAACCTCCCTTCTTCTACTCCCCTTTCTTCATCATATGGGAGACCTAATTAAGCCGAACTATGAGGGTTCGAGCTCACTCCAAGCTTGGAACTTGTTGAGATCTCCAAACTTAGAGTTTGTAGAGAGAATTTATGATCGACCACTTATGTCATTGTTTCGATCTAATCCAATACCTCTTAGAATTGAATTTCTTGGAAGCGATTAAGCTTAGAAATTTTATATGTTTTCGTGGTAGCTTTTTCCGCTCCAAAACTAATCATTTTTCTTGTTCTCTTTTAGGATGAGTAACCTGAACAAATTGGACTTTGCTCCATTGGGAACAACTGGCTCTGAATATCACAGGTAGGTTTATGATGTCCGCCAGCATCTCAAGGCCGATGGAATCTTGGACACGATTCTCGAGCCTACCCAGGATGTGCTAACAGTTGAGCAAGCTCAAACTTTGGAATCAAATAGAGCAGCCTTAGAGGCAAATAAGGCGAAAGTCATCATCCTAATGACTCGTCATATGAATAAAGAAGACCCCAAAAGGTTGTGGGTCTCACTTGAAGAAAGATTTGACAACTTCCGTGACTCCTTGCTTCCTGACCTAAAAGTGAGATGACATAGTCTCTGCTTCTGTGATTTCAAGTCAATTCTTGAGTACAACTCGGAAGCACTTCGCCTTAAACCTTAATGGAATTTTATGGTAAAGAGATCACAGATGCAATGTTGATTGAGAAGACTCTATCTACCCTCCCTGTCTCTGCATTGATGGTTACTATCGAATCGATGGTTACTATCGAATCGATGTTACTGCAGGATGGATCACAAGGTTTCATGAGCTCATTGGAGCTATGAATGTCGCTGAAAAGCATGACAACATCCTTGTGAAGAACTATAATTCGAGATCCGTGGTAGAGCATATTCATGAATCTAATTATAGTCGCACCCCTAAGAGAGGGCGCTAAGAGTGAAACCCTAATCTTAGGGATACTTCTGGACTTTCTGGTTCATATAATCGCTCTACTTGGGAAGATAACCACCAAAATAGGCGAACACGGAACTGAAGAGGTCAACGTAGAAAGAGAGAGGGAGGCAACGCCTCTGGCCATATTGGTGGCACCAAGCGCCTCAATCAATGGAGTTTGAGCAAAGAGATGTATGTTCTTGATGTGGAGTATCCGGTCATTGGGCACACAATTGTAGAGCTCGTGAAGAAATTGTCACCGCCTACAAAGCATATTGTGAAGCAAGAGAAGCTCACTATGTGGAACAAGAAGATCAAGAAGATGATTTAGAGTGAAGGGTTGAAGACTACAACTCTAGCTAGGATCAATAGATCGCAAATTCTGTTTAAGTCTTTATTTTTCCAAGAGATGTGATAGGCAATTGCCATATACTTTGTAGTAAATGTCATTGGTTTAGTTTTTCTTCACATAGGCTCATCCAAAATGAGTGTGATGTCTTGGAAGGTTTTGAGATAAGTGGTACTTAAGCGATCTTTGCTCTATCAACATCACTCTACTCACCTGGTCATATTTATTTTGGAGTTACCGAAAGAAGTCAAACGACTACCTTTGTTTTGCATTAGCTAGCATTTGGATTAGATTTTCCTAATGGTTAAAAGACAGTGATGTACTCCGTTGGCTTATAGATAAAATTTCGAGTTCTTTTCATTATGACTCAATTTTGATTATGAGCATATTACTTTGTGACTATGATGGCTGGGTCATCAGTATTAATTCAAGGACATGGAATAGCCCAAGTTCCCAAATGGCGCATTGATTATTATCACAGAAACTCTCTACGCTCCTAGGGCAAATTGCACCTATGAATAGCAAACGGATTCCATGCAAAAACGCATATAGGGAATGAAAATGAGTTCCTTTGCAATACCTCTAATGATTGCAAACAAAAGCGCATCTTAGAGAAATTTATGTGTCTCTCTAGTGGACTCTATGTCACTATTCGAGCTATTAAATCTAATAAAGTTATGAGAGAAGATCTCTTAGGTTTAGACACATATTGGCTTTGTCACGATAGGATAGGTCATCCTAGTCATGATATGATGTTCCGTCTACTAAAGACTTCACATGGACATCATTTCTTTCGAGTGAAATGAAGCATGAATCAAAAGTTGATTCCTGGACTAAGTGTGACCACCGCCGCTACCGTCCACCACCAGCCTAGGGCTAGCATAGTCCTTATCTATGACGCCATGGATAGAGTATATCATGGTGATGATGCCCCAGGTGATGTTGCAATCACCAACTTTGCTTCAAATAGCATTTTAGACACTCAGGCCCAACCAAAATCCTCATTGATTGCTTCTAAAGCCTCTCACTCATTTTACAAAGCCTGTTCCTTAGGGAAATCAGAATTGAGATTGTCTTATGCAAAGGATATGAAAATACTCATTTTGTTCTTACATAAAACCCAAGGGGATTCTATGGATTGATTCAACCAACTTGCGGATGTTTAAATATCTTATGATGTTGGTTGACATGCAAACACGCTGGTCACGTGTTGTGCCATTGTCCATTTGTAATGTTGCTTATGCTACACTCCTAGCACATATCATATGACAACAAGCTCACTCCCCGAATCAACCTAGTCAGTCAATTGGATTTGACTATGCTAGAGAGTTTACATTGAAGAGTTTCGATGGTTATTGAAATGGGATTAATGTTGGACATCATATTCCCATGTACACACCCAAATAGTCTCGCGGAAATGACTACGATGGTCATCAGGATTTGGTAATGCGCATCAACCTTCTTATATCTCTTGGGGTGATGCAATATCGCATGCAGCTATACTAATTGGTCTATGACCCACCGCCACTCAATCTACCTTTGTGTTACAGCTAGTGACTGGGTACAAGTATCATACTTACGCATATTTGAGTGTGCCATTTATGTGCCAACTGCGCCGCCACAACGCACTATGATAGGTCCTTACAAACGTATGGGCAACTACGTTGGATTTGAGATTCCAACAATCGTTCGCCATTTAATACTCTTGCTAGGTGATCTCCTTACCGCTAGATTTGCGGATGTCACTTTGATGAGACAGTCTTCCCGTCGTTAGGAGGATATCAGAACACAGATGTTCAGCAGGAACGACAGGAATTGTCGTGGCCTGTCCCCATTATGTCTCATCTCAATCCTTGTTAAAGTGACGAGATCACACATATCAGCTGCAAATACGCCTGTAAGGATGGACGTCCCTATGAGAGGACGTGGCGCCATGAGAGAGGACGTATTGCCACCCTACAAGGAGGTAGGCATGGTGCCAAAGCCAAAAAGAGTGGCACTCTGGCATTATAGGCCATGGCCTCAGCTAGGATGAGTAGGAGACCCTTGGGTTCAAAGGATATCTTGGCACAACCCCATCCTTTGATCATCGACACTCAAAATCCGTCTCATGAGAATCTTCTGGATTAAGGTTACCGTTGGGGGACGCCTCAACGTCAGAACCTATTCCTGAGGATATAGAGCTCTATGAAAATTACACTAGTGTACATGAGACGTGGGATAGAAACTCCATCATAATTGATGATGTAGTCACTCATTTCGTTGTGCATGAGTTTGTTGAGTCCGATGATATCGAATCACGCTCCATTGATGAATGAATGCCAACGTAGAGAAATTTGGCCTAAATGGAAAGATGCGACTCAGGTTAAGTTGGATTCTCTAACGAATAGAAAGGTTTTTGAGCCAGTGATGCCAACACCTCCTAATATAAAACCTATTGACTAATGGGTCTTCTTTAGAAAGCGTGTTGAGAAAAATATATGGTAATCTGGCCTTATGGCGCAAGGCTTCTCACAAAATGCCCTGGAATTGACACGATGAGACATATTCTCTCGTAATGGATGTCATTGCACTCCACTACCCTGTCAGTTTGGTAGTTTCCAAATAACTAAACATGCAGCTTACAAATGTGGTCACTACATATCTCTATGGGGATCTAGATACGGAATATACATGAAGGTTCATGGTGAACTTTATTTACCCAAGTCAAGTGGCTCTAGACCACGGAGAGCGTTTACAAAGAAGTTGAAATGCTCACTAAAGTGTCTACTTGATTGGGAATGGATAAACCTGCGTGTTTCCATAACAAGTTTTGGATTCTATTGCGGTTCATGTTGGACATAATCTTCATTGGAAGCCCTTAAAGAGTTAAGGGAAACCACTGGACACTTGAAAACCGAGTTTGAGATGAAGGATTTTGGGAGAACACGATTATGTCTCGGTTTGGAACTTGAGCATTATGTTGATAGATGCTTAGGCATTTTGACAAGGTCAAGCCTTCAAGCACCCTCATGATCGTTCGTAGTCTTGATCCTGAAAATGATCATTTTCATCCAAAGGATGATGACAAAGATGTGCTAGAGGCAGGAGTGCCTTACTTGAGTACAATAGGCACATTATTGTACTTAGCTCAATGCACAAGACCGGACATCTCATTTTTCATGAACTTGTTAGCTAGATATAGTTTTGCGCCAACGCGATGCCATTGGATTGGTGTAAAAGATATCCTTTTGTACTTGAGATGTACGATTGTTATAGGCTTGTTCTATCTCTACAAAGATATGATGGATTCAGACCCATCACACACTAGGAATGCCGCCAACACTGGCCTGCGTCCACTATTCCCATCCCAAAACGACATGTGTTTTGGAAGGTTTTGCTGATATTGGGTATCTCTCTGACCCACACAAAGGTCATTCCCAAACTATTTAAGTGTTCACCATGGGTAAAGACCGTGATATCTTGGAGGTCTACAGAATAGACCCTAGTCGCTATATCTTCGGACAATGCAGAGATTATTTCTCTTCACAAAGTGGTTCGTGAATATATATGGATTGGATCCATAATTACACATGTTTGAACAATTGTGGTTTGAAGTTTACCACAGATGAGCCTACAAGCGTATAGGATAATGCTGCTTGTTTTGAACAAATGAAGCAAGGCTACATCAAAAGCGACAACACCAAGCATAATCAACAACAACAGACTCTCTTCAAGATCAAAGTGAACTAGGTTCAATTTGAGGACAATGCGGCAGGTTTGCTCAATAAGTCATTGCCTAAATTCCACTTTCGAGAAACATGTTGGTAGCATCATTTGAGGAAGTTAATTATCTGAACTCCCATGACCGTAGTCATTAGGGAGAGATACAGACATCAGGGGGAGATGTCTACATGTATGGTTTCGAAACGTGAATGGTGTGTTGTGCTTTTTTTCCCCTTCGACCGAGGTTATTTTTGTTCTACAGGTTTTTTGTTACTTGGCAAGGTTTTTAATGAGGCAACGAGAGGAGCACCACGTTTGAGCGACACAAGAGGAAGTGTTCGAGTAAATCCAAAATATGTGTCTGGCCTAAACTCTAGGTTACTTGACCTAGTTGTAATAGGGTTTAGAATTAGAGATATTCTCGGAGATATTCATAGATATCTGATTAATTGTACAATTATCTTTTTTTGTACAACTCTGATTCTATGTCTTGTAATCCTCTATATAAAGAGGTCTCTATTATCAATGAAAGCACAACTCAATTCTCTCCAAATTTCAGATTTCCTTAAACAATAAGTTCATTTTTCAACTATTCAAAAAAAAAAAAAAAGGCTATAAGTCAACTTGAAGGCTTAAAAGTAGTTATCCTTCAAAATTTCTCATATTTTTTGCCTAGTATATTATTTCATATATAAAATTTACCCTAGTTATGTGATTTATTATATTTTTGCCGTTTAAGTCTTTAAGACTTTAGAGTTAATTATTCTCAAATGGACACCTAAACCCTGGAACAAGTATCTGATGGGTTTGGGTATATATATGATAAACCCGACTCGACCCTACCAGTTGACCAAAATAGGCCCAATCTTTTGCTTTATTTTTCTTTTTTCTTTTCAGGCCCAAGCTAAGTTAAACTGAATATTTGTGCCTCTATCCAGGCCCAACCTCGAGTTCTCTACTTCTCTCCCGTCATTTATGTAGGTAGGCATGAAGCATTCAAATTAATAATTAGACTCAGAACTAGCTATACACAAATGATCTAGATATACTTACAGAGTGATCATCATGAGCACGGCTAGAAAAACAGTCCTATACATAGCTGCTCCGTGCTTAGTCCTGCTAAGAAAGTCACCAAGAAACTCATTTTTCAATCTGTACGTGAAACTCGAGAAGCAAAGGATATATACACTAATTGCCTCTCTCAATCTTCATATTTACAGCATTAAATACCTCTGTAAGTCCTTGTTCAAATAATCAGGGTGGGAGGTGGATGGCGTAGATGTAGAGCAGCTTTGATGATACGGTGGAAGGTGTCTGGTCATCAGCTTGCTCTATAAGTTGAGATCGAGCTTTCAAATTCCACCCATTCTACATTTCAGTGGGTTAATTAATCCTTTCCATTATCTGATATGCTTCTACAATTATGCAGCAGAAGTGCCCCCAGTTGAACCTGTAAGTATGGGGTAAATCAAGTGAGGTGATTGATTGAGCAAGCCACTCCAAAAAATATATATATAACTTTTTTCCTCCGTCTGACTAGCCGCGTCCGCGACCTAGGGTTTCCTATTCTTCTTCCCGGAGATTAGCGACTTTATCCATCCTTGTGTATGGATATATTGAGTTGGAACTGCAGGGGCATTTGCAACTCCACTACTACGAGAGCCTTGCGCGATTTGATCGCTCAAAACCAGCCTCAGATTGTTTTTCTATGTGAAACAAAGATCAGCCAGATTGGAGATTTTAAGGATCTTCATCGAGAGTTAGGGTTTGCGTATTATAAAGACGTTCTAAGTGATGGGCAGTCCGGTGGATTGGGGGTGTTCTGGACGGATGATATAGTGCTGCAGGTGCGCACCTTCTCAGGGCATCATATTGACATGGAAGTTAGTAGTGGCCCTGGTGAACCTCGCTGGAGACTCACAGGTTTTTATGGCTATGCTCGTACCAGTGAACGAGACTTATCTTGGTAACTAATCAGAGATTTATGTGATCTTGATTCCCTTCCTTGGGTCATCATTGGGGATTTCAATGAGATATTGAACAATGGTGAGAAAACTAGTGGTCCAATTCGTTCTGAACTGCAAATGCGTGGTTTCAGGGAAGTTTTGGGGTACAGTGAGTTGATTGATTTAGGGTTCCAGGGGGCAAAAATGACTTGGTGGAATTCTGAGACTCAGCTCAGACTTGATAGGGCAGTCGCAACTGCCAGTTGGAGCGATGTTTTTGGGCATTCTAGGGTCCAGATCCTTGCCCCAAGTGACTCAGATCATACACCGATTTTACTTCAGGCTAGTAGTGTTCCACTGCCTAAACGACCACGCAGACATAGATTCATATTTGAATATGTTTGGTTGCAGCATGAAGAGTGTGATCCGTTGGTGCTAGACAAATGGCAAACTGATTTTGAAGGGGTTCCAATGTATGCATTGACTAGAAAGATCATATGTACACGTCGAGCTCTAGAAACATGGCAGCAGCAAACTTTTAGATTTCGGCAGCAGTACGGGGCCGATTGGAGTTTTTGATGAGAGAACATTTAACTGTCGAACTTCATGACGAGAAGAAAATTCTAATGGGTCAATTGCAGGATCTGTTATCCCAAGAAGAGGCTTTTTGGAAGCAACGAGCGAAGGTTACTTGGCTACAGGAAGGAGATAGAAATAGTGGTTTCTTTCACAGGAAGGCAGCTAACAGAAAGAGGAAAAATTCTCTTCTGGGTTTGTTTGATGCTGAAGGAAATTGGAAGGATGATGATGAGGGTATGGAGAGGGTAGTTACCTCTTATTTTTCAAAAATGTTCACAGCCTCTTCTCTGGATAGTGAGGCAGTGGAATTTACTTTGGCTGCTATCAAGCCCTGTGTCACTGAGGAGATGAATCAGAGTCTGTGTGCGCAGTATACAGAGGAAGAAGTGCGGTGTGCGTTGTTCCAAATGTATCCTACTAAATCCCCTGGGCCAGACGGTATGCCACCATTATTTTTTCAACATTACTGGGAAGCTATAGGTAAAGATGTTACTACAGTTGTTCAAAACTTTCTGCATACTGGAGCTTTATTGAAACAAATAAATTTCACGCACATTTGTTTAATTCCTAAAGTGCAAAATCCTGAGTCGATGGGGGATTTGAGACCTATGGCTTTATGCAACGTGCTCTACAAGTTATGTTCGAAGGTAATTGCCAACAGATTGAAGGTTTTTTTGCCTGTTCATATTTCTCGTTTCCAAAGTGCTTTCGTGCCAGGGAGATTAATTACTGATAATATCTTAGTAGCAAATGAGGTGGCTCATTTTGTTCATAATAAAAGGCAGGGTTAGGATGGATATATGGCTCTAAAGTTAGATCTCAACAAGGCTTATGATCGGATGGAATGGACCTTCTTACGCAAAGTGTTGTTGCGGTTTGGGTTTGCTCCGGTTTGGATTGAAGTTGTTATGCAATGTGTCACCTCTGTGACATACTCTTTTCTGGTACGTGGTAAGCCTCGAGGTTATGTGATTCCTTCTCGAGGTTTGAGACAGGGAGATCCCCTCTCCCCTTATTTATTTCTACTTGGGGCTAAGGGTTTCTCGACCTTGCTACAACAGAAACAAGAGTTGGGTTTGCTTCCAGGTATTGCAAGCTGTCAGAATGCCCCGTATGTGAACCATCTCTTATTTGCAGATGACAGCATGCTTTATGCTCAAGCTACTCCTGAGACTTGTTTTCAAATTAAGGAGGTGATTGAAGTGTATGGAAGAGCCTTTGGTCAAGTGGTAAATTTCCAAAAAAGCTCAGTTGTCTTTAGTAAGAATGTTGCTGAAACTGTTCAAAATTCTGTGGCTCATTTGCTTGGCATGGAGATTGTAGATTCACATGAAAGGTATCTTGGTTTGCCTACTTATGTGGGACGCAAGAAGACTGCTACATTCAAGTATATTAAGAAGAGACTTGGTGAGAAGTTGAAGCTTTGGCAGGGCAAATTGCTTAGTGGGGCTGGTAAGGATATCTTAATTCGAGTTGTGGCTCAGGCTCTTCCTAACCATGCTATGAGTGTCTTCCAACTTACAAAGAATTTTTGCGAGGATTTGGAACAGATGTGTGCAAGATTCTGGTGAGGTAGTACCTCAGATAAGCGTAAAATTCACTGAAAAAAGTGGGATGATTTATGTCATGCCAAAGAAGTGGGAGGATTGGGGTTCAGAAGCTTGTCTGATTTTAATATGTCTATGCTTGCTAAGCAAGCATGGAAGGTGGTCTCTAATCCGGAGTCTTTGGTGGCACAATTAGATAAGGCGCGTTATTATCCTGAGGGTGATTTTTGGAATGCGACTGCGCATGCTTCACCTTCTTATTCTTGGCGTAGTATTTTTGCTACCAGGGATTTTATCCAGGCTGGTGCTTTTTGGCAAGTGGGTAATGGACATAATGTCTCTGTGTGGAATGATGCCTGGATACCCAAGTTACCTGCTCATAAGCCTCTTGGTGCTTTAGTGAGTCAACATAATGTGAATATGGTGGATGAACTGATTACTCCTCCAAGTAATTGGAATGAGAGCAAGGTGCGTTCCATTTTTACTCCTGAGGATGCAGAAGCAATACTTGCTATTCCTTTGAGCTCAAGACAACTAGAAGACAGGTTAACATGGCATTTGGAGAGAAAAGGTATGTTCACTGTCAAATCAGCTTATCGGTTTGCTTTCTCAAAAAATGCTTCTAGTCTTCCTCCTTCTGTTGTGGCTAATCAGCGAGTTTGGAAAAAAAATTTGGAATGCTAAGATGCCTAGTTCTGCTAAGGTTACTGCATGGAAAATTGGTCATAATATCTTGCCTACTAGGGACCGCTTAGATTCTAGACATGTGGAGTTGGAGTCTCAGATTTGCGTTTTGTGCAATGCTGATACATAAACAGTTATTCATATGTGTCGTAATTGTACTTTTACAAAGGATGTGTTTAGTACCAATGTTAGCATCAAGGGTTGTTGTCTAGGGACTGATTCTGATGCTTTGGATGCCTTGAGTTGGTTGATGTTTTGCTCTGAGAAACTGTCAAAGACTGCCTTTGCTCAGCTTTTATTTTTGATTTGGGGAATCTGGAAAGAACGGAATGTTAGAGTGTGGGAAAGCAAAATCACTTCAGCTTGTGATATAGCTCTCATGGCTTCTAGCAGACTTAGTAATTTCATCTTTCATAACTCAAAGTTACAGCGAGTTCAGAATGTGAGGAGACACTTGACATGGAAAGCGCCTCCCCAAGGATGGGTAAAATTGAATTTTGATGGTGCATATAATGGTGGGAATGGCAGAGCGGCTATTGGATTTCTGGTTAGGGATGCCACTGGTAATTTTGTCAGTGCAATTGGGCAGGTAATAGACCATGTTCAATCTGCTGAACATGCCGAGCTATTAGCCTGTAGGGGAGTTGTAACATTTGCTCTGGAACAAGCTTTACAGCCTGTTATTTTCGAGACAGATTGCTTAGCTTTGCAGCAACAGTTGACTCAAGCTAGAACTCCAAATACCTCATTCCTTGGGAGGCTCTATGAGGATATAGGTGACGATTTAGCACTTATGGTCAGTTCAAGAATTGTTCATGTCAGAAGGGAGGCAAACAAGGCTGCGCATGCTTTGGCAGCCTATGCTTCGGCACAAGATCAGAATTTCTTTTTCCTTTCTGTTCCTTCTTTTATTCATACTGTAATTGATGCTGAAAAACATGTACCCTGAGTTTGTGCTCAATTTCTAATAAAGTTTTAACCTCATTCACCTAAAAAAAAGTGAGGTGATTGAGGCATTCATCCTTTTACATATTAGTGGGAATCTGTATTAATGTGGCCAGGCTATTTTTTTGGTTTTTACTTCACGTGATTAATTGCTATATATTGCAAACCAATGGCCTACTGTTGATTTGTTGTTATTGATCAATTACGGGAAGTTGTTGGGGTATGCCATACTTTAAGTTTTTACTTTTTTTTTTTATATTTATTTTAGTAACCAATTGTATGAAAGCTTTAGTTATTTCAGGCTACTTACATAAAATCCAATTATAATTATCATTCATTAATGATTAATAAGTTTTTTTTCATTTAGACTTAATGTAAATTTCTTTCTTACCAAACACTTCACAATTCAGTTTCTTTCACAAAATCAATCCGAACCCACTAATTAAATTTCAGAACTTTAAACCAAACCAAACGCCAGAAGAAGCTTACGATCACCCATCAAAATCCAAGAAGAGGTCCATTATGTTAAGAGGACATGAACAAATAAAGTTTCCTACTGAAGATCGTAGTAGAGAAATTATTAGTTACCTGAAGTAAAGTATCAAGAGAGCTCTGAGCTGTGTCAACTTTAGCAGAAGAATCCCATTTGCTGCTACTCCAAAACAGGGACTCTCGATCTCCACGCTTCTTCTCAGTCGATCTGCTGCTCAACTTAGATCTATGGAACGAATGAAAAAGTCATATATTGCCAACATCTGAATCCCGAGTGCTTCATGACTGTCAAACTTGAGTAGAGACTTCCTGAAATAGGGAGAGTTCTCTCAGAATGGTGTGTTGAAGGGACCAATCTATATATGAATATACATACAAACAACTCAGCAATGTGGGATAATCAAATTAGTGACCTACTCAATACTAAGATTAATGCATGATTGATTACTGTTCCTAACTTCAAATTTGAATTTCCTGACAGCGCAGTGAGTTTCATTTGTGGTTCTTCTACTATCACTCCTATGATCTTCAAGTTCTTGAAGTAAAGCATGCATGAACATGCATGTAATGGGATTCGATTAGGGTTCAGGGGTTTTGTACATACCGGAGCGAAAGTGCAAAAGATCTTTTTAGGTGTTTATGTTACTTTGTGTTAGAGGCCAACGGTGAATTAGCTAGTGACAGTACGTGAAAGAGACCCTATGGTTTTTACTTTCATGAAAGTGGCAATACAAAACTAATTAATTGCTTGCCATTTATCGCACTAGTGGGGAACAGATCACCTGTCCTGAGTAAGTGACCATCATCTCTAAAGCTTATAGTCATATTAATTAGGTAAACCCTCAAGTGTTCCTTAGATTACAACTAATGTTGTATCGCTGTATGTTCAATTCTTGGTTTTTAAGATCGGGCATATATAGTATGTTGCAATTCCATACTCGAACTCTTATGTTGGCGGGTACAAATTAAAAGATTGATCAGCGCGCCATTTTGGTCTCAAGGCAACTGCTTTGTATGCAGCATCAATGGGTTTGTCATTAGGTTTTCAACGATGTGCATGGAGACGCAAATGAAGGGTACCCCGCACGCGTTCATCAAGTTCATGATTCAACCATTGATTGCTCAATTGAGGTTAGAAGAAGTGACTGACATTTTTTCGCTTATTCACTTAGGTTATTTGTACCTTTATATGATAAGACAGTGCATAAAATGTGCATTTTTTTTTCCTGCATTAAGATTTAAGTGTTTAGGTCAAGGATGGACCATTTTGACTATCTCATGTATTATGACTTTCTATTAATGCATTTTATTTCCTTTGACAAAAAAAATATAACCATCATTGTAATTTTGATCGCCCTTACTAAAAGCTGTACAAGTTTGTCGCACATGTAAAATATGATTCTATACTATATTTTGACGAGAACGGAATCAGGTTCCATTAGATAACGACATCACTGCATCAAGTTTGAGGATTTCAAAAAACCACTCATACAGATTGAAGCACAAAATAGACGGTCAAAGCAACCAAAGAAAACCTAGCAAAAAAACTACAAAACCTAAAGGAATTGCAATGAAAAAAAGTGAGGCAAAGCTCACTTATTCGAAGAAACAAAACAAGAAAAAAGCCTACGCCTACACAACCTTAGATCGAAACCCTGTCTTGGAAACTTTTGACTCTTAAGACCATCATGGTGTACATCGCAGCACCCAACACATAACCATTTCGAGCCAAGATCATATAGGACACAACCATTCCTCAACCACCCATCCCAAGCCCAATCCAAAAGAAGAAGCAAAGCAGGTGGGCTAGCCCAGCTAAGTTGCAATATTGTAGCCCAGGCAGACTGAGGCCCAAGGCCGACACCCAGAGCCCAAACCCACCTACTCCATTCCACCCTTTAGATAGGCCTAGCACCGGTCATCGAGAAACATCCGTCCGCCCATCACTCCGGTGGCCGGCCTCTCTCCTCCACCATTGTCGTTCGAAGGAGAAGACCCCGAGTCCGACCTGCCTTAGCCATCAGATGCCGCCTCCCCTTTTCCGACGCAGCCTGCTCCCTTCAAACTCAAGGTCACCGCCTCAAACGAGGATGCTTGCAGCAAACCAACGCCTCCTCCTTCAGGTTCTGATCCCCAACACCCAAACGCCGCCCAGATGGAGACAACAATCCGTCGTCGTCAAGTGGAGGATCGATCCCAGAAACAATCAGAGAAGTCGCCGATCAGTAAAGCCTTCTATCGAAAAACTCCCCGCCGCCCACCACGATAGTCGCCGAGAACACGCTCCGCTTCGCCGCCGTACCTTGTCGCTCTCATGGTCGTCGCCTTGCCTAAGGGTAGGCCTGGCATTTAAACCCGTAACCCGCAAACCCGCACTATACCCGCATGCTAAAAACCCGCACAAACCCGCCCGTTTACTAATCCGGGTTAAAAAAAGCCCGCACGCAAAAAACCCACAAATTAACCGGTTTTGCAGGCTAAACCCGTTGGAACCCATTGGAACCCGTTAACTCAAAATCCTTCCCAAAAACCCATTTCCCATTATCCATACGGGTTCCCTTTTTTTTTCTTTTTTTCTTTTTCAACTAGGGCATTTTTATAATTTTTCTTATTCCCCATGAGGATCCGACAGCTGGATCTTAGTATAATTGTGAAAAGACGATTCAAAAGGAGATCCGTGAGGATTCGACCGTTGGATCGTCATATAATTTTGTCAGGATGATTCTAAAGGCGATCTGGGACGATCCAACCGTTGGATCTTCTTATAATTTTGCAAAGATGATTCAAAAGGCGATCCGTGAGGATCCCGCCGTTGGATCGTCATATAATTTTGTAAGGATGATTCTAAGGGCGATCTGGGACGATCCAACAGTTGGATCTTCGTATAATTTTGAGATGATGAACCTAAGGGCGATCTGTGAGGATCTGACCGTTGGATCGTTGTATAATTTTGAGAGGATGAAACTAAGGGCGATCCGTGAGGATCTAACCGTTGGATCATCGTATAAATCGGTAAAAATGATCCTCTAGGTGATCCGACCGTTGGATCTTCGTATAATTTTGAGAGGATGAACCTAAGGGCGATCCGTGAGGATCCGACCGTTGGATCATCTTATAAAACGGTAAAGATGATCCTCTAGGTGATCTGTGAGGGTCCGATCATTGGATCGTCGTATAATTGTGATTTGTGAATTATTTTTTGTCAAAAAAGGAAAGGGAAAAAAATCTAAAAAGATAGAAAATAAAAAATTTCAAAATAGAAAACCAAAAAAGTTCATATAGAGAAAATGGCAAATGAGGGGTTATATACATAAGTCTTAATTTGTTTTAATTGCTTTGATTAAAAGTTAAAAAAAAAAAAATTACGGGTTTTAACGGGTTCCAACGGAAAACCCGCAAACCCGTTGGGTTTGACCCACAAAACCCGTTAAGCTAACGGGTTCTTACCGGGTCGACCCGTTAAGAACCAGCACCATACCCGCACTATACCCGCACGTTGCCAGTCCTACATGAGGGAAAGAGCGCAGCCGCCACTGGTCGAAACCTAGTTTCCTAGGCTTCACCCGTCGAGGTCGCTCCCCAAAACACGGAGGCCTCCTTTGCTAAACCACGCATGATTCTATACTATATTAAATAACTATGTCAGTGTGAAACATGACTGAGACGGTATTTCTCTATGTGGGATTAGTAAGAGCTTAATATGATTATCCGTCACAAAAATTTGCTAATCCATCTATATATTGGATATACTACCTAATGTGATGGACTAATGGTAACTCCTGAGAACATCACTTTGTTTTTTGTAGAAAAATTTAAATTCAGCGTTGTATGCCTATTAATATTTTTTATATGATTGCGTTATAGGATTGACTGCACTTTACCCCGTAAATTATGAGTGTTTTCAATTCCATACACATAAGAAATGGAGCTAGGATTTGAAAATAGGTTAGACTAGATTACTATGTATAACTACCTATTGGTTATTGCCTTCAATTTGCATATTTCAGAAAAATGTACCTAGGTCGAAGCCCAGCCCCTTGAAATCGATCCTTCGTCTCTAGAACATGCGTTTTGGGGATTTGCGTACTCCCAAGTTATTTTTGTTAGACGCTATCATGCTCGGGGTTAAAACCTCCATTACAATATCAACAGTTAATTGTCACATCATTCTTCTTCTTTTTTTTTTTTTTTTTTTGAGTAAAAGGAGGTCAACTCTCTATTGAAATTGAAAGATTACAACGAAACGATACTAAAAAGCACTAAGAAAGGAATAAACAGTACGAAAGGAAAAGATGCGAACATTGCATCGGAAATACAACAATTAAAAATGCAAGAACAACTACGTTGAAACGCATCGCTAATTGTACACTACGGATTGCCGCCGTGTAGTGATTTGAGTAGTCGGTGGTTTGACTACCCATGCAACTCCAACGCACAAATTAACCAAAGTCAATTTGGCACCGGAATGAGGGCACTCTCCCACCTAAAAATCAAAATTGGCCAAGGGTGTCGGAACATGGCCATGTTGGCAGATGATCTTTCACGAACAAATACCATAACCTGGGGTCTCTTATAAAAGAGCAGAGGCCCCAAGCCAATCCAAAATATGAAGAACATCCCAACAAACAGAGTGAGCCGAATACCAAGCCCAACAACAACAGTGGGCTGGAGTCCAAGCCCAACACCGACAGCGGGTCGGAGCCCAAGGCCACAGCCCGCCTGGATTCCAAATCTGGATCCTCTTGCTCTGGTTTCAAACCGAATGCAGAATTGCAGATTGCAGTTCCACCGCCGAGGTCATCCCTTGCCTCCAGCCTACCAGCGAAATCCGACCTCCAGACCTGCATCATCTCCACCAGAATCGAGCAACCCAACCAAGCATAAAAAACCACCGTCATCACACGAGATCCAAAAACCCAAATGCGCTGTCACTGGATTTGTGTACTTAACCACCTGCGCAAACAGGTCACCATAACTCCAACGCCCCGCCTTTGGATTCCATAGATTGACCTCTGATGACCTATTGAAGGACATCGTTGATGTGCAACCTCGAGACGAGATCTCCATTGCCAAACATTGAAATTGCGAACTACCACCTCCTCCAAGCCCACCACTCCTGATATAGAAAGCGACAAGAATAGCAAAGAACAGGTTGGAATTCATGAGTGACTCCATGAAGATGGAGTAGGTACAGGAACGGTGAACTTGAAAGGGTGCCGTTTCCAGAACCCTAGCAGAACTAGGTCATTAAGAAAATAGAAAAAAAATGAATTAGATAAAAAAATAATTGATTAAAATATGAAAAGACGAAAATATCCTTCAGTTGTCAATACCGATCTTCAGTCATGGTCGAAACCTCAAGTACCGATCTTCAGTCGGGGTCAAAACCTCAAGTACCGTTCTGATATTTTTTGAACGTGAGGTACTGAATAAGTTTAGAATGGAGAAAATGTCAGGTACTGTACGGACGATTTTCTATATATATATATATATATATATATTAATTGTCTTGGTTAACAATCAAATAAACAAATAATAGATTTTTGCAATGAAAATTTTAATGTCATGTATAAAAGCATCCAATAAAACTAAGTTGCGTAGGCAAAGGTCAAATTTTGAAAAGTGGATGATAAAATTGCAGTATGAAAACGCCCTAATAATTCAGGTGATAAAATATACTTAATAATCTATACTATATTATCAACCAAAATTGATTTTTTTAATTTTTTGGTAAAAATATACTTGTGAGCAAAAACCTAATACAACCGGTTGTTATGCCCCGTACAAAAATGCTTTAACTTATTACCAATTTACAATTAGTAAAAGACAACATTACTTTGTGGGTTTCTATTTTACCGTTTGGGGGACGAAGAGTTGACTTTTTTTGTTGACCCGATAGTTTAGAAACATTTCTTGTGGAAGTCGTAGAATACATTAAACCGAGTTCGTAGACACGTAGTTTGCCCAAATCGGAGTTTGGACGGAAAAGTTATAACCGAAAAACCTAAGTTACTATTCCTAACTTTTGGGTTATTTATGGGGCTTCTACTTTTTGGAAAGTGGAAAGAGGAGAGAGAATTTTTGGCAGCAAAAATCGAGAACCCCAAAACGATCCTCCATCGCCACTGGTCACAAAATGATCGTCTCTTTGAAGGAATTATGAAAAATGTGAAAAAAGCATACCATGAAAGAAAAGACCAAACATTTTTGAGGGAATTAGAATTAGAATATACTCATTAGGCCTGGGCACGGGGCGAGACTGCATGTCAATTTGCTAGGCCCGGGACCAAGCCTGTATTTCTCGGGCCAGGCTTAAATAATGTTTTTCAGTTCTAAGGACTGTGAAGGACCGGGCCAAATAGGCCCGGGCTAGTCTTGCCTGGTTTTCGGGCCCAAAAGTCCAATTTTGCAGATTTTCTGCACAATCATATTTATGATTTTCTAGGTTTAGAAGAAGAATATAAAATCACTATAATCACCGCCCTCAGATTGGCTGGAAGCCACCACCAACTCATCCCCAATAACTGCAGCTGCTTCGGGCAATATCAAAATCGATTCTTGAATCCTCATACCTAGAAATAAAAACTTAGAATCAGATAACCCCATGATTGAAAAAATAAACTAGTCATGGAATTTTGAGTTACTAAACCATTTACTGGTCCTAAGCCATGACTGAAAACTCAGTTTGTATTACAACAAATTTCATATCAATGCGCACATGGAAACCACTAACTGAATGGATACCTTGCTGGGTTCGAAATCGGGAATGCTAGGTTTGAATCGATTGCTAGGTTCGAATCGATTGTTGGGTTTCTGGAAATCGGGAACTCGAAGGTTGCAGATGTTATGGAATTCAAGGATTATAATCTTTCTTCCATTGTTCTCAACTGGCAAGCAGTTGTAGTATAAGCCCCTAAGCCTTGATTAGTATTATTAGACGAGATGCTAGGACTATAGCCCTATCTGCCCTCTTTAGATCTTTAAAGCGGACTCCTTGTCCGTCTCCCTGTAACTCGATTTTGCTTTTTCAATAAAAAGTTGTTTCTTCTCAAAAAAAGATTTTGTGGAACAATGACTAATATGAATGTATCTTGATGGATCCAATGTATTTTGAAGTTTAAAGTATGGATTGGAGTGCTGCTAGTTCATTTGATGGTTTGCATTCAATTTATTTCCAATCGACTACTATTGTTTATCAGGTAAAATGGATGTTCAAATGATCATATAACAGAGTTCTTATATATCACACAATGATTTAAAAAGAAAAAAGGATTAAATACTTGTTACTCCTCAAACTTTTGCCTGAAAAACAGTTTAGTCCCTCGCCTTTCAAATTAAACTGGATAGTCCTTATTCTCTCTAATTCTCACACAACAGGTCCAAAAAAGATCTAAAATGACTATAATACCCCCAAGATCCTTTTTTATATTTTTTTCTCTCTTTTCTTGTTCTCTTTTTTCTCTTTTTATTTTTAATCGTTTTTTAATTTTTTTTTTTTTTGCTTCTCTCTCTGCTCTCTGCTCTCTCTCTCTCCCCCTCCCCCCACCCCCCTCCTCGTCCTCATCGCCGACGACGATGCACCCGCACCCCATCCCAACTCCTCCGACTCATCCCCGTTCTGCGCCACGTACTAGGAAATGGTGGAGAGCGGCGACCCGGACTTCCAGTGGGCCCTGCCGGAGAACGAGTGGGACCCGATGACGCTGAACTACACTTCCGGCACGACTTCCTCGCCCAAGGGAGTGGTCCACTGCCACAGAGGGCTTTTCATCATCACCGTCAACTCTCTCCTCGACTGGGCCGTACCCAGACAGCCCGTCTATCTCTGGACGCTTCCGATGTTCCACGCCAACGGCTGGAGCTACCCGTACGGGATCCCACGCTTCCGTTTGTGAGCCTGAAAGATGACGTGGGGTGGAGGCCGACGGAGAAGGAGATGATAGAGTACTGCAGAGGAAAGCTGCCGAATTTCATGGTGCCGAAGACGGTGGTGTTTATTGAGGAGCTGCCGAAGACGTCGAAATTTGTATGGGATTGAATCATTTGTATGGGATTGAAGGCTGGGTATGAGTGTTCAACTAAGGGATTGATTCGATTGAATTCAAGATTTGGGGGTTGGGATTCGATGGAGCAGAAGAGGCAGATGAGGGTGAGAGATTGGGGGTTTAAGTGGTGGACTGGTTCTGGAGCTCGGTCCTGGTTGGAAATGGGATCAGAGCTGGAATTGGGGGGGGGGGGGGGGGGGGGGAGAGAGAGAGAGAGAAGCAAAAAAAAAAAAAAAAAAAATGATTAAAAAAAAAAAGATAAAAAAGAGAAAAAGAAAAGAGAGAGAAAAAAAATATTAAAAAAGGATATTGGGGGTATTATAGTCATTTTAGACCTTTTTTGGATCTGTTGTGTGAGAATTAGAGAGAATAAGGACTATCCAGTTTAATTTGAAAGGCGAGGGACTAAACTGTTTTTCAGGCAAAAGTTTGAGGAGTAACAAGTATTTAATCCAAGAAAAAATAAGTCATCTAATCTACTCTCACACAACTGAAAACACTAGTCACTAGAATTCTGTTGTTTGAAAATAAATCATATAACAGTCATAGTCTAAAACTGAAGTGTGAGGAGAAATCAAACGATAGTAAAATTCAAAGATATGTTGTCTGACTAAGTGTTCCTACAATAGCTGGGAAACAAGTTCTGTTGTATGAAGGATGCACCTACCATGCGCAGCATGACTGTGCGACACCTGTGGTTAGCATCTGCCGAGGGAAGGCACAACACTAATAACAAAATAAGTGTTGACTGCTTGTGTTTCAAACAACGGGTTTCCACCGTTGGGCCATTTTTCATCACGCAACGCTCTGATACATAACGGAGATCATCCAAATCACACAAAAATTTTGGCCAGTTGTCTGTTAGCTTTTTTGGCCTATTGTCAGAAAAGAATAACAAATCATAATCAAGGTAATGAAGAGCCAAACGGTGTACTAGTTATTGGACTTTGTCAACTCACATGAAAAGATAGATAATGATACAGAGAGAAAGAGAGAAAAAAAAAAACTTTTTATCTCCCACGACAAATTGACGACGTTTTTCTTTTTACAAAGATTATACAGTTTTCTTTATTAGTTCACTGGTATTTTTCATTCTTTAAGAGTTGTTTATGTTGGTTCTACATGTTTATAAGACTATTTTATCTATTTCCCTGTTGGTATCAATTCCATTCTTGCCTTGCGAGCCAATCATATACCCAAAGACAAGCAACACGTTTTGGGTTTTATATAAATGTTAATGAACTTGTATCAAGATAAACTTATCCTATGACGTTCAAAAAGCTATGCTTTTTAAGTCCCTTTTTCTTCCATCCCTAATGCAATTTTCTACCCTTTTGGGAATGTTATAATGATTGCAAAGTCATCAGCTATTGTTACCATATGTCTTGTTTTGCACTTGTATGTCCTGGGTGGTACTAGAGTTCTCTTGACTACTCAGTTTGCTGGTTTTATATAACCCTCCCTTGTAGGAAGCTCTTGTTAGGTAGATATAGCTTCTTTTGGCAAAGGTTCTGTGTATAAATCTTTTACTCTTATGACATATATGGATGGATGAATGTTAGTTTTGGAAGAAAATACATACTTTGTTATTAGTGAATGTATGCATTGATTTAATGGTATGGTTTTTGCAGGTCTTCAATAGTAAAGATGCATTAATTGAGTGGGTTCATTCTGTTGGAAGGAAGAACAATATGGTGATTATCAATAAGAGGTCAGATTCAAGAATAGTTGGGAATAAGAAAAAAATACCAAAGATAAAATTTTGTTGCAAGTGTGGTAGTGATTACAAGTGTGTTATGAAGTCCACTGCTCAAAAGTCTTATGCAAAAAGCCAGAAACAAACTGAAGGAGACAATAAAAAGAAAAAAGCATCATAAGGCTAATGTACAAAGACATGTGGGTGTCCATCCACATTGAGGGGACTAACATTAGCGGGGATGAATGAATGTTGGAGGTGATATGTGGTGTACATAACCATCATCCTTCTCAGGGTGTGTTTGGTATGGCTGTGCTTTTCAGAAAAGCTGGCTTCTGCTTATTTCTGAGAAAAAGTAGCTGAAAAGCAAAGCAGCTGAGTGTTTGGTAAACTGGCTTTTTTTTAGTGCTGTCAGTGACAAAAAGCAGTGGCAAAGTGTTTGGTAAACTCAAACTGGCTTGTGCTTTTTGTTTGTGAAATGACCAAATTAGACATGAGAGATTATTTTGCATGGATTGTTTGGTAATACAATGTTGATCAAATGCTTTTGTCTTTATTATGTCCTTATTCATTTTTGTCTACTTTCAATTTTTATAAATTATGGTGAGCATATGATTAATATTGGACAATTTTAAAAATAACTTATACAAATATATTAGATGGCCAATTTGATTGCCCACAATGAAGTCTTACATAGGCAATTGATAACCCAACCCAACCCAACATATAGTGAAGCCTCCCAGGAGTCAAAAGCAATTAACATTTCACTTGTGGTCAGAGTGCATATTGTATGAAATTGTAAGAAACTGAGAAATTGTGATATTCAAAATTTCACCAACATACATGTTTGAACAAATGTAATATAACTTGCAATTAAATGTTAACTTCATCACCATGTAATTCAATTGATATTCCTAATATAACAGACAACATTGTGTCATATCCTATCAATGTCATAAATTAGAGTGCTAGGAGAAGCAAAAGATAATGTTGAAACACAATCAACCAGAATGAACGATCCTCTAAAGAAACCCCTGAAACATTACAGCTACCTCTTCGAACACCTTTGTCTCATCATTTGAAGCATTTGGCATCCAACAAGGCCTCCCTCTCAAAAGGCTCCTGATCTTTAATCATCTGGTTCACGCGCTCCTTTTGATCCTCATCAGTGATATCAACCTTATGCTAATCATACAGTTCATATCATAACATTCATCAATTATGACCTGGGGAACGTCTTGCCCATGGAACAGCCACAATCCCTCCACCTTGAAAGGAGGATCAGATCCAATCACCAACATCTTCCCAAACGCATATTTACGAGCCAAATCCATCCGCTGCAGAAAGCCGCCCACCTTGTTTAAAGTCACGAATGAGACTGTATTCTCATGCATCATTGTATTTGTAATAGCAAAATCAAAGAGAGTAGCCCTCTGGATCATACATGTCCCAGAAGCTGCCGAAGAACCGCCTGAGAACCCGAAGCTTTCCGGCTTCGATTCTTCTTCCTCATCCAGCGTATGGATGATCCAAGACCACTAGGGGGTTGACAATGAAGAGAGGAGCCCAACCGCACCAGTATAAATAGAAACCAAAGAAAAAAGACAACAAAAGAGATCAAAGTTGATGTCGAAGCAGATAAGAGACATAGCAACACATACAAAGTTAACTTGGGTTTACAGATAACAGATGAAGATGTCAAATTTCCAGTAAGAAGGTCAGTTACCTAATATTTCAGGAAAATCTTTCTGAAAACAAACTGAGAAGTCAAAACTTTTCAGTTCCAATATAAGTAAAATAAACCACTACACAGAGAAAGAGACATTGCAATAGCTTAGGGAACTTCAACAATGTGCAAAGAAGCACACTGTAAGCATAAATGAACAGTCTTTTGCACCCACTAGTTAAGCAAGACAGATAGTGCAGAGTTTCATACAGAAAGAGAAACTCAAAACTTTAAAATCCTATAATCCCCAAACCCACAATTAACCAACAGAAGCTGAGCAACCAATGATGTAATTTGATAGAGATTTGTAGCACAATTCAAGTAAATACAGATTGAGATTCAAACAAGGCTGCCAGGCTGCCGAAAATAATTGAGCTATTTAAAAAGTTTTTTTGCAGGTAGACCTTACTGCAGTACAAAATAGTACTGATAGGAGAAAACCCTTACCTTAAATTGATTAAAAAGGTATGATCATTATACCATCTGAATACAATGATTTGGTTTGAAAAAGATGGATAATTATATAGGACCAAAAAGAACCTCTTTAACCCTTTAACTTTGCACAAACTCAAACCTCCAATATTTTTTCTAAGCTTATATCGAGCAGAACATGCACTTGTATCATGACCTTCATCATTATACATCTTTCTGTATACATGATTAAAGAGTAGTATGTTTCATTGTTTTGTGATAAGTGTTTTCAAACAGTGTTTTCCTGCTCACCCAGATAATTGAAAATGAAACTAATAACCAGACAATCAAAGACAGCAAACCAACCTTAATATCTGCAAACAGATATGGAAGAAAAACTGAAAAAGAAAGCGGTTGAGTTGTTAGTTCTAAGAACAGTTTAAAGATCAATTACATTTTCAGCAGCTCACTAATGAGATCAAATTCCAGAAACAACTCTCCTAAAGCAATTCAAAACTCTACTGTTGTATGCTTGTCAAAGAAAAAACTCATTTCTTCCAACATTAGAAAACCAAGCAATCTGTAGCTAGCAAAATTTGAAAAAAAAAAAAAACAACCAAAATCCCAGATCAAACATGCACTTCGTCTAAGCCCAGAAACCCAATGTCACATAGCAATACAGAAACAAAGTAGCAGCTAGATAATTGGTAATTGAAAAGACAAACAAAGGAAACAAGAGGCGAGCACCTCTTGACAAACAAGATTCTAGTAATCAGCTTCTTGGTTGAAACTGTGAACTTATAAACCATCAAGCTTAGTCAATGAAAATTGCAAACAAGGATTTGAATATAGAAGCATGACCCAGATGAGCATTAAGCGAATCAAAGAAGAACCCAGATAGGGAATCATAGATTGAGAAATGAAAGATGACATAGGAACTGAAATGGAAAAGGGAAGAGTTATTAATACCTGGAAAGCTTTCGATTTTCAGAGCCTGGTATGAAAATCTGGAGATTGGATTGAGGCTTCGAACACGAATGGAGAGGAGGCAGTCAGCGAGATGCAATTGTGCGTGTTCACTGCGAGGCGCTGGGGGCTTCACTTTTCAACACGGAAGAGAAGGATGGCATTGTGGTGTAATTGCTGAAAGCAAGAGAGGACACAACCCGGTATTTTGAAAATTTCATTAAACTACAGTAACTCCCGCTACAGTAAAAAAAGCCAGGCCTGCTTCTAAAAGCATGGGGGTGCTGGCTTCGGCTTTTCGACCAAAAGAAGCAGGGGCTTCTGTCAAAAGCAGGGCAAGAGCAGGTTTACCAAACACCTCCAGGTCAGGTGCTTATAAGCAGGGGAGCAAAAAAGCCCCCCCAAACGCACCCTCAATCCCTTCATGGTCACTCCTACGTTGGACGCTTATATAAGGAAGAACATACAATGTTAGTGGATATGTAAACTAGTTTGATGAAAACGAAGGATATTTTGACAGCTCTCAAGAAATGGGGTAAAGAAAATGTAACAACTATGAAGATGATATATAATGCTAGAGGAGTACATCAAACGAAGGTTATGGCTAGGAGATCACAAATGCAATGTTTTCTACGTACATAAGTTGAGGGAATACAATTATACTAAGCATCATAGGAGTGAAGGTGATATTATCATCGACATGTTTTGGTGTCATCCTTATTGTCTTGAGATTTTACATACATTTCCACGTATTCTTATCATGAACTGCACCTACAAAATCAACAGATATTGTTTTCCTTCTTTTGAGATTTTTGAGGTGGCATCTACCAAGAAGACCTTCAACGTTGCATTTGTTTATATTTCAAAATAGGCAGAAGACAAATACACATAGGTTTTGAGTAGATTGAAGACTATTTTGCGTGATAACTACATTCCAGGTGTTATTCTGACTGATCGAGAATTAGTACTAATGAATAGCATTAGCAAATTATTTCCTGATTTCCAACATCTCTTTGTAAATTGTGACAGGACTTGCCCCAAATTTCACCAAAAACCCAAAGAGGCACTGCGGGGCCCACCTTAGAAGAAATTCTACCAAAAATTTGGCAGAACTTCCCCCAAAAGTGGACTGCCCAAAACCTGTAGCAAACCCATTTACACTTCTACACAACAATCCTTATATTCCCTGAGCCACCCTGCTGCCCAAATGCCATCAACTCCACTTTCACATAATACAAATCTTATCTTAACAATATTAATTACACAGGTTATCAGAGCAATTCTAAAATAAAATATATACAAGAATATAAAAATAAGAGGGTAAAGGATCGATAGATCCTACAATGCAGAAACAATGACAACTATGCCTCAACTCTATGTACGCCCGACCTCAACTAATCTCGCCTGCAAACTAGGCATTTAAAACTAAAAGGGCCATGGAAAATTAATTTAAAAACACGTTAGAGTGAGTGGACAAAACTAAATAATCGCGATAATTTAAATTAAATAAGCTTTGATACTTTCCCACAAATTGAATTATTTACAAAATCTTGATGCATGCCACATTTATAAAATATTTTTCTCTCGACATGTAAAATTTGTGAAAAACATACTAGCCCCGCTGGCTAAAGGAAATCAAACTAGGCCCGCTAATCAAGTAACAATATAACATGGGGAAGAAGTTATCACCATACGGGTAAAGGTGCCTCTAAGGCTCTACCCTCGACTACCACTCACACACAGAGTGTGAGGAGGAGAACTAACAACCTCAACTACCACCCACGTGAGGAGGAGAACAAATCACCTTGACTACCACTCACAAACACAAAGTAATTGAGGAGGAGAAACTAATAGAACGATCCAAGTATGGTGCAGAAAACATTCGAAAACCTGTAAATCCATAAAGCTTCCACAAATCTCAGAATAAAGTCACGAGTATGATTCCCAACCATACTCGGAAAATTCCATAAGCAAATATATAATCCAATGACGTGCCCCACACGCCAAAATATTCTCGAATCCGTAAACAATTAGGCGAGAAATAATATATAAATATAATTCCATTAAAGATCCCATATGCGAAAATATTCCAAAAATCTCAAATTGAATAAAATATAATATTAAATTCCTAAAATAAACTCGGAAAATAATTCGTCGAAAATCAACATAAATCATAAATCCAAATAATAATAATTTATCAGTGATAAACCATCAGAAGCTTAATATCCATGAAATAGTAACACAAATCCATTTTCCAAATCATAATCAAGATAAAGCATAATCAATCTCTGAAAATTAAATCATACTCACGAAAACAAATCATATGCTCAAGTTATAGTAAAATGATAAATAAATAAATCATTATTTCAGGAAAATCATCGCATGCATCATTATTTAAAGCTAAAGTCCATTCACAGTACTATTTTAGCGACCACGCATAAGAGCAAATGCACCGGTATATTGGTTGGCTGACTAGTTGACCCAAAAGATGAGTTTGTGAAATGCAGCGGTGGAAACTGATAGATACCAATTGATGGGTCTCACAGATCATACTAATTCACTGACCGAAAATTGGTCAGTCATTTAGCCCAACTGATTCAATGGGCCCCACACCATGTGCTTGCTGCCAATAGCAACGGCTCTTTTATCTCCAACGGTCATTTAATTGTAATCGTTGGATCTTCAATCCGATGGCTGCAATTAAATGACAACGGTAACAACTTTTTTTTTTTTACACCTCTAAATTTACCCGAAAGATAAAAAAATTCTAAATTAATATTTTTTTTTCCCTAAAACTCTATAAATACTCATTCTCTCTCATTACATTCTCACACCAACATTTTCAAAAAATTTAGCCTCTCTTCATCTTCTTCCTCCATCAATTAGATCTTCATTTCGTTCAATTGTCATCCAACAATGGGAGATCCAGGTACTAATTGGCAAGTTGATGAAGAAATTCAATTATGCGATTCGTGGGCGCGTAAAACCGTTTGTCCCATCACCAGCAAAGCTATAACCGCCACTGGGTTATGGGAAAAAGTTCATGCCGATTACATTGAAAATTGGCAAGGTCCACCAAGCACCCGATCCCCTCAAGCTCTCCAATCTCATTTTCGAGGGTTGAAGAAAATGCTCAAAGATTGGCACAATTCACAAATGACTTCCCGTAACCGTATAGCAAGCGGCACCAATCAAATGGACGAGGTTCATATTTTTCCCCCAATACTATTAATTGTTATATTATTACTATTATTATTTATGCTTTTAAGTTATATTTTTCCTTACAAATGTTTGATTTATATTGTTCCATTCCCTTGTTTAGGAAAATCAAACTCAAGGGATCTTCATGAAAAAATATCCAAAACCCTTTGATAAATTTGGATGTTGGAATGTAATTAAGCACCACCCGTATTTCAAAGATCCACCATCTAATCCTCAACCTCCGGAGTCATATTGAACAACTAGTGCCTCTCAAAACGAGTCTCCAATTAGCTTGGATGATGATATAGTTTTGGAGACACCCTCAAGCTCTGAACCAAGACCTATGGGACAAAAGAGAGCCAAAGAAGCAAAGAAGAAAGGAAAGAAGGCACAAGATGCAGCAGAAAGTATGGCTCTTACCATTCAAGCCATGGCTGAGTCAACCCAAGCTTCTGTTGAGCTAGTGAAGAGAAGAAACGAGGAAATGACTGCTCATACAAAGAAGGTATTTGAATTTGAAGAGGCAAAAGAAGACTCAAGAATTATGGCAATGGATACTAATTCCATGACTTCACAATCAAAGGCTTGGTGGAAAAAGAGGAAGAGTGATATCATAGTGAAAACAATGCCCGACAGTGGTAGTAGTGGTGGCTACATACCTGAATTTGACTAATTTTTTTATGTTGATTAGGAAATTAAGTTTTTATTTATGTATTCTCAATTTCGCTTCTGTAATTTTAATTTCAAGAAATAAATTTTTTATGCTTTGAATAAATTAATAAATAAACACAATCACACTAGTTTTATTAATATCAAACCAAACCTTATTCTTAAACATAGATAAACATCAATTAAAATTACAAAAAAAATCAAACATATCAATAAAGCACACAACAAATAGAATACATTAATTAAAATTATAAACCACCATTTATTCAAATCTAAGTCCTAAATTATGGTGGTTCATACTCAATTACCATCCATGTTTCAATTGTGCTTCACCAAATCATCTTGTAGGCACTGGTGGAGGTAGGCTGATTCTACTTGAAATTCACGATCCATGAATGCTGGAAGATTCTGTCCATCTCTCCCCATAGGTTCGAACGAAATAGATTCTCTAGTATCGGGATCCACAGGTCGGTCATAGACAGTTGCCATTGCTGGATTAATTAGATCATCTTCTTGAGACTCCACAGATTCTTCCTCAACAAACTCATCATCCACAATCATGTTATGAAGAATGATACAACTTATCATGATGGTTCGAAGGTCCTCCAACTTAAACAACCTAGCACCGTGACAGAGTATAGCCCATCGAGATTGGATAATGCCAAAACACCTCTCCACATCTTTATGATAAGCCTCTTGTTTTTTGCAAAAGTGTTTCTTCTCTTCTGTTCTGGGGTTCGATATTGTTTTGACAAAAGTTGACCACCTCGGGAATATTCCATCAGTAAGGTAGTAACCATTTGTGTACCTTTTGTTATTGACCTCAAACTCAACCAGAGGAGCAGTTCCACCTATGACACGCTCAAACACATTGGATGCACCAAGAACATTGAGGTCATTTTGAGCTCCAGGGGTTCCAAAGAAAGCATACCATATATGCGTATCGTAAGACGCCACTGCTTCAAGAATAATAGTTGGTCTCCTTTCGACCCGTAAAAGCTCCAGCCCAGCCTGTTGGGCAGTTCTTCCACTCCCAATGCATGCAGTCGATGCTCCCAATCATGCCTGAAAAACCGCGGCGTTGTCCTCTGTTGAGAAGCCTATATAAGTCAGTGGGATTTGGAGGACGAAGGAACCACCCACTGTAAAGAAACTCGACTTGTCTACAAAACTTCTTGAGACATTTCAACGCTATAAAAGCCCCCATCCTAGTGATTTCAGCAACTGCACCATACGCAAGCATTCTCAGGGCATCTGCCATTTTTTGTTCGGGAAGCAATCCCATTTTTCCAATGGCATATGCTTTTTGCCTCCAAAAACTATCGAGGTTGCAAAGGTCCTCCATTATGCATTGGAAGACATGCTTTTGCATTCTGTACTGCCTCCGAAAGCTTGCTTCATTCTACACTGGACGTTCGACAAAGTAATCCTCCAAGAGAAATTGACCTCTGGATTCTCTATGTCTTTCAACATTTGAAGCACGGCCAGGTCGTGAGCCACGCCCTCTAGGTGTCTCCGATAATTGATATTGCGCCACCATTGTAGCTGCTTGAGAGTTTGTAGCTTGAATCCGCTCAAGCTCTTCCATATTTTCACGCTCCCCATCTAACAACCATTTGTTTAATTCTTCCATCAGCAAATGAGAAATGAGATGGATGGTAAGATTTCAAAAGAAATGTAGGTGTAGAATGAGAGGAATGTGTGAGTAGATAATGAAGTCTGAAGCTTATTTATTACCAATCTTGAAAGATAAAAAGTTGTGATAAGTACACGTGTCACGTATATATAGGTCAAAAATCTTATCATATATCCTAGAGATATTTTCATAAGATAATGATATCTGTAGCTAGTCAACACGTGTTACATGAAGATTAGACAATTATCTTATCAGAAATCATAAATATTTTTATAAGACAAAGATATATAAAATCGACACATGGCAAATGAAGATTGGTCGATAATCTTATCAAGTGTCATAGATTTTTTTCTTCTAAGGATAACGATATCTATACTTGATATAGAATTTAATTTGGAACGAAAAATTTTTCATTACTTTTTATTAATTAATCTTGTATGATTAATCTCATTATTAATTAATTAAATTAATCAAATTATAATTTTAACATTATTTTGAAATAATGAATTACTCAAATTTGAAGTGTGAATAGTGAATTGACAGTCAAATTGCCTTTTATTGGTGCATTGTGTAAGCTGGAGGCAATTGCCAATTTTAGATGAATAGTGGATTGGTAGTACCAATTTGGTTGGCAAATCAGCAATTGCCTTTGGTTCATAGGTGCATTTGCTCTAAGGGTTTCCTCATCGAGAATAGCTCGGTACGTCGCCCTATACACAATTTTATTTAGTAAACAACTATTCACAAAATAAATACGATTCTAAAATAAAACCTGTGTAAACCAACATCTCTATTTCTTCTCGGATTTAACCAAAAATTTACCACTAACACCAATTCATTAAACTAAAGGTTCTAGGGCAGAACCGAGAGAAATCAGATAGTCGGATTCTCGTAGATTGACAACCAAAATTTCATACTTCTGAAATTCACAATCAATATTAAACTTCTCCGATTTCCACCAAAATCATATCTACAAGTTCTACAACTCACAATTAATTTATCTAGCCAAAAACAGAAAACCAGAACCGGCCTCCACGCGCCACCAACAGCCCATGCGCCATTGGCTGACCCTGAACCTGAGAACAATACCTATGCCAAAATCTTCTTCTCATCAAGCCCAACATCTTTCCCAACTATGACAAAGTCTAGAAATACCTTGGTTGGCCAGAAATCACGTTTGACAGCAAAGGGCCGACGTGAATAGTGCAAAAATTCAAGGCTTCGATTCGTCTTCCACGCTTTGATTCGCTTCAAGAGACTTGGAAGGATTCAAGTGTGTCTCAAGGCGCTCCTAATGGGACCAGTTTTGTATCCGATGTTGGCCGGAATCTGAAGAAATCGCCGGAAAACCACCCAATCTGCTACAGTGAACTATTTTGCTTCGATCCCCTCTTTTCCGGCCAAATTGCCATGACCCACCACCATAGGCTTGAGCGGAAGGAGGAAACGGTTCGAACAAGACCGATGGCACGCCGTCAGGTGGCTGGACAGCAGAGAACCCGAAGAAACGACACGATAGCAAATATAACAAAGCACATAGACTCCCGATGCTGCTAACAGCACGAAGTGGGACGCTCACCCCAAGTCACTCAACTTGGGGCGAGAGCGGCACCTCAACTACTACTCCTGATAACATTACTAATGTCACACCACATGGGAGCAACACTCCTGGTGCCCCTGATACAGGTACAGCTACCTTCAGTCACGAGAATGGGACAATCACCCTAACCCACCTGAAGCGACAACCTTATAGCAGCACACCCGATGCCATACCTAGCAGGACCTGATCCAAACCTCTCTTGTCTGAGGACTTGAGGGACTGGGTAATTGGTCATCCCAATAGAGCACCTCTCAATGGGTCATCTACCTTGTATTCCCGATGTTTCTACTTAGACAAATTCCCCACCCAAGAGAGTTCTTGACCAGGGAATTTGGGGACTTATTTATACCACATGCATATTAAGCATAAACACCGAAAGAACACGCCAACTGGCCACAAGAAGAGCCCTGCGTCCTAACTCTATAAGGTAGGCTCAAAGCTCAACACATATACTAGTCTTACATTCCCAACCTTAACAGGCCACATCTAGGCCCACATGGGAAAGGAAAGAGTGACAAGCCTAAACCTATCACTATTGAATGTGGGTTATCTGAATAAGAAATATTAAACAAGCTGCAACACATGCTAATGGTTGCTTACAACTATACTACCAATCACAACCTATCTCAAATAGAGATAACTGATCTCTTAGTAACAGGTTTCACTGGGATGCTTCTGTCCTGGTGAGACAAGTATCTCCATTTGATTCAAAATTAGCAATCAAACATGCAATCAAACATGAAAAGATACTAGATAATCTAGATAATGCAAGAAAAGAGTTCAACAAAAGTTCGGCTAAGAAGCCTCGCAAAAGCCTTTAGATGCAGAAGTTCATGGCAACTGAATCTGAATACGAGAAGGAAGCCTTCATAGCTTACTGGTTATCAAGGTACTTTTTTTGTAGTAATGTGATTAAAAACGAGCCATAAGCCTTGCAATTCAATTAGTCGCGGGCAGATGAGTAGATCTTGCATCAGCTGTTCTTTCCGATATATATCAAGAATTGACTTTGTTAAAGCTCAAAATTGTAGAACCTGTAACTAATTTTGGTCTACGAAGAAACTCCGCAGGACCTGCGACTAAAAAAGTCATTGTCAAGTCGCCATTTCAACTTGTTGAACTTTTGGCATGTGAATGATTCTCGAAACTTAGCCTAGAGCCCAGGGCTACCAATTTTTTTGTGCCAAGATCAGCTCATTGGAATCAAGTAAATGGTGTTGAAGTTGATAACTGGAGGAGGTCTCCAGAAACTGTAGCTGAAGCTGATTTCAAGTGGCGCCCTTATGCTAGGGTCTATTTGGACAATGAGGAAACGGTAGTTGTTGGTCATGGTCTAGAAAATGACTTATTCATAGTCGCAATATGCATAGCGAGACGGAAATATAGGTTAGCCAGGTTTGATTAAGAAGAAATATACAGACCACATCATGTAGCAAGACAATTCGGTTATGATCAAGACCTTCAGTTATGCCTTACTAGTCCTCTACTGGTTGGTAATGTTCCTAAAGCATTTTCTAGAAATCTGAGACTGTATACTCCGATTGGGAATTCGGAGGCGGGTGTTAGCCTCAGGTACTCCAACTGGTGGAGGCAATACATCTTGGGCAATGATTCCCCATTTTCTCCAGGGTTCCCTCCAAAATGATGATTTAGGAACAACGCCGGTTCCTAAATTCAAAGAAGGTTAGCAGGCTTGGACTTGTTTCGATTGTTATCTTATTGTTGTATTGGGCTTTGTTTGGGCCTGCCTCCCCAACAACCCCCACCCTAAAAAAAATCTTACCTTGTAAAGCCGTTGCCATTCCTTACTCTTGCTGAAATTGTTATGAATTTGGTGCCGTTGGAACATAAATTACGCTCTCATACATGATTCATATCAGATTCCAACTCATGGCTAGCTAGCTTTCGTTTCTTCATTATCTTTGTGATTGGATGCATACAGATAACACATGTAATATGTTTATTTATCAATTACCAATTGCTTTGTGGTGTTTATCGACTACCAGATTCCTTCTACATATATCTTCATTATAAGTACTTACATGTACATAGTTGCTTGGTACTCGCGTTGTAGTTGACCAACCAAGCTTTTGAATTTGGTCCCGAGATTTGAAATGCGCCGGAAGCAAGGCGGTCGTAATATGATAGAGCGTGCTTGCTTCCGGTTTCTCTAATGAACCACCTAATCACAACGACGGAACGACCTGACTGGGTTGTTTGGACTTTGGAGAATGCCCGCTTAATTACAAATGCATTTAGGTCCATTGTTTCACACCATAAATTTTGTGTATCAAAAGTTCGACCAATTCCTTGTGCAAATGGTTGCCTTCCTAATTTGCTGGACCTTGTGCAACAAATTTCAGGTTAGAGTCTTAGAGCCCGTTTGTTCTTTTTTTTTTTTTTTTGCATCTAGAGAAATAACTGATCATAGAGCATTACATTTTGTGAGATTGGAAGTTCTAGTCTCTAGCTTGTAGACTTGTGAATTGACCTCGGGATTTAAACCTTTATTTAGTTGCAGATTGATGGAGCTAGGACATAGCTAGCCCGACCCTTATTATTCCCGTAGGAATAATGTACAGAGTGATCTTATATTTTTTCTTGTTCTTATCTAAGACTGCTGCAAACGTGCACAAGGCACCAGACAATATCTTGCATCTAAACGCTGCTTTTCTATATGTTTTGTTATGAAATTATGTCATCAAGCTGTTCTAGGCATCTTGCTAGACACACATATCAATAAGGTAAGTACAAATTCATTATCATCTTGATTTATTACCATCTTTGTGTAACCTATATTCATATCCTTATTCATTGAACGGGACCGGTTGGTCTATCTCGAACCCGAAGTTTCGAGTGCTAAGAGTTTGAACCTCAAGTTCACACCACCAAAATTTATAACCAGATATTTCTAATTGGTCCATCTCGAACCTGAAGTTTCGAGTGCTAAGTGTTTGAACCCCAATTTCAAACCACCAAAATTTAGAATACGAATTTCCTAGTTGGTTTGTCTCGAACCCGAAGTTTTGAGTACTAAGTGTTTAACCTAAAGTTCAAACCACCAAAATTTAGAACCAAAAGTTCTAATAATAAAGTCTCAAACCTAAGGCTTCGAGTACATACATGGCTTATTCATATTCAAGCATGAATATGGAAAATGGATGCTCTCAACTCAAGAAAGATGGAGAAAATTTATGTCTTCCGGACAGTGCGACCACACACACGATCCTTATAGATTGAAAATATTTCTCCAATTTTAAGTTTGACAAGAGCAAAAGTGACAACCATTTTAGGTCTTACAGACCTAATTGAAGGCTATATTCGGTTGCCAAGTGGTACTCAATTATTCATTCAAGAGGCATTATACTCCTCTAGATCTAGAAGGAACATGTTGAGTTTTAAAGATATACGCTTGAATGGGTACCACATAGAAACCACAAATGAGAATAATGTGAAATATATTTGCATTACTTCCAATACTTACAGCCAAAGGCATATATTGGAAAAATTGGTTGCCCTCTCATTTGGTTTATATTATACAACCATTAAGTTAATTGAGGCATACCATGTCGTGAACCAGCAGTTCACTGATCAACATATATTTATGTTTTGGCATGACCCTTTGGGTCACCCCGGATCCACCATGATACGTAGGATCATCACAAATTCCAATGGACACCCATTGTTGAATAAGAGTATTATTTTGCCAAGTAATAATCCTTGTAAAACATGCTCACAAGGAAAGTTAATCATGAGGCCATCTTTTGCAAAGGTTAATCCAAATTCCCCATCATTTTTACAAAGAGTTCAAGGGAACATTTGTGGGCCTATCCAACCGTCTTGTAGACCATTTCGGTATTTTATGGTCATGATTGATGCTATTACAAGATGGTCACATGAAATACCATATTTTAGAACATGCAGTTCTAATTATTATAAGAGGACTAGAAGTTCCTCAACTTGGTATTACATGAAAATGGGCGTACAATCTCTCTTCTTATAATTACATGTGAACCTGAAGTTCACTCCACTTTTAGAACCTGAAGCTTTTAATTGTGTAGACTCGAGCCTGAAGTTTTGAGTAGATCTAGAATGAAAAAGTTCTAGTATGTGTCACCCTCGAACCTAAAGTTTCGAGTAAGTTGTTTTCAACATGAGATTGTACAAGAACCTAAAGTTCTAAATCCTGACACATCCCATTTATGAAAACGTTGTGTCAACAACATAACGCGATTGTGTTCATGGTCTTTAAAGCTCTAGTAATAACAATAAACTCAGGTCTTGTAGATCTGATTGATCGATGACTCCGGAAGAGTTCATCTAGTGGAGTATAGTTGCATTATGCACCTCCAAAGAGACATATGTTGGAAGAGCTTGCCATCTTGTATGGGTTGTATCATAAAGCCAACTTTGACATGGCCAAATCATAACCATAAGAAGTGGAATAGTGGCAAATGAAAAGACCATATGAGTGGTGCCCAAAGATCATGGGAATGCTTTCTACATGTGAGATGGAATTAAGCATTGAGCATATGCATGTTTTGCACTCCATACTACGGTAGATTTTTATCAAGCCACTTTGGAAGAGAAGTTACCAAAGTAAGCACTGAGATGCTTTTAATATGCTTAATATTCCACCATGCTATATTACGGGTCCTCCTTTATTTTGGCTAGGACTTTCACCATAATAATATTAAAATATGGTGTTGTGAATTTTGTGATTGAAAGATATTAGAACCCGAAGTTTCTTTATCTTTAATCACATGAGAACTTGAAGTTTCTCAAAGGTATCGCCAAAAAGAGATCAAAACTTGAAGTTTCTTGATCCTTGATTATATGAGGGCTTGCAGTTCTTCAGCAATGTTAATATGGATCCTCTAAATAAAGCTCATGCTCATTTTGGAACTTGAAGTTCCAAAAGTTATTTAAACTCGACCCAGATGCTTTGAATATAATTAAAGGGTCACAAAGAGCACAACTGTTAGCCCCGAACTAGAAGTTTCGAGTGAAATATTGTGACATGAAATGCAAAGATGTCACATTGTTAAGAACCTAGACTTCTAAAGTTTTTGGATCCCAATGCATCGTTTCCTTCTAATTAAATTTGGCGAAAGAAAGAAGGAAAGATATGCGCTGCTATGATGTGCATTATCTCTAAAGGTCATAAGTAGCTCTCAATATTTATCTTTACCAAGGTAAAGGTAATCTATCCCAGATCCTATAGATCTTGGTGGATAGCTCTAGCAGAGCCAACATTCATGTTACCAAAATGAGAGATATCTTTGTGTTTGGTACCTTCGGTACTCAAAGTGCGTGGTGTATATTAATTGGAAAAAACATTCGCTCTCTCATTTGGATAATATTACACAACAATACGAGGCATATATGGTTATAAACTAGAAGTTCACCAAGCCAAATACATTAATTTGGCATGACCAAATTGGTCATTCATGTTGTGTAAGGTTACCAACAAGCTCAAATGAGATTCATTGTTGAGTTCAAATATTGTTGTGTTAAACAATAGTGATTGCAAAATTTGCTCATGAGGAATTTGGTCAAGGAGCAGTATTGCACATATGATTTGTCACTTCAATGAGACAATATTCCCTCCGTTAGGGGGAGAAAATAGTGTCTTTGATGAACGGCGTGAATTAATCATGTCTCGCATTGGACCTCGTACCTGAAGTACGACAGGTAATTCATGTTGAGAAAATTTATCATTCACGCTGAGCATGAATTAGTGAATTCATCATGTCTCAAATTGAGCCTCGTACTTAAAGTATGAAGGATTTATTAATCACTAGTTTTGAAGTGAATTGGTTTACAAGTGACAAAATCATGTGCTAAATACAATCCTCATAGTTGGGATAAAAATTCCCTAAAACATGAAAGATTGTAGAAGCAGTCTAGACCACACTCGAATTATGGAAAACGTGTTGGTCCAAATGACAAGATTCTCCTGATGAGACTGTCATACTAAAATGTTAGCGCTCCTAACGAGGCTGCACAAATAAAGCTTGCAAAAGTTATTATAATGTCATGGTTGGACATCTCATCAAGTATGTCAATCGCCTGAAGCGTGACATATCTATAGGTTCCAAAGTTTCAACTATTGTGAAGTAGAGGTCATAAAGCCCTATATCGCTCTAACGCTCTAGATGAGGTTATGAGTTAACGATCCACATTCTCTAAATAAGTTCATCCATGCGATATGACTATCATGTAAGAGATACAAGTCTATCGAGAAAAGATGAAAGCCCCAGAAGAGGCATGGGTACCTAATATTAATAAGCTATATGGATAGTTAATCCATGCACATGAGAATAGTGGGATCACAAAATTGATGATCATCTATGATTGATATTATCTATGGTAGCTACCAAAATTATCAAGGGCTATGATGACATTGAATCACGTTCTCATACAAAAGTCGACATGATTATTGGCCAAACTGGAAAAGGGCATTTCCTGTATAATGATGAACGTGAAATAGTTGAACCTATAGTTCAAACACCAAACCAAATGTTTTCTTAACCTGGAAGGTTAAGATCGGTGTTTGAGATAATGTGAAATTACATCGCTAGTTATGGCACAAGGTTTCTCAATTGAGATAAGGGTTATGATTATCAATATAATCTCCTTTTATATATACAATTACCTTTGTATCAGTACAATGCCATATATAGCTGTTATGGCAAGTTGGTGTTATGGATGTTTCATATACCTTAACGCTTTTTGTGTGAAAATCCATCCAAGCCGAGGAATGCTTGAAGTGTATCGCCAAAGGTGATTACTCATGGATTTAAAAGCGTATCACTATCTCTAAAGGTATAGTGCCATAAAGCATATTTATTAATGCTAATCTCTGAAGGACTTAGATTGCCCAAAAAGTAGTCCATAAAGAAATCAGAGAGCCATAATCTCAATTATGGTGTTAAAGAGCCTCATGCTCATAGTAAGTACTCACTTCAATCACTGCAAAATGTGCCTGGAGTTGCCTTATTGAGTACTTCAATAAACGAAAGCTTTCGAATTCGAAATTTGTTGCAACATAATCTAGAAAAGGCTATGGGTGGAGTTAGAGCTCCTGAAGAGTCTACTAACTTATTTTCACACATTTGTGTGAATGGCTTCTTAAAGCCATATAAATCCGTTTATGCTTCATGCGTATTCACAAAAGGTAAATGTGAAAATTTATCTATATGCATGTTATGATTATTTCTCACAATCAAGAGCATATAGATTTATTACTAATATGTGGTAAAAGGCTTTAGATATAGCCTAGTTTCCTCCAGCGTTGCTCTAACCTTACAAGTACAAAAATAAGTGATAATCACTTATATATAGCAAGCAAGTTATCTCATTTTGTCGAAGTTGGGGCTAAAATGGAACGCACCTCTCGCGCCTTCCCAATTTGGGGGTTAGGGTTTCTGCAATCTCTCCTTCGATGCTCTGTCCTTATCCTCTGGGTTGCTTAGGTGAGTGTTTGGAGAGCAAATTGGCCTGGTTTTGACAAACCTCTGACCGATAGGTGTCTCCTATCTTTCAGCTTCCGTTCGATGACTCCCCATGTTGGTGTTCGTGATTTGGGAACTGATCTTTTCGGCTATTTCCATCATTTGGCCCTTACAATCCCCTTTCTGAGAAGTTGATCATTCCCAAGTTAAAGCTTTCTTCTTGGTTGCCGCACAGCCGTTTGATTACTTTGCTTTCTCACCACGTTCTTAATCGTGCGATTTACTCTGCCCTGTGGGTTCTACCCTCTCCAATTTTCAAGATAATAGATTTACAGGGAGATCTCTTTAACCTTTCGAATGCCTTCCTTGTTTTTCCCAGTTAGGTGTCTATTGATTATACTTGCATTGTTATTGGTTTATCTGTTGCATGCTCGTTTCATTCCAACTTCTGGAGCAATTTTTTTGTGTGTGATTTGGTGATAGATTTATATCTCCGAGATGTTTTGCTTCATGATTTCTTTTCTTAGGGCTATAGCTGGGGAACCAAGAACCCTAAGATTATCTTGCGTGATTGTATTGTTGATGACTTTATGTATGCCCCAAGCACTTCGACTAGTATTTATACTAGATCTTTTGAGGACTTCACTCACACAACTTTTTTTCTCTCAACAATCTCTACTTCAAGCACCATGGCTTACAGTCCCAATTCCCAGGCTCATGTTTCCAGCCCTAGAAGACTTCCCCAAAATAGGACATACCCTCCCCTTCCCCGAAACACTGATTTCGATCCTATCCAGGTTAACATTGGGGATGAGTCCTTTGATGTTGATCATTTTGCTGCCCAGATAGATTTGCCTCCCCCCCCAGAGGGTGTCTTCTCTCATTTCTCTAAGTTTTGTCTGGTTGGTAAAATTTTTGGGAAACAACTTTCTCCAGAGACTATTTTTTATAGGTGTTCTGAACTCTGGGCTAATATGCAAGGTTCAATTACCATGAACCGGTTGGTCAATAACTGGTTTAGCTTTGAGTTCTCTACTGAGGAGGATGTAGAGTTCATTCTTTTTAGGAGGCCTTGGTTCATCCGTAGTCGGCTATTTCGCCTCCAAAGATGGACTCCAACTTTTGATCCTACCCTAGCTCGCATTGATAAGATCATAGTCTGGACGCGCCTTCCTAATCTACCAAGGTATCATTGGAATACTAAATCTCTCAAATTCCTGGTCAGGCATCTTGGTCAATTTGTGATGGCAGATGACAATACCATCAATGGTATGAAGACCATGTTCGCTAGGATTCTTGTTGAGCTAGATCTGCGCTGCCCTCTGAAGCGGACTGTCCTAGTAAATAATGGGAATGAACCTCCCTCTACAGTGTTAGTGTCGTATGAGGTGATATTCGAAGTGTGCTTTCGGTGTGGACAACATCGTACCAGACTACATTCTTGTCCGAATAGGGTGGTGAATGACAACTTCTTCATGGTGGAGCGGTTCGATAAGGAGCATGCTGTTTACCCACCTGAAATGGCAGATAATAAGTACATTAAACCTCTCCTAGCTGATGATATCTCTATTATTTTCCCTCAGCCTCTAGTGTCAAACCAATTCCCCATGCCTTCTGATATCCCCTCTGAGAATCAAGATAATGGCTCTGGAAAATTGTTTCCAGAAAAGGAAAGGGAATGGATGCTAGGTTCTCAAAGATGGGTTCACTTCCCCACAAATCGGCAAGTTTCAGCATCCGAAACAATGCTCTTATTATCCCAGGTCGTTCTTTTAAGGATGCAGCTGCTAGGAATGATGGACGCCTTGATATCCCGACAAAAAAAAAGGAAATAATTGTGCTCTCTGATTCATCGCAGGATGTGGATCAATACTTGGATGCTAAGGAAGCACCTAAGTAGGGAGAGATTGAAGCCATGTTAGCTGTTAAGGATTCAACTATGAATCCCATTATTGATGTTCCTGGCTTGATTTGAGCGTTTTTCATTAGCCTATCGTGTAACAATCAACACGATCATCAAAGATGGGAAGTATTTACGTCCCGGTTTATCGTACCTCGGGGATTACGAGCTAGCTAAGAATCCTATGGTTCTAGGTCACCGAAAATCACTTGCACAAACAAATAAAACTAGAAAAAAAAATGCTAAACAAGGCACCAAGCCTCGTTCAAGCATGACTTTGCATCACACAAAGTCACAAAGACGGCCTTGCACCAAGCAAGGCCTAGATAGGGCCGTGAAACACACAAAAGTGCTTGTAATGCTCATGCCCACATGGATTTACAAATGAATGGTAATGGGAAAGTCACAATATTTTTGGATTTTCATAAATGATAAATAAACTAACTAACTACGACATAAAAATAAGATAGATAGAAGATGGGATGCATCGCACCAAGGGTCCCCATGGAATTCAAGGTTCACCACACAAATCTAAATCATATGGAATGATGATGATTAATTCAAATGATGCTTCAAATGTTTTGTCGGATTTCCATTTAGCATTAAGAGGTCGAAAAGAAAGCTAAATTGATTGTCATAAAATAGTAGTCAAACCCTAAGCAAAAACAAGAAGAAGAAAGAATACTTAGTTTTTGGCTACCCTATACTAGTCTAAACCTTATGCCTTGTTAGGGCCATAAGTGCTCAAAACTAAATGCTTTATGTTTCGACAATCGATTGTAACACACTCTAGCAACCATCACCACAAATAATAAGGTCGAAAAGAGTATTTGTGATAACAATTACCCTACCCAACAATTCCGAATACTATTCCGACAATCAAGGGTAATAATACTCAAAATTGGGTGACTTGAGAACCACAATCTAAGAAATCCAAATGGAAATAGAGATATGCAATGGGCAAATTAATTCCACCATACTCATGCCAAAATTTAAATTGAAATATAAATTCCCCAATTTATATTCCAATTCCAACACACCAAACATAGATTAAGGAGGGGAAAACCTAAACCATACATCTAGAGTGAAGAAATTAAAGCAAGAGTACACAAATCATATGAATAAACATCAATTTTATTAATTCCTCAACAAAACCATATAAAACTAAACTTGGGTTTCAAAACCCTAAAACCATGAGAGGTCACACACAAGTATATATCAATACACATCAAACAACACCATAAGCAAGAAATAAGAGAGAGAAAGAAGAGGGAAAGAGAGGAGAAATCCATGAAATTTAAGGCAAAGCTTGTCACTACCTATTGCCATAACTTCATGGCTTCTCTTGCTACCCTTATGAAGCCATGGTGTAGACATGGTGGCCTAGATACCGGAAATATGTGTGCCTCCTCCTTGTGCAAGCTTACATGTGAAGAATGGGGGATGAAGAAGGGAAGAGGAGGTGAGAAGGGAGAGAAATCCCAAATTCGGCCAAAAGGCCTAGGGTGCTGAAAAATGGGTCTTCCCCCTTTGCAATGTGTGTGCAAAGGTGTTTAAATACCCCCTTGGGTTCAAGGGTCAAGATTAGACTTGTACCCTAGATCCAAGGGCTCAAAAACAAGTAGAAAAATGGTAAAATGAAAAGACTAAAACAACCTAATAAAAATGTAGAGAATTATGAGATTAGAAAACATTTTGGAAAATAAAAAGAAAACCGGAGGGTAAAAATGTAAGTGAGTGTGTGCCTAGTGTGAACACAAATAAATATCTCCATCCACATGTGTGATGTGTGTGAGGTGTGTGATCCACTAATTATTATTGTCATTACATCAATTTTGAATTTGAAATTTAAATACAAAGATGTAATACAAATGGGTTTGGGTCTTCACTTGTGTGCTCCATTGGTCTTGGGCCTGAATTTCTTACTATTGGGCCAAGTTGACTTGGTTGACCCGATGGTCAACCAGTTGACTTTTTGCTCAAATTTGCTGTCTTTTTCGTCTTTTTCCTCTCTTGACCATAATTTCCTACAAATGAAGAAAACAAAGTAATACTACGAAATAATACTTGAGAATTCCCTAATTTCAAGGTAATTAGGGCTAGAAACACACGTAAATTGCGTGTAAATCATGGCCCTAGTACTTCTTTGTTTCCTAGCTCTAAGAAAAGAAGTAGGCAATTGGTAGAAATGATGGAAATGAGTGACAGTAAGAGCCTAGGTTCTATGACCCCTACCGACAAAGTTGTTAATGAGATTGCTAAGCTGGAATAGCCAGGGTAGTTCCTGGTCGGGTTTTCTAACCCAAGTTCAACACCTTGTTGTTGGCTTGCGGTTAGATGCTTTGTTTATCCTAGATACTAGGATGCCTGATAGTAATCAGGCTAATAAAATCGTTTCTTTTCTTTCTGGTTATTTTTCGGACTATGCTTTTGTTCCTTCTGCTGGGCAATCTGGAGGTCTTCTTTTACTTTGGAATACTGCTACTGTTCATTTAAATGTTATCCATTCTCACCCCAGATTTTTACACTGCAAAATCACTGACCCTATTTCTGATATTTCTTTGATTACTACTTTCTTGTATGCTTATCCTCATAAGCCCCTACAAGCAAGTCTCTGGAATGAAATAAAGAACTTGAATATTGATGATAATACTCCCTGGAATTTGATTGGTTATTTTAACAACATTGTCACCCCGGCTGAAAAAATTGGGGGCTGTTCCCCTTTTAACTTGTATATGCAGAATTTTATTACTTTCTTGAATGACATTCATATGACTACTATCCCTGCGGAAGGAATTCCTTTTACTTGGACTAATAAGCGTAAGGACCACACGGTGATTTTTGAGAGATTGGACAGAGTTGTTGCTAACTCTTTTTGGTTGAATTTGTTCCCTAATTCCACTGTTGAGAATTTACCTATTGTTGGGTCTGATCAAAGCCCCATTTTGTTAACTACTTTGCCTTCAAGAAGAATTCAAAAATCTTCTTTCAAGCTGGAAGCCATTTGGATGAATCATCCTGATTTTTCTCATATTGTTAGAAATTTTTTGACCCAAATCCATGACTCTAACCCTCAAAAAAACTTTTTGACTATTTCTGGAGCTTTTGCTCACCACCTTTCTTTCTGGAAAAGAGAGGTTTTTGGCAATATTTTTGCTAAACTCAATACCCTTCAAAAGGATCTTCTTTTCTATCAAAATTAGCTTATGATGTTTCCCTAGTCTTTGTTCCTACATGATAAAGTTTTCGGAACTGTCAGAGAACAACCTTGAGATCCAAAGAAAGGAGGAGCTTTTTTGGGCTCAACGGGCCAAGGCTAATTGGCTTGCTCTTGGGGATAAAAACACTAGATTTTTTTCAGACTCAAGCTACGATTAGAAAGAAAAAAAAAATAGAATTAGTAAAATAAAAAATGATATTGGCCTTTGGTTGTTTGATCAAGCTGACATCAGGGACTGTTTTTTGCAAGACTTTATGAATAGGTTTAGGAGTCGTGGACTTCCTGATGGAAACGCATTGTCAGATTTTATTGACATTATAGACCCTGTAATTTCTGAGGATGATAACAATCTATTACTTCAACCGGTTACTATTGATGAGATTCATTGTGTTGTTCACTCAATTGGTGGCCTAAAGGCTCCTAGACCTAATGGTTTAAATGCTTTATTTTTTCAGAAACATTGGGAAGTCATAAAGGGAAGTCTCTCAAATTTAGTTTTCGATTTTTTTACCAATGTTTCTTCCTTAAGGTATTTTAATCATACTAATATAGCTTTAATCCCTAAAGTAGATTCTCTTGAACTTGTTTCTCATTTTAGATCTATCAGTCTTTGCAATGTAGCCTATAAGGTTATTTCGAAAATCCTTGTCTCTAGAATTAAACCTCTTTTGAAAAAATGTATCTCTCAGAACCAGGGTGCTTTTGCTCCTGGGAGATCAATTGTTGACAACATCCTTATAGCTCAAGAACTCTTTTCCAATTTTAATAAGTCTAGGGCTAGATAAGGTGCTATGGCCTTAAAGCTGGATCTTGAAAAAGCATATGACTATCTGGACTGGAATTACGTCCAAAAAGTTTTGTCCAAATTTGGTTTTAGCCCTCGTTGGATTTCCCTAATCATGGAATGCATTTCGTCAGTTTCATTTTCTCTTTTAATTAATGGCAATCAGGAAGGTAATTTTTCCCCTTCTAGGGGAATTCATCAAGGGGGTCCTTTATCCCCCTACTTGTTCATTTTATGTATGGAACCTTTGATCAGGTGGACTGGAATTACGTCCAAAAAGTTTTGTCCAAATTTGGTTTTAGCCCTCGTTGGATTTCCCTAATCATGGAATGCATTTCGTCAGTTTCATTTTCTCTTTTAATTAATGGCAATCAGGAAGGTAATTTTTCCCCTTCTAGGGAAATTCATCAAGGGGGTCCTTTATCCCCCTACTTGTTCATTTTATGTATGGAACCTTTGATCAGACATTTGAATCAGTCTGCTATTCGTTCTAAAAATCATGTTGGCCTGTTTTCTTCCCCTAAAGGGATCAAAGTTTCAAATCTTATGTTTGCTGAAAATTGTTTAATTTTTGGCAGGGCTTCTCCTACGGCAGCTAGGAATATAGCGGCTATCCTTCGCAATTTTGCTAATGTGTCAGGCCAAAAGATTAATTTTGATAAATCCTCTATTTATTTTTCTACTAAAACCCCTTCCAATGTCAAAGTGAATATTTCTGCTATTCTTGGGATAAACCATAGATGTTCTATTGGCAGATACTTAGGAATTCAAAATAAAGTTTTTTGGAAGGACCCAATGAATGCTAAAGAGCTTCTTATTAGAATTTCCAAGAAGCTTAGTGGCTGGAAAAACAACACTTTGTCTAGAGCGGGAAAACTTACTTTGATTAAATCAAATTTATCTAGTATACCTAACTATGTTATGTCTTGCTTTAGGTGTCCTCCCAAGGTGACTAAATCCATTGACAGAGAAATGATGAACCTTTTTTGGGGAAATGACTCGAGCTGTCCCCCTGTTGCTTGGAATCAAGTTTGTTTACCTAAGAATCAGGGTGGTCTCGGTGTTAGGCCCTCTGCTTTTCTTAATAATGCAGCTTTAGCTAAACTTGGTTGGAAGCTCTTAACTGATGAAGATAACTGGTGGGTTCAGTTGGTGAGGAATAAATATTTAAGAAAACATTCTTTTTTTTAATCTTAAGAAACAGGCTAATCATTCGATGGCCTGGAAGGGCATTCTTGATTCTCGTGACCTTATCCTCCAGGGAATGAGATGGATAATTGGTTCTGGTAAGGATGTTAAGTTTTGGACCTTTAACTGGGTTTTTGATTTTCCTTTATTTAATTTTTTGGATGATGCTACTAAGGCTGCTGTTGATTTAAATGAATCTGTTAGTGACTACATCACTTTTGGGATCTGGAATGTTCAAAAATTGGCTTCGGTTTTGGATCAGCATATTATTGACCATATTGTTGGCATTCCTATTCCAGTTTCGGAGTTGAAAGACCATTTTGTTTGGGGTCCTGCAGTAAATGGATCTTTCTCCATTAAATCTGCTACTTGGCTCCAATGCAATTCTAATTCTCATAGTCAGACTTCGATTTTGAACAAAATGTGGAAGCTTAACCTTCCCCCGAAAGTTAAAATTTTTGCTTGGTTGTTTTTTAGGGGAAGACTGAAAACCAGGGCTTACATTGCTTGCTATAATCATGCTATGGTATCTTCTTGTGCTTTTTGTGGAACAGGCTTGGAAGACTGCAACCATCTTTTCCATTCCTGTTCTTTTGCAGTTTGGTGCCCAAGTTACCCTCTCCTACAAGTTTTTCCAATCTCTCGGACTGGATTTTACATTTGTTCGTTAAAGAGTCTTATACCACTTTTGAAGATTGTATTTTGTTGTGCTGACAAATTTGGGGGGCAAGGAACAACTTCATTTTCAACAATTCTCTTGCTTCCCCAAATAGCATCACTCTTTCTGCTGCCTCAGTTGGTTACAACTACAGAAGAAACAATCAGCCTGCTTCAAAGACGGCTTCTTCTTCAGCCATTCCTATTATGTGGAAGCCTCCTCCTGTTAGTTTCTTTAAACTCAACTTTGATGGTTCCGTTAAAGCTCACGGCAGGGCTGCTGCGGGATTCATTATCAGGGACTCTAATGGTAGCCCTATCCTGGCAGGTGCCCGTAAGGTTGGTGTCACGTCAGTTCCTATAGCGGAAGGTTCTGCTCTCAAAGATGGCCTTCTCCAGGCGCTTCGTCATAACGTCACAAGAATTCAGGTGGAAGGTGACCCACTTCTTATTATCAACTGCATTAATAAAGTTTGTGCCACTCCTTGGAGAATCAGATCCTTGATCGCCGACATTACCTGCCTTGCTGTGAAATTTGAGGCTGTTTCCTTCTCTCATGTGTTTCGTGAGGCCAATTTCGTTGCGGATCTTATCACCTCAATGGGTCATGATCTTTCCAATCCCAAGATTTGGTTCAATTCCATTCCGACTGTGGCCTCGACAGCGTTGCTTCTGGATTCTGCTAGCCTTGGGTGTCCAAGGGGTTTCTTGTTGTAGTTCTTTTTCTTCTCAAAAAAAAAAAAAAAATTAGTTAGTAAAAAAAAATCCTATTCATATCAAGTATAAACTTCACAAATATAAAAGCTAATAGAACCAGGGAACTAATCAAGAACAAACTCGAGCAATAATTTAGAACGTACTATACACTTTCTCCTAAAACCAAACTGATCTCAACGTACAAGCAAACGCTACAATTAAATCTAACAATCTTTACTCTTGAGCTCTAACCGTCCTCTTGTTTGATCAGGAGCTTCTTGATCGATGACTCATTAATTGGCTTTGCTATTCCGCCAACGTAATGGATTCCCTCGCAACCCTCTCGGCCAGACAACTCTTGCAGCAAATCATGTCACGTTTTCTTGACATGGAAGCTTCCAAGGCGAATATCCGTTTGCCCCAGGACTCTTCGTAAATCTTGAAAGCCAAGCGTTTAATTTCACTGGCCATCCTGCGCACGACGTTATCATCTTCTCTGATTTCGAATTCCGACAGAACCCGAGAGAGATCTGCGCGGAACTCGTCAGGGCTAAAGAAAACTAGGCGCTGATCGAATTCTAAAATTTGTGTCCTCGTCTCCTCGCGATGGTTGATGAGGGTTAGAGCTCTAGTGTCACATGAAGAAGTGTGGTAGTATTTGTGCTCGATGCTACAAACAAAGTGGACCTGGACTTGAGGTGGTCCTTTCCGGGAACCTGGTTGTGGGACTAGTGTGGCGGGACGGACAACTTCAAAGTTGAAGTGATTTTCCTCGTGAGCGACTTCCAAATCCATGTATGAATATCAAGTGATTAATGAATGCGTTAACGAATAAAAATGGAGCTGGGTTTTCTCTTTTTCTTTTTCGTAATCAAAAAGCTAGATGGAGAGCTAAGGTTTATTTTCTTCGACAAAAGGAGTGTGTATATATATAGTCCTCTGACCAAGATAAACGGCAAACCCAAATCATGTAGGAAAAGAGTTTCCTTTTGGTCAAAGGTAAACTGTTTCCGTAACGTAAAGTTGTAAACCACGTATTTTTCAATTAAATTTGAGATATAATTTTTTTTTAAAGTAAAAGCTAATGCAGCTTCTCTGAGAAAGAACACATAGAATTGTACCAAATCATCATAGGCACGGTAGCCATTACCTAGCTAAAAACTCTCACACCTATCCTAATCATCACTAATTCACCCGTCTTCAGAACTTAGCCTAATGCAAAAAAAAAAAAAAGATACAAATTGATAATCACCCAAAGCTGAGTGGCTGACCTTCACCAAATATCAAGGAACTCTCACCCTCCTGAGTCTCATTCTTGGGCCTCTGTTCCTCCTTCCCTTTCTTCAACAACTTGGGCCTGGGCTTCACAGGCTTAAGATAACCCGCCTGCAAAGCCACCATGTCCCTCAAAACCCGAATAAGCTTGGTCTCAATCTCCAACCCATTGGGCTCGAGCACTCTCAGAGCCCTAGCCACGGCCTCCATGGTACTCACGCACCCACCAAACGGCTCCTTCCTCAGAATCAACTCCGAGTCGTAGATGCTCCCTCCCCTCACATCCTCATCCACATCCAAACTCACCCTCCTCGCGAATTTCGACAGGAACCCCTCGCTCGCCCTCACCATCTCCTTCGCGTGCTTCCACGTCGCGTCGAAAGCTACGACCACCGCCGGCGACTGGTCGGGGATCCGGAGACGGGATAAGCTGACGGACGGTGAGGATTTCGAGGGCGGGAAGAGGTAGATGGCGGAAGGTGATTGGTCGAGGAGCGGGGACAGGCCCGGCTTGAGGCGGCGGCTGACGATGGCGGTGGAGTTGGCCAGGCATTTTGTCAGGACCGGCGTGGTGGACAGCTTGTGCTGCGCCTCGTGAGGATGGTGGAGGATTATGATTTGCGTTTGGGTTGGGATGGGCTGGGCCGGGAGAGACTGGCAGAGGCAGACTGGGCTGGGCCGGTTACAGTCGCCGCAGATGGACCTCGGCCTCCGCGGCGGCGAAGAGGTGGCGTTGTAGGCGTTTTCGAAGCCGTCTTCTTCAGCTTCCATTTTCAATTAGCTCAGCTCAATCGGGATCCAGCTTTATAATTTAAGAGCTCCGAAAAACGACGTCGTTTGTAACATTTTGTTTTTATAAAACTACATGTCGTTTGGACCGATGGGGGAATATATAAACGGAAACGAGGCAGGGAAAGCGGCGAAAGAAGATGACGACCTCAAAATTGGAAGCGAGCACTACCACTGTGGACGCTTCGCAGTTCCAGCACACCCCTTTTTACTGGTAAATTGGCACAGTAAATCCAACCCTTTTTTTTTTTTTTTTTGGTGAATTGAATTGCTCAGCGATGAACCATACTAGTGATGTGGTTGATTGATTGGTTTTGTTGTAGTGAGGAGAATGTGTACTTGCTTTGCAAGGAATTGAGCAAAAGGGGAATCGCAGATGAAAAAAGCTCTGATCTTTTTGTGGTTTTGATTTCCAATGAAAAGAAACAGGCATGTCCCATTTTATTGCCTTTTCTTATTTTTCTTCTTTGTTTTTTGTTGGAGAACCCAAGTTTTGTACATCGTTGGTTAGATTTACTGTGTTGTTGTTGTTGTTGTGGGGAATAAAATTGTGTAGATACCATTGTGGCATCAAAAGGCGAGCAACCGAGCAGATGGAGTTGTTCTCTGGGATTATCACGTCATTTGCGTACAGAGAAAAGTTGGTGGAGGTGACTCACCCTCGCAGCATTTAGTGTGGGATTTGGATTCAACTCTTTCGTTTCCTTGTGCTTTAGCAACTTATGTCTCTGAAACCATCCGCCCCACATTTCAGACCTTCCCTGAATTCCAGAGGTATTCCATCGCTTGTATCTTTTTACTTGAGTTTTTGGGTTTAGCCAGTGAGTTTGTTAATCTTAAAGGGGGATTAGATGACAGTTTATTAACCTCACTCTTTACCTAATATGTATATGCTGATGGCTTTACTGGTATTGTGTGCTGCAGGTATTTCCGGATTGTGCATGCCCCAATATTCCTCTGTAACTTTGCATCTGATAGAAGGCACATGAAAGATTCTCTTGGTGAATGGCTTCATCAACCTCCTCTATATGAGCCGATTGTTTCTGAAGGTAAATGCCAAGTTCGTATTATATTTTTATTAGGTCTGGTACTGGTTAAATCAGGATCATTCAGAATACTTTGATTTGTAGATGCCACTTCTAACCGATTTATTCCAATACGCATCTGAGCAAACAGTCGAGTGCAAATGAGGTTCTTGATTGTGCTCAAGTCTCCATCACCTTGAGATTTCTGTCTCTTGGGTGAAAATGTTCCTCATTAACAATTTATGGTCTCTGAATATAGGTTCGTTGTTGCTTAAAAAAAGGGGGCAAAACTGATGCAATTTTTTTTTTTGGGGTATCAAGATGCTGTTCCCATTTAATTTGTTCGGGTAGTAAACTCAGATTAGATTAAATTGATCTGCCTATATAAGCTTCAAAATTTGTTTGAGCATCACTTTACCCCCAAATCGCGAAGAGGGAAGAGAACATGAAAAGAGTCAGTCGTTATCATAGCATTGTAGTATGGTCTCCTGGATTTCTGGTAATAAGTGGAAGAAGGATAAATATGCAAGTGGAAGAAGGAAAACTGAGTCCAGGACCTCAGGATGTTGCCAAGTTCATGCTTCATATAGCGCAGTGGTCTGATATTTATCTATTATAATCGAATAAATTTTTAAAAGTTGCCTTTTGAGCTAGAGCTGTTTGCTTAATAACTGTTATTTCATTTTCCTTAACCCGTTTTTCAGTAGTTGAATAGTTTTGAACTATGCACAACCCAAGTGAATTATGATGTTATTATCTGGCATTATCATGCAAGGAAAAGGCCAACCACTTAATCAGGCATATAAACTGGACTATTAAGAAAATATACACCTCATTTTGGACCTTTCTTTATACCAGATGTCTTCCATTTCCTTCTATCTTTTTGGTAGCGTGACTCTGGCTCAGGTTTTTGACTGTGTGTGTGTGGCATGTTTATGTCTTGGAAACAATCCAGCCACAAACGTGAACTTATCCCAAATCAAGACAGAAGCCTATTAGTAAGTGGTCGTGTGATGTATCCCAAGTGAATAGGAAACAGAGAGAAGTAAGACATTAATTTGAGGTGGAGTCTTTTCCCTGCGACATGGCTTGGGATTTGTGGAGTTGGTGGTGGTGCAGGTCCCAAGCCGAGGTTGCTGTGGGTTGGTGCAGTGGTGGCATTGCAAATGTGCATGTAGCTGAAATGGGCCATCAGACTAGAACAGAAACTATGAACATAACTAGCTCGTAAGTATGGGCATCTAGAGTTAAGCTTAGGGTTCGAAGAGTACTGAGATAATCAGATGATATGGAGGCTAGAGTTATCTTGGGTATTGTAGCTACTGTTTGTTTACTTACAAGACAGAATGAAATTGACTCTATACTTGTAAGTAAGGATAATTAGATAACTCCTATTTAAGGCCGACAGCTCCTAGTTTCATTCATGTAGCATGGCAACCTCCTGCTGCAGAGTGGACCAAAGTTAACACCGAAGGGTCATTTGGAGACTTGGAGATGGGGGGATTTTCAAAAATACAAATGGTGCTTTTGCTTTCAAGGTGCTTGTCCCAAGTCTGGTGGATGCAGAGATCAAGTGTAGATTTTGTTTTCTGTTTTGGATCTTAAAGCTTGTGCTTCATCGTCTGTTTGGCTACATGCAGTTAGATACCGCATCTACTCAAATCCAATGTCTTTAATACTTTGAAGATTATTCTGGTTTCAATTTCTGCCATAGTTGGAAAATGGATTTCTCACTGGTACAGGTTCATGCGAAAGCTCATGCTTCTTATAGATTAGTGTTATATCTATTTATTTTATAGGACAGTTTGCTTCTTATATATCTTGTATGAAGTATGAACTATAGCATAATTTTGCCGATCCTCCTCCTTTCCATTCTCAGTAGCTTTGAGGTAGAGTTGAACTTCTTATAGCTGTTTGTTACATGGACAACCTAAGGCAATGGTAATGCCAGAGGCAAGCCTAGATAGCCAAAAGTGGTTTTGACAGTGTTGGCTTAAATAGACAGAAATTTCATGCGGACACTGGTACGAGTTTTTGCTACAGAAAATTGGTAGTCTCTATAAAGGCTTGGAAGTAAATGCTTTAAGAACACTTGCATTTTAATGGAATAGTGCTGTAAAAGCTTTTACAGGTACATTCCCAGATTCTTACTTGAAGCTGGTATCCTTTATTTTGCAGATGGAACTGTACATAACCTGAATGAATACCTTGACATCAGGGCTATAGATGTTGTGAAGGAGACAGGTCATGATATGACCGATCCAGTTTTTACCCAAAAGCTTGGTGTAGTTGTCGGTGAAAATCAACTGGAGGAATTCTTTTCCCAAATTTCTTGATGTACACCGACATTCTCTTATCAGCTGCACACAGCATATATAACCATTCTTTTCTGTTTTCTGGGTTGAGTCTTTTGTAGAATCACATGTTGGGGCAGTTCATTCCAGTAGTGTTTCTGAGAAATGAAATTTTATTTCAATATTTAAAAATAGTGCATTTTCAATTTCAATGATTGGAGAGTTTTTGTTCACTACTCCTGCTTTCACCATCTCCTTGTCCTGAAAAGAAATGTGTGGTCAAATTAGATATTATTGAGTGGTATTGTATAATTGGTTCTTGCAGTGATTTGGTATAAAATTTGTTCTTGATTTGTGACATTGACAACGAGATGTCCGAGAGCATTCGTTCCACCCCATTTTGCTGAATCCAGATGCTTGTTTTTGATAAATTTTTGGGAAACTGCACTTGCACTTTACCAGGTCCCGGCTCTTTTTCTTGGCAACAGGTCTTGGCTTATTTGATTGATCCAGCAGAACTGCAAAACTAGTTGTTTGATTATCATAGGTGATGGGAGTTGGGAACAGCCCTTATGGTTGTTGTAAAGGAGACCTAGTTTGGTTATGTTGGGGGATCATCTTGTAAGTGTCGGGTCACTTGTACCTTTGGTGTGTAGGAGAATATTTAGGCCTTTAGGGTTTTCACTTGTAAAAAAAAAAAAGAAAAAAAAAAAAAGAAAGTTGCTCAACACATAATTTCAGGCGTGTTCCAGTTAAGCCGGTTATACTGCCTTGATGATCGGGTGATAGTGAAAAAGGTCATATACTATTCAATTCAACTTCAAGTTCTATGTGTTGATGCTGTCATTTTCTTACTAGGATCGTTTTCTACACAATATTTATCTACCGACTACCCGGCTGTATCTAAAACTAAAAGTCTAAAACTGCTTGCAAAAGGATTTTAATCCACAAGAAAGAGCCAGTAAAGCCAACTTTATAAGAGAGAAAATTGAATGAGTTAACACAAGAAGCCAAGAAAACTATGCCAGTTAAGATGACAAAAGCTATGCATTCTTGAAAGAGACATCCTTGAGACTCAATAGTCAGACCTCATCCCAAAGAAACAAAATGCCCTAACCATTTGGTCTGTGGAAAATAGATGTAATTATGGTACATTTTATGATATATGTAAGATTATTAGAGAAATTTGGGTTGGGCTGCAGCTCAGACGGTCTTCTACATGGATCCGCTCCTAATTGTGACCCTGAAAATATTTAGGTTCGTTGGAGCTATTTTGTTTTTTATTTTTAGTTGTTTCTTTTATTTGGTCATTCATATGCCTTTTAACTTTTTTTTTTTTTTTTTGGTATTTGAAATTGTTTATACTTTTAATTCATATGCTTTTTTACCTTAATTTTTTTTGGTATTTGACACCCAATTTTTTTTTTAAAATTTTTTATTCTATATGGTTTTTTATTACTTTAAGGTTATATTTTTACTTTTTAGTAGTTATTTGCAGAAAAAAATAAAATTATATTTTAAGTTTCATGTGAGGCATCATTTCAATTATTTGTCTCAGTCCTTTCAAAAGTCAGGACCGGCCCTGTGTCCATGGTTGTATGCTAAGTGGGGCATAGATATGGGGAAACAAAACAAAATTAGGTGATCAACAAAACAATTCTAGTTCAGGGACCAAAATTCCTTGCAAGTGTATATCTGGGTCATTTATAACCATGCATGAGCTACTATAATTAATATTATCCTGAATTTGTCTTCCAGGTCCGGAATCTACTTGGTTAAAACTTGAAGATATCAACCGAGGAAGTAGAGGCTTAAGTCTTAGTTATTAACCATGATTTTGAACCGACCGAATTAGACGCACACTTTAGCTCTGAGCACAATGCGAGTGGTATTCAACGTCTGTGGTGCAGTAGTAGTGCCAATGCTTTGATAGCATCACAAGGACAATAACAATTCATGGGTTTTCTAATTGCCCCAACTAAGTAGTTTACATGAATTCACACAATAATAAACCCAATAGCTGATAGTGGGACATCAATAATTAAGATTGATGACCTATGTAAACCTTAGAGTAATCAAAAGAGAAGAGGCCAGAACTCTAGGTTTTGCGAGCAACATGAGGATTCAGGTTGGATGACTAATAATTACTGTTTGCAATTTCTCTGTTAAGTTACCTGGTTTGTTTTGTTAAAATTCTATTCATCATATACTTGCCAGCCAATGCAATTTATACTTCAATAGAACGGAAGGAACCATGCATGCATTTTGTCGAATAAGTCACATAAAGATGTCAAGGTACATTAACTGGTAGAATAACACTTCTGATGGCATGTAGGCAGTAAAAGTGTTGCTGCCTGACGACATTTTATGTATTTAGAGTGACTATAAGATTGTAAGACTGAACTTCTTTCATTACGTGAGATTTCAGTGGTGGAATTTGCATATGAGATGCTAACAATGATTTTACACTATGCTTTAGGAGGAATGTTGATCGACTTTCCCACTGCGATCAACATTGAATCCCATAAACTTGTATCTGCAATTGATCATCAATTTATGTCAATTAATCTGTCGTTGATGACGACAACATTGTTCTTGAATCATCCTCATGAGCATCCTTGTCATCTGGGATTTGTTGCGAGTATAAGAAAGGCTTTGGAGGCATTTGTAGGCTCTCAATCTCTCCTTCAAGCATCTCTACCACTTTATTCATAGAAGGGCGTTCACTAGGCTTCATTTGTATGCACCACAATGCAACTATGATCATCTTCTTTATGATTTTCATTTCTTCCTCTGTGGCATCTCCTATTTCTATGTCTTTTCCTTCAGTTAATTGTTCAGAAACCCATGTAGGAAAATACATTTGGCTACACTCGCTTGAATCCTCAACAGTAGGATCCAAATTCTTCCTTCTACCAGCCATTTCCATCAACAACATGCCAAAACTGTATACATCGGCTTTGTATGAAATGCCTCCGATGTTTCTATAGAATAGTTCAGGAGCTATGTATCCTATGGTACCTCTTGCTGCTGTCATAGGCACCGTGCTATTATCCAATGGGTTTAGCCTTGCTAACCCAAAATCAGAAACCTTTGGTATGAAATTATCGTCTAGAAGAATATTGTGAGGCTTGATGTCGAAGTGTAAAATTTGCATGTCACATCCCCGGTGTAGATAATCAATACCACGGGCTACACCAAGCGCGATTTCGAATATTTTTTCACTACTCAAGGAGATGACTCCTTGTTGAGAAAAGATATATTTTTCAAGAGAGCCATTGGGCATGAAATCATATATAAGAGCACGATTTGATCCCTCGACACAGAATCCAATAAGTTGAACCACATTAACATGGTGAATCCTTCCAATGGTAGCGACTTCGTTGATAAAATCTTGCCCATTAGCTCTGAATTTACCCAACATCTTGATGGCTACAAGATGGCCACTACGGAGCTTTGCCTTGTAAACTGTACCGTAGCCTCCTTCACCAAGTTTATCCTTGAAACCTCTTGCCATCTTCTTGATGTCTACGTAAGAGTACCTCACCGGCATGAGATTGTTGTTACTGTGCAGAAAGTCTTCTATGTTCTCATACATAGACAAGTGCCTCCTTCGGCATTTGTAGATTAGTAATGCAATCACAATGGGAAAGCCAAATAATAGCTTTACTGCTTGGAATAGTACTGCGGTTCACAAAAAGGAATCAATAGATAGCTAGATATAGTGATATACTAATAAATGCTTTTATATAGAATGGTTTTGTAATCCATATCTTACCAAAGTAAATCATTGCACTAAGAATGAGTCGAATGATGAATTGATCCCAATAGTAAAGATAATTTACGATAAGAATGATCTCTGCAAGAGAAGTGAAAACAATAGATCAAATTAGTAAAGTGGTTTGATGAGAAACTGAGAAAGCAACATAAAGTTCTCTATAATCTGGCCTGTAAGAGGGTAGAGAGCACTTGCCTATTTTACTGTGTATTGTTCTGTACCAGGGTCCTAAATGGATGAAGAAAACAATAAGATTAGCATGCACACACTTGATAATATATTATACTACAACTCAGTTGATTAATCTTTTACTAAAAAGAGAAAATTGTGCATATTGACGTAAACAAAACAAAGAAAAACAACCATCGACACCAAATTTTATGCAGCACCAACTTCTCTATACCTATCCTATTTGATATACACAGAGTATTCAAGAGAAAATTGCTCAGGGAGAAATTCCTGAAAGATTGATCATGTTCAGCTAATTAGGCTAACAACAACAGCTACCCTTTCTCCCCTCGTCCACTACGTTTCTTCTTTTGAACTAATTTGGTGATTCTAACTGTTATATATTAATTAATGTTTGGATCCCAAACAAGAAACAGTAATACCTTTTGATACCCAGCAGCTGTAAATTTCGGTTTTGTTCAGGTTTTGATACCTCTGGCACATCTCATCTTTTCCACATGTTCCACATCCATAATTATACCATGAAAGTTCAAAGCCATGAGCTAACTCATCATATAAGCCTTCACAGGACAACGTGGGATTTTCAGTTATTGACACCGACGCCAAAACCATCAGTGTTATTTTGCAGGAGTCCACCAAAGTGACTGGCCTTATGAAGCCAATTATGAAGTATGAATTAGAATCCATTCTTAAACTACTCTTGTTCATGATGCATGAAGTAGTTTCAACAAAGAGAGGAGAATTCACTGGATTTGCACAGCTCAGAAAAATGATTGGAACTGATAATAGTTCTGCATATCCGTATTGAGGATGGCTGTAGGAATCTGTAGCACTAAAGTTGAAGCTGGTTAACGAGTGAAGAGGGTTGGAGAAGTTGTAGTTGATATTCTGAACACCAGCATCCACAAGTCGGATTGTGAAGTTATCGTAATTGATTTCCTGCACGTAATACTTCCCCGAGTACAAGTATAATATTGTAATATTTGTCTCACAAGATAGTTCATACCTTTTGTTTCCACAGTCTTGAGGGTCTCCTTGTAATCGAAATGGAGGGGCTATGTTAATATTACCACAAGAAAAGGCACAATTATAATTATGATCTTTAGCAGCACTTGAAGTTTGCGAACCAACAAACGATGGACGAAGAAGGGTAAGGGTTGTGTAAGCAGCAAAGAGGAGAAATCCTCTAGACATGGTCAGAGAGGTGGAGGAAAGACTAGGAAGGGAGACACTTCCAATTTGAATTATAACTTTGGCAAAGTTAGAAAATTCAATTGAGATGAATGCTAAATGGGTTTCTAGCCACAAAATATATAATGTTTGTGTGTGGAGGTGAGAATTATACTGCTAAATAGTTCTCAGACCATAGTTTAGAGTGTGAACCCCTCTAGCATTACTCGATCAGTCAATGAAAATGACTACTTGGAGCTCCTTTGAATATCAAGCTCATCTGCTCAATCAACCAAAAGGGTCACACTCAAGAGACTGAGTCAAATGATTCATTTCCTGCAACAATCATAGCCATGTTCTCATATATAATATCTAGAATGGAGTCAAACTGCATGCTGCAACATTCAGTTTTCCGATACTGAAAATGCTTCTCAATTTCCTATGGTGGTTGCTCATAGTAATAGAACTGGTACATGGTGGAGAAGGCCTTGAAAATTGCATCGAAAAGAGGTGTAAACACCATGGCCCAACTATCCGATTTCCCTTTCGAATTAAAGGTAGGCAGCCAAATCACTGTTGTTATGAAGGCTTTGACATATCATGCACCAATGACAAGCAGACTGTTCTGGAGGTCATGCCATTGTTGGAGAGCAAGTTCTTTGTCAAAAACATCAACTATGCATCTCAGGAAATTGAAATATATTACCAGATTGATTGCCCTCCTCAACAGGTTTTTGACCTCATCAGTTTATTGTCTTCTTCCCCATTCAAATTTGTAGAGGGCGGACGGAACTATACATTATTCAGCTGTCCATCATCGAAAGAACTAGACGAATATAGACGATCTCAGGGTCCTTATTGTGTGGCGAAACTGGGGCCTTGCAACCATGGCAGCAATCCTATAGGCAACCAGTTTTACACTGTTCGTGATGATTATTGCAAGGTTGACAGTCTGCCCCTAGTGTCTTGTACTAAGGTGCATGACTACTACACATCATCATCAGTACCAGACATGTCCACAGGAAGCAGGCACAATGTTCTTAAGCTGCAATGGTCCAAGCCATCATGTCAACATTGCGAAGAGATGGGAAAGACATGTAGACTGAAGAGTGAGCAATTCACACCTATCCAGACTGAAACTACTGAATGTTTAGATGTGCCCAAAGGTATCATTACTCTAAACTCAGAAATCTACTTCCTCAAAACTAAAAAAATACTTTCTGCAAACAACCATAGGACACCAAACTGTTTCATTCCTACTTTTCCCAACTACTTGTTTTTGCATTGACAAAGCTATTTAATTTGTAGAAATAAGCATATATTCAACAAATTTAACCAAACAGTAATTCAGGATAATATTGATTATATTAGCATATGAACTTAGTTGATTGACTTGATTCACTTGTAATTTTTACAGGTCATCGTAGCCGTGCAACCCTGAAGATATTAGGTGCCTTCCAAAAGCTAGTCTAATAATATTTTCCTGCATGTATCTACTATTTTTTATTTTATTTATAAAAACTTATTTTTGGTTTCCATATCTGCAGGTACTTTCTCACCTTCTGTGATTCTCATAGTCACAGGAGCTGTCATTTACTATATCTATAGCTCTAAGAAAACAGAAGATGAAAATCAGCTGAGAATTGAAAGATTTTTGGATGACTACAGAGCTCTCAAGCCAAGTAGATACTCCTATGCTGACATTAAGAGGATAACAAATAAATTTGAGGACAAGTTGGGCCAAGGGGCCTATGGAACAGTGTACAAAGGAAAGCTTTCTTCTGAATTATTTGTTGCTGTGAAAATCCTCAACAATTCAAATGAAAAGGGTGGAGATTTTATAAATGAGGTAGGAACAATGGGTCGAATCCACCATGTCAATGTGGTTTGCTTGGTTGGCTTTTGTGCCGATGGATATATACGAGCTCTCATTTATGAATTCTTACCAAATGGTTCATTGCAGAATTTCTTATCACCAGCAGATCGTAAGAACTCTTTCCTTGGTTGGGATAGGTTGCAAGATATTGCTTTAGGTGTAGCCAAGGGAATTGAATATCTTCACCAAGGGTGTGATCAAAGAATCCTCCATTTTGATATCAAACCCCATAATGTTTTGCTAGAGGAGGACTTCACCCCAAAAGTTTCTGATTTTGGTCTAGCCAAGTTATGTTCTAAGGATCAAAGCGCAATATCCATGACTACAGCCAGAGGGACCATGGGCTACATAGCGCCTGAAGTGTTCTCTAGGAACTTTGGTAACGTGTCCTATAAGTCAGATGTCTATAGTTTTGGAACATTGTTGCTGGAAATGGTTGGGGGTAGAAAAAATTTTAAAGTCACTGAGGACTCCACCAGCGAAGTCTACTTCCCAGAGTGGATCTATAACCTCTTAGAAGAAGGGAACGACCTACGAATCCATATTGAGGACGAAGGAGACAGTAAAATTGCTAGGAAGCTTGCAATCGTGGGTCTATGGTGCATCCAATGGCACCCAGTAGATCGTCCGCCCATGAAACTCGTAGTTCAAATGTTGGAAAGAGAAGGTGACAATCTAACCATGCCTCCTAATCCTTTTGCCTCTACTTCAAACTGAACCAGCTAGAAACTCGTCCGCCCATGAAACTCGTAGTTCAAATGTTGGAAAGAGAAGGTGACAATCTAACCATGCCTCCTAATCCTTTTGCCTCTACTTCAAACTGAACCAGCTAGAATGCACTATGGTATCTATGCCTGCAAGATGGTCACACTTATGACTGCAACTTTTACCAGAAATACTGTTATAACAGTCTAGTTGTGGTCTTAAATGTTGTTTAGGGAAACTGCTAATTAAGTAATTATTAGCAATTACTACCATATCTCTTGAAGCAATTGCAGATTCTTACTATCTTCAATAAAAAGTACTCTGTTTTTCTTTTTGTTGCTCAAAAAAAAAAAAAAACTCTAAACCTAATGTTTTCCCTATAGCTCGCTCCAGTACCAGTTAGGCTATCTACGAAATGGCGCTTTGGTTCATAGATAAGTGGGGAAAGCTGTCTACAGAACTCAAGTACAGAAACAGCTAATTCCAAGTGAATCTGATAAGTCCCTAGTGTAGATTAAAAACATATATGAAACGAAACCCCATATCTTTATAACCATGAAATTCCAAGAACATGTTAGTTACATATGCACGCAACGAAAGAATATCTAATAAAAGTCACCAAGAAAAAAAATTAGTGAAGTAACATCTTCAAATAGTAAAGTAACAAATCATTACCTTTGAGCTTGACAAGAGTGAAATTTCTATAATTTCACAGCTGAATATTCTTTGCAACAAGCCATTTGAGACTTTTGGATAAGCAACGCCAATTATTCTTTAAAGGGAAAAAGATCACAACTAAAAATGGTGCGTGATGCTTATTATTTTCATGTTCTGTTATATTTAAAGGCAATCGTGAAAGACTAGGACTAAAATATGGTATATGTGCAAGAATTATTATGCCAGCAAATTTCTTTAGAATAAAGAGTTCTGCCAACCAAAAGCTTATAATAAAATTACTGAACTGGTGAGCTTGACTATGAAGTATGAACAACATCAAGTGATAATAGTATATGGACGAATCAGTTGTTGAAGAGTAGATAGAGATGCACAAAGGTCATAAACAGTTTGGTTCTTGTCTAATCCATCTTCATATATTGACATTTTTCTCACATGTATATATAAATCATAACTGCTTCTCGATCGAAGTCACATTCGTTCAATAATTTATGTGAAGCTGTTGCTACTTACATGGTTTGAAGATTCAAAGTCTTTCCAAAGAAAATATGAATAAATGTCTATAAAAGATTTCCCTGATGCTGACTTCAAAATGTTTTAGTATAAGCTAAGGAAAGGTTTTCCCACACGGGTCTGTATGGATGAACTATTTTCTCTTTGGAAGGTATGATCATATATGGGTGAGAAATTCATGCACGCCACCGATGAGACTGAGTCTTAGGGTGTTACTGCTCAAATCCGGAGAGGGTCTGCTCAGAGGTACTAAGTAGCTGGCAGGGCCAGGTGCTCGGTTACTCAGGTGAGGTAAATGGCCACTAACTGTCAATGTTGACAAAGTAACAGCACGTAAAAAATGAATGCGTATCATTATATACAACTAATTGAGTTGTCCTTCTTTTCATGTATGATGTGGGACTGTTGCTCCTAAGTAGCTCTGGAGACCTTCTAGGAAAGGGTTTTGTGCAGGCACATGGGAGTGCACCCGGGTTGGTTGACTTGGTTGTGGTTTGCACACTCTTCTGTATATGCTTAAACAATGACCGATCCTCTTCTATTCAGGCAACTTGGAGATCCTTCCTATTTGTCATGGTACAGAAGACCCAAGAAGGCACTAAGCGTGCTGAACTACTCATATGAACTGCCTAGAGCATTTCCTGATGGCCTAATTTATTGTGTGTATTAATGTTATCATCAATATGGGCAGTACATATGACTCCTAAAAGCATTTTGGTCGTTTGGAGTATTATTTATTTTTTGCTCCAGATTGTTGAGAGCACAACATTATGAACTTTTATGTATAATTTCATAAATGTATTGACTAGAAACAGTGCCCGCACGTTGCTGCGGGTTTTATAGTTAATCGATCTAGTTGTAGTAAAGCATTTTAACTAGGTTGTTTTTGACAAAAAACACAAATGCATCTATGTTGGTAACAAAATATTGTTATCCTAGTAGCAGTATATAGCAGTTGATCCACATTGGTTACAAAACTAGTCAATGTCTACATGTCTATACGCTTTTTTTTTAAGCTCCTTTCTTTGGGATTCACTCTCACCCAACCTTTTCTTAAGATCATTCTTTAGATCTCAGATTTGAAAAGGCTTCTTTCCTTAAGGTCTTTTCAAGATGTTACCGTACACTGATCAACTCATCATGATTATTTTTCTCCTTGCGAATAAGTGTACAGTAAATCACGTACTTCTGCCGACTCTTCTTCGATCTTCTTGTTTAACTTATTCAGAACTATATTCATTTTTCATGCTGGAGATCACACTTCCTACCAAGCTTCTTATTATGTTCCTGCACTGCAAGTCAATCACCAAAAAACTAAAGCTCCAAAAACTCTCTGATTTATCAAAATCTCACAGGTTTTGTTTTGGTTGGGGGGAGGAACATTTTCTAAATGTTTACCAAGGATAATTGCTAAGAGCATCTAAGCCATTATATTACCCAACAAATAAAAGATATTTTAACTGAATTTTGAGTGAGACGAATAACAATGCCAAAGTTTTGTTTTTAGTCTCACTCTTTTGAAGCAGTTCATTAAAAAGAATGTCAAAATTATAACCTAGCAAGTCTTACAATTGCTTTGGCAGCTCGCTGCATTTCTCCACAGTTGCCAGCTCCTGAATATATTGCTTGTTCTGCTCTAAAAACTGCTTGTAGCAGGTAGTTCCATGCTTGGACACAAATTGAGTTGCTTGGCAAGCCTTAGATTACAACTGATGCCTAACCTTGGTGACAAAGATGATCTTAGATTCACTCTTGCAGAGGCAGCAATGGGAGTCTCCACAGATGAAACGGAGCCGAAAAATGCAGGTAGAGCAGACCTCTCGATGGCCAGGGCCCAGCCCACTGAAGTGTCTCCGCACAGACAGCACAGGTATCATCCATTGTTTTTCTTCTCTTTTCTGCCAAAAAGTATATATTGGTGTCAAAAAATATAACCCACACAGTAAAAAGCATCACCCGTAATATCTATGGCTTAACTGAATCACTTTATAGAATCTAAAACCCCTCACAGTTATTTATGTTCTCCTACAAGTCTATACATTTGAGGCTAAAACCCAAACTCATTATTCTGACTTCAAAATGGCTACAGAATGGTCTAAGCTTAGCAAAAACACATTGTCGAAACCTCTTGCACAAATTGCTTATCTCCCATGTATGAAGCAGTAATGCATTTGTATACAAACATAGCCAAAACAAAACCCACTAATCCCAAACCCCTATTTAAGGGTACATTTCATTTTAAGCAAAAGCCAGCAAAATTACAACTCTTTCACCTCCGCGTCCCTGTCCCATACACATTACCTGCTACACACCTGTGGTAACGCAACCAAAGGTACATTTCATTTCAAGCAAAACCTAGAAATCTACTTCCAATGAGAATCAAACAGAGCAGAACCAACAGAGAAGCTTTCGTTGATCTGAGCCCAAAGAAAGTTAAATGGCGCGTGTTGCATGTCTGACATTAAGCAGCAATGGCCAGACTTGCAACGTTGGGGCTTTTGTAAATCTGAGCTTTGCAGTTCCATTTATGGTCTTGGAAATCAAAGAAGTTAGCGATGGCAGTGAAGATGCCTAAACGCCTCTTTATATTTCCTAAAAAAGAAATATATATATATATATATATAAAAAAAAACTGCTTTAGAAACTACACCTTTTTTGAAGATCACATTCAGCACATACAAATGAGATGGTTTCTAGAGATAGAAGAAAATGAATTTTTATTTTTGGCAGATAAGCACCTTCAAAATAATTTCTTAAGAAAAACCCACACCGTAATTTGACTAATTTCCTATAAATTCTTCACCAAAATCAAATTCACCCTAATATCAAAAACAAATAATTAACCCTAAGCTTCTGGAGGTGATCCAGAATAGAGATGATCAATTCGAAAGTGGAGGTGATCCAACAACAAAATTTCATCACCATCATCACTACTGTTTCCCCAAAACGAAATGAACATCATCACTACGCGTTGAAGTAGTCCTAGATACAGGACATAAATAGCTATCATAATAAAGCATTGCATGTTTTGTTAGTGCCATCCATGGTGTGGTGTACTGTTTAACATATGTAACTATCTCGCTTAGTTTATATAATGCTGCGAGATCTTCTGTTGGAGCAGTAGCAATGAATACAGGCTACTACAATCTATACTACAGTAGTAGCCAAATAATTTATCTAAAAATAGAGATGATTTCATAAAGTATATCCATTCATATAAGAACAGAAGCAAATCAAAGAACAACAAACAGGAACAATTTGAGCTTTACCTCCAAGTGATACACAAATATTTCAGTTCAGGAGTGTAAACAGCTTTTGACCAATTCTTTTTAACATAATATAGGAGTCCCCTTGTTTGATCAATAACCTTCCACATGAGAAAACCGAATTGAAATTCTCATGCTCTTGGTTCTCGATGTACTCTTCCTAATGTACATGCATTATAGGAAGCCTAGTCAACCTTCTGGCAGACACAGAATTGAAGGCAAAGGAAACTTACAGTGACATAGAAGATTGAGAAAAAGGCAATAATCTTATATCTTCCAAATAGGCATCAGCCAAAAATGCTCCAAGTAAGGGAGTGAGATAACATGTTCCACTCCAATTTGAGTTGCTTTAGCACTGCTTTGGTGCAGATGTTGCTTGAAATAAATGACCAGATTTGAGCTCATCCCATAGTATGCCAATATGTCACAGCATTCATTCACTATTAAAAAATGAAACGCAAAAATCAAATCAGTATACACCTCACATCTGATTTATATCCACTAGTTCTATTTTAGAAATCTTATTAAAACAGTACCTAAGATAAAAAGGCAGGCTTTCTAGGTTTCTGCGACTTTTTTATTAGCTGGGTTTCCATTGTAATCCACTGTCCCATCTTTGGTGTATGCATCATGGACAATTAGAGAACTAGCTAAAAGCTTCAAAGAGCTAAATGGAGGAAAAGAACAGAGAGATGAGAACCTGTAACTTTGAGGCTATGGGATGTTGTAAGAACTGGGCTGAATATACTGCTGCCTGCGGTGCTCGGCTTCTGAGCCCGAAGAATCAGAATCATTCCCATCTTCTATGCTTTTGTTGTGCTTCTCCTTATCATCTTCTTCTTCACTATAAATGTAAAATTGAGATCTGACACCGAGTTCTTCATCTCCTTATTCAAATCTTCCTCTCAAATGCTTACCCTTCTGCAAAACACACCCACAAACCAATCACAGCTTTCTTTGAATTTATAGGCTCAAATATCAGACTTGAAAATAAAGTTAGGCTTATTACAGATTGCTTTGTTTGACAGAACACAAAATTGTACCAAAAACAGAAAAGTATTCAAATTGCCAGCTAACTCAGTAAGTTTATATGGCACTAATACAGCTTCAGACTAAAATCACATAAAGGGGAACCAAAAAAAAAAAGGAGACCAAAACTGTGAAAATTGCATACCATGAAAGAAAAGACCAAGCATTTTTAAGGGAATTGGAATTAGAATATATTCATACTGTTAGAGACACACTGAAACCATGACAAGCCCTAAAACTCTTCTGGCTTTTGGGATTATAAAGCTGCAAACTTGAAAATCAGCTCCAACCTTAAAACTGAATCAAACATAGAAATCTTTCACATAAGCAACAATTTTCTTCAATAGGAAAATACATTAAAATAGACTTGTGTATAATGTACAGTTTCACTTATGTTCCAATATACCTATGAAATATGACTAAAGGCAATTAAACCCAATTCACCACGTTAAGGCAATTAAACCTTCCAATTAGTCTGCACCATAATACTTTACATGTGAATCAAAAGCCACAGCAAACCACGACTCTTGGCTGCTCTCCACTCTGTCATTCCCATTCCATCTGTGTAAAGCAATTGGAATAAGTCAATCAAATCGTCTATCATTTCCAAAAGTAATGCATCTAAAATTACAAAACCAAGCTAATTGCTTAATTACAGTGATTATTCTCACAGACCAGAATCGCAGGCAAATCCCAAAGTGCAGAGATATTAAGCGCCTCAAACAGTGTCCCTGATTTGCAGCACCGTCTCCATAAAGCGCAAACGTCACCGTTTTGTCCTTAGAGTACATTTGTGCAAAAGCCAAGCCACATCCGAGCTACCTGAGCTCCGATGATGCCGTGGCCCCTTGATTGAATTCACTTCTTAAACTGAAAGTATGCTTTGCTTATAAGTTGAACTGAAAGGAGCTAACTTCCAGGGTGCAGAAGGAATGTGTATTTCCTGAAAAAATACAGCGACTTCTTATAACTTATAATTTAAACTAAAAGGAGCTGACTTCCAGGGTGCATATAAGCAATTATCAGCATGCAAAGTATCAGTTTATATGAAAGTATGCTTTGCATACAAGTTACTTTCACTTCTTAAACAGAAACTATAAGACAAAGTATGCTTTTAAATGAAGAAATATCACATGCTTTAATTGATTCACTTCTTATATATATTTTGTCTGATAGTTAATCAGTTCTATCTTCCAGGGTGCAAAAGGAATGTGTATTTTCCTAAAAAAAAGCATGCACCATAATCGAATTTATTAACTGGATAACAAATCAACTTAACTTATGTTCCAGATAACTGAAGATTGTAATGGAAAGTTTTTGAAGGTACAAATCGAGCTATAAATCCAGGTTTCAAATGTCTTCCTAAATGACAACATCAGTGAAAAAATAATAATAATAAAACCCAGAAAGAATCAAAACCATAATTGATCCTGAAAAATTACCAGCTGAGGACGTTCGCGCCCTTTTTCAAAGTAAATTCACTGAATGAGCCGATGTTGCCAGCTCTATCTCAGTACTTTGCTGATCAGAAAGCTTTTTGGAACAAAGTGAGCAATCCAAAACAAAACCAGCCCCTAAAACCTCCCCAAGCTGCACCATAAGGCAGTCACAAAACAATATGCCTGCAGAATCTGAGAAAAAAAAAAAACAGAGGAAAACCAGCCCTGAAAAATCTTGGAATTTTGAATAGCTCCCGCACTTTTAAGCTTGAAGTCTAAAGATTGTTTTCAAGTGTCAGCTACAAACCTCTCGGTCTCTGAAAGAATACATCTGAATGCATGGCATTCTTGTCGGAACTCTGAAGTGGACGGGTACGGTTGGTCAATATCCATCCTGTTGGCATACTAGGTGAACTGCTGTCATTCCAGCTTCAGGCTCAAGGGCTTGATTGGTCTGATATACAATGCTTGTTTTCTCAGCTGACTAGTCGATGAGTTTGGACAATGGCAATGGAAGATATTGGGTTGTGCATATTGCCCCTGAAGTATGGCTCAATGATAATGAAGGCATAATTGGATTGTGTAATAAACACAATATGATAATGGCAGTGCAGATAAAAGCAATAGATAATGGGAGTCCAGACTAAAGAAGAAAAATAATTGGGGCAGAGTTCTCTTCAAATCATAATTCTATTACCAGTAATCACTGCAAGAGCAAAGGCCCTGACTAAAGAAATGGAACCTGTTGTTATCTCGAACAATAATTTCCCTGTCGTATATCCTTGATACTAATTTGGCAAAAGAGTGACAATCAGAACAAATTCTCAAATTCTTCACCACGCGAATTGGCACTCCTTGCCTACCTATAAGCCCAAAAGCTATGGCCAGTTTCTCACAATGTGGACTGAGCAAGTACTCTTTCTCCTTCTCATCAACATCAAGCAGGACATTGTCCAGATCAGGAACGTGACCAGCATCTCTGAGTCTGCTGTTTATTTCTTGCAACATCAACACAATGTGGCTCTTCTCTGTGCGTGTATCAGTATCACCACCGGAGGTAAACTCATGAATTACTCCATTAACTTCAATGGAACTGGATCCGGGTTCCTTCTGAATCCCTTTCTCTTTCAATTGTAGCCTCACTTTTGCAACGTCTGCCCATTTCCCAGCTGATGCATATATGTTTGAGAGAAGCACATGAATACCAGTTCAGCGGCATATGCTGCCATTTCGACCTTTTTGTGGGTTCGACAAGCAGCCAAGAGAGTACCCCAAATGACATCATTGGGTTCCATTGGCATGCACTTTATGAGATCAACAGCTTCTTCCAAGAGCCCAGCTCGGCCTAATAGATCGACCATGCAACCATAACGAACGATATGAGGCGAAATGCCATGGACCGACTGCATTGACATGAAAATGTTCCGCCCTTGTTCCGAAAGACCAACATGGCTGCACGCTGTTAGTACTGCCACAAAGACTACTACATCTGGTTCCAACCCTTGCTTAAGCATGTCATTGAAAAGTTCTAGAGCTCGTTTCCCATTTCCCTCCATGGCCATTGCTCCAATGGCTGCAGTCCAAGCAGAAACATCTCTCCTTGCCATTGTATTGAACACCTTCATTGCATTTTGAGGATCACCACATTTAGCAAACACGTCAACTAAGGCTGTCCCAAGCCGCGTATCACAGTTGATTTTGTTTTTTTTCAATATAAGCATGAGTCATCAAGAGCTCCTAAATATCCGCAGGCAGATGCAACCTCCACCACGATAACCCTATCTCCTTTTATTCCCTCGGTCTGCATCACATGGAAAAGTTCAATTGCTTCCTCAAATTTGCTCTCTTGGACAAGAGCACCAATCATAGTGTTCCAAGAGATGAGATACTCTTAGGCATCTCATTGAAAATTCCCCAAGCTGAGAGAGAATCACTTAACTGCGCGCAAGCTGAAATTGCAGCCAACATGGTAACCTTGTCAGGTCTTAGGCCCTGTTGTAGCATTTGACCCATGGCAGACACTGCTTCACTGGCCAGTCCCTGGCGCACAGAATTTGACAAAATGGTATTGTAAAGAATCAAGTTTTTATCCACACATTCATCAAAAAGCCGCTTTGCGGCATCAGTAGCTCCACATTTCATGTACATATCAACAAGTGAATTCACCATAAGCATATTAGTCTTGAGTCCAGACTCCCCAATGTAAGCACACACTGTCTCACTCAACGCAACATCCTTCAACTTTGCACAAAGCAGAAATGACACACACCATAGTCACCGAATTGGGCTTAACACCGGCAGCCACCATCTCCAAAAACAAAGAAACAGCCTCCTTGGGCATATTCCTTCTACCATAACCACAAGTCAAACTAGTCCACGACACGATGTTTCTCTCAAGCATTTCATCAAACACCTTGTGGGCATAATCCAAGTCCCCACATTCTGCATAGAAATGAATCAAAGAATTCCCAATAAACACATCTTGCTCTAAACCCATCTTCACAAGCGAGCCATGGAGCTGAACCCCTTCACAGAAAGCCACAGTCTTTGAGCACGGGCTCAGTGCAAGCGGGAATGTAAACTTATCCAGCAAAACACCCTGAAGCACCATGTGAACATAGAGCACAATAGCCTCGTCACAAAGCCCAGCACTAGAGTAAGCCCTTATGAGAGAATTGTACATGAACAATACACCCTTTTCGGGCATAATCTAAGCTTTCGAGGGTGCTCATTTCGGCGTATGTGCTAATAACCATATCTATATTCCACTGTAATCCGATCTGTTATTCAAGAAAGAAACATGCATACAAACAAATCTACATCAATCATCATGAGAACAACTTTTATTGAAGAAAGAAAAGGTTGTGGAATCCCAGCCCAATACATACAACAAGGAAAAAAGAAAAAGCACACCACAGATGGGATAATATATACAAGATGGAGACACAAGGAACAATACAACTGTACAAGAACCTCTGATCAGCTTCACTGGTGCTACCCACCAACAAAAGTGGTCATCACTCTTCAGAGTCTGATATAGAAAGGTTTGGAATACGAGCAATCTTTGGCCAATCTTCACCAGTGTCACGCTTGCATCTTCTCTCCAACTCGGGACAATATTCTATCTTCAAGTCTCTCAAGGCAGTGAGACGATCCATCCCTTCTGGAAGTGACAACAATTTGGGGCAATCAGTGAGAACAAGCTTTTTAAGTGATGTTAGATTTGTGAGCCACCCTGGTAATGAACCCAAATTGGAACAATCTTCAATGTGCAAGTACCGTAGGGTGTTGGCAGCTTTTCGAAACCATTCAGGCAACTCCGTGATCCGTGGTAGTCCATCAATAACCAAATTTTCGAGCCTCAATGGAATTGCTTGATAATGTTGGCTCACCAGATCGAGTTGCTCACAACCACCTATTATCAAAGTACGCAATGCAGCAAGATAACTCATCTCGCGGGGCAAAGAGACTAGATTAACACATTTGATAATTGCGAGAATCCGAAGTGATTTCAAACACCCCACTCCATTGTCTTGAAAACATGCTTCTTTCGTTGTCAACACAAGTGATCGGAGGCTGATCAACTTGCTCATATCTCTTGGCAACTCTTGAATATTTTTATGGTGAGAAATGATTAGAGTTTGCAAGCTCTGCAACTTGCAAATGGCATTGGGGAGTTTTGTCATTTCACAGTCCACTACTTCCAGAAATCTTAAATGCTTTAACGTACCAATGGAACTTGGCAACTCCTTCAAATTCAGTACACCATCGAAGCGAAGCACCCTCAAATATTTAAATTTTGAAAAGCAAGTATCAAGGAAGGATTCATCGATAGTCGCCCCTTCAATTGCAGTTAAACTGCGCACTTTTTTTAACTTTAGCAACCTCGTTGAAACTATTAGTTTGTTGTCAAATTGCAAAAATGACAAGTGTCTAACATTTTCAACGATGTCTTTAGTGCTAGAATCCACAACAGACCACTCATCTTGTCCAATTGACTGTACAAGGTCATAGATAAGATCATGCATAGAAAATGTATAGGTGACATCATATTGTTCCTCGTCAGATTCCACATTTTCAAAGAATGATCTCGCCCATAGTTCTTTAAAATATTGCTCCCCAACGTCTTCCATCTCCAGATTCTCATTATCACGAGATTGAAGGATTCCATGAGCCATCCAACAATGGATCAAGTCCAGAGAATGCCATTGACCTCCTTTCTCTGCCAGATATCCACAATAAGCAAGGCATGGTTTCAAGTATGAAGGCAATTGAGTATAACTCAATCTCAAAGCAGGCAAGATATGACCACTACCCTCTCTCTCCAATTCCCATATCTTAGAATCTCTTACTAATTTCCATCGACGCTCATCAGTCTCTGCGCACAATTGACTCCCTAAAGTTCTCACCGCCAAGGGAGCCCCACCGCACTTCTGCACAATCTCTTTTCCAATTTCAAAGAGGTGTGAATGCTGTTTCTCATCACCTTCCTTGAATGCACATTTTGTAAACAATGACAAACAATGCTCATAAGAGAGGCCAGCTAAATTGTATGGTTGTACAGTGCCCATGATTGAAGCAACTGAGTGATTACGGGTTGTCACTAAGATTTTACTTCCTAATTTGATCCCGTCTATCAACAAATTTCTCAACTCACTCCATTGAATACGATCCTCATTCCATACATCATCTAAGACAAGCAAATATTTCTTATCCTTCAAAGACTCACGTAACTTTGCTTGTAATAGTTCTACAGACATCTTCTCACTGATTTCCGTACCTAGTGCAGAACTAAGGATCTTTTCCATCAACCTATGAATATCAAAGTCTACTGACACATACACCCACATCCTCAAATCGAAATGCCCTTCGACTCTTTCATCATTGTAGACCAACTTGGCAAGTGTGGTCTTACCTAACCCTCCTATACCAACTATGGGAATAACAGAGACAACACTCTGGGAATTCCCACTTTGTTGATCAACAGTTTTTGGCATTAGAAGATCTACAATCACTCGTTTGTCAGAGTCTCTACCAACAACCTCCGAAGCAGGAATGAAGGAGTGGCTGATATTCTCCCTCATCACATTCACGCTTCGTACATTTCTATCATGATCACGATGATCACCTTGATGAACAGTGAGATGATCAATTATAGCCTTATTAGCTATAAGCTCATCTAATCTCTCCCTTATCTCAGCGATTTCATGACCTACTCTCAGTCGAAAAGCAATTGGATTAGAGAGCGAAAAGAAACGACGTACCTTTCTCGCAGTGCTTTTTACAACTTGCCTCCGCAAATCTTCACACTCAAACTCATCCAACACATCTTCAGCATCGCAGAACACGTCTTTAAGTTGTTGCAGCCAACTTTGTATCCCTTTGTCACTCACTTGCTTCTCTTCAGCATCAAAGAGCTTACTTTTAATGGTGGACATGGTGCGCTTAAGCTTTTGCAGATCAGTTTTGACTCCCCATGCCAAGCAAATCTCATTGTAAGCAAGGGAGCCCAACCTCTCTGTTAGCTTGCTTGCCAAATCAACAACTAGTTCAGCCATGTTGTTGAGGTGAGTAAAAAGGAAAGGTGGATTTTGTTTTTTCTGTTTGTTTTACAAGTATGATAATTTTGGTGATTTTGAAGATAGGAATTAGGCATTTATAGCAACCTCTAAGCTTCATGCGTTTTGATTACTAAAGTAAACGAAGACAACATGGTGAATGCAAGTATAAATTCTTATTCTTTTCTTTACTACTTTGATGGCTTTCTTTGTTTTTCTTGTCTAGCAAAACCTTTCTTCATTCTCTAGATGAATGTCACTTTTTTTTTTCTTGCCAAAAGCTAAAGGATGCAAACATTATGGCCTAGTTTTGAAAAATAATAATAATAATAACAAGAGAACATTTTTTTTAAAATTTCTTTCCTTAGATTCTTTAGTTAATTATCTCGTACTGTAATCTGAATTGATTATTTGTTCAGTGTGGCCACACTCACAAGAAATTTGGAACATTAATCATCAACCAAAATTAATGTAGAGAATGAAGAAAGGTATTATGCTAACTCCACCCCACCCCAACCCACCGATGTAGAGAATGAAGAAAGGTATTATGTTCCAATTTTGATGGAAAAACATCTTTATAGGTTTGTAGAGAATGAAAAAAGACATTATGTTCCAAAAGTCATTAAAAATATCTAAATAAGGCTAATGGGTTTTTAGCCCCTTTAAAAAAAAAAAAGGTTTTTAGCCTCTAGGTTCCAATTTGATTAAAAAAATTATATATATATATATATATATATATAGGGCTGTCAATTCTGACACGACCCGATAACACGACTCGAAACCCGCACGATTAAAAAGCGGATCGGCCGCGGGTCAACCCGCCATGACCCATTTAATAAATGGGTTGGCCACGGGTCAACCCGCCAACACGAAGTGAAACCATATAACCCGATTATGTTATACTTCTTCTTGAAATTTTGGACGTTGGGAGTATTTGATCCTACGATTGGACAATTTGAAATATTTTACTTCATCATTATTTGATTTAATTATCTATGAATTATATATAATTATTTATATTCTTCGTCTTGTGGATTTTTTAGTGAATTTATGCTTTTTTTTTAGTTTATGGGTCACAATGTATCCTTAAATGAGTCATTTGATCCAACATGACACGACCTATTTATTAAATGGGTTAAGCGGGTTGGAAACAAGTAACCCGTTTAGTAAATAGGTTGGGTTTGGGTTTAAATTTTTGACATGATTATTAATGACACGTTTACTTACTTGTAATGGAAAATAATCATGAATCGGAGACAAGTGGAATGTGAGAAGAAAGGAATCGGTATTGATTCCGGAGGAATGATTCCTAAACCCATCTCCCCCCTTCGTAATCGAATTCTTGAGTATTCAGGAATCGATTCCTGATAAGGAGGTGGGACCAACATCCATTCCGATTCCTTCATGTGTTAGTAAACGCAGGAATTCTTTTACCCAGAATCATTCCGATTCCTTTATGTGTTAGTAAACGCAGGAATGTTTTTACCGCATAATCATTCCTTCCCATTCCAAGTAAGTAAACATGCCTTAAATGGGTTAGGTTTGAGTTTGTCTCTTGTAACACGACAAATACCTTGACCCGACACGACCCATTGACAGCCTATATATAGGTTTGTAGAGAATGAAGAAAGGTATTATGTTCCAAATTTCACAAAAAGTAATAGGTTTGTAGCCTATTTTGAAGAAAGGTATTATGTTCCAAATTTGGGTCATGAATGAATGAATCATAAAACCCAAAAAAAGGCAGAAAAGAGTTACAGCAAGCAAACCTCTATTACTGCATTTGTTTCCACTGATCGAGGCACCGACACGTACAATTAGGATTATTAACATTGAAGAAATAATAGGACAGAAGTTGGACATGGAGAGAACTAGTAGTAGTCACTTGGAATCTTGGATATAGCAGATTGAGAATGCATATATAGGTAAATGATTGAATGCAAGAAGGAACTATATAAAGTTGATGCCCTCATCTGCTTGGTGCCTTGTGCAATTGCACAGCCCAGACCTAGTCAGGGCCGGCAACGGGTACCATGCATAGCAAAACTATCATTTCTCCAAAGAAATGTTTTCTTTCTTCACTATATTTCAGAAAAGAGTACTTCTGTAGCAAGATGATTTCCTAACCCCCCTTTATAGTGTTTTTAATTTGGAAAAAACAAAAAATCTAACTAACAAACTAACTAACTAAAAGACTGATTCGTTTTGTAATAGTCTTATAGTTCGCCACTCAGGTTGATCCATCAACTTAGCACAACTTCTCCTTGGTGACTGACTAAGGAACCTCAAGCAAATTTCTGTTTGCTTACCCGTTCTATGATTTTATTATATCTAATCTCTATGTGCATTATATCTAATCTCTATGTGCTTACTGCTTAGTGCGGTTACGGAAAACTGAATTCTTAGACAAAAATATGGCAGACATGCTATCATAAAAGATTCTTGTAGGCTCTTCTTGTTTCAGCTGCAAATCCTTGAGAATTCTTCTTACTTCACATGCACGTTCGTCTGCTGCAATGTACTCAGCTTTAGTTGATGACAATGCCACTGTGTTTTCTTTATTTGAGCTCCAAGAAATCACATTTGATCCCAAACAAAAAAAAAATATAACCATATGCCCTCTTTCTATAATCAAGACAACCTGCCCAATCACTATTGGTGTATCCGACCAGCTTGGCACCATTTTCTTTTTCATATTTGATCCCATGTTTCTTTGTCCCTTGTAGGTACCTTAATACTCTTTCGGCTGCTGCAAAATATGACTTTCTTGGCTCATTCATGAACCTTGAGATAACAATCACTGGATGCATTAAGTCGTTGGTGAGATAAATCAGCGATCCAACCAAGCTTTTATACATCTTTGCATCTGTTTTCTTTCCGTACTTTTCCACTGAAGGTCATGGGTGTCGAGACCAGCGGTTTACAATGTTCCATTATGAGCAAATTTTCAGTATATTTCTCTGGAGAAATGAAAATCAATCCTTTCGTTTGCTTAACTTGAATTCCGAGAAAATATCTTATAAGACCCAAGTCAGTCATTTCAATTTCCTTCATCTTTTTCTTAAAATCATCCCCTAAGAGTCTAAGGTATTGATTTTATTACAATGCTTTGTTCAGTTAAATTGCATTTATAAATTATTTAATTGTTGTTTTACTCTCTAACGCTTCCAAATTTTGAATTCAATTAAGCTTCCAAAGATTTTTTTTCCAAATGATTAGAAATATAAGGTTTTAAAAATGTAACTCAGTTGAGTCATTTTAACACCCCTTGACACTAGAAATTTTCGGCGTGTTACACACTGGGAAACTGGAAAACCCCCAAATTATTTTCATGAAAATTCATTTCACACGTCATTCACTTTTCTCTTCCTTAAATGAAATAAAAAAACGATTGTTAAAAGAAAAATAATAATAATAATAATATCAAAAATGAAAAAGGAAATTTTCACCACATGGGACCTAACTTAAATCTTGGATCAAGAAGGCCTCAGCAGCACACTACTATATTTCTTTTTAGTACTAATGACACAAAGTTTACAGGTTCTTTGTTTTATCAAGCACAATAATCAAATAATTTGCAAACCAGGCAGAGTCAAAATGAACCAGGTCTAGTTAATACATATTATCTTTCCAATGTAATCCCGTCATCAAGATAGAACTATTGTTAGCTATTCAGAAAGAAACCTAGACTATTAGGGATCCTAACATTGATGTCGGCAATTCTTTTTGATTGCCTTTCGTACAAATCTGCTATCTTTTCAAAATTGTCTGACCAAGCCAATAGGAATAGTGCGTATGTGGTGCCTTAAGGCTAAGGGAATCATAACCCCCGCATGGGTGGGCCAACTCAGGTTTCGTCTTCGCCTTCTGATAGCAAGCAATCTTGTATTTGTTCCCTGAAGGAAAGGTCAAATTCAAATGAATTTTTCAATTTTATCTATCTTCAGCCATACAAAGGAAATGAAATATGTGATAGCTACCAAGCATGATCAACAAAACTAGATCAAATGATCCCAGAACAGAAACCTTGCCCTAGTTTTCCCATTCAATGGGTAATATTGGAAACAAGATGGCCTACTCTAGAAAAAGTTAACCCCATAAGTTTTCTTATACAGTGAAATTTGGGTCTGATGTTGTGTGGTATAAGATGAGACGACTTTAAAGCTAATAGATAATCCTGACATTTCTGTGCTTGAATTTAACAACTGTATATGACTCAAACACCCCTAACAACTTCCCAAGGGGATGGTTTTCCGGTTTCAACTTTCAACTACAGAAGAAAGCAGACATTTTACCTTCCAGCCCAAGATTGGCCTTGCACAGAAAATGAGTCTCCATGTTGACATCGACAGCCCCGTTTATCACTCTATTACTCTCAGTTTTCTGATTGTTATTCAATGCTATTTGGGGACGATTAGTGCTTAATTGGGTTTTTATGTCTAAGATTTAGTAGGATTTGGTGGACCTATGGATTTTGGATTAAGATTTAGTATTTTCTATTAGAGATGAAGCGTGCATTGACAGAACATTAGAGATGAAGTGTGTATTGACAGAACAAGTAACCTATTATTAGAAGCCTCATTTACTAAGGACATGTGCATGAAACCTACTGGCAGAACAAGGCTTCTTCCTAGGTATATCAGAGTAGACAGATAAATAAAAAAGTGTACCGTTCTCACCTGAGCGCACTGTAATTGTCAAGGCTGTCATGCTTTGCCCGAGCGACCAGCTGCTGAGGTAAAACTGCAGAAAATTGATCCAGTAATGAAGGGTCCTGGGGAATTATCTGAAACCAGCAGCTCGAACAGCAGACACCACCCAAAGTGTTGGGACTTGTTTGGCATTGTTCAAGATTGCGCAAACTTAGCAAATCAGATTTGCTGAGTGGGCCATTGCAGATGAAGCAGAACGACTCTGAAGAAAAACATTCATTAGGTTTAAGGTTATATCTCTTCTGACGCCTTCGAGTTGCCAAAGGGACATTAGAGTCATCGATCTCTCGAATTCTGTTGAAATGAAATGGGATAAGCTTTCCAGCTGTTCTCACAATTGTGCACTCCCGAGAAGGATTTTCTTCCTGGAAAACAAAAATTCAATGACAGGAAGTCAGGAACAACTTCAAGGATTTTCATCATGTACTGTTTGAAAGGAAAAACTTCAGAATATGTCTTAAAAGAAAATTTATTTTGGAGTAAGACTATATTTAGGAAATGCATGTTTTCTCGGAAACTTGGACTTTTATTTAACCTAAAACAATGAGTACAACCACTGCTACAACCTTTCCAGGATTCCTTTTACAGTTACTCTTTTTTCTTTTTTTTTTTAACAACCTTTCAGTGTACTAGTTTGACCTTTCATTGATGCCTTTTTACTATTTTTCATGTAAAGTGCATACTGAAATCTATGAGGAAAATTAGTCTTCCTAAATGATGATGCCAATGCAACTTTGTAGCACACTAGAACCTAAAAATGCCAGTTTTCAACAAATTAATCATAAATGGACAAGAGAAACCAGTACGACTTTGTACCTGCAAGAGTGACACAAATGATGAAACCAACCCATTAATGCCAGTGCCAGGACTTCTTATCAACTCAACAGTTTTTAGACTGCCCTGCCAAAAGGAGACATCAGACACATTATTAAGGAAGGATAACAAAAAATTCTCTACGAATCGACTATAGAAATGATACAGTTTACAAACCCATCAAGGCAGCAAAGCATGTTCAGCTCTTGTGCAAGACAATCATGAAGAGGAAGCAAAACTGGGATTTCCCACCTTGAATCAACATACTGTATATCTGCTGGTAGTGAATATCCTTGTCCCTATAAAAAGAAAGTGTAAATACAAGACAATGATAAATGGTGTCCATCAGATTACATCAATTTTATATATTCTTTCTAAGATGAAACCTTTCTAGGTTCCTTAATACACATTAAGATGAAGAAATTGGAATACATATTTGGTATGCTGCCCAATTAGGGCCTCAAAACCAGAGAAGATAAGTAGTGTGCACATAACAATGTCTTTCCGAAACTGATTACTAATGAAAATTACACCAAGAAAGAGTCACAAATTTTAGTAAAATAATTGAATGAGGCAATCCCTAGATTCATCTACAAAGGATCAGTGTAACCATAAGTCATAACCACTACTTACGAAGCTATTCCATTGTTGTGAGAACAAAATTAGCAGAAATGATCAGTTTACAAACCATTTTGTTGGGGTAATTATTTTCTGATATCAAATGTATCGAATACAATATTATGCTCAAGTAAAAACACCTAAAATAATTATAATACAAACCTTGAGAGGGGCTGAAATGAAGATACAACTTAGTGCAGAGCATTAAGAAAACAGACCTTCACAGTGGCTGTAATAACATGGCAAGCAATCCTGGATATGCATGATCCCAGTAGAAGTCTGTTGTATCCATTTTGTGAGGCAATCTGCAACAAACAAGGCATCCTGTAACATCAAATTAATCCACCCTCGACTGGTTACAAAAAAATTGAAACATGTATCCAGATTTGAACCTTTTGCAAGGCCAACATCCGCAGATGTAGTAAAAGATCTTCTCTTCCAGTGGCGTCAGTAACAGCATCTAGTAACTTCTTCAGTCTCTCCCTGCCATCGCCAGGCTCTTCAGAGTAGACACTCTCAATCGGTACAACGTACAATTGTTTTATCGGCGGGGCTAGGTTTTCCACAATAGATGTAATGTCTGCAATTGCATTGTCTTGTTCATTGGATGGAACAGAATAAACACTAGTTTCATCAATAAATGCAACTCCGACACCGAACACCGGTAACGATCTATCCCTACTAGCATCAAAATTCTTCTGTGCTTTACTGTGCATCTCATGTACAAACTGTAAAGCAACCCTGAAACCCCAGAACAACATCCTTCCGGAATTCAATAAACCAAATTTTACATTTCAATTCATTCAATCAATAAGAGTATCTAATCAATTTCCATTTCGACAAAGAACAAGTGTGACTGAGAATCAAAGGGATATTGGACCTGGAAGAAGGGCCGCCGGAGAAGGCGACGAGGACGTTATCAGTGGGAGAAATCATGGCGTTGGAGGTGACGGCGAACCTGAACTTGCCGAAGAGGTTTGCGCGGAAGCAATCGGCGCAGAAACGGGAATCGTCGGCGTGGGTATCGGCGGAGATGGGAGGGTTGGCCTTGCACTTGAGGCACAAGCCATGGCTGTTGTTTCTGTTGTTGTTGCTGATTGTGTTGGTAGCAATTGAATTGGTATTGGTGTGTTTGGCATCTTCTTCTTCTTCTTCTTCTTGTGGTTGGTCTCTGTAGCAATTTGACCGGCAAGTTGAGGCACTGCACGCTATGATTACGACTGAGCTCAAAGATTTGAAGAGGGTAGGGCTAACAGAACAAACTATGATAGCGGGTAGTGGGTTTATGAGTTTAGTTTATAAACCCTTTCGCTTAATCGGGCGTGGGCGTGGCCGTGGGGACCTCAACCCATTTTGTTGACCCGCCTAGCACCAGAAGGCAGAAGCTTTCCAATTAGACAATTAGACATTTTAAGAAGAAAAAAGATGTAAAAAGGGTGCAATTGTCACCCTACCATCAGCTTAATTCAGCACTAAATATTTCAATTGTTCATTGTAAAAATAAAAAATAAAATAAAAATAACGGATCATAAGAAAATAGAAGCCACACTAGGCAAATAACCTCAACATACAACAGTTTTTATACAACCAAAAAAAAAAAATGTTGTATGATGATGGAAAGTCAATCATACAACACGATTAAGAACATTACGTTGTATAAGGCCATAAAAATTTTGAAGTTTTTATGTATAAGGTGATTGCACAACACTGATAAGAATATTTTGTTGTGTGAATGATAAGAAAAAGAGCGCAGATTTCCCTCCTACCTTCACTCAAATTTAGCTTCTCATTAGTGTAAGTATAAAGCTTGGTTGTTCTTTAAGTTACTAGTTCTGGTAATTTCAGTTGCTCTCATGTATGTCCTCGTTGGGTTCAGTTTTGTGGGTGTACATGTTAGTGTTAGTGCATAGAGTTGAACTGCGCCTGATATGCATTATGGGGTTGCTTACAAATAGCTTAAGGCTTTAGGCTTGGAAGGATCATAGACGAGTAACATAAACAATTTTTGATTGGAATTGGAATGTTGCTAAATTTACCACACTATTATATAAGTACACGGATTAAAATTAACACCAAATTTAACTTCCACAAACTCTTGATTTCTTTGTTAAATGTCACTGCTTTTATTTTTATGGTAATATGAATCTAGTCTTGTCTGTAGCTTCTTTTTAGATAATTTGGTTTCATACGTGAATTGTAGTTAGGAGCTTTCCAGGAATGATAATTGCAGAGGAGCCAGAGTGGAAAGATAGCATTCGAGGTTCAACTGGTGTTGTGAATTTGGCTGGAATGCCCATTAGTACAAGATGGACTTCCATGGTCTACTACCTTTACCTTTCTTTAAGTTATCCTACCTGTCTTTTTACAGTAAGTAGTGACAATATGAAAAGAAGTTCTCGATAACTCTTGCTTTGTTACTTTAGAGTAAGCATACAGCAAGTACTCATTACGGATATAGAGATGGCAAAAGAAATTAGCCTGCTTTCATCTGAGCTTGGGGATTTCTTTTTATCTTTCTAAGGACCACTAGCCACTATTCGGCCAAGACATTCTAGCTTCAAATGGGTCAGTTTGGTCTCACCAGAGGAAGATTATTGCTCCTCAGTTCTTCTTTGATAAGGTTACTTTTGGGTTGTTTAGTGAACATATTGCGACTTTGGCTTATTAGGTTTCATGATTTTTTGGAAAAATGACTAATATCCTTTGGAGAGAGAGTGCTTATGGCATGCTGTAATAAGGAGAGAATATGGATATGATGTGAATGGGTGGGACACAAAGCCAATTGTGGGTGGATCAAGTATAAGTCCTTGGAAGGATATTTCAGTCGGAACAAGCCAATATTCTCTTTGTCATAAACTAATCGTAGGCAATGGCAAAAGAGTGAGGTTCTAGGAAGACTCTTGGCTAGAGGATCAACCCTTGAAATTTTACTTTTCAAGGTTGTTAAGACTATCAAGACACGCCAACTATTCAGTGGAAAGGTTAGCTATCCCTCTCATTTTTCCAATGAGCTGGAACTTTGGGTTCAGAAGAAACTTAAATGACCAAGAGATTGAGGAGTTTGCCTCTCTGATGGTTAAGCTAGAAAATGTCCGATTAGTGGAGTCCAAACCAGATGAAAGGAGTGGAAGCTTGAGCCTAATGGGAAATTCTCTTGCAAATCTTTCCATAACTTCTTAACTAGTGGTGGATCAGATCCAATTTTTGCTCCTACAAAGTTTATTTGGAATGTCAAGGTCCCTACTAAGGTGAAGATTTTGGGTTGGCTTGTGGTACTGGGGAAGATGAATACATGTGATGTTCTTCAAAGGAGAAGACCAGGAAGTTGTTTTTCTCCTCACTGGTGTATTTTATGCAAAGCCCAAGGAGAAAGTGCTAATCATGTCTTTGTGCATTGTGAAGTGGCTAATTTCTTATGGAAAAAAATTATGTAGGGAGGCAAGAGTGGACTGGACAACTCTATTAGAGAGAAGTGACTTGCTAAGAGAGAACCCTATAGCTATTGGTAAAGGTAGAAAGGCGAGAACACTTTGGGGTTATGGGGTGCTAGCAGTAGTTTGGGTGGTCTGGATGGAAATAAATAAAAGGTTATATGAAAACTACTGTCAGGACCCACCCCAGAATTTCCTCCTAACTCCAAGATGGACCTGCGGGGCCCACTTTTTGAGAAAATTCGACAATACTTCCTTTAAAAGTTGACAACCCAAAACCTGTTGAAAAGACACAAAACTAATACACTTCTAGGTTTAACTCAATTCCAATTCCTGAAGCCACCTTGCTTCCCAGAAAAACAACCCACAAATTACCAACATAAAAGCCTAAACGTATAAACATAAAAACTTATATATTACAACCCAACAACTCAAACCTTTCTACTTCCTTGAAATTATACAAACTCCGTCACATCCCATAATTATACAAATGTTTAAATAAAACCTCCCGAGGTCATCAGAGCAATCTATGGAAAACAAAATAAAATATGATACATAAGGTAGGTTAATAAATAACCTACAGAGGATGGATGGCAATGATGGTGCTAAGCCTCAGCTCCTAAGCAGGACAACAATGCTGCGATCTGGGCATTTGAAACCAAAGGGCCCAGGGGAAAGTAGATAAAAACGTTAGCGTGAGTGGACAAAAATAAATAATTGCAAAGAAAAGGAGTTTATACTTTCCCACGTTTATTTCATTAAAAACCGATGCATGCAATGAGAGTAAAGACAATTATCTTTAAAATCAAGCATCTCGTAAAACCAAGCTAGCCCCGTTGGTAGAAGTGAAAACCGGACTAGCCCCGCTAGTCAAAGATAAATAAAGAGTATGGGGAAAGCGTTATCACCATACGAATAAAAGGGAGCCTCCCAGGCTTGGTTCGGAGTGTCCCACACTCTTGAGCATCCCATGCTCTGCTCTACTCACCCACAAACACATAGTAAGTGGGGAGGAGTACTAATAGGCTAGCTAGCAATACAATATATCGACCCAGGTATGGTGGGTTAAAACCACGAAAATCAAAAACAGAAGGGGTTCCCCAATATTTCACAAGAAGTATTATAGAAGCCAATGGTGTGACCCCGCACACCCAAAAATATTCTCAATTCATGAATAAATTAAGCGGAAAATAATGAATAAGTGTAATTCTCTCGCAAACCATTTCCAGATTTCTCTTAAAACTCAAGAATCGATAAATCAAATCTAATAAAATTTCCAAAAATTACCTTGGAATAATAATTCAACCAATATTTTCAACATAAAATGTAAGTCTCAAATCGAGTTTAGTAAATCTCAATTCAAAAGTCCAAGTCATATCTCAAATATTCAAAACCAAAAATAAAATGCTCGATAATTTATCGATAAATAAAACCATTCTTGCTTAAGAAAAATAATTGCATGCATTATTTAAAATCAAACGTCCACTCACAGTATGCGGCTAAGTCTGCCGTCGATCCGCACCCTCCTCGTGAAAATCCTCCTTACGTCCTGTATAATATAACGTTCGTAAACCAATAATTACAGGACGGAAAATTAAATTTACGGTAAATAAAAACCGAACCCTAACATTGTCTTTATGCTCCCAAAACCTTCCATCTTCACCATTAACATCGATTTAATAATTTAACGATTGTAGGGCAGAATCAAGGAAAATCTTATGAACGGAGTTCCGTAATTCAATTAATTCTACACTTTGGAAAAAGATCGAAATTGATATTTACGCTTCTTCAAATCTATCCCAAAATACATTCATAGAATCTATCACACAAGTAAGTAACTAGCTAAACAACAGAAGCCAAATTCCGGCCCTACACACATCCACGCGCCACTTACAGTGGCGGCGCGTGAAGCCCACACGCCCGTGGCCACCTCCACCTCTGGTCACCAAATTTTATGTACAGCAACAACTCAACAAGCCTAACATTTTTCTCAACTACAACAAGTCCCACTTTTACCTTGAAACAGTTGAAATCGGCCGGTGAAGAGAAACCCGGAAATTACAAACCCTAGGTTCGGAAATTTCTTCAATTCGTCCTCCACACTGTGAATTGGGGCAAATGGCTTTAAGGCAATTGATCACTGGCTCGAGTCGCCCCTTCTAGACCCGGTTTGGTGGTCGGAGACGGCCGAAAATGGAAGAATCACCGGAAAACCTCCAACTGCTACAGTAAATGGTTTTTGCTTCGATTCGGGGTTTTCCAGCCAAATCGCCGTAACCCAAGGTCACTAGGGTGTAGAGGAGGAAGAGACACTCCTGTGGTGGCTAGTTGCACACCGGTTGGTGGCCGGACGGTGAAGAATTAAGGGGAAGGAGAAGAAACAGAAATGGAAAGAGAGAGTTCGGGGGAGAGGAGAGAGAGAGAGAGAGAGAGGTGGATTTCCGGTTTTGGAAACCTACCACAGTAAAATCTCATATTTATAATCAATTTACCCTAAACAGTAACTTTCGTATTTCACTAATAACGTTCACATACGAACTCCAATTTTTATGTACCACCTATACACGCGCTCGGTTTAAAGTCCTCTACAACTTTCATGAAGAAAACTTCCTCAAAAACTGGCCTGAATAAAAGTCGACCTTTTAGGGCCACTAAAAGTATCAGAACGAAGTAAAAATTAAAAGTAATCGACATTTACCGTCTAAATGGTTAGTAAACCGATAAATCTAGGTTCGGGACATAACAATGGGGGGGGGGGGGGGGGGGGAGAAGGAAGACTTGTGGGAGAGAGTCAAGTTCTGGGCATCCTTATGGGTTTCTATTTCTAAGGAATTCAAGGATTATAATCTTTCTTCCATTGTTCTTAACTAGCAAGCAACTGTAGTATAAGCCCCTAAGCCATGATTAGTATTATTAGCCAAGATGCTGGGACTATAGCCCTATCTGCCCTCTTTAGATCTTTAAAGTGGACTCCCTGTTCGTCTCCCTGTAACTTTATTTTGCTTTTTCAATAAAAAGCTATTTCTTCTCAAAAATAGATTTTGTGGAACAATGACTAATATGAATGTATCTTGATGGATCCAATGTATTTTGAAGTTTAAAGTATGGGCTGGAGTGCTGCTAATTCATTTGATGGTTTGAATTCAATTTATTTCCAATCGACTACTACTGTTGATAAGGTAAAATGGATGTTCAAATGATCATATAACAGAGTTCTTATATATCACACAATGATTTAAAAAGAAAAAATAAGTCATCTAATCTACTCTCACACAACTGAAAACACTAGAATTCTGTTGTCTGAAACTAAATCATATAACAGTCATAGTCTAAAATTGAAGTGTGAGGAGAAATCAAACGATAGTAAAATTCAAAGATATGTTGTCTGACTAGGCGTTCCTACAATAGCTGGGAAACAAGTTCTGTTGTATGAAGGATGCACCTACCATGCACAACATAGCTGTGCGACACCTGTGGTTAACATCTGCTGAGGGAAGGAACAACACTAATAACAAAATAAGTGTTGACTGTTTGTGTTTCAAACAACGGGTTTCCACCGTTGGGTCATTTTTCATCACACAACGCTCCGATACACAATGAAGATCGTCCAAATCACACAACAATTTTGGCCTGTTGTCTGTTAGCTTTTTTGGCCTATTGCCAGAAAAGAATAACAAATCATAATCAAGGTAATGAAGAGCCGAATGGTGTACTAGTTATTGGACTTTGTCAACTCACATGAAAAGATAGATAATGATACAAAGAGAAAGAGAGAGGAAAAAAAACTTTTTATCTCCCACGACAAATTGACGACGTTTTTCTTTTTACAAAGATTATACAATTTTCTTTATTATTCACTGGTATTTTTCATTCTTTGAGAGTTGTTTATGTTGGTTCTACATGTTTATAAGACTATTTTATCTATTTCCCTATTGGTATCAATTTCATTCTTGCCTTGCGAGCCAATTATATACCCAAAGACAAGCAACACGTTGTAAGTTTTATATAAATGTTAATGACACTACTACAAAAAGTTAATCACACAACGGAACAGAAATCATCTGTTGTGTGTTTAAGTAAGCTTTATTGCACAACGGTACTTGTTAGATTCTGTTGTGTGAATGCCAACAAAGTGATAACTTTTTTATTAGAACTACATTGCACAACGGAATTAAGTAATGTCTGTCGTCTGAGTCTTAAAAAATTTAGCGGCAGATTTCCCTCCACTTTGGAGTCGTGGTTGCCCCTTGAAATCTGAAATTTGGGCTACTTGATACAACGGTGTTTGGGATTTCCGTTGTGTGATTGAAAACTGGATGCCAAATTTTGAGGAAGATTGCTTGAATGTCTTCCACAAGGTAAACCTAGTGCAAGCTGTAGAAATTAGACAACAGAAGTTGTACTTTTCTGTTGTGTGAAATGGGAACATAAGCGGCAACATTTTGAGCCAAAATGCTGTAGGCGGCATATTTCCCTCCATGTTTTTGCATTTTGATTTTATGTAGTGCACTCTTACAACAGTTTGTTAGGTTTCTGTTGTGTGAGTGACTTTAGAAATTATTGAAGTTTAGTTGTGCCTCCCACCCCACCCTAGCCACATCGCGTCCAAAAGAAAAATGAAACAAAATGAAACCTAACCCCCTCTCCCTCTCCCCCTCCACGAAAATCTCGAGCTCTCTCAGTCAGAACCTCTCCCCCCTCCACAAAACCCCTCTCTCGAGCTCTCTCAGTCGTGAAACCCCTCTCTCACCCCCTCCATGAAACCCTCTCTCAATCGTCCAATCTCCTTGCTTCTATTCTTTATCCCCCGAAATCCAAATCCTCTTCAGCGATGGAGAAGATAGAGTGCCCTAGATCCACTTTCTCTCTCCTCCATCTGTCTCTCCTCCTCGCCTTCAAACTAGGGTCAATTGAAGAGATGCAGAAGACGAAGCTGTCCGAGACAGCAGAGGCGACGGCAGAGGGGAACGCACTGTGCTTTGATGTCCTTAACCTCTTCACTCTCGACTGCGTCCACCACCTCCGCACAAAGCTCCAAAACAAACCACCTCCAGTCCCCAAAGTCACCCTAGACTTCCCCTTCACAGGTATTTTAATTTTTCGTTTGAAGCTCTTATCTGAGTTTGCATTTTGCTTATAAATTTTGTTTGTCGGTCACTTTGTTCATATCCATGTGTTAAGCTTATCAATGGGTTTGTTTCCTTGGTAAAGATTTGTGTTTGTTGCCTCTTAGTTCATTTTCATTCGTCTGTTATTTTGTATTTCTTTGTTTTGGCATTTCTGAATAAAAGATTATATCTTTTGAAAATCTTTTGGGTTTTTAACTTTTTATCATCTTGGGTTATTTATTGGGTAATTGAGTATCAGTATCTCTTAAAAGTATGTTCCTTTTGACCAATCTTGTTTAGGATTTCTTAGATGATATATATGACTGCGATTGCTCATATTCCTGTAGTTTAAATGAGTATTAGAATTCCTTCACTCTCTCTCTCTCCCCTCCACCGCCATAGCTTCTGCTTCTCCCACCAAGAAGGTAATAGCACTACTGCTTCTCTGTGGTTTTGTGTTTTGTGAGAGTGAGAGTGAGAGTGACTTGAATTTTTGCAGGTTCTGGTTCCGATTGCGAATGGCATGGAGCTGATGGAAGCGGCGATCGCCGTCGATGTTCTGCACCGAGCCGGAGCTGATGTCATTGTGGCTTCTGTGGAGAAGCAGCTGAGGGTTGAGGCTTGTCATGGGGTTGAGATCATCGCTGATGCTTTGGTTTCGCACTATAGCCAGAGCTTCTTCGATCTCATTACTCTACCTGTGAGTACTCAGTCCCTCTATATATGTGTCCTGAATGGATGAATGTATGCATGTGTTCTTATGTGTGTATTACAACTTTTAATTTGACAGCTTTTGTTTGATTGCTTAAACACTTGATAGAAAAGAAAGAGGAAAGCGAAAACTAACAATTAAACCAAGAGAATAGTAGGAATTGTTGAAGTGGTTACTGGAGAAGTATGCTTATTTGAAGCAGCTGTATTTAGCTTTGTTGAATTTTGGCTTGTGGTTTGTAGTCGGCTTGTGGTTAAAAGTTAATAATCAACTAAATGGAAAGCTGCCATCAGGGAAATTCAAGGCATCGATGCATACCTTGTATGGAACTGTCTGAGGAAATTGATTCTATCATACTTAAGCAACCAACAGTTTCTTTATTGTTATTTTCCTCAGATGATCCCATGTCTTTTGATAGAACTATGCATATAGTTTGATATAATCCACAACGTATAAGAATGGAGGAAGCCTTTTATCTATCTATACTTGCATTGTTCTATCGTAGGAGTTTCTCAAGTGTGAGTTATTGGTTGCTTATTGTAATTGAACTTGACTTTTGGCTTATCATGCTATAGGAAAGGGATGCCAGGTGCTACCAATCTTAAGAGTAGTGAAAGCTATGAACATATACTCGAGAATCTTTTTCATCTGTGCCATGGTTGTGTGTATATGGTACGTAATCCAGCCATCGCAAATGAGAAGATAACATATTATCTTCTCATCCTTATCCTCATAAAACTTACATTTACTAGTAGTATAACTGCAAGGATAGTCTTTGTTCTTTTTCTGCTAACTAGTTGTGTAATTTTGCAAGTAATCTCATCAGAACCATGAGCCTCTGATTATGGGCAAAGTTTGACTAATATTTAAAATTTCTCATCACCATACCTCTAGCAATAATTTTGTCAATGTTTGTAGTAATAGTTATCTTTTTCTTGATTGCCACCTTATGATCTTTTGAAATTATACTGCTTTATGCATGTGAATGATGGTGGGCTGCTGTTTCATGATATATATGATTCCTTTCTGTCAATGTTTGTAGTAATAGTTTTGTCATTTCTGTTTTTTCACAGTTGTTCTATGATGTTTGAGATTCTTTGTAGTCATATTGGACTGATGCTTGATCTGGTAAACAAGGGAAGTAGATATAGTTGGACTGCTGTCAATTAACTGCTATTTCAAATCTTTTTCTTTATAATGGCCGTTGGTATTTGGTTTTGTTTAATTATGAATCAACAATCATTTTGGTTCTAATTCTGCTAAAGCAATGCCTCAGACCCACAGTGGGTGTATTAGCTATTATTTTCTTGTTACTCTTGATGGGTACTGTGAGAAGTAAGATATCGATTCCGTACTGATCGATGTTTACTTAGTATAGATGAAAAGCTATTAGTTAAGTTTATAAAATTTGGGTGACACTGTCTTGAGCTAGTAGTTGTTCTTGTTGGAGGTACCAATTGCTCTGGTCTGGTCTTAAATCAGTATCGATATGTCCTGTGGTACTTGTCCTTTCATGCCATCCATGCCATTCTGTAGTCTTGAAGCCGGGGACTTAGTAATGAATAAGGCACATGCTTCATATTAATTTTTTTATTTTTTATTCTTCTGCTTAGAATCAATTGGACATTTCTACAGGTTGCAATCTAAAAAAATGAAGAAAAGATATTATTCGTTGTTACTGAAGAGTGTCATTGCTATAATGCCATATATTTTATTGCAGGAGTTTAATCTGTACCAGCTTATGAAAATAAGGAAAAGCTTTTCCCTGAAGCTCAAGTCAGAAATTAGTGTTTTCAAGTTTTTCAAGGCCATGCTTACATTGTTACTGCACTCTCTCTAGTTTTTCAAGGCCATGCTTTTCTCCATTGTTACTGCACTCTCTCTAGTTTACCCAATTTTCTCCCAAGTTAACAAGTCGTAGTCATTTTTGGGTACTTCAGCCTTTGCCATTCATAAGCTATATGCAATGAATAAGCAGATAAAGGAATGTGAATACATAGTTTTCTTGTTTTAGCCTTTTCTCCAAGTCATTTTCAAATTGTGACCACCATTTCAAATCATACTCCTATTTGGGTGTACAATTATGCACTTGCAGATGTGCTACAATTATGTACAATTTGTATCGACGAGTTTTGAACACATTTCTTGATTGAGGTGAAACTTTTTAGTTCATCTGAATGTTAATATCTTTTCTCTGGCAGAAAGAGTGATCCCAGGAATTGAGCTGGTGCGGTTAGCATCATGGTGTTTGCAGTATGAACCTCGTGAGAGGCCAAATGCCAAGTCTCTTGTGACTGCCCTTGTTCTTCTTCAAAAGGAAACTTCGTTGAAGTGAAAAGATATTATATCAGCTTTTGTTTCATGTATAGGTAGTTAGGAATGATTTCTTGTTTGGTACATTATCTATCTTGAATGTATGGATGTTTGAAAAATGGTGATTGAATGATATGGATTAGAGTACTGTTTATGTGTTAATTACTATCTACTATTCAGTCATGCAACTCTTTAATGCAAAACCATGTGTTGTATGATGATAAAAGAGTTCAAAATTGAGGCTTCTCCTACAACAGTCACTGGTTGGTACCCAATTGATTACAATATTCACACAATGGATAACCAAATATAGTTGTTGTGTGAACTAACAACCAACAACAAAAGAAAACAAAATTCTGTTGTGTGAGATTCATAACACACAACAGAAACAAAATGATCACTGTTGTCTAAGTAATTAACAGACAAGGGAGATAATTTTACTTCAGTTGTGTGTTACTTACCACAGACAACAAATATTAAGTTATATCCGTTGTCTGTTATTAGTCTCAGACAACAAATAATGAGTTATATCCGTTGTGTGTTATGAATCTCAGACAACAAAGAATGAGTTATATCCGTTGTGTGTTATGAATCTCAGACAACAAAAAATAAGTCATACCTGTTGTGTGTTATGAATCTCAGACAACGGCAAAATTTCATCTTCTGTTGTCTGAATGTGCCGAGGCATCGCCTCGCATGCCATGCCAGGCACATGCTGCGCAGAACTCACACAACGGAAATAGGCATTTCTGTTGAGCAAACTATTATCACACAACGGTGAAATCACCGTTGTCTGATTTTTCAATCACACAACACTCACTTAGACCACGGTGAGCTTGGTCATCACACAACACAAATCCACCGTCGTCTGATGACCTTTTTGTAGTAGTGTGAACTTATCCTAAGACGTTAAAAAAGCTATGCTTTTTAAGTCCCTTTTTCTTCCGTCCCTAATGCAATTTTCTACCTTTTTGGGAATGTTATAATGATTGCAAAGTTATCAACTATTATTACCATTTGTCTTGCTTTGCACTTGTATGTCCTGGGTGGTACTAGAGTTCTCTTGACTGCTCAGTTTGCTGGTTTTATATAACCCTCCCTTGTAGGAAGCTCTTGTTAGGTAGATATAGCTTCTTTTGGCAAAGGTTCTGTGTATAAATCTTTGACTCCTATGACATATATGGATGGATGAATGTTAGTTTCAGGAGAAAATACATACTTTGTTATTAGTGAATGTATGCATTGATTTAATGGTATGGTTTTTGCCAGTCTTCAATAGTAAAGATGCATTAATTGAGTGGGTTCATTCTGTTGGAAGGAAGAACAATATGGTGATTATCAATCAGAGGTCAGATTCAAGAATTGTTGGGAATAAGAAAAAAATACCAAAGATACAATTTTATTGCGAGCGTGGTGGTGATTACAAGCTTGTTATGAAGTCCACTGCTCAAAGGTCTTATGCAAAAAGCCAGAAACAAACTGATGGAGACAATGAAAAGAAAACGCGTCATAAGGCTAGTGTACAAAGACATGTGGGTGTCCATCCGCATTGAGGGGATTAACATTAGCAGGGATGAATGAATGTTGGAGGTGATATGTGGTATACATACCATCATCCTTCTCAATCCCTTCATAGTCACTCCTACGTTGGTCGCTTATCTAAGGAGAACATACAATGTTAGTGGATATGTAAACTAGTTTGATGAAACCGAAGGATATTTTGATTGCTCTCAAGAAATGGGATAAAGAAAATGTAACAACTACGAAGATGATATATAATGCTAGAGGAGTACATCAAACGAAGGTTATGGCTGGGAGATCACAAATGCAATGTTTTCTACGTACATAAGTTGAGGGAACACAATTATATTAAGCATCACAGGAGTGAAGGTGATATTATCACCGACTTGTTTTGGTGTCATCCTTATTGTCTTGAGATTTTACATACATTTCCACATATTCTTATCATGAAATGCACCTACAAAATCAATAGATATTGTTATATATCCTTCTTTTGAGATTTTTGTGGTGGCATCTACCAAGAAGACCTTCAATGTTGCATTTGTTTATATTTCAAAAAAGGCAGAAGACAAATGCACATAGGTTTTCCAGTGATTTAGGGGTTAGGTTTTCGAGTTGGGCAGAGTGTGGTTGTGTTAGGGTCTCAGAGAGTTGAAGTATCAGTCTATCATTGAGTAACTTGGGTTAAATTATAATGACTTAAATTAGACAGTTAGTTAATGACTTAATGGTTTAATGCATATAAATATATAATGAATTAATGAGTTAAATTAGTTAATGCATGTACAATTATACATTCTGCCACAATGCCACTATTGTTAAATCATTGTTTGTTTATTAATAGGCCTTCCTTGATGGCATCTTCTGGAGGATCTAATGCTACTAATGAAGTGGATAGATCATTGAGGCGTGGGTCAAACAATGTTGGATGGGACTTTGTGGTGTTGGCGGATCCACACAACTTAGATAAGTTGAAGTGTAAGTTGTGTGGGAAAGTAATTAGTGGTGGAATACATAGGATGAAGCAACACATTGCCAACATCAAGGGGAATGTTGCCTCATGCAAGAATTCTACGGATGCCGATAAAACCAAATGTATAGCCGCAATAGAGGGAGCAAAAATTAAGAGAAAGCAAAAGGATATGCATGAGAAGGAAGTGAGGGAAGAAGTTGAAGTTACTCAATCACATGATGTAGAAGATGTAGAAATTGAAGGGCCAAGTTTGTCAAGAAAAAGGCCGCACTTTCTTGGGCCTATAGACAAGTTTGCATCTTCAATCACTCCCGATTCTTCAATTGATGGAAGCAAGAAGATGCGTCAACAAAATATTAATGATGCCATTTGGAAGGAAAGAACACATAGTGTGCATCAATGGTTGGCTAGGTGGGTGTATGAAGCCGGCATTCCATTTCATGCCATTGATAATGATAGCTTCAAAAGATTTGTAGAAGCGGTTGGTCAATTTGGCCCGGGTTATCGACCTCCAACTCAATACCAACTAAGAGAGCCATTGTTGAAGGAAGAGGTTGAGAGGACGAAAACTTCACTCAAGAAGCATGAAGAAGAGTGGGCAAAGAATGGTTATTCCATTATGACCGATGCTTGGAGTGACCGAAAAAGAAGAAGTATTATGAACTTGTGTGTTAATTGTAGGGAAGACACTACTTTTCTTTCTTCAAGGGAAGATTCGGATCAATCACACACCGGGGCCTATATCTTTGAATATGTTGACAAATGCATTGAAGAAGTTGGGGCACAAAATGTTGTTCAAGTAGTGACAGATAATGCTACTAACAATATGGCGGCGGGGAATTTGTTGAAGATAAAGAGGCCAAATATATTTTGGACTTCATGTGCCACTCATACATTGAATCTCATGCTTCAAGGGATTGGTAACCAACCAAAATTCAAAGGAGTGATTGAGAAGGCAAAGGCATTCACTATCTTTATCTATGCACATCACAAGACATTGGCTTTGATGAGGAAGCATACAAAGAAAAGAGACATAGTGAGGCCGGGAGTCACTAGATTTGCCACTTCCTTTCTAACTTTGCAAAGCTTGATGGAGAAGAAGAGTGAGTTGAGGTGTATGGTTGCTTGTGATGATTGGACCGCTTGCAAACATTCTAAGAGTGCTAAGGGGAAAACGGCATATAATACCGTATTGAGCACCTCTTTTTGGAATGGGGTAACACTTTGCTTGAAAGTGTTTGCTCCTTTGTTTAAGGTGCTTCGCCTTGTGGATGGGGATAAAAAGCCATCAATGGGCTTTTTGTATGGAGAATTACTCAAGGCAAAGGAAGACATTAAAGAGGCATTCAAACATCAAGAGGCCAATTATCGGCCCATTATAGAGATTATTGATGAGAAAGCCCGTGGTAATCTTGATAGTCCATTACATTTGGCGGCTTACCTCTTGAACCCCTATTACTTCTACAAAGATGAAGACATTCAATATGATCATGTTGTCATGGAAGGGTTCTTTCTTTGTGTGGAGAAGTTTTTTCCCGATGACCTTGAGACCCAAAGTGTGGTGACAAATGAAGAATTGTTGATGTATAAGAGCAAAGGGGGTGGATTTGGAAGAGCATTAGCTAAGTTGGGATGTGCAAAGAATGATGACAAGTACGATCCGGGTAAGAAACTAAGACTTTCATTATTTTGTGAAAATTACAAGGCATGATATTTATTTTGTTTAACTCATGATATTTGTTTTATTTACTTATTGTTATTGTTTTGTTTGTGGCTTTGTGCATATGTAGTTGGATGGTGGTCCAATTATGGAAATGGAACACCCAAATTGCAAAAAATGGCTAGAAGAATACTCTCTTTAACTACAAGTTCATCCGGGTGCGAAAGGAATTGGAGTACTTTCGAGGGAGTAAGTGTTTTCTTTCAAATGCTTAGAAGAATACTCTCTCATAATGGTTGATTTGTTACTAACTTATCAATATATATATATTTTTTATGTAGATCCATACAAAGAAAAGGAATAGACTAGATGCTTCAAGATTGAATAATCTAGTCTATGTCCAATTCAATGCCAAGATTATCAACAAAAAGAGAAGGGCTCAAGAGTTGGGTGTGGATGTGCTACTTGGTAATGAAGCTAGCAAGGCTCAAGGGTGGATTGTGGATGGTGGTGATGAAGAAGATGACTCGGATATTATTAGTGAAATAGAGGGAGAGTCTTCGGGAGTGGATAGTGGGCTTAGGAGAAGTTCTAGAAATGTAGAGGTAAGAGAGCTTCATGATGAAGATTTTGTATCGGATGAGGACACGGAAGAGGAGGGAGAAGAAGAGGATGTTGAGTTTGAGTCCGACAACGAAGGAGTCTTGGATGGATATGGAGAGGAAGAGTTAGAGATTTAGCCATTTAGGCTTGCAATTGTTTTATCACTTTAGTCTTTAACTCTTTATGTATGCTTATTTAGGACTCTTAAAATTTGAACATTCTAGGTGCAATTTTATAACTTTAGTCTTTAATCTTTATGGATGCTTATTTAGGACTCTCTTAAAATTTGAACATTCTAGGTGCAATTTTATCACTTTGGTCTTTAATCTTTATGTATGTTTATTTAGGACTCTTTTAAAATTTGAATATTCTAGATTTTTAGGAGCAATTTTATTACTCTTTGAGTTTTTATAAGTTTATATATTTTTAATTACATAAATAAAAGCTATAAAAATTAAATAAAAATTAAAAAATACAAAACCGCCTAGGCGCCGCCTAGCCGCCTGGGCGCTCCTCCCCAGCCCACCGCCCGACTAGCGCCTAACGATTTTTCAAACCTTGGTGCAGGCACATGGGAGTGCACCGGGGTTGGTTGACTTGGTTGTGATGTGCACACTCTTCTGTATATGCTTAAACAATGACCGATCCTCTTCTATTCAGGCAACTTGGAGATCCTTCCTATTTGTCATGGAACAGAAGAACCAAGAAGGCACTAAGCGTGCTTAACTGCTCATATGAACTGCCTAGAGCATTTCCTGATGGCCTAATTTATTGTGTGTATTAATGTTATCATCAATATGGGCAGCACATATGACTCCTAAAAGCATTTTGGTCGTTTGGAGTATTATTTATTTTTTGCTCCAGATTGTTGAGAGCCCAACATTATGAACTTTTATGTATAATTTCATAAATGTATTGACTAGAAACAGTGCCCGCACGTTGCTGCGGGTTTTATAGTTAATCGATCTAGTTGTAGTCAAGCATTTTAACTAGGTTGTTTTTGACGAAAAACACAAATGCATCTATGTTGGTAACAAAATATTGTTATCCTAGTAGCAGTATATAGCAGTTGATCCCCATTGGTTACAAAACTAGTCAATGTCTACATGTCTAAACGTTTTTTTTTTAGGGGAAATGATCATTTACCCGATTTTAGGCTAAAAATTGCCCACTTGCTCCACCAACTGTTTTTTAACCCCATTTACCCAAAACACTCTAAGGGATTATTTCCCCTTTACCCAATTAATTCTTTTTTATTTTTTTTTGAGACTTTTTTGCCCTCTCCTTCTTTTTCACTTAGAGGGAGAAGTCATCCTCCACCTTGCCGGCCTCCGGTGACCAGTGGCAGGGCGCCGGCGACTGGTGACCGGAATCCGGAGACTGAGATCGCTTGATTTTTTCGTCGTTAAGGCCACTCAGATCGCTGTTCGGGCTGGAGTCGTCGTCCTGTCCCTGTCGGCGTCGAGATGGCCGGAGTCAGAGGAGTTGATGGAGTCTGGGTCAAATCTGGTGTATGGTTATGGGTTTGGATATGTGTATGGCGGAGAGAGAGAGTGATAGTAGGAGAGATATTAGACAGGGGGTAAAAATGTCACTTAGGTTTAAATTGGGTAAGTGGGTTTAAAAAACTGTTGGTGGAGTAAGTGCAATTTTTAGGTTAAAATTGGGTAAGTGGTCACGACCCCTTTTTTTTAAGCTTCTTTCTTTGGTGTCATCAAAAAAAAAAAAAAAAAAGCTCCTTTCTTTGGGATTCACTCTCACCCAACCTTTTCTTAAGATCATTCTTTAGATCTCAGATTCGAAAAGGCTTCTTTCCTTAAGGTCTTTTCAAGATGTTACCGTACACTGTGTTAGTGTGAGTCATCGTTCCCTATTAGGAATAGACTACACGGGAATATATTGTTGTAATTACTTACCTTGTGTATGTTGTGTAGTACGGTTGTACACAATAGGCGTAGTACATTGTAGTACGATTGTAATCTGTTTATATACACCACAGAATGGGTGTAATTATATTATCAGAAAATTTATTCTCTCAATAGTGTCTTATTTGACTTGGTATCAGAGCAAAGATCCGAAAGGACTTTGTCTCCTTATTTCTTTTTTCTAGACCGATCTTCGTCTCCTCCGAGACCGATCTTCGTCAATTAATCTCAACCAAGACCGGCAGCCTTCAATTCAGACTGCCTTCTCTTTCAATCCAGTCCGGCTTCTTCAGAATCGACGTGTGCCGTCAACCTGCGCCGTTCAACCCAGACCGGTCGGCTTCCAGATCGCCCACGATCCTCGCTCAACCACAGCAGCGTCGCTCAGCCGCGTCGTTCGGTCCACCTCAGCCGGTCCACAGCAGCGTCGCTCAGCCGCATCGTTCGCTCAACCACAGCAGCGTCGTTCGGTCCACATCAGCGTCGCTCACTCCGGGAAGTTCCAGATCGATCGATTCCAGCCCAGATCGCCCAAGCTCGGGACGATTCCAGATCAATCTCAGTCACTCAGTCAACTCGGTGAGTCAACCCGCCTCAACTCGGTCAACTCAGTCAGTCAACCCACCTCAACTCAGTGAGTCAACCGGGTCAACCCAACCCGGTCCACCTCAACAGGTTTCAAAAAAAAAAAAAAAAAAAATCTGTTATTATTATTTCTTATTATTTCCACTGCATACGTTGGGATTTGTGTTTCTTTTGCTATTGTACTATTGCAATGGGTGGTGATGACAGTCAAAGTTCTAAGGCCAATGAGGTCCAGAAGGTTGAGGTCTCTGTCAAGAGCTCAGAAGGTGGTTCTTTCGGGGGTACCAAACTCACTGGTACCAATTTCCGAACATGGAAGAAGATTATGTCAGTTTATCTCCGTGGAATACACAAGATGGGGCATGTGACTGGAACAATCAAGGCTCCTAGTGCAGATGATGTGGAGGCCTATGCTAAGTGGGAAGATGATGATGGTTTTGTAATGTCCATTCTATTTCGAGCCATGATTGATGATGTGCTACAGATGGTGGAAGAATGTGAAACTGCTGAGGCAATTTGGAAGACATTGGGGGATTTGTATACCAATGAGTCTGATTTTATACAGGTTCATGAATTGATGTGTAAAGCTGCTAGTATGCAACAGAATGGGCAACCAGTAGCTGTGTATTTCACCAAGCTGAAGAATGTATGGGCTGAAATTGATCAGAAGCGTCCTTGCAAGATTAAGAATCAAGAAGATCTTGTGTGGTACCAGAAAGAGAAGGAGCTAGAAAGGGTCCATGTATTTCTGAGAGGGCTTGATGAGAAGCATAGCAGTGCCAAGGGAGAATTGCTTAGAATGACAGACCCTCCTAGCTTGAACACAGCGTTTACTTACATCCGTAAGGATGAGTCTCAACAGGAGAGTGTCAAACATGCACAGATTGAAGTATCTAGCTTAGCCATTCAGGCCAAGCCACCGGCACCTTTCCTTCAGCAGCAGAGTTCAGCCCCATTTCATCCTCAAGGTTCACCTCAAGGTTTCACCAATCGCCCTCGTCCTCAATGTTCTTATTGCAACGACCTTGGGCATGTTCGGGAGACTTGTTGGAAGTTGAACCCACACCTTAAACCTAAAAAGCAGGGTTATCGTCCTAAGGCGAAAGCAGCTGCTGTTCAATTGGTTCAAGAACCAGATTTCTATGGAGTAGCTGGCCAAGATCATCATACAGCAGGTGGAGCTACCCCCACAGCCTCTATAGCTGGTCGAGGTAAAATTGGTATAGCTTTACAGATTTCTAACTTTGTTGGTTCTGATACATGGATTATTGATTCTTGTGCCTCCGATTATATGACTTATGATAAATCATATTTTACTGAATTGTCTTCCCCATCAGTGTCCTATGTAACCAATGCCAATGGTGAGGCTTTTCCTGTGTTAGGGTCAGGGTCAGTGCGTCTTACTCCCACTTTGGAACTTCATAATGTGTTATATGTGCCTGACTTATCTCATCACTTGATATCTGTCCCACAATTGAACACTGAGTCTAAATGCTCTGTAACCTTTTATCCTATGTATGTGATTTTTCAGGATCTTCTCACCAGGGAGATAATTGGTCGGGGGTATCTGAGGGGCAGGTTGTTCCACCTGGATCAGACATACGCAGGAGAGAAACCAGGAGCACAGTCCCGCGCTGCTTTGACTTCGAGTTCTGATAAGCTAAGTGAAATTTGGTTGTGGCATCGCCGTTTAGGGCATCCCTCTTTTAGTCTTATGAGAAAAACCATGCCGACTTTGTTTATTGGTGTGGATGAGTCTATTTTACATTGTGAAACATGTGTTTTGGCCAAGAGTCATCGTGCTACTTATTCTCCAAGTATTTCTAATAACAGTGTTGTTCCTTTTGAGTTGATTCATTCTGATGTTTGGGGGCCATCTAGAGAACCCACTGTGTCGGGTATGAGATACTTTGTTTTGTTTATTGATGATTGTACGAGATTGTCATGGGTTGCTCTGCTCAAAAACAAAGATGAAGTTTTTCCAGCTTTTCAAACTTTTCGCACTCTTGTTCAAACACAATACCATAGCACCATTAAAGTCCTTCGTTCTGACAATGGGGGGGGGGGGGGGAATATGTTAATCATGTTTTCCAAGAGTTTTTTACAACCAACGGGATTGTCCACCAAACTACATGTCCACAAACACCAGAACAAAATGGAGTGTCTGAAAGGAAAAACCGTCATTTACTTGATATGGCTCGTGCCATTCTCTTTAGTGCTCATATGCCTAAATATCTTTGGGGCGATGATGTACAGGCTTCCTCCCATCTTATCAATCGTCTTCCATCTAGTGTTCTTCAGGGAAAAATTCCATTTGAGGTTCTTGCATCTCATGTCTCCTTACCTTCCTTTCATAATCTTCCAGCTCGTGTCTTTGGTTGTGTTGCCTTTGTCCATGTTCCTAAAAACCAGAGGTCTAAGTTGGATGCCAGGGCACTTAAGTGTGTCTTTGTTGGCTATGGAGGGAATCAGAAGGGATACAAGTGCTATCATCCACCTACCCGGAAGTACTATGTCACTATGGACGTTACCTTCTTTGAAGACATGAGTTATTTCTCCTCTTCAGATACAGCTCTTTAGGGGGAGAATTCATATTTTGAAGAGCTGTATCATGGAGAGGGGGAGGAAACAGAAGGAGGAGAGGAAGAAGTCACACAGGCAGGAGGTATTTTGACGGATCCAGCTGAGACCATCAACTCGCCACCTCTTGAAGCAGTAGCTCCAAGCATCCAGGCACCAGTTTCTATGGCTGAAAATGAAGTTGAAGACACAACTGTCCCTCCTGCCATCACTTCTACCCCTGACCCGCAGCTCCCTGGTGCGGAAGATCACTCATTTGAGGTATGTCCACCCACTAGTACTAGTAGTAGTGAGTCTAGTGTTGAGCAATATGTGTTACCAAATAGGACCACTCGAGGTCAATCAGCTCTTACTGCCAAATCAAAATCAAAATACCCAGTAGCTAATTATATGTCCACTAGGAGATTGTCTAAGTCATATGAATCATTTGTGAATCAAATATCTGCTGTATCAGTACCTAACAAAGTGCAGGATGCGTTGGGGAATCCAAAGTGGAGGAAGGCAATGGAGGAAGAGATGGAGGCATTGCAGAAGAACAATACTTGGCAACTTGTGCCTCCACCACAAGGCAAGAAAGCTGTAGGTTGCCGTTGGGTGTTTACTGTGAAGCATAATGCAGATGGATCAGTGAATCGGTACAAAGCACGCCTTGTAGCAAAGGGGTTTACTCAGACATATGGTATAGACTATGATGAAACATTTGCCCCTGTTGCCAAGATGAACACTATTCGGGTTCTGCTCTCATTTGCTGCTAGTTTAAACTGGCCACTCCGACAGTTTGATGTCAAGAATGCATTTCTTCATGGAGAGTTAGCCGAGGAAGTGTACATGAGCCTTCCACCTGGGTATGTAGTTGCTTCTCCTGGTGATTTTGTCTGTAGATTGAGAAAATCTCTGTATGGTCTCAAACAGTCACCACGTGCTTGGTTTGGAAGATTTTCACAGTTTATGCGAAAGGTTGGTTACAGGCAGAGCAGCTCAGACCACACCTTGTTCCTCAAACATCAACAAGGGAAGGTAACAGCTCTAATTATTTATGTGGATGATATGGTAATCACTGGTAATGATACTGTTGAGATGGATAGACTGCAGAGACAGCTAGCCTCTGAGTTTGAGATGAAGGACTTGGGTGAGCTTAAGTACTTCTTAGGAATTGAGGTAGCCAGGGGGAGAGAAGGAATCTATCTGTGCCAAAGGAAGTATGTTCTTGATTTGCTGACAGAGACAGGATTGTTGGATTGCAGACCTATTGACACTCCCATTGAGCAGAATCATTGTTTAGCCGAGTATCCAGATCAGGTACCTACTGATCGAGCTCGCTATCAGAGGTTAGTTGGGCGCTTGATTTATTTGGCTCATACTAGACCAGATGTTGCATATGCAGTGAGTGTGGTAAGTCAGTTCATGCATAATTCGAGTGAAAGTCACATGGATGCGGTTATGCGGATTCTGAAGTACTTGAAGTCAGCTCCAGGAAGGGGAGTACTGTTTTCTAAACACAACAACATTCTTGAGGTTTGTGGCTTCACAGATGCAGATTGGGCTGGAAATATCACAGACAGGAGGTCGACATCTGGTTACTTTACCTTTGTGGGAGGTAATCTGGTTACATGGAAGAGTAAGAAACAGAAAGTTGTGGCACGTTCTAGTGCTGAGGCCGAGTATAGAGGTATGGCTCACGGAGTGTGTGAATTGTTGTGGCTAAGAAATCTGTTACGTGATCTGGGTTTCAAACTCAAAAATTCCATGCAGTTGTATTGTGATAACAAGGCAGCTATTGACATATCACAGAATCCAGTACAGCATGATCGTACTAAACATGTGGAGGTTGATCGTCACTTTATAAAGGAGAAACTAGATGCCAAAATTATTAGCTTTCCTTTTGTTCCAACTGAAGAGCAACTTGCCGATGTACTTACCAAAGGGGTTTCCAGGAAGGCGTTTTATGACTCAGTTAGCAAGTTGGGCATGGTTGATGTATATGCGCCAACTTGAGGGGGAGTGTTAGTGTGAGTCATCGTTCCCTATTAGGAATAGACTACACGGTAATATATTGTTGTAATTACTTACCTTGTGTATGTTGTGTAGTACAGTTGTACACAATAGGCGTAGTACGTTGTAGTACGATTGTAATCTGTTTATATACGTACACCACAGAATGGGTGTAATTATATTATCAGAAAATTTATTCTCTCAATAGTGTCTTATTTGACTCACTGGTCAACTCATCATGATTATTTTTCTCCTTGCGAATAAGTGTACAGTAGATCACGTACTTCTGCTGACTCTTCTTCGATCTTCTGGTTTAACTTATTCAGAACTGCATTCATTTTTCATGCTGGAGATCACACTTCCTACCAAGCTTCTCATTATGTTCCTGCACTGCAAGTCAATCACCAAAAAACTAAAGCTCCAAAAACTCTCTGGTTTATCAAAATCTCACAGGTTTTGTTTTGGTTGGGGGGAGGAACATTTTCCAAATGTTTACTAAGGATAATTGCTAAGAGCATCTAAGCCATTATATTACCCAACAAATAAAAGATATTTTAACTGAATTTTGAGTGAGACGAATAACAATGCCAAAGTTTTGTTTTGAATCTCACTCTTCTGAAGCAGTTCATTAAAAAGAATGTCAGAATTATAACCTAGCAAGTCTTACAATTGCTTTGGCAGCTCGCTGCATTACTCCACAGTTGCCAGCTCCTGAATATATTGCTTGTTCTGCTCTAACAACTGCTTGTAGTAGGTAGTTCCATGCTTGGACACAAATTGAGTTGCTTGGCAAGCCTTAGATTACAACTGATGCCCAACCTTGGCGACGAAGATGATCTTAGATTCACTCTTGCAGAGGCAGCAATGGGAATCTCCACAGATGAAACGGAGCCGAAAAATGCAGGTAGAGCAGACCTCTCGATGGCCAGGGCCCAGCCCAATGAAGTGTCTCCGCACAGACAGCACAGGTATCATCCATTGTTTTTCTTCTCTTTTCTGCCAAAAAGTATATATTGGTGTCAAAAAACATAACCCACACAGTAAAAAGCATCAACCCTTAATATCTATGGTCTAAAGCTTAACTGAATCACTTTATAGAATCTAAAACCCCTCACAGCTATTTATGTTCTCCTACAAGTCTATACATTTGAGGCTAAAACCCAAACTCATTATTCTGACTTAAACATGGCTACAGAATGGTCTAAGCTTAGCAAAAACACATTGTTGAAACCTCTTACACAAATTGCTTATCTCCCATGTATGAAGCAGTAATGCATTTGTATACAAACATAGCCAAAACAAAACCCACTAATCCCAAACCCGTAATTAAGGTAGGTACATTTCATTTCAAGCAAAAGCCAGCAAAATTACAACTCTTTCACCTCCGCACCTGTCCCATACACATTACCTGCTACACACCTGTGGTAACGCAAGCAAAGGTACATTTCATTTCAAGCAAAACCTAGAAATCTATTTCCAATGAAAATCAAACAGAGCAGAACCTGTTGAGAAGCTTTCGTAGATCTAAGCCCATAGAAAGTTAAATGGCGCGTGACGCACGTCTGACAATAAGCAGCAATGGCCAGACTTGCGATGTTGGGGCTTTTGTAAATCTGAGCTTTGCAGTTCCATCTATGGTCTTGGAAATCAAAGAAGTTGGTGATGGCAGTGAAGATGCCTAAACGCCTCTTTATATTTCCTAAAATAAAATAAAAAACTGCTTTAGAAACTAAACCTTTGTTGAAGATTACATTCAGCACATACTAATGAGTTGGTTTCTAGAGATTGAAGAAAATGAATTTTTTTTGGCAGATTAGCACCTTCAAAATAATTTCTTAAGAAAAATCCACACCGTAATTTCCTATAAATTCTTCACCAAAATCAAATTCACCCTAATATCAAAAACAAATAATTAACCTTAAGCTTCTGGAGGAGATCCAGAATAGAGATGATCAATTAGAAAGTGGAGGTGATCCAACAACAAAATTTCATCACCATGATCACTACTGTTTCCCCAAAATGAAATGAACATCATCACTACGCGTTCAAGTAGTCCTAGATACAGGACATAAATGGCTATCATAATAAAGCATTGCATGTTTTGCTAGTGTCATCCATGGTGTGGTGTACTGTTTAACATATGTAACCATCTCACTTAGTTTATATAATGCTGCGAAATCTTCTGTTGGAGCAGTAGCAATGAATACAGACCGCTACAATGTATACTACAGTAGTAGCCAAATAATTTATCTAAAAATAGAGATGGTTTCATAAAGTATATCCATTCATATAAGAACAGAAGCAAATCAAAGAACAACAAACTGGAACAATTTGAGCTTTACCTCCCAGTGATACATAAATATTTCAGTTCAGGAGTGTAAACAGCTTTTGACCAATTCTTTTTAACATAATATAGGAGTCCCCTTGTTTGATCAATAACCTTCCACATGAGAAAACCGAATTGAAATTCTCATGCTCTTAGTTCTCGATGTACTCTTCCTAATGTACATGCATTATAGGAAGCCTAGTCAACCTTCTGGCAGACACAGAATTGAAGGCAAGGGAAACTTACAATGACATAGATGATTGAGAAAGAGGCAATAATCATATATCTTCCAAATAGGCATCAGCCAAAAATGCTCCAGGTAAGGGAGTGAGATAACATGTTCCACTCCAATTTGAGTTGCTTTTAGCTGCTTTAGCACTGCTTTGGTGCAGATGTTGCTTGAAATAAATGACCAGATTTGAGCTCATCCCATAGTATGCCAAACTGTCACAGCATTCATTCCCTATAGAAAAATCTTTCACATAAGCAACAATTTTCTTCAATAGGAAAATGCATTAAAATAGACTTGTCTATAATGTACAGTTTCACTTATGTTCCAATATATCTATGAAATATGACTAAAGGCAATTAAACCTTCCAATTCAATTTAATAATGGTAAGGCAATTAAACCTTCCAATCCATCTGCACCATAATACTTTCCATGTGAATCAAAAGCCACTGCAAACCACGACTCTTGGCTGCTCTCTACTCTGTCATTCCCATTCCATCTGTGTAAAGCAATTGGAATAAGCCAATCAAATCGTCTATCATTTCCAAAAGTAATGCATCTAAAATTACAAAACTAAGCTAATTGCTTAATTACAGTGATTATTTTCACAGACCAGAATCGCAGGCAAATCCCAAAGTGTAGAGATATAAAGCGCCTCAAACAGTGTCCCTTATTTGCAGCACTGTCTCCATAAAGCGCAAACGTCACCGTTTTGTCCTTAGAGTACTTTTGTGCAAAAGCCAAGCCACATTCGAGCTACCTGAGCTCCAACGATGCCGTGGCCCTTTGATTGAATTCACTTCATACACTGAAAGTATGCTTTGCCTATAAGTTGAACTGAAAGGAGCTAACTTTCAGGGTGCAGAAGGAATTTGTATTTCCTAAAAAAAATAGAGTGACTTATAAGTATCGGTTTGGAAAGTAACTCATAATTTATTTAAAAGGAGCTGAATTCCAGGGTGCATATAAGCTATTATCAGCATGCAAAGTATCAGTTTATATGAAAGTATGCTTTGCATACAAGTTACTTTCACTTCTTAAACAGAAACTGTCAGAAAAAGTATGCTTTTAAATGAAGAATTATCACATGCTTTAATTGAATTCACTTCTTATATATATTTTGTCTAATAGTTAATCAGTTCTAACTTCCAGGGTACCACAAGGAATGTGTATTTTCCTAAAAAACAGCATACATCATAATCGAATTTATTAACTGGATAACAAATCAACTTAACTTATGTTCCAGATAACTGAAGATTGTAAATGAAAGTTTTTGAAGGTACAAATCGAGCATATATAAATCCAGGTCTCAAATGTCTTCCTAAATGACAGCATCAGTGAACAAAAACAAATAATAAAACGCAGAAAGAATCAAAACCATAATTGATCCTGAAAAATTACCAGCTGAGGATGTTTGCGCCGTTTTTCAAAGTAAATTCACTGAATGAGCCGATGTAGCCAGCTCTATCTCAGTACTTTGTTGATCAGAAAGCTTTTTGCAATAAAGTGAGCAATCCAAAACAAAACCAGCCCCTAAAACCTTCCCAAGTTGCACCATAAGGCAGTCACAAAACAAAATGCCTGCAGTATCTGAGAAAAAAAAAAAAAAAAAGAGGAAAACCAACCTTGAAAAATCTTGGAATTTTGAATAGATCTCTCACTTTTAAGCTTGCAGTCTAAAGATTGTTTTCAAGTGTCAGCTACAAACCTCTCGGTCTCTGAAAGAATACATCTGAATGCGGCATTCTTGTCGGAACTCTGAAGTGGACGGGTACAGTTGGTCAATATCCATTCTGTTGGCATACTAGGTGAACCACTGTCATTCCAGCTTCAGGCTCAAGGGCTTGATTGGTCTGATATACAATGCTTGTTTTCTCAGCCGACCAGTCGATGAGTTTGGACAATGGCAATGGAAGATATTGGGTTGTGCATATTGCCCCTGAAGTATGGCTCAATGATAATGAAGGCATAATTGGATTGTGTAATAAACACAATATGATAATGGCAGTGCAGATAAAAGCAATAGATAATGGGAGTCCAGACTAAAGAAGAAAAATAATTGGGGCAGAGTTCTCTTCAAATCATAACTCTATTGCCAGTAATCACTGCAAGAGCAAAGGCCCTGACTTAAGAAATTGAACCTGTTGTTATCTCGAACAATAATTTCCCTGTCGTATATTCTTGATACTAATTTGGCAAAAGAGTGACAATCAGAACAAATTCTCAAATTCTTCACCACGTGAATTGGCACTCCTTGCCTACCTATAAGCCCAAAAGCTATGGCCAGTTTCTCACTATGTCAACTGAGCAAGTACTCTTTCTCCTTCTCATCAACATCAAGCAGGACATTGTCCAGATCAGGAACGTGACCAGCATCTCTGAGTCTGCTGTTTATTTCTTGCAACATCAACGCAATGTGGCTCTTCTCTGAGCATGTATCAGTATCACCACTGGAGGTAAGCTCATGAATCACTCCATTAACTTCAATGGAACTGGATCCAGGTTCCTTCTGAATCCCTTTCTCTTTCAATTGTAGCCTCACTTTTGCAATGTCTGCCCATTTCCCCCAGCTGATGCATATATGTTTGAGAGAAGCAAATGAATACCAGTCCTCTGAGCGGTCAACTTTGATATCTGTTCAGCTGCACATGCTGCCATTTCGACGTTTCTGTGGGTTCGACGCAGCCAAGAGAGTGCCCCAAATGACATCATTGGGTTCCATTGGCATGCACTTTATGAGATCAACAGCTTCTTCCAAGAGCCCAGCTCGGCCTAGTATCGACCATGCAACCATAGTGAACGATATGAGGCGAAATGCCATGGACCGGCTGCATTGACATGAAAATGTTCCGCCTTTGTTCCAAAAGACCAACATGGCTGCACGCTGGTAGTACTGCCACAAAGACTACTACATCTGGTTTCACCCCTTGCTTACGCATGTCATCGAAAAGTTCTAGAGGTCGTTTCCCATTTCCCTCCATGGCCATTGCTCCGATGGCTGCAGAAACATCTCTCCTTGCCATTGTATTGAACACTTTCATTGCATTTTGAGGATCACCACATTTAGCAAACAAGTCAACTAAGGCTGTCCCAAGCAGCGTATCACAGTTGATTTCGTTTTTTTCAATATAAGCATGAGTCGCCTTTGCAAGATCAAGAGCTCCTAAATATCCGCAGGCAGATGCAACCTCCACCATGGTCACCCTATCTCCTTTTATTCCCTCGGTCTGCATCACCCGGAAAAGTTCAATTGCTTCCTCAAACTTGCTCTCTTGAACAAGAGCACCAATCATAGTGTTCCAAGAGATGAGATCACTCTTAGGCATCTCATTGAAAATTTCCCAAGCTGAATTCACAAGCTGAGAGAGAATCACTTAATTGCGCGCAAGCTGAAATTGCAGCCAACATGGTAACCTTGTCAGGTCTTAGGCCCTGTTGTAGCATTTGACCCATGGCAGACACTGCTTCACTAGCCAGTCCCTGGCGCACATAATTTGACAAAATGGTATTGTAAAGAACCAGGTTTTTATCCACACATTCATCAAAAAGCCGCTTTGCGGCATCTGTAGCTCCACATTTCATATACATATCAACAAGTGAATTCACCATAAGCATATTAGTCTTGAGTCCAGACTCCCCAATGTAAGCACACACTGTCTCACTCAACGCAACATCTTTCAACTTTGCACAAGCAGAAATGACACACACCATAGTCACCGAATTAGGCTTAACACCGGCAGCCACCATCTCCAAAAACAAAGAAACAGCCTCCTTGGGCATATTCCTTCTACCATAACCACAAATCAAACTAGTCCACGTCACGATGTTTCTCTCAAGCATTTCATCAAACACCTTGTGGGCATAATCCAAGTCCCCACATTCTGCATAGAAATGAATCAAAGGATTCCCAATAAACACATCTTGCTCGAAACCCATCTTCACAAGCGAGCCATGGAGCTGAACCCCTTCACAGAAAGCCACAATCTCTGAGCGCGCGCTCAATGCAAATGGGAATGTAAACTTATCCGGCAAAACACCCGGAAGCACCATCTGAACATAAAGCCCAATAGCCTCGTCACAAAGCCCAGCACTAGAGTAACCCCTTATGAGAGAATTGTACATGAACAATACACCCTCTTGGGGCATAATCTAAGCTTTCGAGGGTGCTCATTTCGGCGTGTGTTCTAATAACCATGTCTATATTCCACTGTAATCCGATCTGTTATTGAAGAAAGAAACATGCATACAAACAAATCTACATCAATCATCATGAGAACAACTTTTATTGAAGAAAGAAAAGGTTCTGGAATCCCAGCCTAATACATACAAGAAGGAAAAAAGAAAAAGCACACCACAGATGGGATAATATATACAAGATGGAGACACAAGGAACAATACAACTGTACAAGAACCTCTGATCAGCTTCACTGGTGCTACCCAGCAACAAATGTGGTCATCACTCTTCACCAGTTTGAAATATAAATGTTTGGAATCCGAGCAATCTTTGGCCAATCTTCACCAGTGTCACGTTCGCATCTTCTCTGCAACTCAGGACACCTTTGTATCTTCAAGTCTCTCAAGGCAGTGAGACGATCCATCCCTTCTGGAAGTGACAACAATTTGGGGCAATCAATGAGGACAAGCTTTTTAAGTGATGTTAGATCTGTGAGCCACCCTGGTAATGAACCCAAATTGGAACAATTTTGAATGTACAGGTACTGTAGGGTGTTGGCAGCTCCTCGAAACCATTCAGGCAACTCCGTGATCCGTGGTAGTCCCTCAATAGCCAACTTTTCGAGCCTCAATGGAATTGCTTGATAATTTTGGCTCACCAGATCGAGTTGCTCACAAGCAACTATTATCAAAGTACGCAATGCAGCAAGATAACTCATCTCGCGGGGCAAAGAGATTAAATTACGACAAAGGAAAATTGAGAGAAACCGAAGTGATTTCAAACATCCCACACCATTGTCTTGAAAACATGCTTCTTTTGTCGTCATTGAAAGGAATCTGAGGCTGATCAAGTTGCCCATATCTCTTGGTAACTCTCGAATATATCGACAACCATTAAGATATAGAGTTTGCAAGCTCTGCAACTTGTCGGATCTTAGGTCCTGTTGTAGCATTTGACCCATGACAGAAACTACTTCACTAGCCAGTCCCTGGCGCACATAATTTGACAAAATGATATTGTAAAGAACCAAGTTTTTATCCACACATTCATCAAAAAGCCGCTTTGTGGCATCAGTAGCTCCACATTTCATATACATATCAACAAGTGAATTCACCATAAGCATATTAGTCTTCAGTCCAGACTCCCCAATGTAAGCACACACTCACTCAACGCAACATTCTTCAACTTTGCACAAGCAGACATGACACACACCATAGTCACCAAATTGGGCTTAACACCGGCAGCCCCCATCTCCAAAAACAAAGAAACGGCCTCCTTGGGCATATTCCTTCTACCATAGCCACAAATCAAACTAGTCCATGACATGATGTTTCTCTCAAGCATTTCATCAAACACCTTGTGGGCATAATCCAAGTCCCCACATTTTGCATAGAACTGAATCAAAGGATTCCCAATAAACACATCTTCCTCGAAACCCATCTTCACAAGCGAGACATGAAGCTGAACCCCTTCACAGAAAGCCACAATCTTTGAGCGCGCGCGCGCGCTCAAAGGAAACGGAAATGTAAACTTATCCGGCAAAACACCCTGAAGCACCATCTGAACATAGAGGCCAATAGCCTCGTCAGAAAGCCCAGCACTGGAGTAACCCCTTATGAGATAATTATACATGAACAATACACCCTTCGTTTCTTCTTCTTCTTCTTCTTCTTCTTCTTCTTCAAGAAACAAGTTAAAGGCTTTTCAGGTACTACTCACAAAACACAGTTTCTTTATCGTGAACCTGTTTTTTCTTAAAAATGCATACGAACAAATCTGCATCATTCATCATGAGAACAACTTTTCATTGAAGAAAGAAAAGGTTCTGGAATCCCAGCGTAATACAACAAGTAAAAAATGAAAATACACACCAAAGAGGGGACAATCTATACAAGATGGAGACACAAGGAACAGTACAAGAACCTCTACTGAATGCAACAGCTGTCGCTCTCCAGAGAAAGGTTTGGAATATGAGCAATCTTCGGCCAATCTTCACCAGTGTCACGTTCGCATCTTCTCTGCAACTCGGGACAACCTTCTATCTTCAAGTCTCTCAAGGCAGTGAGACGATCCATCCCTTCTGGAAGTGACAACAATTCGGGGCAACCAATGAGGACAAGCTTTTTAAGTGATCTTTGGAAAATATGGATCAATTCCAGAGAATTACAGTCATTCTTTGGAAAATATGCACAGTAAGCAAGGCATCGTTTCAAGTATGAAGGCAATTGAGTATAACTCAATCTCAAAGCAGACAAGATATGACCCCTACCCTCTCTCTCCAATTCCCACATCTTAGAATCTCTTACAAATTTCCATCGACGCTCATCAGTCTCTGAGTACAGTTGACTCCCTAAAGTTCTCACAGCCAAGGGAGCCCCTCCGCACTTCTTCACAATCTCTTTTCCAATTTCAAAGAGATGTGAAAGCCTTTTCTCATCACCTTCCTTGAATGCGCATTTTGTAAACAATGACAAACAATGCTCATAAGAGAGGCCATCTAATTTATATGTTGGTTCAGTGCCCATGATTGAAGCAACTGAGTCATTACGGGTTGTCAATAAGATTTTACTTCCTAATTTGATCCCGTCTATCAACAAATTTCTCAACTCACTCCATTGAATACGATCCTCATTCCATACATCATCCAAGACAAGCAAATATTTCTTATCCTTCAAAGACACACGTAACTTTGCTTGTAATTGATCTACAGACATCTTCTCACTGATTTCCCTACCTAGTGCAGAACTAAGGATCTTTTCCATCAACCTATGAATATCAAAGTCCACTGACACATATACCCACATCCTCAAATTGAAATGCTCAACCACTCTTTCATCATTGTAGACCAACTTGGCAAGTGTGGTCTTACCCAACCCTCCTGTACCAACTATGGGAATAACAGAGACAACACTCTGGGGATTCCCACTTTGTTGATCAACAGTTTTTGGCATTAGAAGATCTACAATCACTTGTTTGTCAGAGTCTCTACCAACAACGCTCCGTACATTTCTATCAGGATCATGATGATCACCTTGACGATCAGTGAGACTAGCAAGTATAGCCTGATTAGCTATAAGCTCATCTAATCTCTCCCTTATCTCAGTGATTTCATGACCAACTCTTAGTCGAAAAGCAATTGGATTAGAGCTAGAGAAGAAACGACTTACCTTTCTTGCAGTGCTTTTTACAACTTGCCTCTGCAAAGCTTCGCACTCAATCTCATCCAACACATCTTCAGCGTCGCGGAACACATGTTTAAGTTGTAGCAGCCAACTTTTTAACCCCTCGTTACCCACTTGCTTATCTACAGCATCAAAGAGCGCACTTTTGATGGTGGACATGGTGCGCTCAAGCCTTTGCAGATCAGTTTGGACTCCCCATGCCAAGCAGATCTCATCGTAAGCAAAGGAGCCCAACCTCTCTATTAGCTTGCTTGCCAAGTCAGAGACAAGTCCAGCCATTATTGAGACCCCAGGTTCAGCCATTATTGAGACCCCAAATTGGAAAACTTGATTGAGAGAAATCAAATGAAAAGGAAGAACTGAAAATTGAAATCTGATTGATAATTCTTAATAAGCTTCACCAACACATCCAAGTTGAAATATAAAGGACCAGTTTCCACCTACAAGTCTACAACTAACATTAGTATATAGTAATTGACTTGGGTCAGGCCTAATAGACCATATAACAACTCAGTAACAAGGTGAGTAAAAAGGGAAGGTTCGGTGGGGAAACGGCGGAGAGTGGAGAGTGCTGATTAAGTGATTATCCGTGCGCAAGTACAAGGTGAGATCTTTTGATACGCAAGATGAAATAGAGAAGGGGATTTTAGACTTTTAGGTTTGGGGATTTTAGACTTTTAGGTTTGGGTTCAAATGATTGTCTGTTCTCAAGTGCATAGTGGACATTTCTTTATCACCATACTCACTCCACCCGCACTCTCCCACCACAAATCCACAATAATATCTCCTATTTATTTTGTATTCCACATAAATAAGTCACAACTAAAATATTATTTTGATTACCGACTAAGTTAATGGCATTAACTTGTAGGACAAATATAGGGCTGTCACTCGGTCGGTTCGAATCGGTTTTAGGTATTACCAACTTCAAAACCAAAGCTTTCGGTTTCAAAACTGAGCTACCAATTACCAATCAAAATTTTCGGTTTTTAATTATATCTACCAAATTCGGTATTTCGGTTTTCGGTATTACTAACTTTAGAACAACTAATTCTTTATAATATAAATTAGAATGAACAAAACTAGGTTTTTGAATTTTATAGTCATAAACGTTCTATTCATCTACTAATTATAGCTTTCTTTTGTATATATGACATCAAGTTTTACCAATTTTTACTAAAACTAGGTTATTTAACCATCTTTGACTAAGTTACTTAAAATACATGTACTATAATGTAGTATATGTAGTAATATTCATACTATTATAAAAGTTTTTATGTTTATTTCTTAATATACATGTATGTGTATTGAAAATTGTAGTATATAAATATAATATTTAGATAATCGGTAGATTTGGTATTTACCAAAACCAAACTAACTTTTTCGGTAATTTTCGATTTCGGTTTTATCGGTCTCGGTTACCAAAAAATCGGTTTAACAAACCTAAAATATTGGTTAGTATTCGGTTGGTTTGGTAATTACCAAACTCAGTGGCAGCCCTAGACAAATACGAGCAGGTACAGCTGGCATTAACTTCTTCTTCTTTAGTCACTCTTGAGCTAAAAAATTTTCTTTTGAGTGTAATCTTACAAGGTAACAGCTTTTTCTTTTTATGGGAATTAATAATATATTCAAACGACTTCACAGGGTCATTGTCAGAAAAATACAGTCACCAAAACCTAAGCCTCAAATCATAACTAGTGATCGCACTTTAACTTATAGATAAGTGAGAAAAGCTGTCTACAGAACTCAAGTGCAGAAACAGTTAATTTGTTCCAACTAAATCCGTTAAGTCACAAGTGTAGATGACAAACAAATATGAAACCTCATATCTTTATAACCATGGAAATTCCAAGAACATATTGGTTACCTACTTGCGCAACGAAAGAATAAACAATAAAACTCACAAAGAAAAAAAAAATCATTGAAGTAATTTTCAAATAATAAAATTACAAATTATTATTTTGGGTTTGACAGAGAATAAAATTACTATAATTTCACAGCTGTTTGAGGGAATTAGAAATTGAGAGAAATTCGCTGTGTATTCTTATTGATAATAGGGGCCTCTTTATATAGAGGATTATAAGGTATATAATTTCTATTATATAAGGAAAGTAATCGTACATTAAATATGAATCTAGATCCTTCTAATATAACCATATTACCACTAGGTCAAGTAACCTAGAGTTTGGGCCAAACACAAATTAGGGTTTACTTGAACACTCTCCCTTGTATTGCCCAAACGAGGTGCTTCTCTCGTTGCCTCGTTAAAAACCTTGCCGAGTAACAAAAACCCAGTGGGACAAAAATAACCTCAGTCTAAGGGGAAAAAGAGCACAACACACCCTTCACGTTTCAAGATGAACACGTAGACATCTCCCCCTGATGTCTGCGCCTCCCCCTGATGACTACGATCATGGGAGTCCAGATAATTTCCGCAAGCCAATTCTTGCCACATGTTTCTCGAACGTGGATTTGGGCAATGACTTAATAAACAAGTCTGCCACATTGTCCTCAGATCGAACTTGGTTCACTTTGATCTTGAGGAGTTTCTGTTGTTGCTGATTGAAGAAGAATTTGGGTAATATATGCTTGGTGTTGTTGCCTTTGATGTAGCCTTGCTTCATTTGTTCAAAGCAAGCAGTATTATCCTCATAAATGCTCGTTGGCTCATCTGTGGTAGACTTCAGACCACAATTGCTTCGAACATGCATAATTATGGATCGAAGCCATATACATTCACGAACTGCTTCGTGAAGAGCAATAATCTCTGCATGATTCGAAGAGGTAGCGACTAAGGTCTGCTTTGTAGACCTCCAAGATATCGCGGTCTTTCCCATGGTGAATACATAGCCAGTTTGGGAGCGACCTTTGTGTGGGTCAAAGAGGTACCCAGCATCAGCAAAACCTTCCAAAACACTTATATCGTTTTAGGGTGGGGAAAAGGAACGCAGTCCACCATGTGTGGCGTCCCTAGCACTTGATGGGTCTGAATCCATCTTCTCTCTGTAGGGATAGAACAAGCCCATATCGATCGTACCACTTAGGTATCGAAAGATATCTTTAACACCAGTCAAATGGCGTCGTGTTGGCGCAGAGCTATATCTAGCTAGCAAGTTCACAGCGAATGAGATATCCGGTTTTGTGCATTGTGCTAAGTACAATAATGCGCCTATTGCACTTAGGTAGGGCACTTCTGCCTCTAACACTTCTTCATCGTCATCTTTTGGACGGAATGGATCCTTCTTTGGATCTAGACTACGGACGACCATTGGGGTGCTTGAAGGCTTAATCTTGTCAGTGTTGAAGCGCCTAAGCATCTTTTGGGTATAAACAGATTGATGAATCAGGATACCATCTCTACGGTGCTCAAGTTCTAAACCGAGGCAAAACTGTGTTTTCCCAAGATCTTTCATCTCAAACTCGGATTTCAAGTGTTCAGCGATTTCCCCTAACTATTTAAGGGTGCCAATTATGTTCATGTCATCGACATAAACCGCTACTATTGCAAATCCGAAACTTGTCCTTTTTATGAACACACATGGGCATAGTTCATTGTTGACATATCCCTTCCCAATCAAGTAGTCACTTTGACGGTTATACCACATCTGTCCGCATTGTTTTAATCCATATAGTGAGCGTTTCAATCTTATTGCAAACGCGCTCCGTGGTTTAGAGCCACTTGATTTGGGTAACTGAATTCCATCTGGAATCTTCATGTATATCTTTGTATCTAGATCCCCATATAGATATGCACTAACCACATCCATAAGCTGCATGTTCAGTTTTTCGGAAACTACCAAACTGACAAGGTAGCGGAACGTAATAACGTCCTTACGGGAGAATAGGTCTCCTCGTAGTCGATTCCAGGGCATTGTGAGAAGCCTTGCGCCACAAGGCGAGCTTTGTATCTTACAATCTTGTTTCTCTCATTACGCTTTCTAACGAATACCCATTTGTGACCAACTGGTTTGGTGTTGGGTGGTATTGGTACAACTTTGCCAAATACCTTTCTTTTCACTAGAGAATCAAGTTCTGCTGGATCACATCTTTCCATTTTGGCCAATCAGCTCTACGTTGGCATTCTTCAATGGAGCGTGATTCGATGTCATCGGTCTCAATAATCTCACGCGCCACTGAATACTCGAATACATCATCAATGATGATGGAGCTTCTTTCCCACATCTCATGTACACTAGTGTAATTTACAGAGATCTCTACGTTCTCATGGATAGGTTCTGACATTGAGGCGTCCCCCAATGATGTCTCTTAGACATAACCATAATCTGGAACATTCTCATGGGACGGATTTTGAGTATCGATGATCAAAGGATTTGTTTGTGCCTCATTCACTCTCTTTCTAGGGCGAGTATCCTTCGAACCAATCGGTCTACTGCGCTTCCTTGAGAGACCTGCGGCTATAGATGCCACATCATTGCCATGTTGGGCAATGGCGCTATCTCTTGGTGTCACAGGAGTGGCGTGATGTCCAGTATTCAGGAATCGATCCTTGCAGGCACGTTTGCAGCAGGTATGTGTGATCTCGTCACTTTGTCAACATCAGAAAACGCATCAGTCAGAGTGTCTGCTACGTTCTGGAGTTCGATTATTCTTCGCACTTCTAGTTCGGACTGTGCGGTACTGGGATCGAGATGAGACATAGTGGGGACAGACCACGATAATTCCTATCATTCCTGTTGAACATCTGTGTTCTTATCTCCCCCTAACGATGGGAAGACTGTCTCATCAAAGTGACAATCCGCAAATCTAGCGGTAAAGAGATCACATGTCAAGGGTTCAAGGTAGCGGACGGTCGTTGGAGATTCATATCCAACATAAATGCCCATTCGTCTTTGTGGACCCATCTTAGTACGCTGTGGCGGCGTAATAGGCACATAAATAGCACACCCAAAAATGCGTAAGTGCGAGATATCAGGCTCGTACCCAATCACTAGCTGTAACGCAGAGTAGGATTGGGTTGCAGTGGGTCGTAGAATAATTAGCGTCGCTGCATGAAATATTGCATATCCCCAAGCAGAAACAGGGAGATTGGTGCGCATAACCAATGTTCGTGCTATCTTCTGCGAGACCATTTTGGATATGAACATGGGGAACTGGATGCTCTACATCAATCCCCAATGACATGCAATAGTTATTGAACATTTTCGATGTAAACTCCCCAGCATTATCAAGTCGAATTGACTTAATAGGATGGTCAGGGTAGTGAGCCCGTAGACAGATGATCTGGGCGAGGAGTTTAGCATAAGCAGCATTTAGAGTGGACAACAACGCGACATGTGACCAGCGTGTCGACGCATCAACCAATACCATAAAGTATTTAAAAGATCCGCATGATGGTTAAATTGGTCCACATATATCCCCTTGGATTCTCTGTAAGAACGGAATGAGTATTTTAGGATCCTTTGCATAGGACGGTCTCGGTCCTTATTTCCCGAAGGAACAAGCTTTGCAGAAAGAGCGAGGGGCCTCAGAAGCAACCAATGAGGATTTTGGTTGGGCCTGCGCGTCTGTAGCGTTATTAGAAGCAAATTGTGTGACTACATCTCCCAACATGGCGTTGGAGCCATGGGAATTAGTATGTCTGGCGTCATGGTCATTGGGAGGAACAACCATGGCGTCATGCTCATGGTTGGTGCCATTAATGGCATCATCACATGGGACTTGGGCGGTCCTATGGCACCCCAAGACGGCTACAGCGCCAGATGCTACAATTTTTGAGGTCTCGCTAAGTCCAGGAATCAATTTTCGATTCTTGCTTCTTCTCACTCTGAAGAATGGATGTCCGTGTAAAGTCTTTAGTATACGGAGCATCATATCACAACCAGGGTGCCCTAGTCGGTCATGCCAAAGCCAGTATGTGTCAGAATCCAAGAGATCTTCTCTTATGACATTATTGGATTCAATTGGTCGAATTGTAGTGACATAAAGTCCACTAGATTGACACATAAGCTTCTCTAAGATGCACTTTCTTCCGCAATCATTAGAGGTAATGCAAAGGAACTCTTTTCGGTTCTCATTATGCATTTCCACATGGAATCCGTTGGCTCTTATATCTTTAAAGCTCAATAAGGTTCTATTTGCCTTAGGAGCGTAGAGAGCTTCAGTGACTTTAATCAAGGTGCCATTTGGCAATAGGAATTGGGTCATTCCATGTTCTTGAACTAAACCTGATGGCCCAGCCATCGTAGTCACAGATGAATATGTAGGCAACATCTCCAAGAATAATTGCCTATGTCGTAGAATGGTGTGCGTGGTCACACTATCCACAAGACATTGAAGTTCATCCACTCCTAAAAGAAAAGCTCGTAATTAAAAAGGAGTCATAAAGAAAAGAACTCAGCTTTTATTAATAAGCCAAACGGAACTACATCATCGTTTCTTTGACCAAAGAAAATCTAATCTAATAAACTAGCAAATGCAAAACAATGGTAGTCGTCTAACTCCCTTTAGTAATTCCAATGTAAATGTGACCAGGTGAGTAGAGACATGTCGGTGGAGCTCGCTTAAGTACCACTTATCTCAAAATCTTCCTGGACATCACACTTACATTGAGTACACCTCATTGAAGAAAGACTAATACCATTGGCATCTACTACAAAATAATATGGCAATTGCCTACATCTCTTGGAAAATAAAAAAATTTAATCAAAATCGCCAATTTATGGGTCTTGATCCTTGTAGTCTTCCACCCTTAGATCGAGATCGCCATGTTGATCTTCTTGTTCCATGTAGTTTGCCTCCTTTGATTCACGATACGTCTTGTATGTGTTTGCAACTTGCTGGGATGCTTTACATGCTTTGGCCCAATGTCCATTTGATCTACATCGAAGACAAACATCATTATGGTCAGGTTCCCTTGATCGAGGCGCCTTTGGTGCGCGATTTGGACGACCATAGTTCTTGGTGGCTTTACGACCATGGTCGGAGGCTCCGCCTCTCTCTCTCTTCACATGTTGACCTCCACGGCTCCGTGCACGCCTCTCTTGGCGATTTCCTTCCTCTTTAGGGCTAGAATATGGACCAGAACGTCCAGAATTGCCCCTACTCTTAGGGTTTCGCTCGTTGCTTCCTCCCTTGGGGGCGCGACTATAGTTAGACTCCAGGATTGACTTAGTTCCCACGGGTCTAGCATTATAGTTCTTCACAAGAATATTGTCGTGCTTTTTAGCTACGTTCATGGCACCAATGAGCTCATGAAATCTTGTGATACGTCTTGCATTCACATCAATCCGATAATTCTTTGAAATCATCAGGGCAGAGACAGGGAAGGTAGAGAGAGTCTTCTTGATCAACATCGTATCAGTTATGGTTTGACCACAAAACTCCATTAGAGACTTGATACGAAGGGCTTCCGAGTTATAATCAAGCACTGACTTGAAATCACAAAAGCGGAGGTTATGCCATCTCACTTCTAAATCAAGAAGCAGGGAATCACGAACGTTGCCAAATTGCTTCTCAAGTTCTACCCATAGTTTTCTTGGGTCTTCCTCATTGAGGTATTCATGTGCCTTGTCATGAGAATGATGGTTTTAGCTTGATTTGCTTTAAAAGCAGCAGCTTGCTCAATAGAGAGCATGTTCTGACTAGGCTCTTGGATGGCTCCCATAAGTCCATCAGCCTTAAGATGTTGGCGCACATCTCAAACCCACCTATGGTATGCAGCACCAGTTATCTCTAGTGGAACAAATCTCAACTTGTTCAGGTTACTCATCCTAAAAAACAACACAAGATTAGGGTTAGTTTCGAAGCGAAAAAGGCTACCACGAAAAACTATTAAATTTCGAGCGTAGTCGCTTCCAAGAAATTAGGGATTTTCTGAGTGTTGTCGCTTCCAAGAAAATCCGATTCCAAGAGGGGTTTTGGATTAGATCGAAACAACGATGTATGTGGTCGATCGTTCTCTTCTCTACAAAATCTAAGTTTGGAGGACTCTACAAGCTCCAAGCTTGGAGTGAGCACGAACTCCCGCAGTTCGGCTATTAGTCTCCCCTATGAAAAAGAAAGGGGGGTAGAAGAAGGGATGTTGGAAGTCCCCGAGAAAAAGAAGAAGAAATTGAAAAACTTCTAAAAAAATGGGAACTTTTAGAAAAGTTTACCTTGAAAAGATGCCGGAATTTTTGACCGAAAAGTTGGCAGGAAAAAAGTCTCCAGAAAATGGCCAGAAAAATGACAGGAAAAAGGTTGACTAGGGTTGACCGGTGCTGCTAACGTGGCACCGGTTGCTGACGTGGCACTGGGTGCTGACGTGGCACTGGGTGCTGACGTGGCAAGCTGACTGGACGCTGACTGGGTGCCTACGTGGATGCTGACGTGGCTGTCCCTTCTGGGCTTGGGCTTGGGCTTCTCCTTCTTCTGGGCCTAGGCTCACAGCTGCTTCTGGTCGAGGCTTGATCTCTCTGGGCTGGGCTTCTGGGCCGTCTCTTCTGGGTTTCTGAAGGGAGGCAGATGCAGACCGGTTTGAGAACGTCAGGGCTTCTACTGATCGGTCCAAGGTCTTGACAGCCAGTTCCCGGAAAGTTGTCGTCGGTTCCAGGATCCTGGGGTGGCACTGCAGCTTCTGACAAAAGGTGGCGGTGATCGGTGGATGGGAAGGATTCGAAATCAGGCAGAAGATAGACGAATTCTTCTTAGGGGCAGTTTCAGTCAATTCCGGTGGCCAGTTTAGGTTGATTCCGGCCGGTTCTGGGGGTGGCGCCGCCGGTTCTGGGCGAGCTTCAAGGTGGGCGGCGGAGGCTTTTGGGATTTGAAGGCTACGAATATTAGGTTTTAGGGTTAGGGCTTCGTGCTGATAACGTGTTTTAGGGAATCAGAAATTGAGAGAAATTCGCTATGTATTCTTATTGATAATAGGGGCCTCTTTATGGCTATGTTTGGTATGGCTGGGCTTTTCAGAAAAGCTGGGTTCTGCTTATTTCTAAGAATAAGTGGCTGAAAAGCAAAGTAGCTGAGTGTTTGGTAAACTGACTTTTTATAAGAGCTACTTTTTATTAGTGGCAAAAGCAGTGGCAAAGTGTTTGGTAAACTCAAACTGGCTTGTGCTTTTTATTTGTGAAATGACCAAATTGGACATGAGAGATTATTTTGCTTTGATTGTTTGGTAATACAATGTTGTTCAAATGCTCTTGTTATCATTTTTAATCTTTATGGTGACCATATAATTAATATTGGACAATTTTAAAAATAACTTGTACAAATATATTAGTAACATTAATAACATTTGGTTCTGATTGGCATCAAGTAACCACAAAAAATATCATAACATATTCAAATGTCCACGTTATCAAGCGCACTCATCAAACTTTGAGTAATGCTATTTTTTATTGATTCCATTTCTTGTGCACCATGACCGGCCATGATATTCTTCTTCTACGTCGTAACCCATCTCTATCCCACCACTTGGCCCATCACCCGAACTTTGAGCAAAATTACTGTCTTTGCTATCAAATGCAGTCCAAGCTTTAGTACCTATGACAAACCACATATGAATGCCGAGTTCTAGTTTAAACGAGCAGGAAAGAAAACTTGACAAAGGGTATAATAATAGCTATATGACAGCAACATACTAAATTAGCAAGGATCTAAAGGTATTGTATACTTGTAAACTATCAATCAGGAAAGCAAGGACACAAGGGAAAAAAAAAAAAAAAAACTCGACATAAGAAAGCAAAAGAAGAAAGATTTTGGTCTGTGGTTATCCAAGTATGAATGTTTAGTTCTCACATGCAGTAAGAATTGCTATTACGGAACCTTCACATAAATAACTCATGGCAATATGCACATATACACACATTATGATATTGCTTTACCAATGCCTTATCTGACCTTTGCATTAGTAGTAACCTCTTTTGCACAACTTGCAAAGAACAGGGTGTTTTTTGATTGCTCAACATGACTTCGTGCAGGGCTCATGGTGCAAATGATGGCTGTCCAAGCGTTACCTCCCAAAGAATTTTGCAGTATGCGTGTTAGCTTGGAATCTCTGTAAGGTATGTGTCCGTTTCTTCCCGTGCTGCATCCATTCATTCAAAGAGGTCTCTCATATCTTCCTTTCATTCTTTTGCCATTATACTCCAAACAAAATCAAATAAAAAAAAGGGATTAGGATATATATAACATGCTAGCTAACTTGGAATCATACTCTAGTAATACAAAACAATACCACCATGCCAGATCAACACATGCCACTGAAGATAATTCTTCCCTGTTGCAACACCAAGGTCTAATTTTATTCCTAAATTTGAATCAAGATAACCATATCACCAGAAAAGAAGGCTAAAGGAATCATGAGCTCCCAATCATTCATAGTCATGCTGCAAAAATTAAACCAATTACCATCTCTGTATATGCCTTACTCACATGTTCAAAATATGATAGCTTGTTTCGATTACATTAATGAATACATCACCTTTAACAGAAGGGCACAACTTGGCTGAATCGGCAACTACAAATTCATGAAGCTTTGCAGAAAGATTCCATGAATAAATTACAATTTGTTCCACTCCTAACCCAGCTTAAAGATTCCATACAAATAAAATCTGCGATGACTGCTAATCGAATAGTCATTGTCTTGGAACTTAATTCTTGCAGCTATTCTTTGTTAATACATTAGCCCTTTCCTAGAAAAACTAGAATCGGACATAACAATTGAAACTTATATTGACACATAATCATCAACCCAGATCAAGATATCAAACTACAGTCACACACCTCACTCTTAACAGAAACCCAGAACAACCCAGATCAAGATACAGTCAGAAAGCTCAGAATTTTATCGAACCCAAATCAAGATACTATTTAATTTTAGGTTTTCAGGATAGAGAGAAATGAAATCAAACCCCAAGAAATCAAAATCACAAACAAAACACCTTACCGAACTCGAGGTGGCCACCAGGGAGAGCAAAGGCGGAGGCGTCGATGGATGCACGACGTCGTCCTAAGAGCACCGAGAGAGAGAGAGAAGACAAAAAGGGAGAGTTGAGGAAGAGAAGAGACTGGTCGTGTGTGTACTTCCTTGAAGTTCATGAGGGTACCCAATGGTATTTTGAAAAATTCATTAAACCTTCGCTACAGTAGCCGCAGCTTCTGGCTTCTAAAAGCATGGGTCCCCTGACTTCTGCTTTTCCAGCTTATAAGCCCTGGCTTTCGAAAGAAGCACCCGTGAAGCTGATTTACCAAACACCAAATGGGACTTTGCTTATAAGCACAGGAGGTTAAAAGTTGTACCAAACGCAGCTGTTTTAGGGAATAAGCTGTTTTAGAGGATTACAAGGTATAGAATCTCAATCATACAAGGAAAGTAATCGTACATTGAATAGGAATCTAGATCCTTCTAATGTAACCCTATTACCACTAGGTCAAGTAACCTAGAGTTTGGGCCAAACACAAATTAGGGTTTACTTGAACAACAGCTAAATATTCTTTGCAACAACCATTTGAACCTGTTGGATAAGCAACACCAATTAGTCTTTGAACCTGTTGGATAAGCAACACCAATAAGTCTTTAAAGGGAAAAATATCACAACTCCAAAATGGTATATGTACAAGAATTATTATGATAAAGAGTTTCGCCGACCAAAAGCTTATAATAAACGCTTGACTATGAAGTATGGACAACATTAGGTAATAATAGTATATGGACGAATGAGCTGTTGAAGAGTAGGTAAAGATGCACAAAGGTCATAAACAATTTGGTTCTTGTCTAATCCATCTTCATATATTGACATTTTGCTCACATGTGTAAATTACATATAACTGCTTCTAGATCGAAGTTACATTCGTTCAATAATTCATGTGAAGCTGTTGCTACTTACAATTAAGGTTTCAAAATTCTCAGTCTTTCCAAAGATAATATGGATAAATGTCTTTAAAAGATTTCTCTGATGCTCAGGGGCGGAACCAAGATTCTAGGATTGGGGGGTCCAAACTACATTTTTTTTGTTCGACAATAAACTTGTTTTTTCTTTCAAGAGAGAATACCAAATGTGGTATATGAAAAACGAAATATCAATTATATTATACTTATTAAGGAATACAAATATGAAAAAGAAACGAAATAAACATTTCAAGTTTGATATAATTAACATAATGTAACACAAAAGGAAAGAATTGATAGATAATTCTTTATTAGATTTGGAAACAAATGCGTTTTTGTTAATCTATGGGGGGTCCATTAATGAATTTGAGCAAGAAATAGGCTATAATTAAGGTAAACAAGGAAACTTGGTTAGATTGTTTAGGAAACCAAGAGGGGTCTAGACCCTCCCAGGCCTGACTATAAGTCCGCCCCTACTGATGCTGACTTAAAAAATTCAAAATGTTTTAGTATAAGCTAGGGAAAGGTTTCTCCACACAGGCAGTGGCGGATCCAAGATTTGAGACTTGTCTATGCTAATTAGAACAACCACTATTTTTTTTTTTTTTGCATAAACCCAGACACTATCACCAAAACTCTAAAAAAATTCTCCAATCTGCAACACAAAATGCACATCTTTAAATAAAAAATAATCACAACATAATCAGAAGCCAAAGAAAGCATCAAGAAATTCCAAAGCCCAACAAAAGCTTGACTGCTTGAGCTGAAAAACCAGTCCTTGTTTGATGTGTACTATCCCGAAAATTCGTTATTAATTCCTAAATGCTTTGGGAATTATTAAAGTGTTCCGGCCACCTCAGGGCAGTTTTCTGCCCCTCGTTGCGATCTACTCGTCGATACGAGCATTTTGATATATAGTTTGTAATTTTTGGAAATCGTATGAGCAAGTTATGATTTTTAGGGTTTTCGATCATTTCGGTTTTCGATCCGTGAGGATTCGGCCGACCGATCGACTTGTAATTTTGATATATTGTTCGTATAAGTATTCCGGACACCTCGGGTGGTCTTGGATGAAGTTTCCCCTCGATTGCCATCACTTTCGGATTTTTAGTGTGTTTCGGGAGTTTCGGAATCAAATGGTTTTTGTTAATTCGTGTGCTGAATCGAGGTTGTACTTGCTTTAGGTGATTGACAGTACATCGGTAATTTATCTTGACTAGTAGAGAAGACGCAGCAGGATTTTGAGGTGAGTAAATCTCACGTGGTTCATTTACAAATTTACAAACCGAGTTAATTAATTGTCGGAATTGATTGATAATTGTAAATCGCTTTCGAAAATAAAGATTTGTTTGAAATAATATAAACTTGATCGACTACGGTTCATAGGGCTGCGGCTCACAGGTAAAAAAATGAATTTAAGTATAAAATGAATTTCTTGGTTTTAATGCGTATAAACTATAGTTGGTATTAGTGTTCATTCCTGCATGAATGACTACGTATATATATATATATATTTACGTGGAATATATATATTGGATGGTGTGACATTGGTGAAGTAATGATTGAGAGTTGATTGAATTGTTATTTCGAGCATTTCTCTTACGAGTATACAATTATCATGATGTGTTGATTATTGTGTAAAAGTGTGTTTTGCTTGAGGCATTTCGCTTTCGAAGATAAATAGTGTGAGGCTCTTTGTTGCTTTGGAGATTCCTTGGTCTGCATCGCAGACTGAGGCTACTGGACAACAAGGGGTGAGATTTTCCACAAGAAGGGAATTTGGGTGTGGATTGCTTGAGGCATTTCGCTTTCGAAGATAAGTAGTGTGAGGCTCTTGTTGCTTTGGAGATTCCTTGGTCTGCATGTGGATTGCTTAAGGCATTTCGCTTTTGAAGATAAGTAGTGTGAGGCTCCATCGAAAGAAAGATTGTTGCTTTGGAGATTCCTTGGTCTGCGTCGCAGACTGAGACTACTGGACAACAAGGGGTGAGATTTTCCACAACAAGAGAATTTGGGTTTGGATTGCTTGAGGCATTTCGCTTTCGAAGATAAGTAGTGTGAGGCTCTTGTTGCTTTGGAGATTCCTTGGTCTGCATGTGGATTGCTTAAGGCATTTCGCTTTTGAAGATAAGTAGTTTGAGGCTCCATCGAAAGAAAGATTGTTGCTTTGGAGATTCCTTGGTCTGCGTCGCAGATTGAGGCTACTGGACAACAAGGGGTGAGATTTTCCACAAGAAGGGAATTTGGGTGTGGACTGCTTGAGGCATTTCGCTTTCGAAGATAAGTAGTGTGAGGCTCCATCGAAATGCACAAATCTGACCTACTGAGTGGTGTGCGGCTGTGAGCTGTTGTGGGAGACTGGGAATACACGCAACTTTTACACATAATTTTTTTTTTCTTTGGGCTGGTATGGACTAAAAATAGATATATATACTTAAGGATTTTTGGCCTAAAATATTGTCTAGGCTTGAGCCCATATAGCCTTCTACTTCCTTCCGCCCCTGCACACAGGCCTGTATAGAAGAACTATTTTCTCAATGAAAGTTATGATAAAGTTATGATAGTTTATATATGGGTGAGAAATTCATGCAAGCCACTGATGAGACCGCTCAAATCCGGAGGGGTTCTGCTCAGAGGTACACTATGTAGCTGGCCGGGGCCAGGTGCTCTGTTACTCAGGGCAGATAGATGGCCACTAATTGTCCATTGTTAATGTTGACAAAGCAACAGCACGTAAATAATGAATGCGTACCATTATATACAACTAACTGAGTTGTCCTTCTTTTCATGTATGATGTGGGCCGGGACTTGTTGCTCCTAAGTAGCTCTGGAGACCTTCTAGAAAAGAGTTTTGTGCAGGCACATAGGAGTGCAGCCGGGTTGGTTGACTTGGTTGTGATGTGCGTGCTCTTCTGTGTATGCTTAAACAATGACCCATCCTCTTCTATTCAGGCAACTTGGAGATCCTTCCTATTTGTCATAGAACAGAAGCCCAAGAAGGCACTAAGCGTGCTTAACTGCTCATATGAACTGCCTAGAGCATTTCCTGATGGCCTAATTAATTGTGTGTATTAATGTTGTCATCAATATGGGCAGTACATATGACTTCTAAAATCATTTCGGTCGTTTGGAGTCTTATTTATTTTTTGCTCCAGATTGTTGAGAGCACAGCATTTTGAACTTTCATGTATAATTTCAGTAATGTATTGACTAGAAACAGTGTCCGCGGGTTGCTGCAGATTTTATAGTTAATCGATCTAGTTGTAGTGATACATTGTAACTATGGTTTTTTTATTTTTTTTATGAAAAACTAAAATGCATCTATATTGGTAACAAAATATTGTTATCCTAGTAGCGGTACACAGCAGTTGATCCACATTGGTTACAATAATAGTAAATGTCTACATGTCTAAATGCTATTTTTTTGAAGCTCCTTTCTTTGGGATTCACTCTCACCTAACCTTTGCGTAAGATCATTCTTTAGAGCTTCAGATTTTGAAAAGGCTTCTTTTTCTGAGGTCTTTTCAAGATGTTACCGTACACTGATCAACTCATCATGGTTATTTTTCTCCTTGCGAATTAATGCAGAGTAGATCACGTACTTCTGTCGACTCTTCTTGATCTTCTTGTTTAACTTATTCAGAACTACATTCATTTTTCATGCTGGAGATCACACTTCCTACCAAGCTTCTCATTCTGTTCCTGCATTGCGAGTCAATCACCTAAAAACTAAAGCTCCAAAAACTCTTTGATTTATCGAAATCTCTCAGGTTTTGTTTTGGTTGGGGGCAGGAACATTTTCTAAATGTTTACTAAGAATAATTGCTACGAGCATCTAAGCCTTATATTACCCAACAAATAAAAGATATTTTAGCTGAAATTTTGAGTGGGACGAATAACAATGCCAAAGTTTTGTTTCGAGTCTCACCCTTCTGAAGCAGTTCATTAAAAAGAATGTCAGAGATATAACCTAGCAAGTCTCAAGTGTAAAACAATTTCTTCGGCAGCTCACTGCATTTCTCCAGTCGCCAGCTCCTGAATATATTGCTTGTTCTGCTCTAACAACTGCCTGTAGTAGGTAGTTCCATGCTTGGACACGAATTAAGTTGCTTGGCAAGCCTTGGATTACAACTGATGCCTAACCTTGGTGACGAAGATGATCTTAGATTCACTCTTGCAGAGGCAGCAATGGGAATCTCCACAGATGAAACGGAGGTGAAAAATGCAGGTAGAGCAGAACTGTCGATGGCCAGGGCCCATATGTGAACCATTGAAGTGTCTCCGCACAGAGCACAGGTATCATCCATTGTTTTTCTTCTCTTTTCAGCCAAAAGTATATATTGGTGTCAAAACAATAACCCACACAGTAAAAAGCATCAACCTTTAATATCTAACTATGGTCTAAACCTTATAGAATCTAAAACCCCTCACAGTTATCCATGTTCTCCTAAGTCTATACATTTGATGCTAAAACCCAAACTTATTCTTCCGACTTAAAAACGGCTATAGAATAGTCTAAGCTTAGCAAAAACACATTGTTGAAACCTATTTCACAAATTGCTTATCTCCCTCCCATACATGAAGCAGTAATGCATCTGTATACAAACATAGCCAAAACAAAACCCACTAATCCCAAACCCCTAATTAAGGTAGATACATCTCATTTCAAGCAAAACCCAGCAAAATTACAACTCTTTCACCTCCGCGCCCCTGTCCCATGCACATTACCTGCTACACACCTGTGGTAACGCAAACAAAGGTACATTTCATTTCAAGCAAACCCTAGAAATCTACTTCCAATGAAAATCAAACAGAGCAGAACCTGTTGAGAAGCTTTCGTAGATCCGAGCCCAAAGAAAGTCAGTTAAATGGCGCGAGATGCATCTCTGACAATAAGCAGCAATTGGCAGACTTGCAATGTTGGGGCTTTTGTAAATCTGAGCTTTGCAGTTCCATCCATGGTCTTGGAAATCAAAGAAGTTAGCAATCGCAGTGAAGATGCCTAAACGCCTCTTTAAATTTCCTGAAAAAAAAAAAAACTGCTTTAGAAATTAAACCTTTGTTGAAGATCACATTCAGCACATACTAATGAGTTGGTTTCTAGAGATTGAAGAAAATGAAATGTTTTGGCAGATCAGCACCTTCAAAATAACTTCTTAAGAAAAACCCACACCAAAATTTCCTATAGATTCTTCACCAAAATCAAATTGACCCTAATATCAAAAACAAATAAATTAACCCTAAGCTTCTGGAGGCGATCCAGAATAGAGGTGATCAATTAGAAAGTGGAGGTCACCCAACAACTAAATTTCATCACCATCATCACTACTGTCTCCCCAAAGTGAAATGAACATCATCACTACATGTTCAAGTAGTCCTAGATACAGGACATAAACGGCTACCATAATAAAGCATTGCAGAAGCAAAGATATTTAGTTAAAAATATATTTCTGTCTTTTTTTTTTTCTTTTACCTTTGAAGTCTCGGTATCAGTGCTATGCTTAATTGTTCTCTCGATATATATGTATATAATATATATCTCTGTGTGTATGCACGCTCTTTTTGTTATTGCCATCCATCGGTGTGGTGTACTGTTCAACATATGTAGTCACCTCTCCTGGTTTATATAATGCTGCAAGATCTTCTGATGGAGCAGTAGCAATGAATACAGATTACTACAATGTATACTACAGTAGTACCCAATTAATTTATCCAAAAATAGAGATGGTTTCATAAAGTATATCCATTCATATAAGAACAGAAGCAAATCTAAGAACAACAAACAGGAAGAATTTGAGTTTTTACCTCCCAGCAATACATACATATTTCAGTCCAGGAGTGTAAACAGCTTTTGAGCAATTTTTTTTAACATCATACAGGAGTCTCTTGTTTGATCAATAGCCCCTGACACATGAGAAAAACGAATTGAACTTCTCATGCTCTTAGTTCGAATGAGATGATATACTATTCCTACTGTACATGCGTTATAGGCAGCCTGGTCAACCTTCTGGCAGATATAGAAAGGCAAAGGAAACTTACAATGACAGAGATGATTGAGAAAGAGGCAATAGTCGTATGTCTTCCCAAATAGGCATCAGCCAAAAATGCTCTGAGCAAGGGAGTGAAATAACATGTTCCACTCCAATTTGAGTAGCTTTCAGCTGCTTTAGCACTGGTTTGGTGCAGATGTTGCTTGAAATAAATGACCAGATTTGAGCTCATCCCATAGTATGCCAATCTTTCACAGCATTATTGAAAAATCAAATCTGATTAATATCCACTAATTCTATTGTAAAATCTTATTAAAACAGTGACTAAAATAAAAGGGCAGGCTTTCCAGGTTCCTGTGACTTTTTTCTTAGCTGGGTTTCCTTTGTAATCCACTGTCCCATCTTTGGTGTCGAGCTAAAAGTTTCAAAGAGCAAAACAGAACAAAATAACTGAGAGAGATGAGAACCTGTAACTTTTAGGCCATTGGGTGTTGTAAGAACTGGGCTAATCTGCTGCTGCCAGTGGTGCTTGGCTTCTGAGCCCAAAAATTCAGAATCCTTCCCAAGTTCTATGCTTTTGTTTCCCTTCTCCTCATCACCTTCTTCTTCACTGTCAATGTAAAAACTGCGATCCGACATTGAGTTCTTCATCCCCTTACTCAAATCTTCCTCTCAAATGCTTACCTTTCTGCAAAACACACCAGCAAATCAATCACAGCTTTCTTCATGTTTATAGGGTCAATTGTCAGACTTGAAAACAAAGTCAGGCTAATATCAAATTGCTTCTTTTTGACAGAATCCCAAAATTGTACCCAAAAAATAAAATTATTCAAATTGCCAGCTAACTAAATAAGCTTATATGGCATTAATACAGCTCAGACTAAAATCACACAACGGAAAAAAGACCAAAAATGTGAAAAACGAGTACCATGAAGGAAAAGAACAAACATTCTTGAAGGAATTGGAATTAGAATATACTTATATTGTTTGAGACACACTGAAACACGTTCTCCCATGGTTTTTAGACCGTGTCAAGCCCTAAAACTCTTCTGGCTTTTGGGATTATAAAGCTGCAAACATGAAAATCAGCTCCAACCCTGAACTGAATCAAACATAGAAATCTTTCACATCAGCAACAATTTTCTTCAATAGGAAAATGCATTAAAATAGACTTGTGTATAATGCACAGTTTCACTTATGTTCCAATGTACCTATGAAATATGACTTGAGGCAATTAAACCTTCCAATTCAATTTAATCATGGTAGGGCAATTAAACCTTCCAATCCATCTGCATATAATTCCATGGGAATCAAAAGCCACCGCAACCCAGGACTCTAGGTTGCTCTCCACTCTGTCATTCCCATTCCATCTGTGTAAAGCAATTGGAATAAGTAAATCAACTCGTCTATCATTTCCGAAAGCAATGCATCTAAAATTACAAAAACCAAGCTAATTGATTCCTCAGAACATAACCATGGCAACACTTACCTGAGAGAGAATCACTTGGTTGTGCGCAAGCTGAAATTGCAGCTAACATGGTAACCTTGTCGGATCTTAGGCCCTGACAGAAACTACTTCACTAGCCAGTCCCTGGCGCACATAATTTGACAAAATGGTATTGTAAAGAACCAAGTTTTTATCCACACATTCATCAAAAAGCCGCTTTGCAGCATCAGTAGCTCCACATTTCATATACATATCAACAAGTGAATTCACCATAAGCATATTAGTCTTGAGTCCAGACTCCCCAATGTAAGCACACACTCTCTCACTCAACACAACATCTTTCAACTTTGCACAAGCAGAAATGGCACACACCATAGTCACCGAATTGGGCTTAACACCGGCAGCCACCATCTCGAAAAACAAAGAAACAGCCTCCTTTGGCATATTCCTCGTCCCATAACCGCAAATCAAACTAGTCCACGGCACGATGTTTCTCTCAAGCATTTCTTCAAACAACTTGTGGGCACAAACCAAGTCCCCACATTATGCATAGGAATGAATCAAAGAATTCCCAATAAACACATCTTGCTCCAAACCCATCTTCACAAGCGACCCATGGAGCTGAACCCCTTCACAGAAAGCCTCAATTTTTGAGCACGCGCTCAGTGCAAACGGAAATGTAAACTTATCGGGTAAAACACCCTGAAACAACATCTGAACATAAAGCCCAATAGCCTCGTCACAAAGCCCAGCACTAGAGTAACCCCTTATGAGAGTATTATACATGAACAATACACCCTTTGTTTCTTCTTCTTCTTCAGGAAATAGGTCAAAGGCTTTTCGGGCATAATCTAAGCTTTCGAAGGTGCCCATTTTGGCGCATGTGCTAATTAGCTTGGTGACACTAGAGGGTCTGTGACTGAGTCCTGTCTTAGTGATGTGAGTGAAGTTGCTTCACTTGGTTTATGGTTTTACAGTTTCTTAGTGACCCGGTTGGCGAAGTGTTTTTGGCTATGGCCTTGGGTTCGTTTTGGTTAGTGGGAGCTATGAAACTTGGGGTGGCTGAGACCAAAGGACTCAGCTGAAGCATTGCGGCCATGCTTGGGGTCTCTTTGCCTATTTGGTGGCAACCAACGATCAACTAAATCCGATCTGTTATTGAAGAAAGAAACATGCATACAAACAAATCTTCATCATTCATCATGAGAACAACTTTTATTGAAGAAAGAAAAGGTTCTGGAATCCCAGCCTAATACAGCAAGTAAAAAACGAAAAAGCACGCCAAAGATGGGACAATGTATACAAGATGGAGACACAAGGAACAATACAAGACGCTCTGATCAGCTTCACTGGTGCTACCCAGCAACAAATGTGGTCATCACTCTTCAGCGTCTGACACTTCAAAGAGTGGCCCTTCAGAATAATCTGACTCTGATATAGAAAGGTTTGGAATACGAGCAATCTTTGGCCAATCTTCACCAGTGTCACGCTTGCATCTTCTCTCCAACTCGGGACAATCTTCTATCTTCAAGTCTCTCAAGGAAGTGAGACGATCCATCCCTTCCGGAAGTGACAACAATTTGGGGCAACTCTTGAGGACAAGCTTTTTAAGTGATGTTAGATTTGTGAGCCACCCTGGTAATGAACCCAAATTGAAACAATCTTCAATATACAAGTACCGTAGGGTGCTGGCAGCTCCTTGAAACCATTCAGGCAACTCCGTGATCCGTGGTAGTCCATCAAATCATCAATAGCCAACTTTTCGAGCTTCAATGGAATTGCTTGATAATGTTGGCTCACCGGATCGAGTTCCTTACAATTACATAATATCAAAGTCTGCAATGCAGCAAGATAGCTCATCTTGCAGGGCAAAGATATTAAATTAATACAATTGAAAATTCCGAGCAACCGAAGTGCTTTCAAACATCCCACTCCATTGTCTTGAAAACATGCTTCTTTCGTCGTCAATGCAAGCGTTCTGAGGCTGATCAAGTTGCTCATATCTCTTGGCAACTCTTGAATATTTTTACACGCAGGAAAAATTAGAGTTTGCAAGCTCTGCAACTTGCAAATGGCATTGGGGAGTTTTGTCATTTCAGCTCCCTCTAAATTCAGATATCTTAAATGCTTTAACGTACCAATGGAACTTGGCATCTCCTTCAATGATAAATCAATGAAGCGCAGCACCCTCAAATATTTAAATTTTGAAAAGCAAGTATCAAGGAAGGATTCATCGATAGGCGCCTCTTCCACGGTAGTTATGCTCTGCACTTTTTTTAACTTTTGCAACATCATTGAAACCATTTGTTTGTTGTCAAATTCCAAAAATGACAAGTGTCTAACATTTTCAACGATGTCTTTAGTGCTAGAATCCACAACAGACCACTCATCTTGCCCAATTGACTGTACAAGGTCATAGATAAGATCATGCATAGAAAATTCATAGAGGCTATCAAAGTTATGCTCGGGAGTGTCCACATTTTCAAAGAACGATCTCGCCCATAACTCTTTAAAATATTGCTCCCCAACATCTTCCATCTCCAGATTCTCATTATCACGAGATTGAAGGATTCCATGAGCCATCCAACAATTAATCAACTCCACAGAATTACAATTAAATCCTTGCTTTGGAAGATATGCACAATAAGCAAGGCATGGTTTCAAGTATGAAGGCAATTGGGTATAACTCAATCTCAAAGCAGGCAAGATATGACCACTACCCTCTCTCTCCAATTCCCATATCTTAGAATCTCTTACTCGTTTCCATCGACGCTCATCAGTCTCTGAGTACAGTTGACTCCCTAAAGTTCTCACCGCCAAGGGAGCCCCTCCGCACTTCTTCACAATCTCTTTTCCAATTTCAAAGAGGTGCGGATGCTGTTTCTCATCACCTTCCTTGAATGCACATTTTGTAAACAATGACAAACAATGGCCATAAGAGAGGCCAGCTAAATTGTATGGTTGTACAGTGCCCATGATTGAAGCAACTGACTGATTACGGGTTGTCACTAAGATATTACTTCCTAATTTGATCCCGTCTATCAACAAATTTCTCAACTCACTCCATTGAATACGATCCTCATTCCATACATCATCCAAGACAAGCAAATATTTCTTGTCCTTTAAAGATCCACGTAACTTTGCCTGTAATTGATCCACAGACATCTTCTCACTAATTTCTGTACCTAGTGCAGAACTAAGAATCTTTTCCATCAACCTATGAATATCAAAGTCCACTGACACATACACCCACATCCTCAAATCGAAATGCCCAACGACTCTTTCATCATTGTAGACCAGCTTGGCAAGTGTGGTCTTACCCAACCCTCCTATACCAACTATGGGAATAACAGAGACAACACCCTGGGAATTCCCAATATGTTGATCAACAGTTTTTGGCATTAGAAGATCTACAATCACTTCTTTGTCAGACTCTCTACCAATAACCTCTGAAGCAGGAATGAAGGAGTGAGTCATATTCTCCCTCCTCACATTCACGCTCCGTACATTTCTATCATGATCACGACGATCACCTTGATGATCAGTGAGATGATCAAATATAGCCTTATTAGCTATAAGCTCATCTAATCTCTCCTTTATCTCAGCGATTTCATGACCTACTCTCAGTCGAAAAGCAATTGGATTAGAGCGCGAAAAGAAACGACGTACCTGTCTCGCAGTGCTGTAATATGTTTTTACAACTTGCCTCCGCAAAGCTTCGCACTCAAACTCATCCAACACATCTTCAGCATCGCGGAACACATCTTTAAGTTGTTGCAGCCAACTTTGTACCCCTTTGTCACTCACTTGCTTCTCTTCAGCATCAAGGAGCGCATTTTTTATGATGGACACGGTACGCTTAAGCTTTTGCAGATCGGTTTTGACTCCCCATGCCAAGCAAATCTCATTGTAAGCAAGGGAGCCCAACCTCTCTGTTAGCTTGCTTGCCAAATCAACGACAAGTTCAGCCATGTTGTTGAGGTGAGTAAAAAGAAAAGGTGGATTTTGTTTTTTCTGTTCGTTTTACAAGTATGATGATTTTGGAGATTTTGAAGATAGAAATTAGGCATTTATAGCAACCTCTAAGCTTCATGCGTTTTGATTACTAAAGTAAACGAAGACAACACGGTGAATGCAAGTATACATTCTTATTCTTTTCTTTACTACTTTGATGGCTTTCTTTGTTTTTCTTGTCTGGCAATACCTTTCTTCATTCTCTAGATGAATGTCACTTTTTTTTTTCTTGGGAAAAGCTAAAAGATGGAAACATTATGGCCTAGTTTTGAAAAAAAAATAATAACAAGAGAACTTTTTTATTTTTATTTCTTTCCTTAGTTTCTTTAGTTAATTATCTCGTACTTTAATCTGAATTGATTATTTGTTCAGTGTAGCCACACTCACAAGAAATTTGGAACATTAATCATCAACCATAATTAATGTAGAGAATGAAGAAAGGTATCATGCTAGCTCTACCCCACCCAACCCACCAATGTAGAGAATGAAGAAAAGTATTATGTTCCAATTTTGATGGAAAAACATCTTAATAGGTTTCTAGAGAATGAAAAAATATATTATGTTACAAAATTCATAATCTCTGCATGATTCGAAGAAATAGCGACTAAGGTCTGTTTAGTAGACCTTCAAGATATTGCAGTCTTACCCATGGTGAAAACATAACCAGTTTGGGAACGACCTTTGTGCGTGTCAAAGAGATACCCAGCATCAGCAAAATCATCCAAAACACTTATATTATTTTGGGATGGGGAGAGGGAACGCAAACCACCATGTGTGGCATCCCTGGCATTTGATGGGTCCGAATCCATCGTCTCTCTGTAGGGATAAAACAAGCTCATATCAATCGTACCACTTAGGTATCAAAAGATATCTTTAACACCAGTCCAATGGCATCATGTTGGCGCAGAGCTATATCTTGCTAACAAGTTCACAGTGAATGAGATGTCTGGTCTCGTGCATTGTGCTAAGTACAATAATACGCCTATTGCATTTAGGTAGGGCACTTCTGCCTCTAGCACTTCTTCATCGTCATCCTTTGGACAAATGGATCCTTCTTTGGATCAAGACTATTGACGACCATTGGGGTGCTTGAAGTCTTAATCTTGTCAGTATTAAAACACCTAACAATCTTTTGGGTATAAGCTGATTGATGAATCAGGATACTATCTTTGCGGTGCTCAAGTTCCAAACCGAGGCAAAACCGTGTTCTCCCAAGATCTTTCATCTCAAATCGTGTGACCAGCGTGTCAACGCATCAACTAATACCATAAAGTATTTAAAAGGTCCACATGATGGTTGAATTGGTCCACAGATATCCCATTGGATTCTCTGTAAGAACGAAATGAGTATTTTGGGGTCCTTTGTATAGGAAGGTCTCGGTCCTAATTTCCCGAAGGAACAGGCTTTGCAAAATGTGCGAGGGGCCTTAAAAGCAACCAATGAGGATTTTGGTTGGACCTGAGCGTTTGTAGCGCTATTGGATGCAAAATGTGTGACTACATCACCCATCATGGCGTTAGAGCCATGGAAAGTGGTACCCATGGCATCTTGACCATGGGGAGAATCATCCATGGCGTCATGACCATGGTTGGGGCTATTTATGGCCTTGTCACAAGGGACTTCAGCGGCCCAGGACAGCTGCAGGGTCTGATGTTGCGGTGGTTACTGTCTTACTAAGTCCAAGAATCAATTTTCGATTCTTACTTCGTCTCACTCTAAAGAATGGATGTCCGTGTGAAGTATTTAGTATACGGATCATCATATCACGACCAGGATGTCCTAGTCGGTCATGCCAAAGCCAGTATGTGTCAGAATCCAAAAGATCTTCTCTTATCACATTATTGGATTCAATTGGTCGAATTGTAGTGACATAAAGTTCACTAGATTGACACATAAGCTTCTCTAAGATGCGCTTCCATCCGCAATCATTAGAGGTCATGCAAAGGAACTCCTTTCCATTCTCAGTGTGTGTTTCCCCATGGAATCCGTTGGCTCTTATATCTTTAAAGCTCAATAAGGTCTGATTTGCCTTAGGAGCGTAGAGAGCTTTTGTGACTTTAATCAAGGTGCCATTTGGCAATAGGAATTAGGTCATTCTATGTCCTTGAACTAAACCTGATGGCCTTGCCATCGTAGTCACAGAGGAATATGTAGGCAACATCTCTAAGAATAATTGTCTATGGGGTAGAATGGTGTGCCTATTCGCACTATCTGTAAGACATTGTAACTCTCCAGAATCATTCCTAAAAGAAAAGCTCATAATTAAAAAGGAGTCATAAAGAAAAGAACTCAACTTTTATTAATAAGTCAACGGGAATACATCATTGTCTCTTTCACTAGAGAAAATCTAATCCAAAAACTAGCTAATGCAAAACAATGGTAGTCGTCTAACTTCTTTCGGTAATTCCAACGCAAATGTGACCAGGTGAGTAGAGAGATGTCGGTGGAGCAAAGCTCACTTAAGTACCACTAATCTCAAAACCTTCCTAGACATCACATTTTTATTAATTGAGTACGCCTACTTTGAAGAAACATTAAACCATTGGCATCTACTATAAAAATAATATGGCAATTGCCTACATCTCTTGGAAAATAAAAAGACATAACCAAAATCGCCAGTTTCTGGGTCTTGATCCTTGAAGTCTTCCACCCTTAGATCGAGATCGCCATCTTGATTTTCTTGTTCCATGTAATTTGTCTCCCTTGCTTCACGATACATCTTGTATGCATTTGCAACATTTTGGGATGCTTTACACGCCCTTGCCCAATGTCTTGGTAGTCCACACCTAAGACAAGCATCTTTATGGTCAGGTTCCCTTGTCAAGGCGCTTTAGAAGCGCTTTGGGGACGGTTCCTTCCTTTGGTAGCGTCACCACCATAACTGGAAGCTTGGCCTCTCTCTCTCTCTTCACACGTTTACCTCCACGGTTCCATGCACGCCTATCTTGGCGGTTTCCTTATGGTGAGAATATGGACCAGAACGTCCAGAATTATCCCTATTCTTAGGGTTTTGCTCCTTAGGTCCTCCCTTGGAGGCGCGACTATAATTAGACTCCGGAATTGACTTGGATCCCACAGGTTTAGAGTTATAGTTCTTCACAAGTATGTTATCGTGCTTTTCAGCCACGTTCATGGCACCAATAAGCTCATGAAATCTTGTGATGCGTCCAGCATTGACATCAATTCGATAGTTCTTGGCTACCATCAATGCAGAGACGAGGAAGGTAGAGAGAGTCTTCTTGATCAACATCGTATCAGTGATTTTCTGCCCAAAGAATTCCATCAAAGACTTAATACGAAGTGCTTCCGAATTGTAGTCAAGTACAGACTTGAAATCACAGAAGCGGAGGCTATGCCATCTCACTTCTAAGTTCGGAAGCAGGGAGTCACGAACATTGCCAAAACGCTGGTCGAGTTTGGTACGCCTGAATTAAGCGCACAAAATTACCCTGCAAAAGACAATTGTTAGTATAGGATAAGTAGGGATCGTTCAGTCCGGGGATTGAGGGTACACCTGTAGTTGCAAAAATAAATTATAAAAGTAAAAAGTATTATGTACAAAAATAACAAATAAAGAATTAAAATAATAAAGTAAAAAGTATTATGTACAAAAATAAAACAAAGAATAGAAATATATACAAGTTAATGTAAAAAGGGGGGATTGGAGTTTTCAAAACGCAAACAATAATAAAAGAAAGAAAATGTTTCAATTTTTAGGGATTCCAAATCAGATGTATGGACGTTGAGAACTTCGTAATCCACCACTAGCTAAGATAAGAGAAAGACAATTTAACCTAATCTTCAATTACTAAGGCATGTGAATGAAACCAATCAAGAACTTTAGAATCGCCGCTAAAGCCTTATTTTTCCCAAAATTACTTAGAACCGTGAACGCACTGCATCCTAAGCTTGCTTATATGCAATCAAGGTGTAGAACGCTACCCTATCAAATTAGCTCATTAAGCACACATAAACACATTAAGCTCTTTGGAAAGATTGATTTTAGAGTACAAAACTAGTGAGGAACGCCATCCTAGCATGCATTCTATTTGTTTGATTTCACCTAACATGTAGGCTTTACTACTTGAGTGTTTTAAGACCGTGAACGCACTGCACCTGAAAACTAGCTCCAATTACATGCTCATATTTTAGGTGATCAATCTAAGACATAAACATATAAAAGATTTTATAAAACAAAACCAAACAAAGCATTCACAAAACCTTGTAATCGAAAAAGAGATTCAAAAGCTAAATATCCATCACATAACTAGGATTTCATACTAGTTCTCAACAAGAAAATTACTCACTCATAGTTTGGAAATCCAAAAAAAAAATAAAACCAAAAGAAATTACAAGTAAAAAGATAGAATTACACCATGAAGGGAGTGGATGATGAAAAGCTTGAGACCTTGATCTTGAATCTTGAAAGCAAGACTTCACTATCACGGCACAAGGTGGATGATGACGGCTAGGAGGCTTCATGGCTTGTTCTTCTCTTCTTCTCTTTGCTTGGAAATGCAGAAACTTGAAACTAGAGGATGGAAAGGAAAATGGAAAGGAAGTGGAGAGACAAAGAAGATGGAATGGATGAAGGAATGTGTGTTAGAATGAGAGGAGAAGGTGTTTATATAAGGAAGAAAAAGAAGAGTGAAATGATGAAATGAAAGCAAAGCATGAAGGTGCAGAAACATGGAAGTGATGATGATCTATTAAAGAGATTGTAGTAGAAAAATATATCCAAGGAAAGGAAAAGAAAAGCATTAGCTTTCTTCATGTGGGTAGGAAACATGAACATGTGAATATTGAGCTGGTTTTAGGTCAGTTTCTGCCCCTTTATTCCTTCAATTATTTCTCCAACAAGACTTCAGAATAAGCCTTCGACTTCTTCATAAAAAATGTTCCACTATGAGTGTAGATCATCCTGACAAATTTTCAGAGCTTTATTCCATGCGGTTGGGCCGAAAATGCTGCTGGACCTCTTACAGGTTCAGTTTTCCAGTTTTGCTTCTGTAGAAAATTGGACTGATTGTTTGAAGGCCTTCCACTCAAAATTAGCTCTGGCACTCTTCATAAGAAATGATCCTTGGGCTTTCTAGATTGAATCTGGAAAGTTTCAACTCATTTGAAGTTCGGATGGTTAGTCTGCCACCCCTCATTTCTTGTCTAGCTCGCTTTCTCATTGGCTCAATTTCTCCAAGACACGCTTTGTCAGGCCAAAATGCTCATTTTGGGTCCAAACAGCTCATTTCATCATCATCTACTCCAATGTACCTAAAAAAATAGAAATTGAGTTAAAAATCGATTCGTTAAGGAATTAACTAAGCAAAATGTGAGGAATTAACTATTAAAATACCACATTAAAATGCTCCTATCAGAGTTCTACCCATAGTTTTCTTGGGTCTTCCTCATTGAGGTACTCATTCTGGAGCACGTCATTCATGTGCCTTGTCATGAGAATGATGGCTTTAGCTTCATTCGCCTCTCTCGTAGCTCTATTTGCTTCAAAAGAAGCAGCTTGTTGAGGAGTAAGCACATCCTGACTTGGCTCTTGGATCGTACGCAGGATCCAATCAGCCTTAAGATGCTAGCGCACATCACGGACCCACTTGTGATATCCTGAGCCTGTTGTCTCTAGTGGAGCGAAGCTCAACTTGTTCAGGTTACTCATCCTGGAAAACAATAAGAAAATAAGGTTAGTTTCAGAGCGAAAAGGCTACCACGAAAACAATAAAAATTTCTGAGCGAAGTCGCTTCCAAGAAATTAGGAATTTCCGAGCGTAGTCGCTTCCAAGAAAATCCGATTCCAAGAGGGATTTGTATTAGATTGAAACAATGATGTATGTGGTGATCGTTTTTCTTCTCAACAAAGTCTAAGTTTGGAGGACTCTATAAGCTCCAAGCTTGGAGTGAGTACGAACCCCCACAGTTTGGCTTTTGGTCTCCCCTGTGAAGAAGAAAATGGGGGTAGAAGAAGAGAGGTTGCAAGTCCTTGAGAAAAAGAAGGAAAAGAATGAAAAACTTCAAAAACGGGAACTTTTAGAAAAATTTACCTTGAAAAGTTGCCGGAAATCTTGACCTGAAAAAGTCGTTGAAGATGGTCGGAAAATGGTCCCAGAAGGTTGCCTGAAAAGTAGCCTGCAGTTTACTGTGGTCGCTGGCCGGAGCTACTACAGGGCTGTTGTGGGGCTACTGCGCAGTGCTTGCAGGGCTACTACAAGGGTTGTCGGCAAATGTCGACAGCTAGCTAGGCTAGTTGCAGGGAGCTGCGCGCAGGACTCGGCAGGTGCTGTAGGGGCTGTCGGCAGATCTCTGCAGGGGTGCGCGGGGCTTTGGCAAATGCGCTTGGGACTGTCGAGCGCAGGGGCGCGCGCGGGCATGTGAGAGGGCTGGGGCAGGATGTGTCGATAGATGTCAAAAGGAGCTCGGTAGATGCTCGCGGTGACTAGGCAGATGCGTGCAGGGCAGGCACAGGAGTGCGGTAGGCTTCAGCAGAGGCAGGTGAGGCTAATTTCTCCGATTTAGTAACTTCCGACGGCCGGTTCAGGTGGATTACGGTCGGTTCCGGTGGATTCCGGCTGGTTCCGGTGGTTCCTCTGCCGGTTCTGGGCTCCTTGGGACTAGGGCTTTGATATGTGAGGCGGTGGGTGCTGAAATTTGAGGGTTACGAAATTAGGGTTTTCAGAGTTAGGGTGTCGTCCTGATAACGTGTTTTAGAGTTAGGGTTTCGTGCTGATAACGTGTTTTAGAGAAACAAAAATTGAGAGAAAATCGCAGTGTATTCTCATTGATAATAGAGGCCTCTTTATATAGATGATTACAATGCATAGAATCTGAATCATACAAGGAAAGATAATCATACATTGAATAGGAATATCTAGATTCTTCTAATTAAACCCTATTACCACTAGATCAAGTAACCTAGAGTTTGGGCTAGACACAAAATAGGGATTTACTTGAACATAAATAGTAGGGCTGGGCATTTAAGCCCGAAAACCCGTAAACCCGGACCGGCCTGTCAAGGCCCGACCCGTACTGTCCGGGCCCATTTTTTATTATTATCAAAACGGTTCGGGCCGGGCCTTAACTTTCAAAATACGGTTCGGGCCCGGGCCTGCACTTTCAGAAATTAAAAAGCCCGTCAGGCCCGTTTTACATAAAAAGAGACATGTGTCTCTATATTATTGGCTATAAAATAGGGCTCATACTTTTATATTGTAGACCTCCCCACACCAAATCATTCTCTCTAATATTAATTCCTAACCCTACTCTCTCTCTCCTCTCTTCTCTTTTCTGTCAGCCGCATAACTCAATTTCTCTCTTCTTCTTCCTTTTGGTTACCAGAACTCCATTTCTCTCTCTTCTTGAAACTTCTCATCTTTGAAATCCAGAACCTTCCTCAAGGCCACCATCTCACCGATCTCATCGCCCCGTCTTCACTCGTCCCCTACCTTTCGCTTTGGCCCGCTCAGATTTTCAGAACCTCTTTCTCTCTCCAACTAGATCATCCCCTTCCATGGATCCCACGATCCGCTCTTCCTCTCCTGCCCGCCGTGGAAGCGCAGTCCGCTACTCCGCTCTACCTCCGTGGAAAAGTCGGGTTGAAGGATGTCAGTGATGGATTCGTCAATTTGCGTAATTTGATCTCCATGACTCGGCTGATTTCTGGTCCTTTGCTTGGATCAATTAATATAAATTGATTTGATTTTTCTTTTTTGTTGTAAAGATCAGATTTGATTAGTTATGTTGTTGGTTGATTACTAGATGAACATGGTGTTCTTGTTTTAATTTGTTACGTTGTTAAGTTATTTGAGAATTAGCAAGTTACTGATCTTCTTTTTTTTTTCCTCTCTTTTTTCTGTTTATGGAGGCATTAAAGGCTTAAAGCCCAGAAAAAGGAAATAAAACGGAAATAAAAAGGAATTTGTATTTGAACTTGGAATATGTTGAAATCTGAAAATATATAGAAAATATGCATTTGGGCCCGAAAACCCGGAAGCCCGGCCCGAAATGGAACGGGCCGGGCCCGGGTCGGTCCCTGATCGTTGCAAAGCGGGTTTTGGACCCGAACCGTAAAAAACGGGCCGGTTCCGGGCCCAGCAAAGTTTTAGTTGAACCCGGCCCGTGCCCAGCCCTAATAAATAGGGTTGTAGAGAAGGAAGAAAGGTAATAAGGCTAATAGGTTTTTAGCTCTAGATTCCAATTTTGATTATATATATATATATATATATATATATATAAATAGGTTTGTAGAGAATGAAGAAAGGTATTATGTTCCAAATTTCACAAAAAGTAATAGGTTTGTAGAGAATGGGTTATAAGGCTGAATAGGTTTGTAGCCTCTTTTGAAGAAAGGTATTATGTTCCATATTTGGGTCATGAATGAATGAATCATAAAACCCATAAGAAGGTAGAAAAGAGTTGCAGCAAGCAAACCACTATTACTGCATTTGTTTCCACTGAGGCAGTGAGACATACAATTAGGATTATTAACATTGAAGAAATAAAATAATAGGACTGAAGTTGAACGTAGAGAGAACTAGTAGTAGTCACTTGGAATCTTGGATATAGCAGATTGAGAATGCATAGGTAAATGATTAAATGCAAGAAGGAACTATACAAAGTTGATGCCCTCATCTGCTTGGCGCCCTGTGTAACTGCACAGCCCAGGGCCGGCAACAGGTACCATATATAGCAAAACTTGTTGTAGAGAATTGGACAATTGTATTGTATTGTATTCATCTCACCATGAGGTTTATATAGGGTTACATCATGTATACAAAAGGCAATACATAATAGCTATACTAATCAATCGCACATTACAAGTATGTTAATCGCATACATTACGAGTCTGTCAATCGCACATTACAAGTATGTCAATCGCATACATTACGAGTTTGTCAATCGCATACATTAAGCAATACCTATTGCATGAATAGTCATTATCATTTACAACACTCCCCCTTGGATATTCCATGTCAATAGTGTTGCCTCTGCTATGCGCTTCTAAGTTGCCTCGTCAAAAAACCTTGCCAAGTAATAAAAACCCTGTGGGAAAAAACAACCTTGGTCGAAGGAGAAAAAGAGCACAACACGCGTGAATGTGGAGTAGTCGACATCTTTCAACACTGCCCCTTGTGCCGCTGACGCTTTGATCGTTGCCTCACTAAAAACCTTGCCAGGTAACAAAAACCCTGTGGGACAAAAATAACCCTGATCGAAGGGCAAAAAGTGCACAACACGTCCTTCACTCTTCGAGATCGAACATGTAGACATCATACCTCCCCCTGATGTCAAGGTCTCCCCCTGATTTCTACAATTATGGGAGTTCGGATAACTTTCTTAATCTGATGCTCTTCACATGTTTCTCGAAGGTGAATTTAGGTAACGACTTGGTAAACAAGTCTGCTACATTATCCACTGAACGGATTTGATTCACTTCAATATTTAGAAGTGTTTGTTGTTGCTGATTGTAAAAGAACTTAGGCGATATATGCTTGGTGTTGTCGCCCTTGATGAAACCTAACTTCATTTGCTCAATACAAGCTGCATTATCTTCATAAATGCATGTAGGTTCATCTATGGTAGACTTCAAACCACAAGTTCCTCGAATGTGTCTAACTACAGACCTTAGCCATATGCATTCTTGCACGGCTTCATGTAGAGTGATAATCTCTGCATGATTTGAGGAAGTAGCAACAAGGGTCTTCTTTGTAGACCTCCAAGATATTGCAGTGCTTCCCATGGTAAAGACATAACCCATTTGGGAGCGACCTTTGTGAGGGTCAGAGAGATACCCTGCATCAGCAAAACCCATCAACACATCGTTGTCATTTTGATGGAGGGGAGGAGGAGCATGGATGGTGGCGTTTTGCCTTGTGGAGTCCGATCCCACACTTCCGTTATTTCTTTTCTCTCTATAGGGATAGAACAAGCTCATATCAATCGTACCTCTCAAGTATCGAAAGATTGTCTTTATGCCAATCCAATGGCGGCGTGTTGGCGCAGAACTTTGTCGAGCTAACAAGTTTACTGCGAATGGGATGTCCGGTCTTGTGCATTGTGCTCGGTACAATAATGCGCCTACTGCACTTAGATAGGGCACTTCAGTCTCTAATAAGTCTTCGTCCTCATCCCTTGGACGAAACGGATCTTTTCAGGCTCAAGACTACGACCGATCATGGGAGTACTCACATGCTTTTCTATATCTTCATTAAAGCGCCTTAGTAATTTTTGAGTATATGCTGACTGATGGATCATAATCCTATCGCTACGGTGCTCGAGTTCTAGTCCGAGACAAAACCGTGTTTTTCCAAGATCTTTCATCTCAAATTCGGATTTCAAGTACTTAGCAGTTTTCTTTAACTCATCTAGAGTTCCAATTATGTTCATGTCATCGACATAAACTGCTATAATTGCAAATCTGGAACTTGTCCTTTTTATAAACATGCATGGGCATATTTCATTGTTCTCATATCCCTTCCCTATCAAGTAGTCACTTAGACGGTTATACCACATCCGTCCGGATTGTTTCAATCCATATAGTGAGCGTCTCAATCTTATTAAAAACGCGCTCCATGGTTTAGAGCCACTTGACTTGGGTAATTGAAATCCATCTGAAACCTTCATATATATCTCTGAATCTAGATCTCCATAGAGATATGCTGTAACCACATCCATAAGCTGCATGTCAAGTTTTTCGGAAACTACCAAACTGATAAGGTAGCGGAACGTTATAACGTCCATTACTAGAGAATATGTCTCCTTGTAGTCGATTCCAGGGCGTTGTGAGAAACCTTGTACCACAAGGCGGGCTTTGTATCTAACAACCTCAGTTTTCTCATTACGCTTTCTAACAAAGACCCATTTATGGCCAACAGGCTTTATACTTAGGGGTGTCAGCGTTATAGGCCCAAATACCTGTCTCTTTGTTAGTGAATCTAATTTAACCTGGATCGCATATTTCCATTTAGGCCAGTCTGCTCTTCATTGACATTCTTCAACGGAGCGAGGTTCGATATCATCGTGTTCTATAATTTCTTTAGCAATAGAATATGCGAACACATCATCAAGGATAATAAAATCTCGATTCAACATCTCATGTACACTAGTGTAATTCATGGAGATCTCCCTATTCCCTGAAATTGGTTCTAACATTGGAGTGTCCCCCATGATGTCTCTTGGACATAACCATAATCCGGATTATCTTCATGAGACAGGCTATTTATGTTGATGATTAATGGATCTTTCTGTGCCAAACTCGCTTTCTTTCTCGGGCGAGAATCCATTGAACCTTTGGGCCTCCCACGATTCCTTGCTGGGAGCTCGGCCTGCGCCACATTACCATCACTATTAGTGGTGGCGACGCCATGCCCAATACCCCTAGGGGTGGTGCCATGTCCATAATTTTTAGGGACATCAATCCTTACAGGCACGTTTGCAACAGGTATATGTGATCTTGTCACTTTAGCGATATCAGAAAACGCATCAGGCATAGAGTTTACTACGGTCTGAAGATCGAGAATTCTCCGCACTTCAATTTTGGACTGTGCGGTTTGGGGATCAAGATGAGACAAAGTGGGGACAGACCACGACAATTCCTGTCATTCCTGTTGAACATTATTGTTCCTATCTCCCCCTAACGACGGGAAGACTGTCTTATCAAAGTGACAATCTGCAAATCTAGCGGTAAATAGACCGCCTGGAAAGGGTTCTAAGTAGCGGTTAATGGTTGGAGATTCATATCCAACATAAATGCCTAATCGTCTTTGAGGACCCATTTTGGTGCGCTGTGGCGGCGCAATTGGCACATAAACTGCACACCCAAATATGCGTAAGTGTGAGACATCAGGCTCATATCCAGTAACCATCTGGGTCACAAAAAAGGGTTGAGTGGCAGTAGGCCTCAGACGAATGAGCACATCTGCATGCAATATTGCATAGCCCCAAGCAGAAACAGGGAGATTGGTGCGCATAACCAATGCTCTAGCGACCATTTGAAGTCGTTTAATGGCAGCTTCTGCGAGACCATTTTGGGTGTGAACATGAGGAACAGGGTGTTCAACCTCAATCCCAATGGACATGCAATAGTCATCAAATGTTTTTGTTGTAAACTCTCCAGCATTGTCAATACGAATTGACTTAATAGGATGATCAGGGTGGTGAGCCCTTAATTTAATGATTTGTGCTAAGAGTTTAGCAAATGTAGCATTTCTTGTGGACAATAGCATGACATGTGACCATCGTGTTGATGCATTAACCAACATCATAAAATATCTAAATGGTCCGCAAGTTGGTTGAATAGGCCCACAAATATCATCTTGGATTCTTTGTAAGAATGGAATATTTTCCTTAGTGTCATTTGCATAGGATGGTCTCGATCCTAATTTTGCTAAAGAGCAGGCTTTGCAAAACAAAAGAAGAGCTTTAGAAGCAACCAGGGAAGTATCAGGTTGAGCCACGAAGTCACAATTGACTTTAGAAGTAGAAAAATGAATCAAGGAGGTATTGGTGGCGTCAATACCACTTTTGGGCCGCAGGGGGTAGTCGACGCTAGCCCTTCCTTAGAACGAATTTCAGTTTTGACTTCTTTTCGTTTTGAAAAATAGATGTCCGTGTGATGTCTTTAATATATGGATCATCATATCACCACCTGGGTATCCCAAACTCTCTTGCCAAAGCCTATATGTGTAAGAATCCCATAAGTCATCTCTCATGATATGGTTGGATTCAATAATGTGGTTGCATACAACCCACTAGAGCGACACATAAGTTTCTCTAATGCTCGTTTATGTCCATAGTCATTAGAGGTGATGCAAAGGAACTCTTGTCCATTCTCACAATGTGTTTCCACATGAAAACCATTGGCTCTTATATCTTTAAAACTCAATAGGGTCCTTCCAGCCCTAGGAGCATATAGAGCTTCGGTGACATTAATACTTGTACCATTTGGCAACATAAATTGAGCTGGTCCTCGACCATGAATCAATTGTGATGGTCCAGCTATCGTTGTCACAGAAGATCGACTAGGCGTCATCCATAGAAATAGTTGTCTATGTCACAATATAGTATGTGTGGTGCCACTATCAACAAGGCATTCCAACTCTCCAGGAAACATACTGAAAAATAATAAAGTTCGGAATTAAAACATGTCCATGACATCGAATAATAATACGATACTTTATTAATAAAGATAGCCAATGATTACATCAAAGGTCCCAAAAAGTCTAATCCAAAATAAAATCAAATTAAGACACATTGTAGTCACTTTATCTGTTTGGTAACTCCAATCAAATATGACCAGGAAAGTAGAGAGAGATGTTGGTGGAGCGAGGCTCTCTTAAGTACAATTAATCTCAATGACTTTCCTAGACATCATATTTCATTGGGTGCACCACATAAGAAAGAGTTTAATACAATTTTCATTTATTGACTAAGGCATATTCCCATTACAAAAATTCTTGGAAAATAAGAGGACTAATCTAATCAAAGTCTGCGGCATCCTTGTGCACTTCATCGTCAACTTTGGAGTCCTCTATGGTGAGATGGACGTCTCCACCATTTTCTTCTGCTTCTGCAAGGTACACTTCTTGCTCCCTCAATTCCCTATATGCCCTGTATCTTGCAGCTAGTTGCTCGCTTGCCTTGCATTGCTTGAACCAATGCTCACTTGATCCACATCGATTACACACATCATTGTGGTTGCCTCCCTTTAATTGAGGTGGACGTTGTGGGAGTTCCCTATGAGGGTTGGTGCCACCACCACGACCCATGGTGCCACCACCACGGCCAGGATTGCCACGACCCCCTCTCCCACGTGTGGCATTGCCACCACTTGTATCAGCACCAAACTTGTGGTTTCCTTAGGGCAGTTATATGGACCCATACGTCTCTCATATCCTTTATTCTTAGGGTTCCGCTCCTTGCGCCCTCTTTTGGGTGCATTATAATTCGCCTCATGAACGCTTTTAGTTCCAATGGGCCTTGAATTATAATTCTTCACGAGTATGTTATCATGTTTCTCAGCTACAGATATGAGATTGATAAGCTGATGAAACCTCGTGATCCGTCCAGCATTAACTTCAGTGCGGTATTACTTTGATACCACAATGGCTGAAACGGGGAAGGTGGAGAGAGTTTTCTCAATTAGCTCTTGCTCTGTGACAGGTTGTCCACAAAACCTCAACATGGACTGTAGGCGAAGAGCTTCTGAATTATATTCAGCAACAGACTTGAAATCAGCAAAGCGCAGATTGTTCCATTGGACCTTCAAGTCAGGGAGGAGGGAATCTTGGACGTTGCCAAAACGCTCTTCTAGCGCTACCCATAGCTCTCTTGCATCCTTGATCGACATATACTCCAATCTGAGTGCCTTGTCCATATGGCGTCGCATCAAGATAACTGCTTGAGCATGCTTTGTAGGTGTTCGCACGAACACACGATCCGGGTTAGGTGCCTGAATTATGGATAATATTCCCTTTGAAGTGAGGCGGTTCTCAACATCGGTTACCCAATTGTGGTAATCCGAGACTGTTGAGTCAAGCATGGGAAAGTCGAGTCTAGGTTCATTCGACATCCTGAAAATAAGAAGAGAAGATATATTAGTTTCGGAGCTAAACTTCCACGAAAACTAAAAAAATAAGATTTCCGAGCTATGCTACCAAGAAAACAATTTCCAAGAATCTCTTTTGGATTAGACCAAACAATAATGTTTTAATATGGTCACAATTTGATGCTTACAGACGCTTTTAGTCCAAGCATTATGAACACTCTTAGTTCGTTAAGTGTGAATCCTCATAATTTCACTTTATTAAATACTCAAAATCCTGTTCATATATTCCAAAATTGTGCAAAAAATAAAAAGAATTTAAAATACAAGAAAGCAGCAACCTTAATTACAAAACTTACGTGTTGAAATTCGGAGTAGATTCTCTTCTGAACAGCTTTTACTTTGATTGTTGTACCGGTCTCAAAATAACTCCGATAAGGCTGAAATTCGGAGGTCAGATGGAAGAGACAGAGACAAACAACTCTGATGAAGAAAGGATTTTGATATGAGGTTCCAAACTAGATGTTTCGGAGCCTTCAAGCAGACGGACGTGCACAGGAAAGGAGAAGGATGCAGTCGGTGTGCGTTGGTGCTGCAGGGGCAGCAGGGATGCGTGCGTAGGGGTACATAGGTGCTGCAGGGGCAGGTGTGCAGGTGAGGCTAGCGTGGGCTAGGAGCTGCGGCAGCGAGGCTCGAAGGTGGCAGTGGCAGGTTTTGAAGAATTTTCTGGTTTGGTTTTTTTTTCCTTGTGATTAGGGCTCGTGCTGATAACGTGTTGTAGAGAATTGGAAAAATTCTATTGTATAGTATTCATCTCACCATGAGGTTTATATAGGGTTACATCATGTATACAAAAGGCAATACATAATAGTTATACTAATCAATCACACATTACGAGTCTGTCAATCGCATATTACAAGTATGTCAATCGCTTACATTACGAGTCTGTCAATCGCATACATTAAGCAATACATATTGCATGAATAGTCATTATCATTTACAACAAAACTATCGATCATTTCTCCGAATAAATGTTTTCTTTCTTCACTATATATCAGAAAAGAGCACTTCTGTAGCAAGTTGCATGATTTCCTAACCACCCCCCCCCCCCCCCCCCCCCCCCCCCCCCCCCCTTTATACTGTTTTTAATATGATACAATAAAAAAATACAAAACAAACTAAAGGACTGATTCGTTTTATTATAATCTTATAGTTCGCCACTCAGGTTGATCCATCAACTTAGCACAACTTCTCCTTGGTGAATGACTTAGGAACGTCACGTTTCTCTTTTGCTTACCCATTCTCTGATTTTATGATATCTAAGCTCTATGTGCTTAGTGCGATTATGGAAAACTGAATTCTTAGACAAGGATATGGCAGACATGTTGTCATAAAAGATTGTAGGCTCTTCTTGTTCCAACTGCAAATCCTTGAGAATTCTGACAAACTACTTCACATGCACATTCATTTGTTGCAATGTACTCAGCTTCAGTAGATGAGAATGCCACTGTTTTCTTTATTTGAGCTCCAAGAAATCACATTTGATCCCAAACATAAAATTATAACCGTGTGCTCTTTCTATAATCAAGACAACCTGCGCAATCACTATTAGTGTATCCGACCAGCTTGGCACCATTTTCTTTTTCATATTTGAGCCCATGTTTCTTTGTCCCTTGTCAGTACCTTAATACTCTTTCAGCTGCTGCAAAATGGGACTTTCTTGGCTCATTCATGAACCTTGAGATAACAATCACTGGATGCATTAAGTTTGGTCTTCTGTTGGTGAGATAAAGCAGCGATCCAACCAAGATTTTCTACATCTTTGCATCTATTTTCTCTTTGTCATCATCTTTCCGTACTTTTCCATTGAAGGTCATGGGTGTTGAGACCAGGTTACAATGTTCCATGTGATACTCCTTGAACAAATTTTCAATATACTTCTCTGGAGAAAGGAAAAATCTCTCCTTTCTTTTGCTTAACTTGAATTCCGAGAAAATATCTTATAAGACCCAAGTCAGTCATTTCAATTCCCTTCATCTTTTTCTCAAAATCATCCCCTAAGAGTCTAAAGTATTGATTTTATTACAATGTTTTGTTTTGTCAAATTGCAAAGTGATTTATAAATTATTTAATTGTTGTTTTACTCTCTAACGCTTCCAAATTTTGAATTCAATTACGTTTCCAAATATTTTTTCCAAATGATTTGAAATATAAAGTTTAAAAAATGTAAATCAGTCGAGTCATTTTAAAACCCTTTTTTTTTTTTAGAATGAAAAAACTTTTATTCCAAGATTCTAAGATTACATAACACGGGACTGACTGGTGGTGGACATAAGTACCCCACTCTCCTCCCTAATAACAACCTCAGTTACGGGTCCGTCAACAACCATGACATCCATGAGCCAAATAGGCCCAACCCCTAACCAAACTAATCGCCCATTTCCTCGGGCTACATAACAATACCAATCCTGAGAGTCACGATAAAATCTCGCCGCCAATACAAAGAACAGCCATGTCATCCTCCTCCATACCGTGTCCCAAAGTATCCAGACCACGTACAAGGATAAATTGCCGCCATATTGACCACCAGAAACCACCGATAATATCACATATAGTCCTCAGAAGTAACGCCAGAAATCTCCATACCTCCTCATAGCCAATCTCAAGAAGAAAATGACTCCCTTCAACACCGTGACCCAAAACCGCCAGACCACGTGCAGGAGCTCTTCCCCAATACCTCGACCATAAGATGATACCGAGAATAATTCAAATAGTCTCTGAGAGTGACACCATAATAACACAACCATACCACTAATAATCCCAAACCCTAGCTCGAGATAGTAGGGACTCAAAAGACCTAGCCAAAAACTAAAGACGAAAACCTAAAAAAACAAAAAACAAGTAAAAGATAGCAGGAGTCGATGTCGGTGTTAGCCTTCATCTTCCACAACCAAAGCTCCGACTCCGGCCAAGAAGAACAACACATACTGGGAAACTGGAAAAGCCCCTAAATTATTTTCAGTAGTTCATTTCACACATGTTATTGACTTTTCTCTTCCTTAACTGAGATAAAAAAAAATATTTAAAAAAAAACGATTGCTAAAATAAAAACAATAATAATATCAAAAATGAAAAAGGAAATTTTCACCACATGGTACTTAGCTTAAATCATGGATCAAGAAGGCCTCAGCAGCAGACTGCTAAATTTCTTTTTAGTACTAATGACACAAAGCCTTACAGATTCTTTGTTTTATCAAGCACAATAATCAAATAATTTGCAAACCAGGCAGTCAAACCGAACCAGGTCTGGTTAATACGTATTATCTTTCCAATGTGAATCCCGTCATCGAGATAGAAACTATTGATAGCTATTCAGAATGAAACCTAGACGATTAGGGAGCCTAACATTGAAAATTGTCTGCTATCCTTTAAAAATTGCCTTTAGTACAAGTCTGCTATCCTTTAAAAATTGTCTGACCAAGCCAATAGGAATAGTGCGTATGCGGTGCCTTAAGGGCAAGTTCACCGGGCATCCTATTGCCCGGGCACCACGTCAAAAGTAGCAAAAAACTTGACCCAGCTCACTATTCACCTTTCCACCGGGCTTGGGGCAAAACCACAGTGGGAGGCCCAGGTCACGAACTCGGGTAGGAGGGTGACCGAGCCCGTGACCCAGGATGCCAGCGTGGCCCAAAAAACTGACGCTTGGGGAGACGCGCCGCGGGGGGGAAGTGAAGCGCAGTTTCTTGTCGTCTAGCGGGGACAACGTCTGCAGGCGCGTAGCAGCCTTTTTTTTGTCGTCTTCTAGCGTGATGCGGCGACGTGGCGTGTAGCCGTTAGGCTACTTTGCAGATATGAATGCAACGGTCCACAGATCTGGACCGTTGCTTATGAAACTGAAATGCATCTGACGGCCAACATGAAAATCGATTTGCAGAGGTTAAAAAAAAAAAAATACCGTTAGATTTCAACGGTAACAAAAAAAAATATAACCAAAATTTTCTATAAATACCTTACCTCCTATTTTACTTCTCACACCAAAAAAATCATCTTTCTTCCTCAATATTTTTTTTGTTCCTTCTCCTCAAAGCTTTCATACTCTACAATTTTTTTATTCCAATATGAGTGTACGAGGCAATACGATTGTCCAACCCGTAGGAGATCCAAGTATTGACGGGACACGTTGGCAGACTAATGAAGACATTCAATTGTGCAAGTCTTGGAGGGCTATTAGCCAAGATCCGGCAAAGGGTACGGAACGAAGAAAAGATGATCTATGGTTAGAGGTACGCCAACACTATGCCGAACATTGGGATGGATATGTCCGATCATTGCAAGCTTTTCAAGGGAGGTGGAAAACCTTGAAAGTCGAACTGTATGCTTGGCATTGTGCGTTAAGGCAAGCGAAACTTTGGTACAAGAGTGGTGCGAATATGATTGATGAGGTATGAATTTGTAGTGTAACACAAATATTAATTTTTATTATTCTTTTAGTGTATATTAAAATTTAATTAGTTGATACATCTTACTTTAAATTATTAGTTGAAATATTTTGTTGATAATTATACTTTAAATTATTAGTTCATATATAAAAATTTAGTTGATAATTATACTTCAAATTAGTACTTCATAATCATACTTTAGACTTCATTTTATTTAAATTATACATTATACTCACCTTATACTTAAATAGTTGATACATTGTACCTCGTTTATATTTATACTAATAGATTTATACTTTTTTGTTTAAATTCAATAGCTACGTCAAGCACAAGATTTGTGGAGAGCTGCGATGACCAAATCTAAAGGAAAACAAAAAAAAGGTGATTTCATTAATTTAGAATGTTACGAGATTGTTAAGGGGTTTCAACAATTTGAAGACATTCCAAACCATTCCTCTTCGGCTGGAGGAACCTCCAGGGGAGGAACTGAACGGATGCACACACAACAATCCGCTCCTGATTCTCATGTCCAGTTGGACATAGATGCAGATGAGGTAAACGCCGATGCAACTCCAAATCCTTCGGTGAGGCCTCAAGGAAATAAGGTTGCCAAAGAAGCTATCCGGAAAGGAAAGAAGGCATCTAATGATTCCAATCCTCTAACATCCGCTATGGAGACTATAGCAATCAACCAAACATCAATGCTGTCAGCCAAGGAGAAACGTGATGAGGAATATGCTCGACATCTCCAAGGCCAACAACAACGAATAAATAATCTTGCAAATAGATATTCGAAACAAGGCATTCAAAATTCAAGAGAGGGAAGAGCGAATTATGGAGATGGACACAAGTAAGATGACAAACGAAAAAGAAATATTGGCAAAGAAAACAAAAAAAAATTGCAGAGAAAGAAGCTGAAGATGCAACCCGCGGATCTAACATCCCACAACCACCATTCCCCGGTGGGTATTATCCACAATCTCCTTTCTCCGGTGGCTATCCACAACCTCATCTCCCTGGTGGCTATCCACAACCTCCTTTCCCCGGTGGCTATCCACAACCACCATTCCCCGGTGGGTATTATCCACAATCTCCTTTCCCCGGTGGCTTCCCACAACCACCATTCACCGGTGGTGTCCCTTCCCCACCTTTCTCTTCGGGTGAATCCACCAACCCCAACCATATGGATGACCCCACAAACACAAATTGGATTCCTAATGAAGATGAGGATTAGGAAAATTAGGGAGTTATATATTTTAAATAATTGTATTGTTATGATTCCAATGCTTGGTTTTTGACTTATGTAATATTAGATTGATGAAATTAAAATTTATTGGAATAATACCCTTACAAATGAAAAGCTAAATGAAACCACACAAACATAATTAAAAACATTAAAACTAAGTAGAAACCACACAAACATAATTAAAAACATAAAAACTAATAGAAAACACACACAAATAGCAGATCTAGATACGCCTATTGCCTTGAAATTCCCAAAAGTGTTGAATGAGGTCTTCCTGAAGGTTGGAGTGACACTGCTCAGATCTAATTTGTTGGTAGCGGTCCATGAATCCGTTCATATGATGAGCATCTCTACCAACAGGATCAAAGTCTCTACCTGTTGGTCCCTCCCATACCTCAGCAATCCTGGGCCTCATATTATCAACCTCCTCATCATCGACTCCAACTCATCATCGCTATCTTCAGGTCGTTGATTTTCGACAATCATGTTGTGTAATATAATACACGTCAACATAATGTATCGAAGGTCCTCTTTATGCCACCCACGAGCAGCTCCTCGAATAATACCAAACCGTGACTGTAATATACCAAAGCATCTTTCTACATCCTTCCTATACCCCTCTTGAGCCTTTGCAAACTCGATTTCCTTGGGGCGTGTAGGATTTCGAACAGTTTTCAAGAAAGTCGCCCATCGAGGATAAATACCGTCGGCGAGATAGTACCCTAGATTGTGAGCTCTGTTGTTAACGTGGAATTGGACAAGGGGTGCTCTACCGGCGGTAAGATCATCAAACAATGGAGACTTTGCCAAGACGTTCAGGTCGTTGCATGCCCCAGGCACTCCAAAGAATGCGTGCCAAATCCAGGTGTCGTAAGATGCGACTGCTTCCAGGATGATAGTGGGGATCTGTTTCCTACCACTATATTCTCCAGCCCAACCTGTCGGACAATTCTTCCATTGCCAATGCATACAGTCGATGCTCCCAATCATTCCTGGAAAACCTCTCCTCTCAGCTTTGGTAAGAAGTCGTCTGAGGTCGGCTGCAGTTGGAGAGCGGAGGTATTTTTTTTAGTAAAGATCAACAATTCCTCGTGTGAAGTGCTGAAGGGCTGCAACGGATGTGGATTTCGCCATCCTACAATACTCAGCACATTGATCTGCCCCTGCACCGTACGCAAGCATTCGCAAGGCAGCTGTCATCTTCTGCTCCGGAAGCAGTCCGACTTTGCCAGTAGCATCTGACCTTTGAACAAAGTAACGATCATACTGGCAAAGGTCAGTAGATATACGCTGGAAGAGATTGAGACTCATCCTGTAACGTGTTCTGAACTCCGCATCTTTGAACACTGGCCGGTCGACAAAGTAGTCGGCCAACATACCTTTGCCCCTGTCTTCTCTAAATCGTTCCTCATTTGGTGCACGACCCGGATGAGAACCGCGCCCTCGGTGTTGGTTTCCAGATTCTTGAGTGACTGCAGCCATGACAATGGCGTTGGTGGCCATCATCTCTTCATCATCCTCATCCTGAGACCGTCGAATTTGATCCCACAAATTGTTCATTGCAACGAGGGGAATTTAGGAAATATGTAATGCTAGAGATATGAAAAGGGTGAAGTTTTGTTAAGCTCGGATGGTGTGTGTATGTAGTGAAAACATCATGTCTATTTATTGAAATTTTCCACACATAAAAGTGTCGGTGGGTTATCACTCACTCATTTCAAAAAACTTGTCGGTGGTGTGCATGTGATAAAAGTGTCGGTGAATTTTAAATTTTGTTCACACTTTTCAAAAAACTTGTCGGTTGTGTGCATGTGGTAAAAGTGTCGGTGGATTTTAAAATTTGTTAACACTTTTCAAAAAACTTGTCGGTGGTGTGCATGTGATAAAAGTGTCGGTGGAGTTAAAAAAAATTTCACACTTTTCAAAAACTTTGTCGGTGGTGTACATGATAAAAGTGTCGGTGGAGTTTTAAATATTTTCACACTTTTCAAAAACTTTGTCGGTGGTGTACATGTGATAAAAGTGTCGGTGGAGTTAAAAAAAAAAAAAAAAAAGTGTCGGTGGACATTTAATTTGTCTACCAATAAAATTTTCTTTGGTTGCATTTTCAAATTGTTTATCAATACTATTTATTTACATCATACATTTCTCATTTTCCAAAAAAAAAATTATAAAATATTCGATGAACAGTAACTGACTGGTGACCCTGACCCAATGGGTGGAAGCAAAGATCCAGTGGCAATGAATAGTTTCTTGCCCTTGTGCCCTGGTGACCTGGTGACCCAACGGATGAACTTGCTCTAAAATGATAACCCCATGAGTGGGCCAACTCAGGTTTCATCTTCGCTTTCTGAAAGCAAGCAGCCTTGTATTTGTTCCCTGAAGAAAAGGTCAAATTAAAATGAATTTTTCAATTTTATGTATGTTCAGCCATACAAAAGAAATGAAATAAGCGATAGCTACCAAGCATGATCGACAGAACTTAATCAAATGACCCCAGAACAGAAAACAGGTATATTGGAAACAAGATGGCCTACACTAGAAAAGGTTAACCCCATAAGTATTCTTATATTGTAAAATTTGGGTCTGATGTTGTGTAGTATAAGATGAGACGATCAACTTTGAAGCTAATAGATAATCCTTACATTTCTGCACTTGAATTTAACAACTGAATATGACTCAAAACACCCCCAACAACTTCCCAAGGGGATGGTATTACAGTTTCAACTACAGAAGAAAGCAGACATTTTACCTTCCAGCCCATGTTTGGCCTTGCACAGAAAGTGAGTGTCCATGTTGACATTGAGAGCACCGTTTATCACTCTATTACTCACAGTTTTCTGATTGTTATTCAAGGGATTTTGTCCATTTACTCCATTTCTAGAAATTTTTTTCTCACTTACCCCATTAAGTTTTTTTAATTTCCTCTTATCCAAAATACTCTAAGGAAGTCTTCCACAATACCTCATAGAGTTTTTTTTTTGTTTTTTAATTTTTTTTAATACCATTTTACTCTCACCCCTTTGTTACTTAGAGAGAGAGAGAGAAAATGGAAGAGAGAGAAACCATAGGAGACTTCGCTGAGCCGGTCGCCGGATTCCGATCAACTTTCGCAGGATTCCGGATTCCCGTCACGTGTCGCTGGATTCCGGCCAACTATCGCCGGAATCTAAGTCACCGGCCGCCGCCCACCGGATTTTTTTTGAAAACCTCTATTGCCCCAAATAGACGTCTATTGCCCCCTAATAAATGCCTATTGCCCACCAATATACGCCTATTGCCCCCATTGTCCCCCAATATACGCCTATTGCCCCCCAATATAAGGGAAATAAAGATCTATTGCCCCCCAATAGACGTCTATTGCCCCTCAATAGATGTTTCGATTACCGCAATGAGAATTAATCTTCCTAAAATACAAATAAAACTTTGATTAAAGAAAAAAAACGAGGAGATTACATCAATTCAAAACATCTATTGCCCCCCAATAGACCTGTGTTGCCCTTGGCATAACACCATTTTGTAGCTTGTTACTCCAATATTTTACATTTTATATTACCAAAATTTCTCATTAAAAGGCCAAAAAGAAGAAAAGAGAAAAAAGGACCAGCTTGATTGAGCTGTTTAGAGGTACTAGTCGCGGGGGCAGGTGATGAAATTGATTTGGGCACCCTTCTCCCTTCTGTGAAGCTGTGAAGCCGTGCTCGATCTCACCAGAAAACCGCCTCAAGTGGGCTTGCTGGTGAACTTTCTCTGGGGAGGGAGAGATTGATGTCACACCCCACCGGAGCTCCACCACCGCCCCCGCCACATCTTCGCTTATTCTCAGTAGATTAGCCGGAGATTCTACTCCTCCAAAACTGAGACAGAAATCCAATTCGTCGCCGATGAAGCTAAGTCAACCAAAAGCAAACTCCAAAACACCGATCGCCGTCGTCGGTGATCCCAATCGGAAAAATTATGGACCACAATCCGAACTAAGCTGAAGCCGAGCAATTACTCAGAATCTCCGACAAGTTCTTACAGAACCAAGATTTGAGCAGTTCTCGCGACTTCGCCATTCTCACGCAAGAAACAGAGCCCAATTCATCATCGCCGATGAAGCCAAGTCTTGTCTCGTTGCCAATGAAGTGTAAATCGGCGAGCCGGCGCCTCAATGCTTGCACCAACACTCCTGCAAATGTGAGAGACAGAGAGCTGCCGGAGTGAAGAGAGAGTCTGCATCGTGGTGGAGAGAGAGAGAGAGAGAGAGAGAGAGAGAGAAAGTGGCATTTGATGTAATTATTTAATCAGGCTGAGGGTAAATTTGTCATTTCTTACTAAATTGGGTTAGTGGAAATAAAAATCTGTTGCTGGGGTAAGTGGGAAAACTTTAGTTAATTTTGGTGCTTTTGGTCAAGATCCCGTTATTCAATGCTATTTTGGGGACATTAGTGCTTAATTGGGTTTTTGTGTCTAAGATTTAGTAGGATTTTGTAGACCAATGGGTTTTGGATTAAGATTTAGTATTTTCTATTAGAGATGAAGCATGCATTGACAGAACAAGTACCCTAATATTAGAAGCCTCATTTACTAAAGGACATGTGCATGAAACCTACTGTCAGAAGAAGGGCTTCTTCCTAGATACATCAGAGTAGACAGATAAATGAAAAGTGTACCGTTCTAACCTGAGCACACTGTAATTGTCAAGGTTGTCATGCTTTGCCCGAGCAACCAGCTGCTGAGGTAAAAATGCAGAAAATTGATCCAGTAATGAAGGGTCCTGGGGAAGTATCTGAAACCGGCAGCTCGAACAGCAGGCACCACCAAAAGTGTCGGGACTTGTTTGGCATTGTTCAAGATTGCGCAAACTTAGCAAATCAGATTTGCTGAGTGGACCATTGCAGATAAAGCAGAATGACTCTGAAGAAAAACATTCATTAGGTTTAAGGTTATATCTCTTCTGACGCGTTCGAGTTGCCAAAGGGACATTAGTAGGGGTGGCTGAAAATGTCGGACCTGCCGAAACCGACCGGAAACCGGCCGAACCGCCGCCTTCGGCACCGACAAATACAGTTGCCAGTCGATCGGTACCGGTAGTACCGTACCGGAGGTAGGTGCTCGGCTCGGCAGTGGTACAGCCTATCATATAGGTTCGGTATTACCGAACCAGCCGACATAAAAGTTTTTTGTTTAATTCCAAAAACTCCCACTCTTTTGCGTCTGCCAAGAATCGAACCCTTCCAGCCTCAATGCGAACTCAAGCCACTTACCACTGGACCACAAGCTCACTTCTGATAAGTTAAGCAAAAGACTTATATATATACACTTAATTTAAATTCATAAACAATTAAAAAGGTTCTCACCTTCCATTTCTTCCATAAACATATCCGGTGTCTCTCTCTCTCTTATTCGCTATTCCTTCTTCTTCCAAAAACGACTCTCTCTCTCTCTCTCATGTTCTTCGTTCTCTCTCTCCCCCTCTCTCTCTCTCTCGCTCCCTCCCTCCCTCCATTTTTGATTTCTATTCTTCTTCCATTCTATTGCTTCTTCCTCCATTTTCTTCTCGTTTTCCTTATTCATTCTTCCATTTCTTCCTTCTCAGACTTGAATCAAAATCAAATCTACAGCTAAATCTCTTGATCTCGAATGAGGAGGGTCGTCGTGCCGTCGTTTTAGCCACCGTTCTTCCTCGCTGCCGGCGCTGTTGAGATAGTCGGTCGACAAACCGAAACCGACCGCAACATCGGCGTACCGATTCATTGGTAACCGATTTTATCGGTATCGGCGGCGGTTGTAAAGAAAGGCAAACCGATGAGTTTCGGTTCGGTAACGGTGATGGCCAAAAAATGTCGGTTACCGGTACCGAGCCAGCCCNTACTCGGTTCGTAATATGAACCGCGTGAGGTTTACTCACCTCTAATCCCGCTGCGTCTTCAATTCACAAAACACGCCAAAACCGCTCACCAAGGTAGACTGTCAATCACCTAAATCCAATATGATCATAACTTAGCCAAAACTCATAAATAAAAATAAAGACGATCCAACGGTCGGATCGAAATTATGATGATCCAACGGTCGGATCCTCACGGATCGCCCTAGGATCATCCCCCAAAATTATCACGAAGATCCAACGGTCGGATCTTCTTGAATCGTCCTTATAACCTCTCCACAAAATTCATGAAAATCCGACGGTCGGATTCTCACGAATAGCCTTCCAAATCACTAATTCACAATTACGAAGATCCAACGGTCGGATCTCGCCCGTTGACCTCACAAAGTCACTGGGACAGTCATACGATCAACATATCAAAACTCCAAGTCCATCGGACGGTCCGATCTTCAAAAAACATTAATTGGATAATCGAAATCGATCGAAACCGTAAAAATTCATAACTAAATCATCATACGATATCCAAAAATTATGAATTATATATGCAAACGATCGTATCGACACGTAGAACACAAAAATGGACAGAAACTGTCCTTGGGGTGGCCGGAGGTCGCCGGAAACCACCATCACAGTGGCGGCACAGCCGCCGATCCAAAGTCAAAATTTGACAAAACTCCCAACATGAAAGTTCTTCACTTTAACTCGAATTGAAACTTTCATAACTATCACAAAGTCTGAAACAAAGCTATTTGGCCGGAATTTACCTCACAAGTTCAGAAAACCGATGAACCCTAGAATCCCAATCTTCAAAATGCGACCTCCACAGGTAAAATCGTTGCAAGCCACTTTGAGGGAAGCATCTACGTCCTCTGGGCTTCAAAAGCCCCCACTAATCACCGGCTATGGTGGCCGGAATCGTGATCGCAAATCTGGGTTTTTCTGCATCTCCGCCACCAACTTTCCGGCCTTGTAGCGCCTTCTACGGTGCTTCTCACGACAAAGCACCACCACAGACGTGTAGAGGGGACTGAGGAGAGCAGGATTACCTTTGGAATAGAAGAAAAAGGTGGCCGGAGGAGGCAGAACGAAGGTGGCGAAGTTGCTACAGTGGAAGAGAAAATCTGCAGAAAATTTCCATTTTTGGAAATTTTTGGGATTTTTTTTCTATTTATAGAAATTTCCCCAAATTTCAAATATTCATAACTTATTCATACGAACTCCGAATATTGCGTTCCACATATGCACGTGATCGTATCGACGAGCTCTACAACTTTCATGAAGGAAATTTTCCCAAATTTGGTACGTATAAAAAGTCACTTTTTGAGACGCCCCTAAATGACGTACGATTTCGAAATAAATTGTTCGAGCTAAATCCACAACTCCTCAAAGCTTCGTACTTCCTTCCATGACTACGAAATCATTCTAAAATGTCCTCGGAAATTAATTTGGATTTTTCGGAGTATTACAATATGAAAAGAAGATCTCGATAACTCTTGCTTTGTTACTTTAGAGTAAGCATACAGCAAGTACTCATTACGGATATAGAGATGGCAAAAGAAATTAGCCTGCTTACATCTGAGCTTGGGGATTTCTTTTTATCTTTCTAAGGACCACTAGCCACTATTCGGCCAAGACATTCTAGCTTCAAATGGGCCAGTTTGGTCTCACCAGAGGAAGATTATTGCTCCTCAGTTCTTCTTTGATAAGGTTACTTTTGGGTTGTTTAGTGAACATATTGCGACTTTGGCTTATTAGGTTTCATGATTTTTTGGAAAAATGACTAATATCCTTTGGAGAGAGAGTCCTTATGGCATGCTGTAATAAGGAGAAAATATGGATATGATGTGAATGGGTGGGACACAAAGCCAATTGTGGGTGGATCAAGTATAAGTCCTTGGAAGGATATTTCAGCCGGAACAAGCCAATATTCTCTTTGTCATAAACTAATCGTAGGCAATGGCAAAAGAGTGAGGTTCTAGAAAGACTCTTGGCTAGAGGATCAACCCTTGAAATTTTACTTTTCAAGGTTGTTAAGACTATCAAGACACGCCAACTATTCAGTGGAAAGGTTAGATATCCCTCTCATTTTTCCAATGAGCTAGAACTTTGGGTTCAGAAGAAACTTAACTGACCAAGAGATTGAGGAGTTTGCCTCTCTGATGGTTAAGCTAGAAAATGTCCGATTAGTGGAGTCCAAACCAGATGAAAGGAGTGGAAGCTTGAGCCTAATGGGAAATTCTCTTGCAAATCTTTCCATAACTTCTTAACTAGTGGTGGATCAGATCCAATTTTTGCTCCTACAAAGTTTATTTGGAATGTCAAGGTCCCTACTAAGGTGAAGATTTTGGGTTGGCTTGTGGTACTGGGGAAGACGAATACATGTGATGTTCTTCAAAGGAGAAGACCAGGAAGTTGTTTTTCTCCTCACTGGTGTATTTTATGCAAAGCCCAAGGAGAAAGTGCTAATAATGTCTTTGTGCATTGTGAAGTGGCTAATTTCTTATGGAAAAAAATTATGTAGGGAGGCAAGAGTGGACTGGACAACTCTATTAGAGAGAAGTGACTTGCTAAGAGAGAACCCTATAGCTATTGGTAAAGGTAGAAAGGCGAGAACACTTTAGGGTTATGGGGTGCTAGCAGTAGTTTGGGTGGTCTGGATGGAAATAAATAAAAGGTTATATGAAAACTACTGTCAGGACCCACCCCAGAATTTCCTCCTAACTCCAAGATGGACCTGCGGGGCCCACTTTTTGAGAAAATTCGACATAACTTCCCTTAAAAGTGGACAACCCAAAATCTGTTGAAAAGACACAAAACTAATACACTTCTAGGTTTAACTCAATTCCAATTCCTGAAGCCACCTTGCTTCCCAGAAAAACAACCCACAAATTACTAACATAAAAGCCTAAACGTATAAACATAAAAACTTATATATTACAACCCAACAACTCAAACCTTTCTACTTCCTTAAAATTATACAAACTCCGTCACATCCCATAATTATACAAATGTTTAAATAAAACCTCCCGAGGTCATCAGAGCAATCTATGGAAAACAAAATAAAATATGATACATAAGGTAGGTTAATAAATAACCTACAGAGGATGGATGGCAATGATGGTGCTAAGCCTCAACTCCTAAGCCGGACAACAATGCTGCGATCTGGGCATTTGAAACCAAAGGGCCCAGGGGAAAGTAGATAAAAATGTTAGCGTGAGTGGAAAAAAAAAAATAATTGCAAAGAAAAGGAGTTTATACTTTCCCACGTTTATTTCATTAAAAACCGATGCATGCAATGAGAGTAAAGACAATTATCTTTAAAATCAAGCATCTCGTAAAACCAAGCTAGCCCCATTGGTATAAGTGAAAACCGGACTAGCCCCGCTAGTCAAAGATAAATAAAGAGTATGGGGAAAGCGTTATCACCATACGAATAAAAGGGAGCCTCCCAGGCTTGGGTCGGAGTGTCCCACACTCTTGAGCATCCCATGCTCTGCTCTACTCACCCACAAACACATAGTAAGTGGGGAGGAATACTAATAGGCTAGCTAGCAATACAATATATCGACCCAGGTATGGTGGGTTAAAACCACGAAAATCAAAAACAGAAGGGGTTCCCCAATATTTCACAAGAAGTATTATAGAAGCCAATGGTGTGACCCCGCACACCCAAAAATATTCTCAATTCATGAATAAATTAAGCGGAAAATAATGAATAAGTGTAATTCTCTCGCAAACCATTTCCGGATTTCTCTTAAAACTCAAGAATCGATAAATCAAATCTAATAAAATTTCCGAAAATTACCTTGGAATAATAATTCAACCAATATTTTCAACATAAAATGTAAGTCTCAAATCGAGTTTAGTAAATCTCAATTCAAAAGTCCAAGTCATATCTCAAATATTCAAAACCAAAAATAAAATGCTCGATAATTTATCGATAAATAAAACCATTCTTGCTTAAGAAAAATAATTGCATGCATTATTTAAAATCAAGCGTCCACCCACAGTATGCGGCTAAGTCTGCTGTCGATCCGCACCCTCCTCGTGAAAATCCTCCTTACGTCCTGTATAATATAACGTTCGTAAACCAATAATTATAGGACGGAAAATTAAATTTACGGTAAATAAAAACTGAACCCTAACATTGTCTTTATGCTCCCAAAACCTTCCATCTTCACCATTAACATCGATTTAATAATTTAACGATTGTAGGGCAGAATCAAGGAAAATCTTATGAACAGAGTTCCGTAATTCAATTAATTCTACACTTTGGAAAAAGATCGAAATTGATATTTACGCTTCTTCAAATCTATCCCAAAATACATTCATAGAATCTATCGCACAAGTAAGTAACTAGCTAAACAACAGAAGCCAAATTCCGGCCCTACACACATCCACGCGCCACTTACAGTGGCGGCGCGTGAAGCCTACACGCCCGTGGCCACCTCCACCTCTGGTCACCAAATTTTATGTACAACAACAACTCAACAAGCCTAACATTTTTCTCAACTACAACAAGTCCCACTTTTACCTTGAAACAGTTGAAATCGGCCGGTGAAGAGAAACCCGGAAATTACAAACCCTAGGTTCGGAAATTTCTTCAATTCGTCCTCCACGCTGTGAATTGGGGCAAATGGCTTTAAGGCAATTGACCACTGGCTCGAGTCGCCCATTCTAGACCCGGTTTGGTGGTCGGAGATGGCCGAAAATGGAAGAATCACCGGAAAACCTCCAACTGCTACAGTAAATGGTTTTTGCTTCGATTCGGGGTTTTCCGGCCAAATCGCCGTAACCCAAGGTCACTAGGGTGTAGAGGAGGAAGAGACGCTCCTGTGGTGGCTAGTTGCACACCGGTTGGTGGCCGGAAGGTGAAGAATTGAGGGGAAGGAGAAGAAACGGAAATGGAAAGAGAGAGTTCAGGGGAGAGGAGAGAGAGAGAGAGGTGGATTTCCGGTTTTGGAAACCTACCACAGTAAAATCTCATATTTATAACCAATTTACCCTAAACAGTAACTTTCGTATTTCACTAATAACTTTCACATACGAACTCCAATTTTTATGTACCACCTATACACGCGCTCGGTTTAAAGTCCTCTACAACTTTCATGAAGAAAACTTCCTCAAAAACTGGCCTAAATAAAAGTCGACCTTTTAGGGCCACTAAAAGTATCAGAACGAAGTAAAAATTAAAAGTAATCGACATTTACCGTCCAAATGGTTAGTAAACCGATAAATCTAGGTTCGGGACGTAACAATGGGGCGGGTGGAGAAGGAAGACTTGTGGGAGAGAGTCAAGTTCTGGGCATCCTTATGGGTTTCTATTTCTAAGGAATTCAAGGATTGTAATCTTCCATTGTTCTTAACTGGCAAGCAACTGTAGTATAAGCCCCTAAGCCTTGATTAGTATTATTAGCCGAGATGCTGGGACTATAGCCCTATCTGCCCTCTTTAGATCTTTAAAGTGGACTCCCTGTTCGTCTCCCTGTAACTTTATTTTGCTTTTTCAATAAAAAGCTATTTCTTCTCAAAAATAGATTTTGTGGAACAATGACTAATATGAATGTATCTTGATGGATCCAATGTATTTTGAAGTTTAAAGTATGGGCTGGAGTGCTGCTAATTCATTTGATGGTTTGAATTCAATTTATTTCCAATCGACTACTACCGTTGATCAGGTAAAATGGATGTTCAAATGATCATATAACAGAGTTCTTATATATCACAAAATGATTTAAAAAGAAAAAATAAGTCATCTAATCTACTCTCACACAACTGAAAACACTATAATTCTGTTGTTTGAAACTAAATCATATAACAGTCATAGTCTAAAATTGAAGTGTGAGGAGAAATCAAACGATAGTAAAATTCAAAGATATGTTGTCTGACTAGGCGTTCCTACAATAGCTGGGAAACAAGTTCTGTTGTATGAAGGATGCACCTACCATGCACAACATAGCTGTGCGACACCTGTGGTTAACATCTGCTGAGGGAAGGAACAACACTAATAACAAAATAAGTGTTGACTGTTTGTGTTTCAAACAACGGGTTTCCACCGTTGGGTCATTTTTCATCACACAACGCTCCGATACACAATGAAGATCGTCCAAATCACACAACAATTTTGGCCTGTTGTCTGTTAGCTTTTTTGGCCTATTGCCAGAAAAGAATAACAAATCATAATCAAGGTAATGAAGAGCCGAACGGTGTACTAGTTATTGGACTTTGTCAACTCACATGAAAAGATAGATAATGATACAAAGAGAAAGAGAGAGGAAAAAAAAACTTTTTATCTCCCACGACAAATTGACGACGTTTTTCTTTTTACAAAGATTATACAATTTTCTTTATTATTCACTGGTATTTTTCATTCTTTGAGAGTTGTTTATGTTGGTTCTACATGTTTATAAGACTATTTTATCTATTTCCCTATTGGTATCAATTCCATTCTTGCCTTGCGAGCCAATTATATACCCAAAGACAAGCAACACGTTGTAAGTTTTATATAAATGTTAATGACACTACTACAAAAAGTTAATCGCACAACACTAATCACACAACGGAACAGAAATCATCTGTTGTGTGTTTAAGTAAGCTTTATTGCACAACGGTACTTGTTAGATTATGTTGTGTGAATGCCAACAAAGTGATAACTTTTTTATTAGAACTACATTGCACAACGGAATTAAGTAATGTCTGTCGTCTGAGTCTTAAAAAATTTAGCGGCAGATTTCCCTCCACTTTGGAGTCGTGGTTGCCCCTTGAAATCTGAAATTTGGGCTACTTGATACAACGGTGTTTGGGATTTCCGTTGTGTGATTGAAAACTGGATGCCAAATTTTGAGGAAGATTGCTTGAATGTCTTCCACAAGGTAAACCTAGTGCAAGCTGTAGAAATTAGACAACAGAAGTTGTACTTTTCTGTTGTGTGAAATGGGAACATAAGCGGCAACATTTTTAGCCAAAATGCTGTAGGTGGCATATTTCCCTCCATGTTTTTGCATTTTGATTTTATGTAGTGCACTCTTACAACAGTTTGTTAGGTTTCTGTTGTGTGAGTGACTTTAGAAATTATTGAAGTTTAGTTGTGCCTCCCACCCCGCCCTAGCCACATCGCGTCCAAAAGAAAAATGAAACCTAACCCCCTCTCCCTCTCCCCCTCCACGAAACTCTCGAGCTCTCTCAATCGGAACCTCTCCCCCCTCCACAAAACCCCTGTCTCGAGCTCTCTTAGTCGTGAAACCCTTCTCTCACCCCCTCCATGAAACCCTCTCTCAATCGTTCAATCTCCTTGCTTCTATTCTTTATCCCCCGAAATCCAAATCCTCTTCAGCGATGGAGGAGATAGAGTGCCCTAGATCCACTTTCTCTCTCCTCCATCTGTCTCTCATCCTCTCCTTCAAACTAGGGTCAATTGAAGAGATGCAGAAGACGAAGCTGTCCGAGACAGCAGAGGTGACGGCGGAGGGGAACACACTGTGCTTTGATGTCCTTAACCTCTTCACTCTCGACCGCCGCCACCACCTCCGCACAAAGCTCCAAAACAAACCACCTCTAGTCCCCAAAGTCACCCTAGACTTCCCCTTCACAAGTATTTTAATTTTTCGTTTGAAGCTCTTATCTGAGTTTGCATTTTGCTTATAAATTTTGTTTGTCGGTCACTTTGTTCATATCCATGTGTTAAGCTTATCAATGGGTTTGTTTCCTTGGTAAAGATTTGTGTTTGTTGCCTCTTAGTTCATTTTCATTCGTCTGTTATTTTGTATTTCTTTGTTTTGGCATTTCTGAATAAAAGATTATATCTTTTGAAAATCTTTTGGGTTTTTAACTTTTTATCATCTTGGGTTATTTATTGGGTAATTGAGTATCAGTATCTCTTAAAAGTGTGTTTCTTTTGACCAATCTTGTTTAGGATTTCTTAGATGATATATATGACTGCGATTGCTCATATTCCTGTAGTTTAAATGAGTATTAGAATTCCTTCACTCTCTCTCTCTCCCCTCCACCGCCATAGCTTCTGCTTCTCCCACCAAGAAGGTAATAGCACTACTGCTTCTCTGTGGTTTTGTGTTTTGTGAGAGTGAGAGTGACTTGAATTTTTGCAGGTTCTGGTTCCGATTGCGAATGGCATGGAGCTGATGGAGGCGGCAATCGCCGTCGATGTTCTGCACCGAGCCGGAGCTGATGTCATTGTGGCTTCTGTGGAGAAGCAGCTGAGGGTTAAGGCTTGTCATGGGGTTGAGATCATCGCTGATGCTTTGGTTTCGCACTATGGCTAGAGCTTCTTCGATCTCATTACTCTACCTGTGAGTACTCAGTCCCTCTATATATGTGTCCTGAATGGATGAATGTATGCATGTGTTCTTATGTGTGTATTACAACTTTTAATTTGACAGCTTTTGTTTGATTGCTTAAACACTTGATAGAAAAGAAAGAGGAAAGCGAAAATTAACAATTAAACCAAGAGAATAGTAGGAATTGTTGAAGTGGTTACTGGAGAAGTATGCTTATTTGAAGCAGCTGTATTTAGCTTTGTTGAATTTTGGCTTGTGGTTTGTAGTCGGCTTGTGGTTAAAAGTTAATAATCAACTAAATGGAAAGCTGCCATCGGGGAAATTCAAGGCATCGATGGATACCTTGTATGGAACTGTCTGAGGAAATTGATTCTATCATACTTAAGCAACCAACAGTTTCTTTATTGTTATTTTCCTCAGATGAGCCCATGTCTTTTGATAGAACTATGCATATAGTTTGATATAATCCACAACGTATAAGAATGGAGGAAGCCTTTTATCTATCTATACTTGCATTGTTCTATCTTAGGAGTTTCTCAAGTGTGAGTTATTGGTTGCTTATTGTAATTGAACTTGACTTTTGGCTTATCATGCTATAGGAAAGGGATGTCAGGTGCTACCAATCTTAAGAGTAGTGAAAGCTATGAACATATACTCGAGAATCTTTTTCATCTGTGCCATGGTTATGTGTATATGGTACGTAATCCAGCCATCGCAAATGAGAAGATAACATATTATCTTCTCATCCTTATCCTCATAAAACTTACATTTACTAGTAGTATAACTGCAAGGATAGTCTTTGTTCTTTTTCTGCGAACTAGTTGTGTAATTTTGCAAGTAATCTCATCAGAACCATGAGCCTCTGATTATGGGCAAAGTTTGACTAATATTTAAAATTTCTCATCACCATACCTCTAGCAATAATTTTGTCAATGTTTGTAGTAATAGTTATCTTTTTCTTGATTGCCACCTTCTGATCTTTTGAAATTATACTTCTTTATGCAAGTGAATGATGGTGGGCTGCTGTTTCATGATATATATGATTCCTTTCTGTCAATGTTTGTAGTAATAGTTTTGTCATTTCTGTTTTTTCACAGTTGTTCTATGATGTTTGAGATTCTTTGCAGTCATATTGGACTGATGCTTGATCTGGTAAACAAGGGAAGTAGATATAGTTGGACTGCTGTCAATTGACTGCTGTTTCAAATCTTTTTCTTTATAATGGCCGTTGGTATTTGGTTTTGTTTAATTATGAATCAACAATCATTTTGGTTCTAATTCTGCTAAAGCAATGCCTCAGACCCACAGTGGGTGTATTAGCTATTATTTTCTTGTTACTCTTGATGGGTACTGTGAGAAGTAAGATATCGATTCCGTACTGATCGATGTTTACTTAGTATAGATGAAAAGCTATTAGTTAAGTTTATAAAATTTGGGTGACACTGTCTTGAGCTAGTAGTTGTTCTTGTTGGAGGTACCAATTGCTCTGGTCTGGTCTTAAATTGGTATCGATATGTCCTGTGGTACTTGTCCTTTCATGCCATCCATGCCATTCTGTAGTCTTGAAGCCGGGGACTTAGTAATGAATAAGGCACATGCTTCATATTAATTTTTTTTATTTTTTATTCTTCTGCTTAGAATCAATTGGACATTTCTACAGGTTGCAATCTAAAAAAATGAAGAAAAGATATTATTCGTTGTTACTGAAGAGTGTGATTGCTATAATGCCATATATTTTATTGCAGGAGTTTAATCTGTACTAGCTTATGAAAATAAGGAAAAGCTTTTCCCTGAAGCTCAAGTCAGAAATTAGTGTTTTCAAGTTTTTCAAGGGCATGCTTACATTGTTACTGCACTCTCTCTAGTTTTTCAAGGCCATGCTTTTCTCCATTGTTACTGCACTCTCTCTAGTTTACCCAATTTTCTCCCAAGTTAACAAGTCGTAGTCATTTTTGGGTACTTCAGCCTTTGCCATTCATAAGCTATATGCAATGAATAAGCAGATAAAGGAATGTGAATACATAGTTTTCTTGTTTTAGCCTTTTCTCCAAGTCATTTTCAAATTGTGACCACCATTTCAAATCATACTCCTATTTGGGTGTACAATTATGCACTTGTAGATGTGCTACAATTATGTACAATTTGTATGGATGAGTTTTGAACACATTTCTTGATTGAGGTGAAACTTTTTAGTTCATCTGAATGTTAATATCTTTTCTCTGGCAGAAAGAGTGATCCCAGGAATTGAGCTGGTGCGGTTAGCATCATGGTGTTTGCAGTATGAACCTCGTGAGAGGCCAAATGCCAAGTCTCTTGTGACTGCCCTTGTTCTTCTTCAAAAGGAAACTTCGTTGAAGCGAAAAGATATTATATCAGCTTTTGTTTCATGTATAGGTAGTTAGGAATGATTTCTTGTTTGGTACATTAATTATCTATCTTGAATGTATGGATGTTTGAAAAATGGTGATTGAATGATATGGATTAGAGTACTGTTTATGTGTTAATTACTATCTACTATTCAGTCATGCAACTCTTTAATGCAAAACCATGTGTTGTATGATGATAAAAGAGTTCAAAATTGAGGCTTCTCCTACAACAGTCACTGGTTGGTACCCAATTGATTACAATATTCACACAACGGATAACCAAATATAGTTGTTGTGTGAACTAACAACCAACAACAAAAGAAAACAAAATTCTGTTGTGTGAGATTCATAACACACAACAGAAACAAAATAATCACTGTTGTCTAAGTAATTAACAGACAAGGGAGATAATTTTACTTCAGTTGTGTGTTACTTACCTCAGACAACAAATATTAAGTTATATCCGTTGTCTGTTATTAGTCTCAGACAACAAATAATGAGTTATATCCGTTGTGTGTTATGAATCTCAGACAACAAAGAATGAGTTATATCCGTCGTGTGTTATGAATCTCAGACAACCAAAAATAAGTCATACCTGTTGTGTGTTATGAATCTCAGACAACGGCAAAATTTCATCTTCTATTGTCTGAATGTGCCGAGGCATCGCCGCGCATGCCATGCCAGGCACATGCTGCGCAGAACTCACACAACGGAAATAGGCATTTCTGTTGAGCAAACTATTATCACACAACGATGAAATCACCGTTGTCTGATTTTTCAATCACACAACACTCACTTAGACCACGGTGAGCTTGGTCATCACACAACACAAATCCACCGTCGTCTGATGACCTTTTTGTAGTAGTGTGAACTTATCCTATGACGTTAAAAAAGCTATACTAGGATAAAGTTCATAGACATCAGTCCACAACTGATGTTAAAAAAAAAAATCCGATGTCTTAGTGGGCGATGTTAAAGATCGCCAAAACTAAGACATCGGTTCATAACTGATGTCTATTTTGCAACGAGACATCGGTTTAAGGTTCAGAACCGATGTAAAAACGTTAATGTGATCACCATTTTAGTGTGTTTAGCTATTGTCAAACCTTCATATTTTGGCATTAGATGCTTAATGAAATATAGGTCTAACAACACAATTATCCATTTTAACATCGTTATTGGTTTAGAAACGATGTCTAATAATATTTTACACATCGGTTCCAGAAGAAGAATGATGTCCAATGCTATGTTGGACATCGGTTCCTTGGTCTATATCGATGTCCATATTTATGCTAGACATCGGTTTTTATTTAGTAACTAATGTATTTTCTCTTTCTTGACATCGGTTTTTGTTTAGTAACTGATGTATTATCTCTTTCTTGACATCGGTTTTTGTTTCCAAACTGATGTATTTTCTATTTTCTGACATCGGTTTTTATTTTCAAACTGTTGTAATTTCTATTTTTTGACACCAGTTCTTCATTAGTAACTGATGTTTTTTCCTTTCCTTGACATCAGTCTGTGAATTCAAACTGCTGTTATATCCCTTTCGTGCTGTATTTGGTACTAGAAAGCTGATCCACAAATAACATGAAATTCAAATATTGGGGAATTGCATTAATTTCTATCCAAAATTAGAGCTTGAGGTAGCTTTAAAAAGTTTTGCACAATAAACCCTAACTCTAACCTACTTTAAGGCTAGTCTAGAAGATACCACTACTGCAATAACTACATGCAGTATAATTTGTTCACAATTCATCCTTATTTCACTACATCTATTACAAAATGGTCAGAAAATCTTGCCTTACTCAAAATCATATTGCTCTACAGCATTGACATGACTGTGAACTAAAGAAACAAGTTCATGAAGAGCATCGACGACAACCGGCTCTAGTTCATGCAAAGTAGTTTCTTGCTTTAGCTCCTTTCCTTAAAGATCCTACCTCTCACTCGTCCGATCCAAATCCTTGTCCCTTTGGTTTGTATAGGACTGCGACATACCACTGTCCAAAATAGACTCAGGTCTCAGTTTTGGACAGAAAATGAAATAAACAAAAATAGAAAAACTCGCATGTTATAAACAAAAATGATGTCTTTCTGAATATAGAGATCCATGCTTTGCTATGTCAGTGGAGATTCGTGCTTTGCTATGTCATTGAAGTACTGGACTTTACTTCATGACAGGAAGACTGATGATTGTTTAGATAAGAGGAGAAGGAACCAAAAAAATCCTTACTGACATTGCAAAGCATTTATCTCCTGTGAAGCAAATAAAACCTGAAATTCCATTTAACATATTGACATACTATCACTTTCAAAATGCTGGACTAAAGCTTATGTTGCCAATTGAGCCACTCAAACAATGTCCACTGACCATAATCAGTGTAGTCCTAAACACCTCCCCCCCCCCAACGAAAAACAAAAAGTCCAATATACAAAGAATTATGTATAGGTGGATTGAAAATCAAACCTCTTGAGATGCTTATTTCTCATGACAGCTGCAGAGACTTTAGAAAGTGCGTCTCTGGGGCTCAAAACAAGCCAAGCTGCTCTGCAACACATCTTACAACTACTCGATCTTTTCCCTGCACCTGTACCAAATATGCAGAAAAATCAAGTTATCATAAAAGACATAAGAAACAACAAATGAAATTAGAAAATATGAACCATAAGGTTTATGTTTTACCAATCCTTTCTCAATCCCTGCAAATTGAAGTGACGAAAAACAAAAACAAATCGTAAAATCATACTCATGCAAGATAACATAGGCATGCAACAAGATGGCACTAAAGGAAAAAAAATCATATAAATCAAGTCAGATTATTGCCTTGGAAATGGTCAGGGACTCGGGGCAGGACTCCATTGCTCTTTAAGCATGTCAAGGCAGATACTACCATTGCTATTAATGTTTAGATGGTACACTTTTGTCCTGAAAACAACCTGCTCAGTGCATGAAGATGTAAGCAAACTTATGGATACACTTACTTGTAAAAAGAACACTTACTTGTTTCCTTGTGGATACACTCACATTGCAACCCTTAGATCTTGGTCACTAATGAATGTTGACCTGTGAATAACCATTTGCTAATTAATATATACTTTTATGTTCAACTGGCAGCTTTAATGCTAGCAAACGATCAATGTAATAATCATATTCCAATGTGTCTGAATTTTTATTTTTTTTTAGTTTTTTTTTCTTTTGGGAAAAGAATCATAGCAAATTTTATCGAACAACAGATACAATAATAACGGACAAGAGCTCCACAAGCAACAAGAAACAGAGAAACATAACCTCGAAAGAGGAGCATATTGATTGAGGAATAGATAAATTTAAGTCTAGCAACGCTTCATTCAAGCAGCAAATGAAAGAGGAGCATAACCATAGTATATAGTGCCAACATGAGAAGTAAAAAAGAAACACGAAGTCATTATTCACAACTCAAAATTCATATAGCACACTGTCTCCATCTAGTTTGCTGATAAATAAACCTAAAATCAAATCATAAAAGGCATTAAATTTTTTTACCATCAACCAATTCCATGAATCAAACTTTGACACCAAACTAAATTGACAACAAAAATAACAAAGAAAGCGATAACATGATTTCCAGATTTTCATGAATAACCTGTGCAATGAAAAAGAAACCAATGTAACAGTGATTGGACCCTATATAGATTGCATGATACGTGAAAATAGAAAAGTTAGGTTCAGAGTTTCAACTCATGTGGAATATGATTAATGTTCACAGTACTGTGCATTGTGCAAAACAGGCACAGTATTAAGAGAAACTTCAACTCAGAAAACAATAGCTCATGTTCACTGTTTAGAGTTTAGGATGGAAGGTTCAGAGGTTTGCAATCTTGGATGATCATAAGGAAATGTTGACTAACTGCTGCAATCACATGACAATTCGAAGCATCCAATAAAATATCAAACAGTTATCACGAATGCTTAAATGCCAAACTGCCTACAGATAACTACATAGGCACAGATTGCTTCAAAATCACTTGAACACAAATTTTCAGTGACACAAATTTCATTTAAAAATAATGAATTCAAGAGCAGAGCTCTAGAATAACAAACCGAATTTTGAAAACAATAACAAAAGGTAAATTTGTTAACTATCCCATAAAAGGTGAAGAAGTGCTGCCACTTAAATAAAAGATTGCAAACAAATAAACACAATTTTAAAAACTACATCACCTTAACAACAAAAGCTCCTGTAGCAAACTTCTCCCTTAACTTCTTTGAAGCATCACTAAGCCTGACACCTGAAACATAATCAAACAGATCAGTTGATAACTGTATCAGCAAAATAAAACAGTAACAATAGAAAACCAAAAGATGCAAAAGAACAGATACATTAAAAGTGGACAAGAGCTCCACAAGCAACAAGAAACAGAGAAATGTAAAGTCGAAAGATAAACACCCCAAACACTTTGTGCAAATAAATCACAAAAAGGGCAAAGCATCCATTCAGAACCTTCCAGTCAAGCGTATTCCGGTATTCAATCATCAAGAAAGTATGTATTTAGGGGCAAATATGAAGCAAAAGAGACGATGTCTTTGGTAAATGAAATGTTGTGATCTTTAAATTCTACCAATACAGTAGCCCATCAAGCTCCAAGGTATTTCAGTCTCATACAAACCAAGAAACACCAAGTCATCATTCACAACTCAAAACTTCATCCAGCACATTATTTCCAACAGGTTTGTTGATAAATAAACCTAAACTCAAATCATAAACCTAAACCTAAGTTCAGAGTTTCAATTCTTGCAAAAAATGAAATCTTTCTTTCAATTCAGCTTTTTCTAGTTGTCTTTCCATTAGTTAAGTTCTTCAACAAACTAAGAGTGGCTTGAGGAATTTATGTATTACTATAATGCTAATGTTAATCCAAACTCATGAGTGTTGCTTAAGACAACTATCTTGTGAACAAGAAGTAGGCACATCTACAAAATGGCTACTTGGCTGGTGCGGTATAAGTTCAAACCATGGAAATGCAAAACGTTGCTAATCAAGAAATCTAAAGAAGAAATATTGATAGCCTGTCACAAACCTTTCAACAAAAACTGATTAACTACATGATGAAAGATTAAATAGGTAGCTTGAAGTTGGATAAAACTTACACTCCTGAACAGTTCCCTCTGCTGCAATAACAAAAAATGGGATTAACATGAACAGTTCCCACATATATACACTGGGACATCAAATCAAACAACATTTCAAACAAATAACCTTGCAGTTTCACAAACTCAAGCTTGTTCCCCTTGTCCAAGATATCATCAACTGCTTGCTCTGTCTCAAAGGTAACAAATCCAAATCCCCGCAAGCGACCGGTGGAATGGTCTCACATAATCTGATGTTCCTTGACCTCTCCAAACAGTGAAAAGAAGTCGCTAAACTCATTTGCCCATTTACAAATAACACACATGTAGGTACTTCCACAAGGGCCTACCAATTAAGCAAAAGAGATTACTAAAGCTTGAGGAGGTACCTATAATTGTGTTAGACACAAATCCTACATTCCTGAGTTAGACAAGAACCTGTAATTGGAAGGCCAATGATCATATGCATGCACCTGGAATCAGATTCATTAAACTAGTGTAAATGGAGTGCTTACTTCAAATTCTATGTATCCAAATAATTGGAATAGAGAGTACAATCCCACCTGCATTGTGCAAATAAATAACATGAGTCCATTTTTGTTACACAAACAAATATATAACATGAAGGAAATTAAGAATATATGCAAAAGATGAAGAGAATGACCATTTTTAGACAAAGAGCTTCCTTTAAGCATATTGGCATATGAAAACAGAATAAAAAGTCTAGAATAGATAAACATATAGATACAGAAAGGACATAAGCTAAAGTATCAGATTTCCAACAATTAAATGAATGCTAAATTCATCCACATGCCATTCTAATGGATGAACTGATAAACCAATTATGAATCAAATACGTATCAACAGAGCAAATTATTAAACTTACGAACTATTACTCCAAAACACTACATTCAAAATCCACCGGGATTTCTAATCCAAATCAACCTCCTTTACATCGTCTAATTCACAACCACAAACCTTGGTGGCAAGATACTTCCTTGAAGCCGTTCCCCAAGTTTACTTGCAACCAGTTTGCTTAGTATAGGCCATCTAAAACACATAATCAAAATCGTAGGTTGAATGAAGCATGGACCAAACCTAAATCACAAAAACGAAAATACAATTAGGATTCATATGCCATTAACATTCAACACTAGCAAAAAATTACACCAATCAAAATCAACACTAACAAACCCTAACCCTAATAGAAGAATAAGCAATTCCAACTTACAGAATCTGAGCATCAGTGGCAAGGCCGGAGAGGCCGAGAAAGAGCCTAGCGCTGACTCTATAAATCTTCTTGAAGTCGGTGCCAAGGCGGCGATCGGAGGCGATGACTAAATCAGACTACCCATCATCATCGCTTCTTCTTCCTAGTCTCAGCTGGTGTGAAATCAAAATCTAAAGTCGGGAAATTTTGGAGTCGGCAACGTCGATTCAAGATGTGACTGAGTCGTCATCATCATGACTATGTTCGGTTCCTCCGTGAAAAGAGACAGTCCCGGGAGTGAGCAGAAGAGAAGGAGGCGGTGGTGACCGTGGAAAGAGAGCGGGAGAGGAATGAGGAGAGGGATAGGGTTTCGGGGAAGAGCGAGAGAGAAGATGGGTTGCCAGTTTGCTATGTACTGTTGAAGATAAAGTGAACGAGATAAAATTGGGAAATTTGACTAAGTGCCCGCATCTGCCTTGCCTTTAGTTTCAACTTTCAACTTAGTTTTTTCCGCGTTTTTTAAAATTTTGAAATCAAATATAGATATCAGTCAACAGTAACAACTGATGTTAATTGTACAAATAGAAATCAGTTTTCCAAGAACTGATGTTACAAATCTCTTTTACATCGCGTGAATTCCTGACTGATGTCTATGACATGATGTCTATTAACATTATTCTAGTAGTGTATGCTTTTTAAGTCCCTTTTTCTTCCGTCCCTAATGCAATTTTTTACCTTTTTGGGAATGTTATAATGATTGCAAAGTTATCAACTATTATTACCATTTGTCTTGCTTTGCACTTGTATGTCCTGGGTGGTACTAGAGTTCTCTTGACTGCTCAGTTTGCTGGTTTTATATAACCCTCCCTTGTAGGAAGCTCTTGTTAGGTAGATATAGCTTCTTTTGGCAAAGGTTATGTGTATAAATCTTTGACTCCTATGACATATATGGATGGATGAATGTTAGTTTCGGGAGAAAATACATACTTTGTTATTAGTGAATGTATGCATTGATTTAATGGTATGGTTTTTGCAAGTCTTTAATAGTAAAGATGCATTAATTGAGTGGGTTCATTCTGTTGGAAGGAAGAACAATATGGTGATTATCAATCAGAGGTCAGATTCAAGAATTGTTGGGAATAAGAAAAAAATACCAAAGATAAAATTTTATTGCGAGCGTGGTGGTGATTACAAGCTTGTTATGAAGTCCACTGCTCAAAGGTCTTATGCAAAAAGCCAGAAACAAACTGATGGAGACAATGAAAAGAAAACGCGTCATAAGGCTAGTGTACAAAGACATGTGGGTGTCCATCCGCATTGAGGGGATTAACATTAGCAGGGATGAATGAATGTTGGAGGTGATATGTGGTATACATACCATCATCCTTCTCAATCCCTTCATAGTCACTCCTACGTTGGTCGCTTATCTAAGGAAGAACATACAATGTTAGTGGATATGTAAACTAGTTTGATGAAACCGAAGGATATTTTGATTGCTCTCAAGAATTGGGATAAAGAAAATGTAACAACTACGAAGATGATATATAATGCTAGAGGAGTACATCAAACGAAGGTTATGGCTGGGAGATCACAAATGCAATGTTTTCTACGTACATAAGTTGAGGGAACACAATTATATTAAGCATCACAGGAGTGAAGGTGATATTATCACCGACTTGTTTTGGTGTCATCCTTATTGTCTTGAGATTTTACATACATTTCCACATATTCTTATCATGAAATGCACCTACAAAATCAATAGATATTGTTATATATCCTTCTTTTGAGATTTTTGTGGTGGCATCTACCAAGAAGACCTTCAATGTTGCATTTGTTTATATTTCAAAAAAGACAGAAGACAAATGCACATAGGTTTTCTAGGGGTTAGGTTTTCGAGTTGGGCAGAGTGTGGTTGTGTTAGGGTCTCAGAGAGTTGAAGTATCAGTCTATCATTGAGTAACTTGGGTTAAACTATAATGACTTAAATTAGACAGTTAGTTAATGACTTAATGGTTTAATGCATATAAATATATAATGAATTAATGAGTTAAATTAGTTAATGCATGTACAATTATACATTCTGCCACAATGCCACTATTGTTAAATCATTGTTTGTTTATTAATAGGCCTTCCTTGATGGCATCTTCTGGAGGATCTAATGCTATTAATGAAGTGGATAGATCATTGAGGCGTGGGTCAAACGATGTTAGATGGGACTTTGTGGTGTTGGCAGATCCACACAACTTAGATAAGTTGAAGTGTAAGTTGTGTGGGAAAGTAATTAGTGGTGGAATACATAGGATGAAGCAACACATTGCCAACATCAAGGGGAATGTTGCCTCATGCAAGAATTCTACGGATGCCGATAAAGCCAAATGTATAGCCGCAATAGAGGGAGCAAAAATTAAGAGAAAGCAAAAGGATATGCATGAGAAGGAAGTGAGGGAAGAAGTTGAAATTTCTCAATCACATGATGTAGAAGATGTAGAAATTGAAGGGCCAAGTTTGTCAAGAAAAAGGCCGCACTTTCTTGGGCCTATAGACAAGTTTGCATCTTCAATCACTCCCGATTCTTCAATTGATGGAAGCAAGAAGATGCGTCAACAAAATATTAATGATGCCAGGCCATTTGGAAGGAAAGAACACATAGTGTGCATCAATGGTTGGCTAGGTGGGTGTATGAAGCCGGCATTCCATTTCATGCCATTGATAATGATAGCTTCAAAAGATTTGTAGAAGCGGTTGGTCAATTTGGCCCGGGTTACCGACCTCCAACTCAATACCAACTAAGAGAGCCATTGTTGAAGGAAGAGGTTGAGAGGACGAAAACTTCACTCAAGAAGCATGAAGAAGAGTGGGCAAAGAATGGTTGTTCCATTATGACCGATGCTTGGAGTGACCGAAAAAGAAGAAGTATTATGAACTTGTGTGTTAATTGCAAGGAAGACACTACTTTTCTTTCTTCAAGGGAAGATTCAGATCAATCACACACCGAGGCCTATATCTTTGAATATGTTGACAAATGCATTGAAGAAGTTGGGGCACAAAATGTTGTTCAAGTAGTGACAGATAATGCTACTAACAATATGGCGGCGGGGAATTTGTTGAAGATAAAGAGGCCAAATATATTTTGGACTCCATGTGCCACTCATACATTGAATCTCATGCTTCAAGGGATTGGTAACCAACCAAAATTCAAAGGAGTGATTGAGAAGGCAAAGGCATTCACTATCTTTATCTATGCACATCACAAGACATTGGCTTTGATGAGGAAGCATACAAAAAAAAGAGACATAGTGAGGCCGGGAGTCACTAGATTTGCCACTTCCTTTCTAACTTTGCAAAGCTTGATGGAGAAGAAGAGTGAGTTGAGTTGTATGGTTGCTTGTGATGATTGGACCGCTTGCAAACATTCTAAGAGTGCTAAGGGGAAAACGGCATATAATACCGTATTGATCACCTCTTTTTGGAATGGGGTAACACTTTGCTTGAAAGTGTTTGCTCCTTTGTTTAAGGTGCTTCGCCTTGTGGATGGGGATAAAAAGCCATCAATGGGCTTTTTGTATGGAGAATTACTCAAGGCAAAGGAAGACATTAAAGAGGCATTCAAACATCAAGAGGCCAATTATCGGCCAATTATAGAGATTATTGATGAGAAAGCTCGTGGTAATCTTGATAGTCCATTACATTTGGCGGCTTACCTCTTGAACCCCTATTACTTCTACAAAGATGAAGACATTCAATATGATCATGTTGTCATGGAAGGGTTCTTTCTTTGTGTGGAGAAGTTTTTTCCCGATGACCTTGAGACCCAAAGTGTGGTGACAAATGAAGAATTGTTGATGTATAAGAGCAAAGGGGGTGGATTTGGAAGAGCATTAGCTAAGTTGGGATGTGCAAAGAATGATGACAAGTACGATCCGGGTAAGAAACTAAGACTTTCATTATTTTGTGAAAATTACAAGGCATGATATTTATTTTGTTTAACTCATGATATTTGTTTTGTTTACTTATTGTTATTGTTTTGTTTGTGGCTTTGTGCATATGTAGTTGGATGGTGGTCCAATTATGGAAATGGAACACCCAAATTGCAAAAAATGGCTAGAAGAATACTCTCTTTAACAACAAGTTCATCCAGGTGCGAAAGGAATTGGAGTACTTTCGAGGGAGTAAGTGATATCGCTTTTGGGAAGCGCACAATTTAACCCTGAAATGTCATTAGTAGTATAAAGTAAATAGGGATCGTTCTATTCCGGGGATTGAGGGTACACCTGTCATTATCAAACAATTAAACAATTAAAATTAAAACAAAGTATACAATTCACAAAAATTATTTACAACTATAAACATTATTTACGAAAATAAGGGGGGTTTTGTTTTTGGTTTTCTTTTTCGAAAATTAACCTAAGTAAAGAAAACAATTAAAATGCAAAAACATAAAAATACAAATGGAATGAGAGAACAAGGATCAAAGTCGAAACTTATGATTAAAATTGATTCAAGTTCATCATTGTTCATCATAGTCATGCAAGAGGAGTTGATCATGTGAAACGTTAAAAGCAAACAATTTCCCATATTTTACTTTCAATGCTAATTAATCTAAGTGAAAGCACAAAGACTAATTCTATCAAACATGCATTCAAGCCCTAGAAAGCTAGTCAATCATAACATGTTTAAAGCATTAAGCACCTAGAAAGGCTATCAACTCAAGTGTACAACTTAGTATGAAAAAGTTCACCTTGCAATCCTCTTTGATTAAATTCGGTTTTTGCACAAAACCTTTACTACTTATTGATTCAAGAACACAAAACCAAAAAGTTGATTCATATTCTCAAATTCGTAGCAACATTCATATAAAAACCCTAAAAGTTTCGAACCATTCAAGATTAATATACAAAAGATTTCTATCATGCAAATTTAATCAAACACTCACACAAAAGCAACCATAAATCACAATATATGAATCTGAAAATTAACAATTAATCATAAAATTTCAGAAATCAACAATTGTTCAAACATATGTGTCAACTAAGGCAAAACCAACGAAAATACAAAGCAAAGGTTACAAGGAGAATCGGATTACACCGTGATGAAGATGAGATGAATGAAGTGATGATGTGGTCTCTTGAATTTCGAAAGCAATCTTCAAGAGTGGTGATGAATGATGCTCACGGCTTGTCCTCTTCTTCCTTGGCCTTGCTTGAACTTCGTGGTTGCCCTAAAGGATGGAGAAGAGCACGGCTAAACTAGAGGTTTTTCTGATTTTTTTTCAAAGTATAAACGTGCAAAAGATGGAACTCTTGACGTTGAGAAGAGGGGAGAATATATAGGGGACGGCCCCTAGGTCTCCAAGCCGTCCAAAACCCTAGAGAAACTCACGGAAATTGCTTGCTTCCTCCACATAATTTCCTCCAATGATTTCTTGCCACATAAGCCCTATGAGGTGGTGCAACCAATCATAAAATTCCAATATTAATTCCCTAAATAATCCTTGCCGAAATATAGAGATATTTTCTTATTTTAGACATTTAATTTCGGCCAAAACTCTTTAGGGAATGTAGGAATGTATCTAGACTTCTTTTGAGCTTTTCTTGGTCTCCACCTTTTTCTCTTTCCTTAAAACTCTCTAGAGGATGACATCTTGCCGAAATCTCTAGGGTTTCTTCTTTAATTCACGGCTCATTCCTTCTTTTCCTCTTGGCTTGGACGGCAAAAGATATTCTAGGGTTTATCTCTTGATGTATTTCCATAAAAATCTCCCTAGAAAATCTCCTTTTAATTTCTGATTTTTGGACGCCACCTCCTTGTTTCTCTCTTCATTTTGGACGGCAAAACTCCCCTAGGGTTTATTCATGCGTCAAAAACCCTAATTGCATGGGCTTTATGGGCCTTTGATCCACTTGCCGAAAATCCACTTCATTCTTGAGAGTTTTTGGGTCTTGTTGCTTCTCATTCAAGCCTTGTCATCTTCCAACGTCATAAAACTTTATTTTTCCATTTTTCTTTCATAGTAACGTTGGAAACTTCATTGGTGAGCTTTCCTCCTTTCCGCAGGGTTTCCTGGTTGGACCAGGAAAACTTCTTTTCTTCATTTCTGCTCATTTATGTGGCTCCTTGTTCTTCATCTTTGCTCCCCTTGGTGTTTGCGAGCTCCTCTTTCCATTTATGAGTTCATTTCCACTTTTTAGCTCGGAGGTCCTGAAAATAGAAACTAATAAGAAAAATAGAAACTTACCTAAAATGAAAAATAGCAACTTTCCTAAACTGAAAATGGAAACTTTCTAAAAATGAAAAATAGAAACTACAAAAATAGAAACTTTCTACAAATAGGAACTTTCCCAATCAAAGAATGGAAACTTTCCTAAACAGGGTTTTAATAAGGAAATAACGCAAGAAATGTAGGGAAAAACAAGTAAAACGTCGCATTAAAATGCTCCTATCAGTAAGTGTTTTCTTTCAAATGCTTAGAAGAATACTCTCTCATAATGGTTGATTTGTTACTAACTTATCAATATATATATATATATATATATATTTTATGTAGATCCATACAAAGAAAAGGAATAGACTAGATGCTTCAAGATTGAATAATCTAGTCTATGTCCAATTCAATGCCAAGATTATCAACAAAAAGAGAAGGGCTCAAGAGTTGGGTGTGGATGTGCTACTTGGTAATGAAGCCAGCAAGGCTCAAGGGTGGATTGTGGATGGTGGTGATGAAGAAGATGACTCGGATATTATTAGTGAAATAGAGGGAGAGTCTTCGGGAGTGGATAGTGGGCTTAGGAGAAGTTCTAGAAATGTAGAGGTAAGAGAGCTTCATGATGAAGATTTTGTATCGGATGAGGACACGGAAGAGGAGGGAGAAGAAGAGGATGTTGAGTTTGAGTCCGACACCGAAAGAGTCTTGGATGGATATGGAGAGGAAGAGTTAGAGATTTAGCCATTTAGGCTTGCAATTGTTTTATCACTTTAGTCTTTAACTCTTTATGTATGCTTATTTAGGACTCTTAAAATTTGAACATTCTAGGTGCAATTTTATAACTTTAGTCTTTAATGTTTATGGATGCTTATTTAGGACTCTCTTAAAATTTGAACATTCTAGGTGCAATTTTATCACTTTGGTCTTTAATCTTTATGTATGTTTATTTAGGACTCTTTTAAAATTTGAATATTCTAGTTTTTTAGGAGCAATTTTATTACTCTTTGAGTTTTTATAAGTTTATATATTTTTAATTACATAAATAAAAGCTATAAAAATTAAATAAAAATTAAAAAATACAAAGCCGCCTAGGCACCCGCCTAGCCGCCTGGGCGCTCTTCCCTAGCCCACCGCCAGACTAGCGCCTAACGATTTTTCGAACCTTGGTGCAGACACATGGGAGTGCACCGGGGTTGGTTGACTTGGTTGTGATGTGCACACTCTTCTGTATATGCTTAAACAATGACCGATCCTCTTCTATTCAGGCAACTTGGAGATCCTTCCTATTTGTCACGGAACAGAAGAACCAAGAAGGCACTAAGCGTGCTTAACTGCTCATATGAACTGCCTAGAGCATTTCCTGATGGCCTAATTTATTGTGTGTATTAATAATTAATGTTATCATCAATATGGGCAGTACATATGACTCCTAAAAGCATTTTGGTCGTTTGGAGTATTATTTATTTTTTGCTCCAGATTGTTGAGAGCCCAACATTATGAACTTTTATGTATAATTTCATAAATGTATTGACTAGAAACAGTGCCCGCACGTTGCTGCGGGTTTTATAGTTAATCGATATAGTTGTAGTCAAGCATTTTAACTAGGTTGTTTTTGACGAAAAACACAAATGCATCTATGTTGGTAACAAAATATTGTTATCCTAGTAGCAGTATATATTGGTTACAAAACTAGTCAATGTCTACATGTCTAAACGTTTTTTTTTAAGCTCCTTTCTTTGGTGTCATCAAAAAAAAAAAAAAAACAGCTCCTTTCTTTGGGATTCACTCTCACCCAACCTTTTCTTAAGATCATTCTTTAGATCTCAGATTCGAATAGGCTTCTTTCCTTAAGGTCATTTCAAGATGTTACCGTACACTGGTCAACTCATCATGATTATTTTTCTCCTTGCGAATAAGTGTACAGACTGCCGACTCTTCTTCGATCTTCTGGTTTAACTTATTCAGAACTGCATTCATTTTTCATGCTGGAGATCACACTTCCTACCAAGCTTCTCATTATGTTCCTGCACTGCAAGTCAATCACCAAAAAACTAAAGCTCCAAAAACTCTCTGGTTTATCAAAATCTCACAGGTTTTGTTTTGGTTGGGGGGAGGAACATTTTCCAAATGTTTACTAAGGATAATTGCTAAGAGCATCTAAGCCTTTATATTACCCAACAAATAAAAGATATTTTAACTGAACTTTGAGTGAGACGAATAACAATGCCAAAGTTTTGTTTTGAATCTCACTCTTCTGAAGCAGTTCATTAAAAAGAATGTCAGAATTATAACCTAGCAAGTCTTACAATTGCTTTGGCAGCTCGCTGCATTACTCCACAGTTGCCAGCTCCTGAATATATTGCTTGTTCTGCTCTAACAACTGCTTGTAGTAGGTAGTTCCATGCTTGGACACAAATTGAGTTGCTTGGCAAGCCTTAGATTACAACTGATGCCCAACCTTGGCGACGAAGATGATCTTAGATTCACTCTGGCAGCAATGGGAATCTCCACAGATGAAACGGAGCCGAAAAATGCAGGTAGAGCAGACCTCTCGATGGCCAGGGCCCAGCCCAATGAAGTGTCTCCGCACAGACAGCACAGGTATCATCCATTGTTTTTCTTCTCTTTTCTGCCAAAAAGTATATATTGGTGTCAAAAAACATAACCCACACAGTAAAAAGCATCAACCCTTAATATCTATGGTCTAAAGCTTAACTGAACCACTTTATAGAATCTAAAACCCCTCACAGTTATTTATGTTCTCCTGCAAGTCTATACATTTGAGGCTAAAACCCAAACTCATTATTCTGACTTAAACATGGCTACAGAATGGTCTAAGCTTAGCAAAAACACATTGTTGAAACCTCTTACACAAATTGCTTATCTCCCATGTATGAAGCAGTAATGCATTTGTATACAAACATAGCCAAAACAAAACCCACTAATCCCAAACCCGTAATTAAGGTACGTACATTTCATTTCAAGCAAAAGCCAGCAAAATTACAACTCTTTCACCTCCGCACCTGTCCCATACACATTACCTGCTACACACCTGTGGTAACGCAAGCAAAGGTACATTTCATTTCAAGCAAAACCTAGAAATCTATTTCCAATGAAAATCAAACAGAGCAGAACCTGTTGAGAAGCTTTCGTAGATCTAAGCCCATAGAAAGTTAAATGGCGCGTGACGCACGTCTGACAATAAGCAGCAATGGCCAGACTTGCAATGTTGGGGCTTTTGTAAATCTGAGCTTTGCAGTTCCATCTATGGTCTTGGAAATCAAAGAAGTTGGCGATGGCAGTGAAGATGCCTAAACGCCTCTTTATATTTCCTAAAAAAAAAAAAAAAAATTGCTTTAGAAACTAAAACTTTGTTGAAGATTACATTCAGCACATACTAATGAGTTGGTTTCTAGAGATTGAAGAAAATGAATTTTTTTTGGCAGATTAGCACCTTCAAAATAATTTCTTAAGAAAAACCCACACCGTAATTTCCTATAAATTCTTCACCAAAATCAAATTCACCCTAATATCAAAAACAAATAATTAACCTTAAGCTTCTGGAGGAGATCCAGAATAGAGATGATAAATTAGAAAGTGGAGGTGATCCAACAACAAAATTTCATCACCATGATCACTACTGTTTCCCAAAATGAAATGAACATCATCACTACGCGTTCAAGTAGTCCTAGATACAGGACATAAATGGCTATCATAATAAAGCATTGCATGTTTTGCTAGTGTCATCCATGGTGTGGTGTACTGTTTAACATATGTAACTATCTCACTTAGTTTATATAATGCTGCGAAATCTTCTGTTGGAGCAGTAGCAATGAATACAGACCACTACAATGTATACTACAGTAGTATCCAAATAATTTATCTAAAAATAGAGATGGTTTCATAAAGTATATCCATTCATATAAGAACAGAAGCAAATCAAAGAACAACAAACAGGAACAATTTGAGCTTTACCTCCCAGTGATACATAAATATTTTAGTTCAGGAGTGTAAACAGCTTTTGACCAATTCTTTTTAACATAATATAGGAGTCCCCTTGTTTGATCAATAACCTTCCACATGAGAAAACCGAATTGAAATTCTCATGCTCTTAGTTCTCGATGTACTCTTCCTAATGTACATGCATTATAGGAAGCCTAGTCAACCTTCTGGCAGACACAGAATTGAAGGCAAACGAAACTTACAATGACATAGATGATTGAGAAAGAGGCAATAATCATATATCTTCCAAATAGGCATCAGCCAAAAATGCTCCAAGTAAGGGAGTGAGATAACATGTTCCACTCCAATTTGAGTTGCTTTTAGCTGCTTTAGCACTGCTTTGGTGCAGATGTTGCTTGAAATAACTGACCGGATTTGAGCTCATCCCATAGTATGCCTAACTGTCACAGCATTCATTCCCTATAGAAAAATCTTTCACATAAGCAACAATTTTCTGCAATAGGAAAATGCATTAAAACAGACTTGTCTATAATGTACAGTTTCACTTATGTTCCAATATATCTATGAAATATGACTAAAGGCAATTAAACCTTCCAATTCAATTTAATAATGGTAAGGCAATTAAACCTTCCAATCCATCTGCACCATAATACTTTCCATGTGAATCAAAAGCCACTGCAAACCACGACTCTTGGCTGCTCTCTACTTTGTCATTCCCATTCCATCTGTGTAAAGCAATTGGAATAAGCCAACCAAATCGACTATCATTTCCAAAAGTAATGCATCTAAAATTACAAAACTAAGCTAATTGCTTAATTACAGTGATTATTTTCACAGACCAGAATCGCAGGCAAATCCCAAAGTGTAGAGATATAAAGCGCCTCAAACAGTGTCCCTGATTTGCAGCACCGTCTCCATAAAGCGCAAACATCACCGTTTTGTCCTTAGAGTACTTTTGTGCAAAAGCCAAGCCACATTCGAGCTACCTGAGCTCCAATGATGCCGTGGCCCTTTGATTGAATTCACTTCATACACTGAAAGTATGCTTTGCCTATAAGTTGAACTGAAAGGAGCTTACTTCCAGGGTACAGAAGGAATTTGTATTTCCTAAAAAAAATAGAGTGACTTATAAGTATCGGTTTGCAAAGTAACTCATAATTTATTTAAAAGGAGCTGAATTCCAGGGTGCATATAAGCTATTATCAGCATGCAAAGTATCAGTTTATATGAAAGTATGCTTTGCATACAAGTTACTTTCACTTCTTAAACAGAAACTGTCAGAAAAAATATGCTTTTAAATGAAGAATTATCACATGCTTTAATTGAATTCACTTCTTATATATATTTTGTCTAATAGTTAATCAGTTCTAACTTCCAGGGTGCAGAAGGAATGTGTATTTTCCTAAAAAACAGCATACATCATAATCGAATTTATTAACTGGATAACAAATCAACTTAACTTATGTTCCAGATAACTGAAGATTGTAAATGAAAGTTTTTGAAGGTACAAATTGAGCATATATAAATCCAGGTCTCAAATGTCTTCCTAAATGACAACATCAGTGAACAAAAACAAATAATAAAACGCAGAAAGAATCAAAACCATAATTGATCCTGAAAAATTACCAGCTGAGGACGTTCGCGCCGTTTTTCAAAGTAAATTCACTGAATGAGCTGATGTAGCCAGCTCTATCTCAGTACTTTGTTGATCAGAAAGCTTTTTGCAATAAAGTGAGCAATCCAAAACAAAACCAGCCCCTAAAACCTTCCCAAGTTGCACCATAAGGCAGTCACAAAACAATATGCCTGCAGTATCTGAGAAAAAAAAAAGAGAGGAAAACCAACCTTGAAAAATCTTGGAATTTTGAATAGATCTCGCACTTTTAAGCTTGCAGTCTAAAGATTGTTTTCAAGTGTCAGCTACAAACCTCTCGGTCTCTGAAAGAATACATCTGAATGCGGCATTCTTGTCGGAACTCTGAAGTGGACGGGTACAGTTGGTCAATATCCATTCTGTTGGCATACTAGGTGAACCACTGTCATTCCAGCTTCAGGCTCAAGGGCTTGATTGGTCTGATATACAATGCTTGTTTTCTCAGCCGACCAGTCGATGAGTTTGGACAATGGCAATGGAAGATATTGGGTTGTGCATATTGCCCCTGAAGTATGGCTCAATGATAATGAACGCATAATTGGATTGTGTAATAAACACAATATGATAATGGCAGTGCAGATAAAAGCAATAGATAATGGGAGTCCAGACTAAAGAAGAAAAATAATTGGGGCAGAGTTCTCTTCAAATCATAACTCTATTGCCAGTAATCACTGCAAGAGCAAAGGCCCTGACTTAAGAAATGGAACCTGTTGTTATCTCGAACAATAATTTCCCTGTCGTATATTCTTGATACTAATTTGGTAAAAGAGTGACAATCAGAACAAATTCTCAAATTCTTCACCACGTGAATTGGCACTCCTTGCCTACCTATAAGCCCAAAAGCTATGGCCAGTTTCTCACTATGTCGACTGAGCAAGTACTGTTTCTCCTTCTCATCAACATCAAGCAGGACATTGTCCAGATCAGGAACGTGACCAGCATCTCTGAGTCTGCTGTTTATTTCTTGCAACATCAACGCAATGTGGCTCTTCTCTGTGCATGTATCAGTAGCACCACTGGAGGTAAGCTCATGAATCACTCCATTAACTTCAATGGAACTGGATCCGGGTTCCTTCTGAATCCCTTTCTCTTTCAATTGTAGCCTCACTTTTGCAACGTCTGCCCATTTCCCAGCTTATGCATATATGTTTGAGAGAAGCAAATGAATACCAGTCCTCTGAGTGGTCAACTTTGATATCTGTTCAGCTGCATATGCTGCCATTTCGACGTTTCTGTGGGTTCGACGCAGCCAAGAGAGTGCCCCAAATGACATCATTGGGTTCCATTGGCATGCACTTTATGAGATCAACAGCTTCTTCCAAGAGCCCAGCTCGGCCTAGTAGATCGACCATGCATCCGTAATGAACAATATGAGGCGAAATGCCATGGACCGACTGCATTGACATGAAAATGTTCCGCCCTTGTTCCAAAAGACCAACATGGCTGCACGCTGTTAGTACTGCCACAAAGACTACTTTCCCAAGTTGACTTCACATCCCCACTTCTTATGAAACCAGAAATCAAGGAGTTCCATGATACTACAGTCCTATTCAACATATTGTCAAAAATTATACAGGCCATCTCTTGTTGGCCGCACTTCATGTACATGTCAATCATGGCATTACAAATGGTATCCCAACCTTCTAGTCCATGCCTTAGAACATAACCATGGCAACACTTACCTGAGAGAGAATCACTTAGTTGTGCGCAAGCTGAAATTGCAGCCAACATGGTAACCTTGTCGGGTCTTAGGCCCTGTTGTAGCATTTGACCCATGGCAGACACTGCTTCACTAGCCAGTCCCTGTCGCACATAATTTGACAAAATGGTATTGTAAAGAACCAAGTTTTTATCCACACATTCATCAAAAAGCCACTTTGCGGCATCAGTAGCTCCACACTTCATATACATATCAACAAGTGAATTCACCATAAGCATATCAGTCTCGAGTCCAGAATCCCCAATGTAAGCACACACACTCTCACTCAACGCAACATCCTTCAACTTTGCACAAGCAGAAATGACACACACCATAGTCACCGAATTGGGCCTAACGCCGGCAGCCACCATCTCGAAAAACAAAGAAACAGCCTCCTTGGGCATATTCCTCCTACTGTAACCACAAATCAAACTAGTCCACGATGTTTCTCTCAAGCATTTCATCAAACACCTTGTGGGCATAATCCAAGTCCCCACATTCTGCATAGAAATGAATCAAAGAATTCCCAATAAACACATCTTGCTCCAAACCCATCTTCACAAGCAACCCATGGAGTTGAAGCCCTTCACAGAAAGCCACAATCTTTGAGCATGCGCTCAATGCAAACGGAAATGTAAACTTATCCGGCAAAACACCCTGAAGCACCATCTGAACATAGAGCCCAATAGCCTCGTCAGAAAGCCCAGCACTGGAGTAACCCCTTATGAGAGAATTATACATGAACAATACACCCTTCGTTTCTTCTTCTTCTTCAAGAAACAAGTTAAAGGCTTTTCACGTACTCTATGATGCCTCTGTTTTATGAGTTAAGAAGGCAGCACTCCTACTACTCACAAAACACAGTTTCTTTATCGTGAACCTGTTTTTTCTTAAAAATGCATAAGAACAAATCTGCATCATTCATCATGAGAACAACTTTCATTGAAGAAAGAAAAGGTTCTGGAATCCCAGCCTAATACAGCAAGTAAAAAATGAAAATACACACCAAAGATGGGACAATCTATACAAGATGGAGACACAAGGAACAGTACAAGAACCTCTACTATTTTAAAGAATCGGACAGCTGTAGCTCTGCAGAGAAACGTTTGGCATACGAGCAATCTTTGGCCAATCTTCACCGGTGTCACGCTCGCATCTTCTCTGCAACTCAGGACAACCTAATATGGTCAAGTCTCTCAAGGCAGTGAGACGATGCATAATATATATAATTATGGGGCAACTCTGGAGGATAAGCTTTTTAAGTGATGTTAGATCTGTGAGCCACCCTGGTAATGAACCCAAATTGGAACAACCTTCAATCCACAAGTACTGTAGGGTGCTGGCAGCTCCTCGAAGCCATTCAGGCAACTCCGTGATCCGTGGTAGTCCCATAATAACCAACTTTTCGAGCCTCAATGGAATTGCTTGATAATGTTGGCTCACCAGATCGAGTTGCTTACAATCACTTAATATCAAAGTACGCAATGCAGCAAGATAATTCATCTCGCGGGGCAAAGAGATTAAATTCTCACAGTCTGCAATTGCGAGCAACCGAAGTGATTTCAAACATCCCACTCCATTGTCTTGAAAACATGTTTCTTTCGTTGTCATCATAAGCGATCTGAGGCTGATCAACTCGCTCATATCTCTTGGCAACTCTTGAATATTTCCAGGAAAAGTTAGAGTTTGCAAGCTCTGCAACTTGCAAATGGCATTGGGGAGTTTTGTCATTTCAGCTTTCCCAAATTCCAGAAATCTTAAATGCTTTAACGTACCAATGGAACTTGGCAGCTCCTTCAATGACAAATCACCCAAGCGAAGCACCCTCAAATATTTAAATTTTGAAAAGCAAGTATCAAGGAAGGATTCATCGATATGCGCCTCTTCCATTGCAGTTATACTCCGCACTTTTTTTAACTTTTGCAACATTGTTGAAACCATTAGTTTGTTGTCAAATTCCAAAAATGACAAGTGTCTAACATTTTCAACGATGCCTTTAGTGCTAGAATCCACAACAGACCACTCATCTTGCCCAATTGACTGTACAAGGTCATAGATAAGATCATGCAGAGAAAAATTATAGTACAAATCCGGAAACTCATTAATTTCCACATTTTCAAAGAACGATCTCGCCCATAATTCTTTAAAATATTGCTCCCCGACATCTTCCATCTCGAGATTCTCATTATCACGAGATTGAAGGATTCCATGAGCCATCCAACAATTGATCAAATCAAGAGAATTACATTGATCTCCTTTCTTTGGAAGATATGCACAATAAGAAAGGCATGTTTTCAAGTATGAAGGCAATTGAGTATAACTCAATCTCAAAGCAGGCAAGATATGACCACTACCCTCTCTCTCCAATTCCCATATCTTAGAATCTCTTACAAATTTCCATCGACGCTCATCAGTCTCTGAGTACAGTTGACTCCCTAAAGTTCTCACAGCCAAGGGAGCCCCTCCGCACTTCTTCACAATCTCTTTTCCAATTTCAAAGAGGTGTGGATGCTGTTTCTCATCACCTTCCTTGAATGCACATTTTGTAAACAATGACAAACAATGCTCATCAGAGAGGCGACCTAAATTGTATGTTGGTACAGTGCCCATGATTGAAGCAACTGAGTGATTACGGGTTGTCACTAAGATTTTACTTCCTAATTTGATCCCGTCTATCAACAAATCTCTCAAGTCACTCCATTGACTACGATCCTCATTCCATACATCATCCAAGACAAGCAAATATTTCTTATCCTTCAAAGACTCACGTAACTTTGCTTGTAATTGATCCACAGACATCTTACTGATTTCTGTATGTAATTGATCCACAGACATCTTACTGATTTCTGTATATAGTGCAGAACTACGAATCTTATCTAGTGCAGAACTAAGAATCTTTTCCATCAACCTCTGAATATCAAAGTCCACTGACACATACACCCACATCCTCAAATCGAAATGCCCAACGACCCTTTCATCATTGTAGACCACCTTGGCAAGTGTGGTCTTACCCAACCCTCCTATACCAACTATGGGAAGAATAGAGACAACACTCTGGGAATTCCCACTTTGTTGATCAACAATTTTTGGCATTAGAAAATCTACAATCACTTCTTTGTTAGAGTCTCTACCAATAACCTCTGAAGCAGGAATGAAGGAGTGGGTCATAATCTCCCTCACGTTCACGCTCCGTACATTTCTATCAGGATCATGATGATCAGTGAGATGATCAAATATAGCCTTATTAGCGATAAGCTCATCTAATCTCTCCCTTATCTCACTGATTTCATGACCCACTCTCAGCCGAAAAGCAACTGGATTAGAGCGCGAGAAGAAACGACGTACCTTTCTTGCAGTGCTTTTCACAACTTTCTTCCGCAAAGCTTCGCACTCAAACTCATCCAACACATCTTCAGCGTCGCGGAACACATTTTTAAGTTGTAGCAGCCAACTCTTTAACCCCTCGTTACCCACTTGCTTATCTTCAGCATCAAAAAGCGCACTTTTGATAGTGGACATGGTGCGCTCAAGCTTTTGCAGATCAGTTTTGACTCCCCTTGCCAAGCAGATCTCCTTGTAAGCAAGGGAGCCCGACCTCTCTATTAGTTTGCTTGCCAAGTCAGAGACAAGTTCAGCCATTGATGAGACCCCAAATTGGAAAACTCGATTGAGGGAAATCAAATCAAAAGGAAGAAATGAAAATTGAAATCTGATTGATAATTCTTGATAAGCTTCACCAATACAACCAAGTTGGAATATAAAGGACCAGTGGCCACTTACTAGCTATGATGCACTGACACGGCTACGGGGTACGGGGTGCGATATGATACGATACGTGAATACGTTTTTTTTCAAAAAAACAGGATACGATTTTTTTTTTAATAATATATAATATATAATATATATAATTATACATGGTGTTATTAATAAATATATTTAATAAATATTACATATAAAATGATGGAATTGCAATGAAACAAGCAAATAAATATTCAAACAATCATACAAAACATAATCCAATAATTCAATTACTTAATGTTAACGTTAGTGATCCGTGGGATCTCTAGTTAGCTTTAGAGAGAGAGAGAGAGAGTGACACAAGCGAAGTATAGTGGTTCACCTCCCGCCTTAGCGGGAGACTACGTCCACTTGAAAGCTTAACTTTTGTGTGTCGAGCCTTGCGGCCTAACAAGATTACAAAGTGTGTTGTCCTGGAGTTGAGATGGGATGAATGGTGTTTAAGTGGGAGGAGAGTTCCTTTTATAGGTGAAGGAATGCTCTTCCTTTACATTTTCTTAGATGTGGGACAAGCAAACAACTATTCTAGTATAGAAATGCATATTATGGAGGCAACTTGGCAAGGCCGGAAAGGTGGCTTCCCGGTGACGGATTTGCCATTTCCGGATACCGTGGCGTAGCTTGAACATAGGGCTACAAGATGCAAGTAGCGGTTGGGCCTCACCATGTCTCGTGGATGTCCCAAAGTGGGTGTTACTTATGCTTGGTGATGTAGAGAACTAGCTTGCTAGTGTAGGTATAAACAAGTCCCCGAAGTCCCCGAGTAAGAGTAGCTTCTTGGTTGGGGAGTTCAAATCATGAAGTCATCAAGCATAAGTAATATCCGAGAGGCGCACGGCCCCTACAAGTCCCCGAGCTCCGCAAGCAAGAAGGGACTCGCTATCCTGTATCACAAAAGACAAAAATTCGTATATGGAGTTACATCGGAGGTGCACGAAAGGATGAAGTGCATGAGATAATGGGGCGTCGCCCTTCCACATGGCGGGACCATATGTAAGGAAACGTGAAAAAGTGTGGTGCCCGGAGGCTAGACCACATGTATGAAGCATTGTGAACCGAGAGCGTAACTAAAGCATGTTGGATAAATGGAGCGAGTTAGGTGTTCGAGCAAGTTGGGTGTAGGCGCTGTATGAGCGTGCGGGGCGTAGCCCAAGCGAGTCGCGGCCATGCTTTGATACCCAAGCGAGTCGTAACCGTTTCGCAAGCGTTTATCCGAGCATGTTTAATTGAGCTATAAGTGTCACAAGGTTCTAGATGAATGTCACATGGTACTTGTATGAAACATGGCAAACAAAATAGAGCAAGTAATAAAATTTTGTTTGAGTGTCCCATACTTATTTAATTGGGTTGCAATTAAATAGGAGCATGGCATATGTGTATAGCATGTACTTGTAATGTGGATGCTAGTATCATTTTTGCATTTTTTGTAGATATGCTAAAGGGTCATGGAGACATGTATAGTCATGGCAAATGCTCTAATTGCAAAAGCGTAAGAGATAAGATATAGTGACTTATCTTGTGTCGATTTGGAGGCTAGCGGAGTTATCCGAGAATGACGCTCCATTGGACAAAGTACCTTAGTCGAAAGGTGATGATTTCGCTAATTGGAAATGTGATCGGTGATTATATCTTCTTGAAACAAATTAGGTGATTAGTACATGAATATGTAAAATCAACACCAATAATTTGCATATGAGCCTTGAAAAATTTTAGCTCCAAATAGCTTGATATGTAGAGGATATAGCTTCTCAAAGTCACTCTACAGTAGCTATCTCTGTTCTGACCCTCATGCATTGACCATCAAATAACAGGATCTCCAGTGAATGAAAGTGGCTCAAATTTTGGCACAGAATAGTAGACATATAGGAGAATAGCTTCAAAAAATTTCAGCTCAAAATAACATGTAGAATAGAAGCTATAGTCACCCAAATTCAACTGAATTTTCAAGACAGAAACTGCTCACTACCAAATTAATTCTCCTTCACATTTCCAACTCCGGACACCTCCCATCCTCCAAAAAGATGGCCAAATAGCCTTATTCACCGCAAAATTAAACTACTAAAGGAAGAAATATTACCAATGATGTGCTAGGGTTGCCTCCCTAGCGAGCGCTTTGTTTAAGGACTTCATTGCCGGTCCATGTAGAACATGATCTTGTCAAGGTGGATATTTCTCAAGTGCGACCACCCTATTGTTTGGGGCTAAGGGACTCCTTGATATATCATAGAGGCAAGACCAAGAGCTAACTATGAATACTCCAATTGGTGGCCAAAAGTGTAGCTTTTTAGTCTTCCCCCTCTTATCAATTTTTCTTCTAGGAGCCAACCTTGCCTTCTCCTTCTCAAGTGGATTAGAAATGATGCTCATAGGAACAATAGGTGGTTGAAGCTCTTGAGAGTGATGGGAAAGGGTGAGTGCAAGTGCTTCATTTCCTTTCCAATCCATCACCTCATTGTAGAAATATTGACCACTTAATGGTGGATTGAGAGGTAAAAGTACCTTGATCTCAATCCTCTCATTAAGAATGTAAGTGCTCAATATTCTACAATCCACCTTAGGAAGCTCATGATGGATTTCCGTGGATGTGGGAGGAGAGAAAGTCCTTGGCTCTTCAATTTCTTCATCATCACAAGGTATTGAAGGACTCTCTTTCTCCTTGGGAATATCAACCTCAACGATTAAGGGATCATGGTGTAAGTCTTCAAGCTCCACATCTTCCTCACTAGACAAGCTATCCTCTTCTTCGGAATCAACTTCATATACCTCCTCTTCATTGTGAAGATTAGATTTCCAATATTGCACCGGTTCCTCCGAAGTGTAGTCTCTCACCCCACTTGCATTGAAACTTTCATAACCAACCTCAATTTCTTGTTCATGAACATCACCATCTCGATCTTGAATAGGCAACTCTTGCTCATGATGCTCATAATATACTTCTTCTCTTGAATTAGGCTCCACTTGGTCAAAGAAAGATTCATGCTCATAAATGGTGAAGGGTGGCTCTTGTGCAAGACTAGTCTCAAGTTGCTCATTGGTATGTATAAGTATTTCTTGAGAAGCTTGCAATTGAGCTTGTGAGGCTTGCAATTGGGATTGGGAAGCTTGCAATTGAGCTAGCAATTCTTCAAGAGAAGGCTTCCTAGACTCATTCGCTTGCTCATGAGGATATGCTTCGGAAACCATGGTCTCTTGTGAAATACTAACTTGAGAGGCTTGTAATAGAGCTTGGGAGGCGTGCAATTGAGCTAGTAGTCCGTCAACAAATTCCTTACTAGGCTCATAAGCTTCATAGCCTCCACCATAAAAACTTTCTTGCCGGGGAATATTAAAACCTTGATTATCGTACCTCGGGGATTAGGTGTTGGACCTAACCGAGGTAATTGGCGCTAGAGTGACTCAAAAGCATACAATGAAAAAGTAAAAATAAAAATAAAATAAAGTAAAATAAAATATTCACAAGGCACCAAGCCTCGGCAATGCTCGACTTAGCTCACACTAAGCCTAATCAAAGCCACTAACTTGTAGCCCAAATGAGTTATGCACAAAGGAAGGTAGAATTTTGTTTGGGAGTTTTTAATTGGGAATTAACTAAATTAAATGCAAACTAAAGTAAAACCAAACAACTAATTATCAAGCAAGAAATTAAATTTGGATTTCAAATTAATGGGAACATGGGAGTGTCGGGTGATTCACACTAACTCTCTTGCAAATATCGATGTCAATTTCACAAATGCATGCATTTCCTATATGTGTTAAGTCCCGTATTTAGTACCGGTCAAGGCTACTAAACCAATTATCCTTTCGGTGTATCGATTATGCCGGTTAGGGCCACAATCAACTCTCTAATTTAGGCATTACGCCGGTTAAGGCCGCAATATCTAAAATTAGAGGCCTAGAGTGCAAGATAATAGAGACCCAAGCAAGCTTAGCTACAATTAAGCTAGCTAATGGTTACCACACTTAAATCCTAGATGCAACAAGACCAATAAGTTGTCAATTTATCAATCTATTCATCACAATTGCCCACAACATAATTTCAAAGGGTGACAAAGCCTAGAAACATGCTTCTAAGGACCAATAAATTCGGATTTAAAGCATACACAATGAAAATTGCATTTATTAAAATTAAAGCATCGATATTTATACAAAATGAGTTAGGGCTTCACAACCCTAACTCCCAAAATTGAACTACTCACAATCCATTATCAAATACATCATCAAATACATAAGAAATTAAGAGAAATGATAGAGGAGAGAAGGAACACAAGCTAAGCTCACAAATTGCTAGAGGCAAATATGAACCCAACTTGAAATTAAGTCCCCACTCTTTACCAAAGTCAAAATCCCTTGTGGTGATGAAGTCTTGATGATGTGAAGTGAAAACCCATAATTCCTCCTTCCAATCTTGAGAGAAAATGGTAAGAGATTTCAAAATGGAGGAGAGAGAGAGATGGAGATGGTGGGTTTGGCTGAACAAAGAAAAATAAAATCTGGAATTGGGGGTGGTTGCGGCAGTAGAGAAGAGAGAGAGGGGATCTGGGTTTTTGGGGTGTGTGGCCTGTCGGTTAGGTTTTGAGAGAAAAGGCGCGGCTGTGCTAGAGAAGGGTTCTCTGGTTCTCCCTCCTGGATGAGATGCGAATGGATCTGCGGCTTTAATTGAACAAGGAAAGACTAGTGTGCCACGTGTCATGAGTACACTGGTTGAATGGTGCAAAGATAATGTGTTGCTGTGCGTTTGGCAGTAAGAGAAAGGATGAACAGCTGCACTCCTTCTTTGCATATTTAAACCAAATGATTAATTGAATTTCTGCCACGTGTCACCAAGATAGGTCCAAAATCATGCTTTCAATTATGCTAACGTGCAGGCCAATAATTAACCTTAATTAACCACTAGCTAATTAAGACAAATGGTTAATTAAGGATGCTTTGATCTAGAGCTGACGACATCGACCTTTATTGAAAACTTCACCTTGCTACGATGATTTCGCACATTTTGCTATCAATTTCCGTAACTCCGCTTATTTCCTACACAACAAATAAAATTGAATTAATTACATATTAATTGACATGGGGATTTGCTTATTTATAGTGTTTTAGATATAATTACACGCATATAAATGCGTATAATCACACCCCCACACTTGAACTTTGCTTGTCCTCAAGCAAACTAAATGAAATCTAATCCGAGAATCTACTAACTCACAAACATAAAAGAAGTGTAGTATTAGCCTTTCCAACCATAACCCTCGGAGAACTAATTATGTAAATGACCATGAAGTCGATGTAAGCACAACATAAGACTTTTGAATTTGTAAGGCAATTAAGAAGCACATGTAAGAAATGCTCAAGTATATGCATGTGTTGACCATGTGTCAAATCAATCCACCACAATCAAATAGGCATATAGAAGACCCGACATAACCCGCTAAACTCACATAGGTTCACTAAATATTACCGCTCAAGTGTTTAGGGGCTATATGTATTTCACTCAAAATCAATTTCACAACACGCGTCGCCATATGCTTGCTCTTCGATCTCATCTCCGCTAGGTAACCCACAACATTCAAGATTAAGAGGTCTTTTATTTGGTTGTAATGGGGCTAAGGGCAAGTGGCTAATAGAAATGAAGGATAAGGAAAGACAAAGTCCATGGAAATCGGTGAAACAACTCTCTCTTGTAGAGATTTGAGACTTTTGCTTTCAAATGCTAAGTCACTCACTCTAAAACCCAATGTACAACCCACACTATACTACGTAATACTATCTTTTTTTTTCTCTTTTTTTTTTTTTTTTTTTTTCACACAAAATTTTTTTTTTCTTTCTTCTACTTTTCTTTTCCTTGAACTTTCTTTCTATATTCACAAACTTTATTCTCTTTTTTTTTTTTTTTTTTTTTTTTTTTTGAAACTTTCTTTTCTATCTAAAATCACTCACCCCCACACTTATTCTTTGTAACCTCACACTTTTGTTTTTTTTTTCTTTCTTTTGAAGCACTCAAACATAAAGTCATTCTCTCGAATCGCTTCACCAACTACCATGGAAGGGTAGGATAAAAGTGTATAAGCTAGGTAGGAATTTGTGGTGGTAATGAATAAAAAGGCTAAATTATATAAATAGGCTCAAAGTGGCAATCTAGTGGTAAATATTTTTGGGCACATGCTTCTTTGGCCATGGTGGTATATAGTCCTAATGCCTCCATCCTTTCTATCATGTCGCAAGCTAAAAGTAGCCTCGAGAGGTCTCAAGCAAGTTCTAGATACGCAATGTCATGAAATTGCACACACATGAAAGAATAAGTGAATGAACGATGCATACACTATAGATATAGGCACAAAAGCTCACAAATAAGGCATGCAAGTTAATCGAATAATCTATATGCTTCTCTAACTATGATGAACCAACCTAACCATAGGCTATGTGCACACATATAGTCAAGCATAGATCACATATGCACTCAATTACAAAACAAATTCATAGTCCTAGATCATGCTTAATCTATCCACAATCATAACAAGTTAAGTCCATGGCTCGTCATTGGGGTTGGAAAAGGCATTAACCACTAAAATATAATTACATAAAGCTAATCTAATTTTTTTTTTTTTTTTTAAGTCGCCCGAGCCCTCACCCCCACACTTAAAACCAACATTGTCCTCAATGTTGTAAAGTGAGCTAGAAAGCTAAAATCCGTGTTGGATTTAGGCATGAGAGTGAAGTCCGGGCGAAGGCACAAAAATTAACATGAAAATAAAAATCTAAATGCGGAGAAAAGTTACGGAAAACCCCCTTTGTCGACCCTCCATTGCTCACGATCCTTAGAGAAGACTAACATGAGACACCAACCTCAAGGCACAAGGCCTTGACTTCCTTAACGTATGCTCCAAGCTAGCTCTAGGTACTCATGAAAGATCGACTCCATTGAGAAATATATAGTGTCCAAAGAGCAATGCGTCACAAATAGGCTACCAAAGAATAAGGACAAGGTCCTTCATTAAGCACATGGCCTTGATCACCTCCAATACACCTCACAACATCCCAATAATGACATCCATTGAAGAATTGAAGTGCAAGAAGTCCAACCAACCCTAGTGAACAAAAACTAGTGAGTGCAGAAAACTTCCAGCAATGACCTTTCTGTCTTCAAATACCCATAGCTCATACTCAGAAAGTGATAATCAGGTAAGGCCACTTGAAATGAAAATTAGACTCAGAGAGATTTCTATCCATATAAAGTTAGCCACCTATCTCTAATTGAAATGCAAATTAAAGCTGGTCAAACTTGCTAATCTGTCATGAAGTTTTCTGCTGACCCTCAGTCACCAAAACTGTAATATCTGAAGCTCCAGAGGTGCAAAGAGGGTGAGACCAACTGGATATAAAACTAGACTCATGAAGCTATCTTTGGTTAAAATTTCACTTGAAAATTAATTATGAGTCAAAAATAGTTGGCCTTCAAACTCACTGATCTGTTCTGCAGTTTCTGCTATGCCCTGTTTCTGACCTCTGTCACTTGGAACACAATATCTGAAGCTAGGAAGGTTAAAATCAAAAACTGTTTCTTCTGTGTATAGAGGACATGTGAATATACATCTCTGAAAAATTTTAGCTCCAAATAGCTTGATATGTAGAGGATATAGCTTCTCAAAGTCACTCTACAGTAGCTATCTCTGTTCTGACCCTCATGCATTGACCATCAAATAACAGGATCTCCAGTGAATGAAAGTGGCTCAAATTTTGGCACAGAATAGTAGACATATAGGAGAATAGCTTCAAAAAATTTCAGCTCAAAATAACATGTAGAATAGAAGCTATAGTCACCCAAATTCAACTGAATTTTCAAGACAGAAACTGCTCACTACCAAATTAATTCTCCTTCACATTTCCAACTCCGGACACCTCCCATCCTCCAAAAAGATGGCCAAATAGCCTTATTCACCGCAAAATTAAACTACTAAAGGAAGAAATATTACCAATGATGTGCTAGGGTTGCCTCCCTAGCGAGCGCTTTGTTTAAGGACTTCATTGCCGGTCCATGTAGAACATGATCTTGTCAAGGTGGATATTTCTCAAGTGCGACCACCCTATTGTTTGGGGCTAAGGGACTCCTTGATATATCATAGAGGCAAGACCAAGAGCTAACTATGAATACTCCAATTGGTGGCCAAAAGTGTAGCTTTTTAGTCTTCCCCCTCTTATCAATTTTTCTTCTAGGAGCCAACCTTGCCTTCTCCTTCTCAAGTGGATTAGAAATGATGCTCATAGGAACAATAGGTGGTTGAAGCTCTTGAGAGTGATGGGAAAGGGTGAGTGCAAGTGCTTCATTTCCTTTCCAATCCATCACCTCATTGTAGAAATATTGACCACTTAATGGTGGATTGAGAGGTAAAAGTACCTTGATCTCAATCCTCTCATTAAGAATGTAAGTGCTCAATATTCTACAATCCACCTTAGGAAGCTCATGATGGATTTCCGTGGATGTGGGAGGAGAGAAAGTCCTTGGCTCTTCAATTTCTTCATCATCACAAGGTATTGAAGGACTCTCTTTCTCCTTGGGAATATCAACCTCAACGATTAAGGGATCATGGTGTAAGTCTTCAAGCTCCACATCTTCCTCACTAGACAAGCTATCCTCTTCTTCGGAATCAACTTCATATACCTCCTCTTCATTGTGAAGATTAGATTTCCAATATTGCACCGGTTCCTCCGAAGTGTAGTCTCTCACCCCACTTGCATTGAAACTTTCATAACCAACCTCAATTTCTTGTTCATGAACATCACCATCTCGATCTTGAATAGGCAACTCTTGCTCATGATGCTCATAATATACTTCTTCTCTTGAATTAGGCTCCACTTGGTCAAAGAAAGATTCATGCTCATAAATGGTGAAGGGTGGCTCTTGTGCAAGACTAGTCTCAAGTTGCTCATTGGTATGTATAAGTATTTCTTGAGAAGCTTGCAATTGAGCTTGTGAGGCTTGCAATTGGGATTGGGAAGCTTGCAATTGAGCTAGCAATTCTTCAAGAGAAGGCTTCCTAGACTCATTCGCTTGCTCATGAGGATATGCTTCGGAAACCATGGTCTCTTGTGAAATACTAACTTGAGAGGCTTGTAATAGAGCTTGGGAGGCGTGCAATTGAGCTAGTAGTCCGTCAACAAATTCCTTACTAGGCTCATAAGCTTCATAGCCTCCACCATAAAAACTTTCTTGCCGGGGAATATTAAAACCTTGATTATCGTACCTCGGGGATTAGGTGTTGGACCTAACCGAGGTAATTGGCGCTAGAGTGACTCAAAAGCATACAATGAAAAAGTAAAAATAAAAATAAAATAAAGTAAAATAAAATATTCACAAGGCACCAAGCCTCGGCAATGCTCGACTTAGCTCACACTAAGCCTAATCAAAGCCACTAACTTGTAGCCCAAATGAGTTATGCACAAAGGAAGGTAGAATTTTGTTTGGGAGTTTTTAATTGGGAATTAACTAAATTAAATGCAAACTAAAGTAAAACCAAACAACTAATTATCAAGCAAGAAATTAAATTTGGATTTCAAATTAATGGGAACATGGGAGTGTCGGGTGATTCACACTAACTCTCTTGCAAATATCGATGTCAATTTCACAAATGCATGCATTTCCTATATGTGTTAAGTCCCGTATTTAGTACCGGTCAAGGCTACTAAACCAATTATCCTTTCGGTGTATCGATTATGCCGGTTAGGGCCACAATCAACTCTCTAATTTAGGCATTACGCCGGTTAAGGCCGCAATATCTAAAATTAGAGGCCTAGAGTGCAAGATAATAGAGACCCAAGCAAGCTTAGCTACAATTAAGCTAGCTAATGGTTACCACACTTAAATCCTAGATGCAACAAGACCAATAAGTTGTCAATTTATCAATCTATTCATCACAATTGCCCACAACATAATTTCAAAGGGTGACAAAGCCTAGAAACATGCTTCTAAGGACCAATAAATTCGGATTTAAAGCATACACAATGAAAATTGCATTTATTAAAATTAAAGCATCGATATTTATACAAAATGAGTTAGGGCTTCACAACCCTAACTCCCAAAATTGAACTACTCACAATCCATTATCAAATACATCATCAAATACATAAGAAATTAAGAGAAATGATAGAGGAGAGAAGGAACACAAGCTAAGCTCACAAATTGCTAGAGGCAAATATGAACCCAACTTGAAATTAAGTCCCCACTCTTTACCAAAGTCAAAATCCCTTGTGGTGATGAAGTCTTGATGATGTGAAGTGAAAACCCATAATTCCTCCTTCCAATCTTGAGAGAAAATGGTAAGAGATTTCAAAATGGAGGAGAGAGAGAGATGGAGATGGTGGGTTCGGCTGAACAAAGAAAAATAAAATCTGGAATTGGGGGTGGTTGCGGCAGTAGAGAAGAGAGAGAGGGGATCTGGGTTTTTGGGGTGTGTGGCCTGTCGGTTAGGTTTTGAGAGAAAAGGCGCGGCTGTGCTAGAGAAGGGTTCTCTGGTTCTCCCTCCTGGATGAGATGCGAATGGATCTGCGGCTTTAATTGAACAAGGAAAGACTAGTGTGCCACGTGTCATGAGTACACTGGTTGAATGGTGCAAAGATAATGTGTTGCTGTGCGTTTGGCAGTAAGAGAAAGGATGAACAGCTGCACTCCTTCTTTGCATATTTAAACCAAATGATTAATTGAATTTCTGCCACGTGTCACCAAGATAGGTCCAAAATCATGCTTTCAATTATGCTAACGTGCAGGCCAATAATTAACCTTAATTAACCACTAGCTAATTAAGACAAATGGTTAATTAAGGATGCTTTGATCTAGAGCTGACGACATCGACCTTTATTGAAAACTTCACCTTGCTACGATGATTTCGCACATTTTGCTATCAATTTCCGTAACTCCGCTTATTTCCTACACAACAAATAAAATTGAATTAATTACATATTAATTGACATGGGGATTTGCTTATTTATAGTGTTTTAGATATAATTACACGCATATAAATGCGTATAATCACACCCCCACACTTGAACTTTGCTTGTCCTCAAGCAAACTAAATGAAATCTAATCCGAGAATCTACTAACTCACAAACATAAAAGAAGTGTAGTATTAGCCTTTCCAACCATAACCCTCGGAGAACTAATTATGTAAATGACCATGAAGTCGATGTAAGCACAACATAAGACTTTTGAATTTGTAAGGCAATTAAGAAGCACATGTAAGAAATGCTCAAGTATATGCATGTGTTGACCATGTGTCAAATCAATCCACCACAATCAAATAGGCATATAGAAGACCCGACATAACCCGCTAAACTCACATAGGTTCACTAAATATTACCGCTCAAGTGTTTAGGGGCTATATGTATTTCACTCAAAATCAATTTCACAACACGCGTCGCCATATGCTTGCTCTTCGATCTCATCTCCGCTAGGTAACCCACAACATTCAAGATTAAGAGGTCTTTTATTTGGTTGTAATGGGGCTAAGGGCAAGTGGCTAATAGAAATGAAGGATAAGGAAAGACAAAGTCCATGGAAATCGGTGAAACAACTCTCTCTTGTAGAGATTTGAGACTTTTGCTTTCAAATGCTAAGTCACTCACTCTAAAACCCAATGTACAACCCACACTATACTACGTAATACTATCTTTTTTTTTTCTCTTTTTTTTTTTTTTTTTTTTTTTCACACAAAATTTTTTTTTTCTTTCTTCTACTTTTCTTTTCCTTGAACTTTCTTTCTATATTCACAAACTTTATTCTCTTTTTTTTTTTTTTTTTTTTTTTTTTTTGAAACTTTCTTTTCTATCTAAAATCACTCACCCCCACACTTATTCTTTTGTAACCTCACACTTTTGTTTTTTTTTTCTTTCTTTTGAAGCACTCAAACATAAAGTCATTCTCTCGAATCGCTTCACCAACTACCATGGAAGGGTAGGATAAAAGTGTATAGGCTAGGTAGGAATTTGTGGTGGTAATGAACAAAAAGGCTAAATTATATAAATAGGCTCAAAGTGGCAATCTAGTGGTAAATATTTTTGGGCACATGCTTCTTTGGCCATGGTGGTATATAGTCCTAATGCCTCCATCCTTTCTATCATGTCGCAAGCTAAAAGTAGCCTCGAGAGGTCTCAAGCAAGTTCTAGATACGCAATGTCATGAAATTGCACACACATGAAAGAATAAGTGAATGAACGATGCATACACTATAGATATAGGCACAAAAGCTCACAAATAAGGCATGCAAGTTAATCGAATAATCTATATGCTTCTCTAACTATGATGAACCAACCTAACCATAGGCTATGTGCACACATATAGTCAAGCATAGATCACATATGCACTCAATTACAAAACAAATTCATAGTCCTAGATCATGCTTAATCTATCCACAATCATAACAAGTTAAGTCCATGGCTCGTCATTGGGGTTGGAAAAGGCATTAACCACTAAAATATAATTACATAAAGCTAATCTAATTTTTTTTTTTTTTTTAAGTCGCCCGAGCCCTCACCCCCACACTTAAAACCAACATTGTCCTCAATGTTGTAAAGTGAGCTAGAAAGCTAAAATCCGTGTTGGATTTAGGCATGAGAGTGAAGTCCGGGCGAAGGCACAAAAATTAACATGAAAATAAAAATCTAAATGCGGAGAAAAGTTACGGAAAACCCCCTTTGTCGACCCTCCATTGCTCACGATCCTTAGAGAAGACTAACATGAGACACCAACCTCAAGGCACAAGGCCTTGACTTCCTTAACGTATGCTCCAAGCTAGCTCTAGGTACTCATGAAAGATCGACTCCATTGAGAAATATATAGTGTCCAAAGAGCAATGCGTCACAAATAGGCTACCAAAGAATAAGGACAAGGTCCTTCATTAAGCACATGGCCTTGATCACCTCCAATACACCTCACAACATCCCAATAATGACATCCATTGAAGAATTGAAGTGCAAGAAGTCCAACCAACCCTAGTGAACAAAAACTAGTGAGTGCAGAAAACTTCCAGCAATGACCTTTCTGTCTTCAAATACCCATAGCTCATACTCAGAAAGTGATAATCAGGTAAGGCCACTTGAAATGAAAATTAGACTCAGAGAGATTTCTATCCATATAAAGTTAGCCACCTATCTCTAATTGAAATGCAAATTAAAGCTGGTCAAACTTGCTAATCTGTCATGAAGTTTTCTGCTGACCCTCAGTCACCAAAACTGTAATATCTGAAGCTCCAGAGGTGCAAAGAGGGTGAGACCAACTGGATATAAAACTAGACTCATGAAGCTATCTTTGGTTAAAATTTCACTTGAAAATTAATTATGAGTCAAAAATAGTTGGCCTTCAAAATGATGCAAAAGGCAGAAGCACGTGGTGCTTGAATAGTAAGGAGGAGACCATAAATCAAAGGGAACTTAGCTTATCGATGTTAACTGCTAGATGATGAACACCCAGCCCAGATGGCTGTTCGGTGCCTGCTGCAATCGATATTTGTTGAGCATCACGGTGATGAACGAGTGAGCGGTCTAGGTTCGGTCGAATGCAGATGCTGGTGTGATGATGAGTTGATGATTACTGTTCGGCGCTGATGGTCAGCGGAGGAAAAGTTTAGCGGAGGAGGAGCTCAGCGGATCCTTAGAGCTCAGCGGAAGCTTTGCTGGAGGAGGAGCTGTTCATCAGAGGCGTTGCTTAGCGAAGCCTTGCCGGTGGAGGCGTTGCTCAACGTAGAAGCTCGGCGGAGGTTTTGCCGCTGATAGTGTTGGGCGGAAACTTCATGCATTTTGGGTGTAGAGCAAATTTGCTTGATGGCGGTTCTTTGTTTTAGCAAACCAATGGTACCCAGCGGCAGAAGAGCGAGTTGGCGGTGCTGAATGATCAGATTTAACTGTCTTTGTTGGTGTTGGAGTTTAGCGGTGTCGCTGATATCAGTGGGCGGTGCTGCTGACAAGTTGGTTCAAGTTTGGTGTTACCGCTGACCGAGTTCGGCGGTGCTTGTGCAGGCTGCTATCGCTGGCGGAAGACTTGGTGCTCGGCGGTGACTCGTGGAGTCGGCGGAGACATGAAGTCAGTGGAGACCTGGAGCATGTTAGCGGAGGCGCTCCCTGGCGGGTCGTTGTGCAAGCTAGTGGAGCTTTGCCGTTGATAGCGTTGACCGGCGGTGGCTCCTAGTGGAGCGGAGATTGTCCGGCAGAGATAGTCCGGTGGAGGGAGGTTAGCAGAGGGCTAGCGGAGCGGAGGATTTGCAGCTGGCGGAGCTGCAAGTTGGGCGGAAGGATCTTTGCTCCTTGTCTTGCAACCTGGCAGAGCTTGGCGGAAGATGTCGGCGGTGAACAGTCCAGCGGGGCGAAGTTGGCTAGCGGATTGTCTGGCGGAGCGGAGGATGGTGCTCAGCGGAGGCTCCGAGTTCAGCGGAGATTGCAGTATGGTCAGCGGAGGTTAGCCGCTGGTATTCTTCAGCGGAGGTGATGAGCTGCAGAACTGGAGTCCGGTGGAACAGGAGTTCGGCGGAACGGAGAAGAAGAGTTGGCGGAGGATGATGCTTTGGAGGTGGCCGGTGTCCAGAGCAAATCTCTGGGTGTCCAGAGAAGATTTGCCGCCAATTTTTTTTTTTTTTTTGGAAGTTCAGCGTTGACTAAGTGAATAGTTCAGCGTTGACCAAAAGTTGTACAAGGCTTGATGGGCGTTGACCAAAAGTTGTACAAGGCTTGATGGGCGTTGACCGACTCCGCGCGGGCGTTGACCAAGTGTGATCAGCACCATGCCAGCGTTGACCAAGCATTGACTGCCCCATATGTTGGTGTTTTGAACAGTTTCTGCAACTTTTGACCACTCCTTGGGCGTTGACCACATGTTGACCGGCTTTGACCAGCCATGTTGGTTGACCGGCCCTGATGGCACAAGTTACCGCTAAGAATTTCAATTATATAACTCAAAGAAAGAAATTATTTTGAGCTCGGTTAATATGACTTAACTCAATGGTAAGTGACGAAGCCTTTGTGTGTCGGCTTCCCACAGACGGCGCCAATGTTAACGTTAGTGATCCGTGGGATCTCTAGTTAGCTTTTGAGAGAGAGAGAGAGTGACACAAGCGAAGTATAGTGGTTCACCTCCCGCCTTAGCGGGAGACTACGTCCACTTGAAAGCTTAACTATTGTGTGTCGAGCCTTGCGGCCTAACAAGATTACAAAGTGTGTTGTCCTGGAGTTGAGATGGGATGAATGGTGTTTAAGTGGGAGGAGAGTTCCTTTTATAGGTGAAGGAATGCTCTTCCTTTACAGTTTCTTAGATGTGGGACAAGCAAACAACTATTCTAGTATAGAAATGCATATTATGGAGGCAACTTGGCAAGGCCGGAAAGGTGGCTTCCCGGTCACGGATTTGCCATTTCCGGATACTGTGGCGTAGCTTGAACATAGGGCTACAAGATGCAAGTAGCGGTTGGGCCTCACCATGTCTCGTGGATGTCCCAAAGTGGGTGTTACTTATGCTTGGTGATGTAGAGAACTAGCTTGCTAGTGTAGGTATAAACACTTAATAAAAAGTTCAAGCAACATAAATAAAACCAAGTATATAAACAAAAAAGAATAACAATAAAACCAATGACCAATTTATATAACCAATTTATTAAAATAGATGGTAGCTGCCATAGGTGTCAATTTGGACATATAAGGATAATTGCTGGCAAGCCGTAATTGGTTCCAACCCACCCACTATAATGGAGATAAGATGATTCTTTCACTACAATTGATATAAGATGATTCTTTCAATCTGGACATCCCTTTAGTAATAGATTAATGGCCCAGAACGACCTTCAAGCATTCAACCAATCAACCCACACGGCCACACCGCTTCAACCTTCAAGCTTTCAATCAGACCATACCATCCTCGTCGTGAAGAAGCAACGGACAGAAAGAGACGCCGCGAAGAAGCAACTGACTCTCTCTGTACGACGCGAAGTGAGAACTGATCGAAGAGAGAAGTGCGGCTTGTGGTATTTCAGATTTTAATTGATAATAAATTTCCAAAATATCCCAAAAACGTATCCAGAAACGGTTTGATATGTATCTAAGACGTATCAACAAAGTCAACAGCACTACATAGTCAATGATACGTTTTGAGGGTCTTAGATACGCACCCAATGCGTATCCAATCCATATCCGTATCCGATATGGATACGATACACCATAGTCAGATTTTTGACGTATCCATGCTTCATAGCTTACTAGCAAGAGAGAAATATCTGACTTGACTATAAATCGGCCTGATTTGACATGGAGAGTGGTGAGATGAAAAAGATAAGGGGTTAGTGGCTAGTGGAGAGTAGTGATTGTCAGTTTAAGAGTTGTAACTCGGTCGGTTCGAATCGGTTATAAGTACTAGCAACTTCAAAATTAAAGCTTTCGGTTTCAAAATTGAGCTACCAATTACCAACCAAAATTTTCGATTTTTAATCATAACTACCAAATTCGGTATTTCAATTTTCGGTATTACCAACTTTAGAACAACTAATTCTTCGTAATTAAAATTAGAACGAACAAAACTAGGTTCTTCAATTTTATAGTTGTAAACTTTGTACTCATCTCCTAATTATAGCTTTCTTTTGTATATATGAAATCAAGTTTGAGTCATTTTCAATAAAACTAGGTTATTTAACCATCTTTGTGTTAGGGTAATACCCAATCCCTTCCTCTTAATCACAGGCCCAAGCCCAATAGTAGAAGCTTCTCGTACATGGTACCTTTCAACGTTGTAGATCTCCAGGCATGGATGTTGATCAGACTTAGTACTGAGTCAACCTGCCACCTTTTGTCCTCAGTAGTGTTGGGATGCTTTTGTCTTCCTTCTCAGTAGTCCTTGTCATTATGACAGATCCCAATTGTAGAGATCTCTTATATTGTACCAACGGCTCAATTATGGGCATCGAGGAATGAAAATGTCTTTCTTTTAATTATCTTTCCTTTCAATTGCCTAAAGTGCCTAATATCTGGTATCAGAGCCCTTGCTTGAGGGTCCTGCACCAAGCTCCACCATCAACGTCCTTGCTCCCACCCACCCTTCCCATGGCTTCTCCACCTTTGCCCGGAACTCCGGCTTCTTCCGCTATACCCACCACTTCCTCCCAGAGCTCCACCCCACCTCAGGATATGCACCAAATGGTGGCTCGTCTCCAGGCCCAACATGATAAACTCCACCTCTCCATGGATACTCTCCAATCAACCCTTACCACTCAACTCCAGCAGCTACAACAGACTATTCCGGAGGCCATACTCCGTCTTCCACCACCCCTTTCCTCTGCTCCCTCATCCCCACAAACACCTTCCTCTCCACCCATTTCCCAAATAGCCACCCCAAGTACTATACCTCAAATCACATTCGGTTCTATTCAATCACCTATCACTACTACTTGGTCCGGGCTTGGAATGTCCCACCCACCTCCCCCACTACTCCATCCTACACCAGCTCACACCGGTCCTCACATGGCTACTGCCAGCTTCATATTCTCTACAGTGGTCTCTACACACCACCAACCGCCACCACCTCCTCTCTCCCACTCCACTTCCACCCTACCACAACCATCACAGGGACCGGCTACCCAGCCCCACTCCATTCACCTCCCCACCATAATATTCCACCCTTACCGCCTCACCAAGACTTCCACTCTTATCGACCCCCTCGCTCTGACCTAAACCGCTTCAACGGTGAGGACGTGGTCTGATGGTTGGCCATGGCGGAACGCCACCTTCTCGTCCACCGCATTCCGTACCATGAACGGGTGTTTACAGCATCATCCTACTTCGGCCCAGATGCCTCCGTTTGGATGAATTCCTTTGAACAGCGGAATCCGGTCATTACATGGGAGCAATTTGTCTCCGCTATGCTCCATCACTTTGGCTCGAGCTCTACGGCCGACATCACGGCCCAACTGTCTCACCTCCAACAACACTCCTCAGTGGACAATTTCATCAATCGCTTCACTCGACTCTCCTGCCGGGTCCCTGGATGGTCCGACGCTTAATTTCTTCACATTTTCTGTGGGGGCCTTAAACCAGAGGTACGTCATGATGTGATGGCTTTGAAGCCCAGCTCCCTCACTCAAGCCCAGCGCTTCGCGAGACGTTTTGAGTCTCTCGCTTCCACTGCCCCACCAACTGGCCTTCCACCACCAGACTCACTTCCCCCCATAACTCCCAGACCATTTCGGGCCCATGTCCCTCATCTTTTCGCTCACAAACCGCTTCCAGCTCTCACTCCAATACCAATATCCCTCAATCCTCCAATCGACCTTCTCGCATCCTATCCCTATTTGAGCAGTGAGAACGTCGAGCCAAGAACCTATGTTTCAATTGCGATGAGCAATATTCCAAGGGCCACATTTGCAAGAATCCCATCATAACAATCTTAGAAGGCACCTCCCTCGGGGACGAGACTCAAGAATTCCATGACTGCACCGTTGACATAGAAGAGTCAACTGCGGAGTCTGAACCACTCTTACCTCTCCATACCATCAGTACTTCCCACCCCAGTGAGATGATGAGACTCAAAGGTACCATATTGGGCATGACTGTGGATGTCTTCATCGATTGCGGAGCAGCCTCCAATTTCCTCAACCCCACCGTGGCTGTCAAGCTGGGTCTCCCTATTTGCCCTCCTCTACCACAAAAGTTCACGGCTGCATCTGGCCATTGCTTGTCCCCGGCGGGCTTAGTCCACGACGTCACCATCGAAATGCAGGGCTACAAATACACAAACTCATTCCTCCTACTTCCAGTGGTCGGCTGTGACTTAGTCTTGGGGGCACCTTGGCTCGACTCCTTGGGTTTCATCAATCGCTTCATCGCGCACAGCGAACGGCAATCCTGAGCGGTTTAACCTCTAAACACCAAACCCTTGATGAGGTCGACTTATTGGGCCTCTTACCCAAAGACCATCTAGACATTATGGCCCAACTCCTACCCTCCCCCACTTCGACCCCTGCCCCCACCATCATCCCAGAATTATCTGAACTCTTCCACCACTTCACCACACTTTTCGAACCACCCACTGGGCTTCCTCCCCCACGTTTTGTGGACCACAAAATACCCTTACCGCCAAACACGGGCCCTGTTACTGTCCGGCCCTACAGATATGCCCACTCTAAAAAAGAGGAGCTCGAAGCCCAGGTACAAGAAATGCTCAACCAAGGCCTTATTCGACCCAGCAACAACCCATTTTCCTCTCCAGTTTTATTGGTGCGCAAAAAGGAAGGCACTTGGCGTTTTTGTGTTGATTACCACTCACTCAACGCGGTAACAATCAAAGATCGTTTTCCCATTCCCGTGGTAGATGAGCTCTTAGACGAGTTACATGGAGCCACTTACTTCACCAAGCTAGACCTCCGCTCCGGTTACCACCAAATCCGGATGTGCGAGGAGGATGTCCACAAGACGGCTTTCCGCACTCATGATGGGCACTATGAGTTCGTCATGATGCCTTTTGGGCTATCCAACGCCCCATGTACATTCCAAGCACTCATGAATCACAACTTCAAACCTATGCTCCGTAAGTTTGTGCTTGTTTTCTTTGATGATATACTCATTTATAGCAAAGATCTCAACTCTCACATTAAGCATATACATGAGGTATTTCAAGTTTTACATGATCATAGCTTGAAAGTCAAGCTCTCTAAATGCTCATTTGCTCAACCAAGTGTGGCCAACTTGGGTCATATCATTTCGGCCCAAGGAGTTGCGGTTAGGGGTTGTCAACGGCCCGGCCCGGCCCATTCATAGCGGGCTTGGGCCGGGCCTTGCTATATTTTTAAATAATTGCGGGCCGGGCCGGGCTTTATTAAAAATCAAAGGATCCAAGCCCGTCCATATAAAGAGGGCCTTGCGGGCTTTTTCGGGCCTGCCCTGGCTTGGCCTTGCGGGCTTTTTTGGGCCGGGCCTTGCGGGCTTTATTTATAAATAAATATTTAAAGACACAAGTTTTTTTTTTTTAATCAAGCTTTGGAAATTCAATGGATAATGATCAAATACAACCAAAGATAACATATCTATATAACTATATTGTACCCAAAAAAATCTATATTTATATATAGATACTAATTTATTGATAAATAAATTTTTAAAGACACTAATTTTTTATAAATCTATATTTATACATCATACACTCCAAAGAGCTACATATAGCAATTCAAAGAAAATGAGAAACCGACCGTTGGATGAGTTTATTACAATAAATTATGAGTGTGGTAAAAAATTTAGCCAATTTCACCATATTTTCGAATCCGATCGGATTGGTCAACCGTAGTCACTTATATGTTTTATTGGTTGACCGATGGCGTGGCAACCGCGAAACGTGCTTATTTTTTCACATCACGTTTGTATATATTCCATTGATGGATGTGCGTGGACATAAGATAAAAAAAATTAATTTTAATTACAAACACATTGGACTATACCAATTTTATTCCTAAAGTTATATGACTTATACATTGCATTTAAATTGTTTAGGTTCATTCTAAAGCAACCATGAAGTGGAAAATGAATTCGGAGAAACCAACCGCTCGATGAAGAGATTGTAATGTTTTATGGTGGTTTTAGAAAATCCAGCCAATTTGGTTCTTGTTTCAAATTCGATCAACTAGGTCAAACGTAGTTACTCTTATAAACTTATATTTATATATCATACACTCCAAAGAGCAACCCATATCAATTCAAAGAAAATGGAAAAACCGACCGTTGGATGAGTTTATTACAATAAATTATGAGTGTGGTACAAAATTTAGCCAATTTCACCATATTTTCGAATCCGATCGAATTGGTCAACCGATATGTAGAATATATATATATATATATATATATATACAGATCCTATCCAGAGCGAGGCATCGCTTTGAAATTTTAGAGCGAGGTTAGGGTTTAGGGTCACTTTTCGGTCGCATATCCACATCTCAACCGTTCAGTTTCTAGGTACTAATGTATAGATCATCTCTGCAAAATTTCAGCCAAATTGATGGTCGTTAAGGCATTGATAACTGCCTTAAAGCTAGTACGGTTCAGGATGGACAGATTCAGTTCGTCCATTGGTTTAAGCAAGTTAGATACCTTAAAGACCATCAATTTCGTTGAAATTTTGCAGAGATGATCTATACATTAGTACCTAGAAACTGAACGGTTGAGATGTGGATATGCGACCGAAAAGTGACCCTAAACCCTAACCTCGCTCTGAAATTTCAAAGCGATGCCTCGCTCTGGATAGGATCTGTATATATATATATACAGTCCGGCTACACTAAGGATGTCCTTAGTTTTTCTTAGGTACGAATTTCCGGTTTTCACCCACTTTCCGATCAAATTTTCACATCTTAACCGTTCCGTTTTTAGGTCCTAATGTATAGATCACCTCTGCAAAATTTCAGCCAAATTAGTGATCATTAAGGCATCCAAAACTGCAAATTACAACAATGTAAACGAACGGTTCCGGTTCGACAGATTCGGTTCGTTCGTGTAAATTGCAATTTTGGACGCCTTAACGATCACCAAATTGGCTGAAATTTTGCAGAGGTGATCCATACATTAGGACCTAAAAACTGAACGGTTAAGATGTGAAAATGTGATCGGAAAGTGGGTGAAAACAGTAAATCCGTTCCATAAGAAAAACTAAGGACATCTTTACCTGAGAAAAATCTTATATATATATATATATATATATATATGCACATATTCTATATAGAATAATAGAAGTATAAGAACTTCCACACACACACACACACACACACATATATATTATATATATATATATATATAAACACACACACACACATATATTATATATATATATATATATAAACAAACACACACGTATATAAATATATACATATATATAAACACACACACATATATAGATATATATATATATATGTGTGTGTGTGTGTGTGTGTGTGTGTGTGTTTATATATATGTATATATATTTATATACGTGTGTGTGTGTTTATATATATATATATAATTATTTATATATATATATAATATTTTACGGGCTTTTACGGGCCGGCCCTCGGCCCATCGAGGCGGGCTTTTGAGGGTTTTTTGACGGGCCGGGCAGGGCTAAAAGCCCTCAGGGCCGGCGGGCCTCCATTGGCCCACTTGATCCGCGGGCTTTTTGATGAGGCCTAGTTGCGGTTGACCCATCCAAGGTCTAATGCATCATGGAATGGCCGAAGCCTCAATCACCCAAAGCATTGCGAGGCTTCTTGGGCCTTACTGGTTACTATCGTAAATTTATGCATCACTATGGCCTCATTGCACAACCATTGTCTGACATGCTGAAATCCAACAATTTCCACTGGACCCCCCAAGCCGAGGAGGCCTTTCACAAGCTCAAACTAGCTTTATCTTCCTCTCCCGTGCTTGCACTCCCCGACTTATCCCTTCCATTCTTCATCAAAACAGATACAAGCGGTACAGGTATCGACGCGGTGCTCCAACAAAACCGCCACCCCATAGCCTACCTCAGCAAGGCTCTCTCCCTTCGCAACCAAGGCCTTTCCGTGTATGAGAAGGAAATGTTAGCCATCATGTTCACGGTCGAAAAATGGAGGCCTTATGTCTTGGGTCAGCCATTCACCATTCTCACTGATCATAAAACACTCAAACACTTACTTGATCAAAGGATTACGACACCGGCACAACATCAATGGCTTTCCAAATTGTTGGGCTACAACTACAAGGTCGAATACCGCGCGGGTCACCTCAACACCGTTCCAGATGCATTGTCACGCTGCCATGCAGTCTGTCCTATCCAGGCCTTCACCACTCCGGTCTTCTACTGTCTCCTACACATCGACCGCGCCTGCGAAATGGATCCGGAAGCTGAAGACATCAAGGCAGCCCTTTCCCAAGGCTTACCCACCAAGAAAGGCTTCTCTATACTCCAAGACCTGTTGTATTACAAGGATCGGATATTCGTACCTGCCACCTCGGATTGGCGTTCGAAGCTTCTGTTTGAATTCCATTCCTCTGTTTCTGCAGGGCATTCCGGCTTCCTTCACACCTTCATGCGTATCTCCCGTAGCTTCGCTTGGCCTGGGTTGCGGCGCGATGTCAAAAAATTTGTGGCCCAATACGATCAATGCCAACGGCAATCATACGAAACCATCAAACCACCGGGGCTCCTTCAACCGCTTCCGATACCAGAGAATGTCTTCTTTGATGTGACAGGACCCGCCCCGAATTTCACCTTGAAATCCGAGGTGGCCCTGTGGGGCCCACCTTAGGAATAGCTCTACAAAAAATTCAGCAGAGTCACGACAGTCACCCCTAAAATAGACTACCCAAAAAACCTGTAAAACACACAAAACACTTCAAGCAAGCCAACCTTATACTCCTGGAGCCACCCTGCTCCCAATTACAATCAACTACACTTTCACAAAACACAAACTCAACAATACTAACCTAAAGGATTATCAGAGCAATACTAATACACAAGAATATAAAAAGAAGAGTAAAAGATCAATGAATCCTATGATGCGGAAGTAGTCACAACTATGCCTCAAATGCCATGTACGCCCGACCTCCACTAATTCGCCTGCAAACTGGGCATTTGAAACCGAAGGGCCCAGGGGAAAGTAATTAAAAACATGTTAGAGTGAGTGGACAAAAATAAATAGATAAATAAGATAATTCAAAAGAAAGTAAAGCTTTAATACTTTCCCACATCTATTTCTTTAAAAACATTGATGCATGCAACGTGTATAAAACATATTTCTCGCAATACGAAAATTCGTAAAAATATTCCAGCCCCGCTGATCAAAAGAAATCGAGCTAGCCCCGCTAGCTAAAGGTATCAATCAAATATGGGGAAGAAGTTCTCACCATACAAATAAGGGAGGCTCGGGTCGGAGTGTCCCACACTCTGGAGCATCCCATGCTCTGCTCTTACTCACCCACGAACACATAGTAAGTATGGAGGAGTACTAATAGGCTAGCTAGCAATAAATATGACAACCCAGGTATGCTAGTTTAAAACCATACGAAAACTCGAAAATCCGTAAGGTTTCCCCAATATCTCACGAGAAAGTACATAATCCAATGACGTGGCTCCGCACGCCAAAATATTCTCGAAATCATAAACCAATAGGCGATAAATAATCGATAAATATAATTCCATCGAAAATCTCATTTTCGAAAAATAATCCTGAATTCTCAATATCGACGAATAGAAATGTATTATAAATTTCCGAAAATCATCTCAAAAAATAATTCGTCGCAAATCACTTAAATCATGACTTCAAATAAAAGTCATATGTCGGAGATACTTATCGAAGGTTCAAAATCCATTTCCGAATCATAATTGAAAATAATTCATAATCAATCTCCGAAAAATTTAATCATATTCCCGAAAACAAATCATAAATCATAATTTCAAATCCGAGCATAATAGATTCGTATCCGAAGTTCATATGGAAAAACAATGCCAAAATTATAATCCAAGGCAAAAATATTATGCTCGATAATAAAATGATAAATAAATTATTATTTCAGGAAAAATAAATGCATGCATGCATCATCTCTTAAAAACAAAAGTCCACTCACTGTACTATTCAGGCGATCACGCATACAAGTTCCCTCGTCGAACAATAAATCGACACGTCGTCCTGTACACAATTATTTTCCGTAAATAACCATTCAACAATTAAATATGATTCCCAAAATCAAATCTCATAAATCAACTCTCTACTTCTTCTCGGATTCAACCCAAATTTTACATCTAACACCAATTCGTTATCTTAAAGGTTCTAAGTCAGAACCGAGAGATATCCGACGGTCTAATTCTCGTAATTCATTAATCGAAACCCCTAACTTCAAAAATTCATAATCGATTCAAAACTCCTCCAATTTTCACCAAACTTCACATATAATCTCTGCAATATTTATGTGATTTAACTAACTAAAAAAAAACAGTATTTAAATCACTGTTCATACACCACACTATTCACCCGTCGCACTATTCATGCGGTGATACTGTTCATGTGTCGGCCAACTCCTCCTCCGGCCACCAAATTTCATCCACAACATCATCTCAATATTTCCAATAACTTTCTCAACTATGACAAAGTCAGAAAATACCTTGAAGTGTCCGAACAATTAAGCACTCCGAAGTACCGTGAAATTTTCCAATTATGCTTTCTTCCTCCATGCTTCGATCTGGGTTATGAAACTTGGCGAGCATGAAGAGTGGCTCAAGGCGCTTCTAATGAACCTGGTTTTATGACCGGAGGTGGCCGGAAATCGACCTTGACCAATTTGCTACAGTAAAAATGTTGGCTTCGATCTCCATATTTCCGGCCCAAATCGCCTTAAACAACTCCTACATGCGTGTTAAGGAGGAGGAGACGAATCTATCGATGCTCGCAGCTTGCCATTTGGTGGTCTAGAGGTGGAGAAAGAGAGAGTTGCAGAAGAGAGACAGAGAGAGAGAGTTGCAGAAGAGAGACAGAGAGAGCACGGGGGAAAGAGAGAGAAAAGAAAGAAAAGTTACCCACTACAGTAACTTTTCAAATTTATACCAATCCACCATAAACAGTAACTTCCATATTTCACTTATAACTTTCGCATACGAACTCCGATTTTTACGAACCAAGTATGCACACGCTTGGTTTAACGTCCTCTACAACTTTCATGAAGAAAAGTTTTTCAAATTTTGGCCCGAACAAAAAGTCGATTTTTAGGGCCACCAAACTTATCGAAAACAACTAAAATGTAACTGAAATCGTTAACTTTCGTTTTTCCACAAGTAAACAAATGACATTTTTGGTTCGGGGCGTAACATGACGTGTCCATGGACTTCATTGACGGACTACCCCCTTCTCCAGGCAAAACTGCCATACTGGTAGTGGTTGACCGTCTCTCCAAATATGGCCATTTCATTCCTGTCTCCCACCCCTACACAGCGGCCTCCATTACCGACCTCTTCATCAAAGAAGTCTTTCGCCTACACGGCATGCCGCGCAGCATAGTCACGGACAGAGACCCAATCTTCATCAGCCAATTCTGGGAAAATTTCTTCAAATTGCAAGGCACAAAGCTATGTCGGAGCTCCGTCTACCACCCCCAGTCCGATGGCCAGACCAAAGTGCTCAACCGGTCACTCGAACATTACCTTCGTTGCTTTGTGGCTGACAAACCTTCCTCTTGGTTTACTCTGCTTCATTGGGCTGAATTTTGGTACAATTCCAGCTACCAGTGCACCATCCAAATGTCCCCATTCCAGGCTCTCTATGGGACCCCACCTCTGTCCATCACAAAATACTTACCGGGGGGCATCGCCGTCCACGCCGGGGACATCACGCTCCAGAATCGAGACAATCTCCTTACTTTGCTCAAGTCGAACATGGAATTGGCCCAAAACCGCATGAAACAGCAAGCTGACCGGAACCGCACAGAGAGGGAGTTCAATGAAGGGGACTGGGTATTCCTCAAACTTCACCCATACCGGTAACAATCGGTGATTCGCCGCGCCTCCCACAAACTGGCCTCGAGATTCTACGGCCCTTTCAAGGTCCTTGCTTGCGTCGGCAAAGTGGCATACCACCTCCAACTCCTTCCCAATTCTAAGATCCACCCGGTGTTTTAAGTCTCTCTCCTGAAGAAGAAGCTTGGTGATCGGATCTCTGTCTCTCCCTCACTACCTCCCTTGGAGGACGACGGCGCTCTGTCTTGGATTCCTTCCAAAGTGTTGGACATGAGTGTGGAACGACGTCACAACAAGTCAATCACCAAATGGCTGATTCAGTGGGCCGGACTGCCCCTTGAAGATGCTTCCTGGGAGGAGGCCCAAACCATCATGAACCATTTCCCGGATTTCAAGGCCTGAGGACAGGCCTTTTGCCAAGGGGGCAGGACTTGTTAGGGTAATACCCAATCCCTTCCTCTTAATCACAGGCCCAAGCCCAATAGTAGAAGCTTCTCGTACATGGTACCTTTCAACGTTGTAGATCTCCAGGCACGGATGTTGATCAGACTTAGTACTGAGTCAACTTGCCACCTTTTGTCCTTAGTAGTGTTGGGATGCTTTTGTCTTCCTTCTCAGTAGTCCCTGTCATTGTGACAGATCCCAATTGTAGAGATCTCTTATATTGTACCAATGGCTCAATTATGGGCATCGAGGAATGAAAATGTCTTTCTTTTAATTATCTTTCCTTTCAATTACCTAAGGTGCCTAATACTTTGACTAGGTTACTTAAAATACATGTACTATTAACGTAATATATGTAGTAATGTTCACACTATTATGAAAATTTTTATGTTTATTTCTTAATATACATGTATGTGTATTGAAAACCATAGTATATAAAGCTAATATTTAGATAATCGGTAGATTCGGTATTTACCAAAACCAAACCAACTTTTTCGGTAATTTTCGATTTCGGTTTTATCTGTCTCGGTTACCAAAAAGTTGGTTTACCAAACTTAAAATATCGGTTGGTATTCAGTCGGTTTGGTAATTACCAAACCAAGTGGCAGCCCTAGTCAGTTCTCAAGTGCATAGTGGACTGGACTATAGATCGGCTTGATTTGACATGGAGGACCATGGACATTTCTTTATCACCCACCCTCTCTCCACCCCCCGCCCCCCACCACAATAATCTCGTAATAATATAATATCTCCTATTTATTTTGTTTTCCACATAAATAAATCCAAACTAGAATATCAAGCCTTGCAAAATTCATAGATTTTTCAATTCTTGGCTTAACAATGGTGTTTGGAAAGAATTCTCAGTATAATATTATTGTGAGTACCACAATTGCGTGCCCGGCGAACAGTGATATTTGTGCTAGAAAGAATATAGTTTTGATTGGTCTATCGATCTCTTGCATACCCGAATCGCAGAATCTGATGGTTTTGTCTCTAAATCTCAAGGTTGTGGCAATGGTCTCATTGTTGGCAATTATCTTGAGGAGGCTGGGAATTAACCTTGAGTTGTTTGCTAGTTTCTTTATAAGTGATTCAGAGCAGTATTGTATTGTACATGAACAACCTATTGGTGTAGTAAACCTTCTGGTTTGTTCTAGCTTAGCTCTAGCTTCAAGTCATTTATGGCTTGTGTCTGCTCCCAAGATTTTTCGGAATGTCATTCTAAACGATTGTAATCGTTAAAGTTTCAATGAATTCACTTTTTAAAAAAAATGGTGTTTGGAAAGATAATTTCAAATCTCATTTATCTTGCTTCAGTTGCTTGGGTAACATTGAAGTTGGACTTGTGATTTTTTTAATTTTTTTCAACAAATGGTATTGATCAATTTTGTCAATATCTTCTATTTCAACTACTACATCATAAGATTAAACTCAAAGATTTTTAGATCAAGTAATGGGATATGGATGAAAGTACGTATATTAAGAAGAAATGACGAGTTCAATTTCAAATACAATTATGAAGAATTTGTTTGGCCCCAGTTTTGTTGCAGCTGGTCAACAGTCTCTTTTCTGCGCGGGCATGCTAGCATCGTTCTGGTGCGGTCGTCGGGGGTGTCCCTTGACCTGACTTCTTTGAACGATTGTGGACGAGGAGAGCACCATCCTCATCTCGGGATTCTTTGTGCCTCGTGGTGAGGACTTTTGCTAAGCTTCTTCGAAATATTGGCGAGAATCCTATCTCCTTGTTCCCCGCAAAAACTCACTGACTGTTTCCCATGAAGACTCATAGAAATCTTCTCAAGGAAGATCCCAGTGAGGAGAAATCTTCTCAAGCTAGATCCCAGTGAGGAGAAATATTCTCAAGCTTGATGAAAATGTTCTTCGCGAAATGTTCCTCGCGAAGGCTTCGCTGGCTTTCTCCTTGAGCTTGGCGAGAATGCTATCTCTTTGTTCCAAATCACACAATCGATACTCGGCGTCGTAGATCGAGTAGAGCAAAAATTACTGGGAAGTGGAGAGAACTTGCTAAAGCGTGACTTTAGCTTGGCTGGTTTGAGAGGGCGTTACGTACCCTTGCTTGGCTGGTTCTGTAACCGTTGTGGTCGCTGTATTACAGTCGGCTCCCGAGCAGACTAGGACCGAAGCATGTTGTCAGAGGGTTTGGTGGTACTGACAGTCGACTCTTGAGGATTCTTGGACTGAAGTGTGGCCACCGGTAAGAGAAAGAAAGAGATTCTCCAGAGAGACTTGAGTAGTCGTAGAGATTAGTTTATGAGAATTGTATCTTCGTTACTTCATCGTAGTCTCTATATATAGACTACCAAGCCATAGTAGTTGGCCTTAAACAAATCATGATGGAGCACTTAATGAGTTTGTGGAGCACTTATTGAGATTGTGGAGCACTAAGTGAGATATTTGAGCACTAAGTGGGATTGTGGAGCACAAAGTGAGATTGTGGAGCACTTATGAGAATTGGGTTAAAACGGAATTATTTGTATCGTATTATATGAAGACATGATTAACTTGGTAAATAATGACCTTAACTTGTAAGACAAAACAAAGCTCTCTTTATAGAAGGGATTTTGTATTTGACACTTCTGTATAAATCAAGTCCCTGCAATCTCTACAACGCACAAGTTTCAAACATCTTGACCCATAGAGAGATATTTGGCTCTTAGAGAATCTGCAAAAGACTAAGTTTGAACTTGTATATTTTATTTTATGAAAGTAAGTTTGATCTTTATCATCATCTATGACTATTCCACGTTAGCACTTCAAGCTTTGTTTAACACTAGAACTAATGATAAACACGTAAGAATGTACTCTAAATCATTATGTGGGATCTTAGTTATGAATTATATGCAAAATGTTTAGATCGGTATCATGTTTGTTATCGATTCTATGGTTTTCTTAAAACAAAACTTTTACACAAAATTTAATATTTGGACCTCCAACTTTTTTCAATTATTAATAGACTTTATCAAGTCATATAAAAAGACAAATAAGGATAAAGAGAGAAAAATGAAAAAGAAAAAAAAAAACCATTCTTACCTTCCTCAAATATAACATTCAATTAAATTGTTTTTTTTTTTTTTAGGAATTTCCTTATATTGCCTATATAATTTTATAATTTACTTAAAAGATAAGTAAAAATAATAATTTCTATAGATAGCCCATAATTTAACACAAAAATAAATTCAAAACAATCTGAGTTGGAATTTCCTTAAACTAAATTTATTGAATATTATGATATAGTTTGTACTTACATAAGCATTTGCTAAGCATAATTAGCTATAATGAGCCACGCTCATGCTACCGCCAGCGGTACCAATAACCATCAACGATGTGACCTACGGAAACACCGCCAAACAAGCTACTGCCTGAGCCCCGGCTCACCGCCAGATCATCTCGGACGCACTGCCACACGCCGTGCCAAGATGACACAAGAAACTCCAGAAGTTGGGAACTGAAGCACTTCAGTCCTACATCGAAAGCAAAGAAGAGATCATCCTCTTCTCCACCTATAAAAGGTCCACTCCTCTCTCCTCATTAATTACGCAATAACTGATGTTCCTACTGTTACTATGTCATTATACATAAACTAACTTAGACATCGGAGAATAGAAGACCGCCCAACGCGGTCTCCCCTCTGACGTCCTTTGTATGTTATTTGACAAGTAACCGAGGACATCTACATCTTCAAGCAGCGGTCCGCCCATCGGACCCGCGTCAGTAAAGATTTGGCTACTGCCAAATCTCAAGCATTAACATTGGCGTCGTCTGTGGGAACCCTTGAACAAAAGGTCATCCCACCACAATCACCATGACTAACGGTAGTGGGGGAAACGCTGAAGAGCAGGCTGATCAATCCGCCAAACCCTATCCTACCAACCCCGCGGCTAACATTAACCCAACGGTTAACGTTAATAGAGCACTATTCAACACTCCAGTCAATCCTGGTGTGGAACCACCAGTAGCGCAACAAGCCCCGCCCACCCACACTGCAACGGAAGTGCGACCCGGTAGCAGCCGCCCGCCGGGTCAGGACCTCGCCTCTATGTATGAGTTGGCACTGGCGGATCTCCACAAAAGGCAAACAGAGAACGTGAACAGGAGCGCAAGGAGAAGGCCGAGGCCCAAAAGAAGGTAGCCACACTTATGTCAAAGTTCGACGAACTTAAAAGAGCGCTGGAGGCAAACACCAACCCAGCACAAAGCGAGCAATCGCAGAGCACAAGGCTTAGTCGATCCGACGCTGGCGGATGGGTGCCCTTACCAGTCATACAGATGCAAGTACGTACCGCTGAACCCACCAGAGTTATTGGGAATGGGTCCACCTCCCCAGCCCCGCCTGATGCTGGAATAGGAAGCGGAGTCACAACCACACACCAGCCACTCAACAGCCAGGGCCAGGACCGAAGGTAATCCTCCGGTACCCAGGCAGGAGTTGGCTCAGAAGAGTTTTCGAGCTGGGACCGCCGGTGATGCAACGGCTCAAATCCTTGAAAGAATGCAACAATTAGAGAAAAGACTAATCCTTGTGGAAGCAGGCTCCCCAGCGCCAACCCTAAACCCACTCTTCGCTTCCAGACCAGGGCCATTCAGCGCCAGGATCCTGCAGGCCGTCAGACCAGCATACACGAACACGCCAAAGATGTCACATTACGGTGGCATGAATGATCCCTTCGTCCACATGGACACCATCAAAAAAGTCTCCAACAACAAGGGATTTGATGACGCCACCGTCTGTCATTTGTTCAACGAAACGCTCGACGATGAGGCAATAAGCTGGTTCTTTGAGTGCCTACCTGGATCCATCGACTCCTTCAATGCACTATCAAACGCCTTCCTCTCTAGGTTTATCCTGCTGGCCGCCGGACACCACAACACAACTCAACTGTTCAACATCAAGCAAGGCACCGAGGAAACATTGAAGGTATTTGTCACCAGGTGGCGGGCGGTAACATCCCAGTGTCGAGATCTAGACAAAACAATGGCATTGGCCGCCTTCAAGCAAGGACTACTTAAGGGGCCATTTCTCTACCACCTCAATTACAACCACCCAAATGCCGCATATGACCACGTCATGAGTGAGGCTGTTATCCATGCACAGGCAGAGTTCATCACATATGGTGAAACCCCACCATCACCTCCAGCACCGGCAAAGTCAACTCAACCCTCTACCAGCCTCTAGAGAACCGCCACCCCACCACCAATTAACAAAAAGAGAGAGTGGTAACAGGCCAACTATCAGAGCAAGCGGCAGAGGGATCAACATTACAAGGGCAACCGCTCATCCCAGGCGGATAACCGTAGCAAGCATACGGAGTCCTCTCAGAGGTACGCAATGTTTACAGTCCTCACAGCCTCATATGAAGAAATATACGACCAATGCAAGGGTCAAATTCTGCCACCACCCCTAAGAAAATACCCTAGGGTGGGAAAGCCCAGGAATACTGGTAAATGGTGCAAATACCATGAGGACAGAAGTCACAACACCAATAACTGCAATGCCCTCAAGACAGCTGTTGAGACTTTATACCGCGACGACAAAATGGAACAATTCAAGGTGCACCAACCGCCACCTGTCGTCGCCAATATTGAGCCACTGCGCCGCATCAACACCATTGACGGCGGTGCTCCAATTACCAACATGTCTCATAAGGCAAGGAAGCGTTATGCAAGCGCCAACTACCTCAAAGAAGTTTGCAACATCCGCTATGAGAGATCCGCTAAACTCCCAAGGTCTGGTTGGGATCCCATCACCTTTTCAGAGAAGGAGGAGCGAGGAGTACATCTCCCCCACGACAACCCATTCTTGATCGACGCTATACTTGACAGATCGTCAGTGGGAAGAGTCCTTGTTGACAGCGGATCCGCTGTCAATGTCATATTTAATGGTTGCTATAACCAACTCTAGCGGAATAAAAAATTGCTCCAGGATCACAAGCCTTGCTCAGCTTCTCTGGCGATGTCACACAGCCATTAGGCTCTGACTACATGCGCCTGGTAATCGGCACTAGCCCATGTACGGCGGAAGTTCATACGGAGTTCATCATTGTTGACTGCTTCAGTTCGTACAACGCCATCATTGGTCGACCGACACTCAACAAACTCAAGTGCATCATTGCCGGTTACATGCTCCTCATGAAATTATGCACACCCAACGGCAAAGGCTGTGTGAGGGGAAGCCAACAGCTAGCACGAAAGTGCTACTCAACGACTGTGGCTCGATCAGCGCGCCAACACGAGATCCTCACGGTAGGAAACCATGCACCAGCGGTCAATATCTTTTGGATCCCAGGGATGACGAGGAAAAGTATATGAGAAAGGAACCTGCCAACCCAGAAACATCCTTGAGGGTTATCAGCATCTCCGACGAGCACCCTGAACGGACAGTCAGCATCGGCGCTTAACTAGCCCCAGAGGTAGCGACTGAGCTCGCACAGTTTCTACATGACAACGCCGCCATCTTTGCATGGTTCTATGCTGACATGCCCGACATCTCCATTGCGATCATTACACACAAGCTGAGATCAAACCAGCCTTCTACCAGGTCAAATAACGGCGGAGAGCCTTCGATGAGGAAAGATACCGCGCTATCGGGGAAGAGGTCGCCAAGCTCTAGAACATTGGGTTCATCCGCTAGGTCAATTATCCTAGGTGGATTTCCAACCTGGTCATGGTAAAAAAAACTAGCGGAAAATGGAGGATGTGCGTCGACTACAAGGCTCTTAACAAGGCATGCCCAAAGGATAGCTTCCAGCTACCCCGCATTAATCAACTAGTCGATGCAACCGCTGGCCATGAACTGCTCAGCATGATGGACGCCTTCTCCGACTACAACCAGATCGAAATGCACCCCGGCGACCAAGAATGTACCACCTTCACCACCGACAAGGGTCTATACTATTACATTGTCATGCCCTTCGGTTTGAAGAACGCCGGTGTAACCTATCAGCGGCTAATGAACGCCATGTTAGCCAAGTATCTCGGCAAAATCATTGAGATCTACGTGGACGACATGTTAGTCAAAAGCATCAAGGCCAGCAGACACGTGGCAAACCTCATAATCATATTCGCCATTCTCGTGGCCTACGGCATGCGCCTCAACCCAGAAAAATGTTTCTTTGGCGTCACCGCCAGCAAATTTCTGGGCTATATCTTCAGTGAGAGGGGAATCGAGGCCAACCCTGACAAGGTGCAGCCATCCTCAACCTAAAGACACCTGAGTATAAGGTGCACGTTCAAAGCTTACAGGGAAAACTAACTTCCCTTTCTCGGTTCATATCGAGACTCACCGACAAATGCCTCCCATTCTTTAAGCTGTTGAAAAGGACCCACAAGAAGGTAATCGACTGGACCCCAGATTGTGAGGCTGCATTCCAAGGCTTGCGAGATTATTTGGTAGCGGTTCCACTTCTCTCCATTCCCATTCAGGGTGAGGTACTGTACATATATCTGGCGGTATCACCAACAGCGGTCAGCTATGCCATTATACGACGAGAGAACCACGAGGAGCTCCCAGCCTTCTACGCCGGCAGAGGCATGAACGGGGCAGAAAAAAGTTATCCCCCACTGGAAAAACTTGCTCTCGCACTCATCGTCTCCTCCAGACGCCTCCGCCAGTACTTCCAGGCCCACACAATCCATGTCCTTACAAATCAGCCGTTGAGGTAGGTGATGCAGAACCCTAAACACTCTGCCAGCCTCAGCAAGTGGGTCATCGAGCTCAGTGAATTTGACATTGAGTACAAGCTAAGGACAGCTATGAAGGGCCAGGCAGTCGCAGACTTCATCACTGAGCTCACCGAACCCCAGTACGAGCCCAGCCTGGAAGCAAGGACCAATATGGAAGTAATAACCACTGGGGAACCAGCCCTCCAGAGGCAGTCAGACTGGCCTCCACGTGGACGACTCTGCTTGCGCCAAGGGTTGGGGCACCGGGATCATTTTGACAGGACCAGGAGGAATAGACATGGAATACGCACTAAAGTTCAATTTTAAAGCCTCAAACAACATGGCGGAGTATGAAGTGCTCATTGCCGACCTACTCCTCGGCATCGACTCAGGGGCTGACAGTGTCAACATACTCAGTGACTCCCAGCTAGTCGTCACCCAAGTCAATGACACATTCTAGGCCAAAGACAAACAGTTAGCGGCATACCTGGGATACGTCAAGACACTCCTGAAAAAATTCCAATTTCATACCATCACCCAGATTCCTCGAGAAAAGAACGCCAAGGCTGACTCACTGGCAAGATTAGCCACTACCCAACCACACCAAAGTCCAGCGGACACAAGGGTGAAGTGTCTTGGTAGGCCAAGCATCACAAAAACACTGGCGGAGATCTTCAACATTGAGATCAATCCCAGCTAGATGGATGAAATCATAAAATACAAGCGCAACGGCACACTGCCAGCAGACAAGGTTGAGACAATACAGCTCAAGCGGAGAGCAACCCACTACAACATCCAGAATGGCAAGCTTTACCGCCAGGGGTTCACCCACCCCAACCTTCGGTGTTTGACCCCAGAGGAGAGGAAGGTTGTTCTTGCCATGATACACGCTGGGGAATGTGGAAACCACTCTGGCGCCTGATCTCTGGCCAAGCGCACTATGCAACAGGGATACTTCTGGCCCACCCTCAGCAACGATGCCAGGATAGTTTCCAGGTCTTGCCACAAGTGCCAACAATATGCTGACCTTCCCTATGCCCCGGCGGAGCCTCTGTCCATCATTATTGGCCCATGGATCCATTCCATATGGGGCCTTGACCTACTTGGCAAATTCCCAACCGCCAAAGGCCAGTTCAAATACATCATTGTCGCCATCAACTACAACACTAAATGGATAAAGGCGGAACAGCTAACGGCAATAATTACCGCCAAGGTAACTCATTTCCTCTGGAAAAACATATACTGCCGCTACGGCGTCCCCCAAACAATCATCACAGACAACGGCATACAGTTCAACAAAAAGGAACTCATATCTTTCACCGCCAACTTGGGCACCAAGATGAGCTTTGCCTCTGTCGCCCATCCTCAAACTAATGGCCAAGTCGAAGCGGCAAACAAGATCATCAAGAAACTGCTAAAAAAGAAACTCGACAACGCCAAAGGTTTATGGGAGGAAAAATCTCCCGAAAGTTCTGTGGGCCATCCGGACTACCCCAACTTCAGCCACAGGTGAGACACCGTTTTGCATGATGTTCGGCACTGAGGCCGTCCTACCCATTGAAATCACACAGCCTACCGCCAGGGTCGAGGGCTACCACCCTAAAACCAACGGCAAGGGCATCAACCTCGACAAAGACCTCCTCGAGGAGAAACACCACAAGGCCCATTTACACAACTTGCAAAACAAGCAACGGGTGTCACATTTTTACAATGCCAGAGTCAAAGCCCGGAACCTCCAACTGGGGGACTGGGTCATGAAGGAGGTTATTCCGCCACCAACGGGACTCCGCCCAACTTGGGAAGGACCGTACAAAATAGTGGACGTCGTCAGCCCTGGTACCTTCTACTTAATGGATAAGGATGACGTCACCACTACCCACCCTTAGAATACCGAGCACCTTCGGTATTATTACAAATAGTTATACCGCTACCCAAGATCATCTTGACTTAGCTAAATTTTTGTTCCATATTTAGCTAAGGGAAGCTACCCAACTGGTACAACCCCTCTTTTGTCAGCACTATCAGTCAACTATTAATGAAACGAGGAATTATTCAAACCATTGTCACCAAGTCCAGCACAAGAATTAACTGGCAATGCCAACAACATTCGGCGGACCACGTCCGCTACATCGTGCACTTGGAACAATTTTAATTTCTTTAATGTTTTGTTGAATGGCAAAAGCACAAGTCAAAAACTCTAGCGGTATAACGACATGCAAACAACAGTCATAAAAAAGAAATACGACACTTCAAAAACTAAGGTATATCATTCAGGGTCGAAACTACCCGCCCAAAAGTGTACAGTACAAAAGACCTAAGCGACATTACATTCCAAAAAAAAAAAACAAAACAAAAGGAGCCAAGGAGGAAATAGGTCTTCAGGGATTGTTCGGCTCGGCGGCAGCAGCTAGGCGTCAACCCAGCGGCTTGTCTGATCCGAGCCATGAGCAGTCGGGCTTAGCTTCATAATGGTCCCATCCGGGCGGGTGTTCGCCGCTAGAACATTGGCCAGGGACACTTCAGACTAGGTCGGCAACGGGGTCCGCTGAGAGTCATCCACCGGGGCATGACCACTATCTTCACTAACAGAGCGAGCTCCACCTGTATCAGTGGAAGGCCCTCCCGCCTGTAAGAATGGCGGACTTGGCGTGCTCACATGCTGAGACGCCTTCACCCAGTCAACGGCCCCCTTCTGCTTCAGCAACTCCAGATTGGCAGTAGCACCCAGCTTCGCCGCCTCCATCATGGTACGCAGATACTCAGCAGACTGCTTAAACGCCTCTACGGAGGCGACCTCAGCATGACCTTTCTCAGCACTCAGCCGGGATACCTCAATCTCCAACCTTTTCAGCTCGATGGTGATGGTGGCAGGGTCCTTCTGAAGGATGTCGACTTTCTTGCCCTTAGCCGCCACCTGCTCCTTCAACAGAGCCACATCTTGCTCGAGCCTGTTAATCTTGTCGTTCCGCTCAAGATTCTGCTCGATGGCCACTCTAAGCTTGCCACGGGCATCCAAGGCATCACACTCAGCCTTGGTCAGTCGCCGCTCCTTATCCGCCAGCTTACCTTGAGCATTCCCCAACTGCCCTCGAAGGCCTTCGAGCTCTTCCCTTAGTTGCCGCTCAACCTCAGGCTGCTTCGATGTCGCCAGGAACAGCTTATGCAGTCCCACAGACAAGTGCCCAAAGGCTGAGCTGAACGGTGATTGATGAACTGCTGTGGGACGCACTGTCCCATCCAATCCGCCGAACCCAAGCCTCTCACAAAGATGGAAGAGAAACTTCTGCTCAGGTTCCGTCAGAAACTCCGCGTAGGCGGAAAACAAGTCCAGTCCGCCGCTGGGCCCCTCTCCGGCGACAACCACAGTAACCTGCGAAGGGCCCTGTCTTGCCTTCTTCTGAGGACGAACCCCAATGGTCACCACGCCCTCGTCCTCCTCATCTTCTACGGCGTCATTTTACCGCCGCTTCTTCAGCGCAGCGCCTCGTCCGGCACCTACATTTCCAGACCTTGGCAGGTTTTGCGGCTCAAGACCTGCAACAGTAACTTCCTCCTGCCTCGCCGCCACTTGCTCCTTCCGAGCCCCTCGCCGCTCGACGGGCACCTTCTCCTTGCTCTTCTTAGAGGCGGGATTGGCATGGCCCTCTCCAACTACCCCTAGATCAGCACCACCCTCGACCGCCACTTGGTCACCGGCGGGAGCGATGTGCGAGTGCAGCGGCATCGGCATCACCACCGGTACCTCCGTCTTACTCACCGCCAGAGTCTGCAGATCAACGGCGGTCTTCTGAGCCACCATCCCCGCGGCATACATACCCTCCAAGAAGTCATCCAGCTCCGCACGATCTATGGACTTCTGAAACGTATCCTGGCTATATTTGTTCCCTGGCGGTGAATCTGCACAAATGGCGCCTAATTAGCCTTGAACCAACATACAAAAAGAGGACCTCACTAGTTGGCGGGCGATGCTTACCAACGGAGTGAGTCAATTTCAAGTCCACCAGTAGCTCCCATCCAGTAAGAAGGCGTAGGTCTAGAAGATTTCGGTTCTGCCAGCACCCCCTGATCTTCGCTATGCGACACTGCTCCTCCTATGTTAAGTTGAAGTGAAGGCCCGCTGCACAAATATAAGAGACATCTGAATATAGAAAAGGCAATTTATACAGATAAACCGCTAATGAAAGTCGAAGGAGGCTAGACCTTGGATGGGTTGAAACTCTGACTTAATCCTATGTGCCGGCTCACCCTTATTCTCCCCCGCGTCATATTCCCAACCCGACGTGGCAACACAAAAGGTACCCCGCCAGGCGGCCATGGAATCCTTCAAGTTCTCTATTAGCTTGGGTGCCCCTTAGAGGGGAGTAAGGTTAACTTGACCGCTACAGCCTTGGCGCCTCACATACACTAGCCCGTAAAAGTGCAGCACCTCCGCCACAGTTAGTCCTTCGCAACCGGACAACCGCTAGAGAGAATTCAGCCCCAGCAGTAGCCGCCACATATTGGGACAAATTTGCCAAAAAGCAAGATCAAACTCGTATACCAAGATTTGAAGATTGGGCAGCAAAGGAAACGTCACGCCTTGGGGGAAAATGGCTTGGTGCACAGCGGCATGCCCCGCTGGCAAGATGGATGCTTTCTCATCTCTGGCAGGTGGTCGTAGCTTCACCACGCCAGGAAAATGGAACACACGTTTCAGGCGGTTCACGGCAGCCGCGGTCATAGGACCTCCCGCCTCATCAATTGGAGTCCCATCATGAAGCACCCACACCAACTCTACATCTTCTCTGCCGGCATCTTCCCCCTCACCGGAGCCACTAGCCGCATTGTTGCTTGCTAACCTCTCCTCCCGCTGATGGCGGGCGGCTGCATCCTCCCTCACCTTCCAATTCTTTGGACGGCCAGCTCCAGGCATCACAACGTCCCACGGTACGGTTTGAAGGGGTTGAATGTCCAGCGGTTCTGGCAGTGAGGTTCCTGCAGGGGCAGACGGACGCAATAAGTCAATAAAAGCCCTATCGGAACCGCCGAGCCCGGAATCCTCACTGCTCGAGATATCTATGACGCTAGCCATCACAAACCCTAAAACTAGGTCGATTAGTTTCAGAGTGATCTAAACTAACCCTATGTCAATTACAGTCAAGAACATCAAGAACGCTCATACTTGGCAAACCCAGAAAGCACCAAAACAAAAACACTGCATATTTCAAAATCTAGATTCGACCATCCGGCAGTCCCAAAAACCTTAACCCTCTGTTCAAAACCCAAAACCATCCACAAAACATAACCTACACCCTCAAAACAAGCTGAAAAATACCAAACGCATTCAAACACCGAAACCAGAAAGCGACAGAGACAAACAATCAACCAAAATATGGAGACCAAATTACCTTGAATAGCAGAAGCCTTGATGCGATGGCAGACGAGTATCGTTCAAAGAACACCTTTTTACTGTCAACGGCCCCTAACTGAGTAGAAGAATGTTGGCGGCTCTCGGAAGCTCGAGCTCGAAGACGACGACGATAGTTCAAAGCTTTTACAGAAATGTCAAATCCCTTGGATTTCCCTCCCTTTTATGTCAACATCAGGCAAACCTAGGTTGTCCACAGAAAAACGACATCGCACGACAACAGTACACGTGCCCTACTATCGCAACCATTCTCCGGATTAACCGAGGCGATGCCTCGGTTACAAAATCAATAATTACTAGCATTAATGGCAAGGAGGCGGGTCTGTTGAGGAGACATTATCCCACACGCTAACCCAATGCATGGCCGCCACGTATCGGCAGATGTCAGACGAAGCATCTATACGAAGTAACCTTCGAGGGATAGCACCAACTGTCAGGCGAGATAGTCTCCTCTAAGTGCAACTCCGCTAGCGGAACTTCTCCACTTCATCTTGCAAGTGAGTCTTCGCTAAGCGCAACTCCGCTAGCTGAACTTCTCCACTTCATCTTGCAAGTGAGAGTCTCCGCTAAGCGCAACTCCGCTAGTGGAACTTCTCCACTTCATCTTGCAAGTGAGATAGTCTCCACTAAGCTCAACTCCGCTAGCAGAACTTCTACACTACATCTTGCAAGTGAGATAGTCTCCGCTAAGTGCTACTCCACTAGCGGAACTTCTCCTCTTCATCTTGCAAGTGAGATAATCTCCGCTAAGCGTAACTCTGCTAGCGGAACTTCTCCACTTCATCTTGCAAGTGAGATAGTCTCCGCTAGGCGCTACTCCGCTAGCGGAACTTCTCCACTTCATCTTGCAAGAGAGATAGTCTCCGCTAAGCGCTACTCCGCTAGCGGAACTTCTCCACTTCATCTTGCAAGCAAGATAGTCTCCGCTAAGCGCAACTCCGCGAGAGGAACTTCTCCCCTTTTCACCTTGCGAGGGAGATAGTCTCCGCTAAGCAGAACTTCTTCCCATTTTTCACCTTGCAAGCAAGACGGTCTCCGCTAGGTGCAACTCCCTTATTGGAACTTCTCCCTGTTCTATCCGGCACGCAAGACATCCTTCGCTACGCTAACATCCTCTAGCGCAACTTCTCCGCCCAATTCAACATTACACAGGAAGCTTCAAAACCAGGCCCCCGTGACACTTCTGAACCGCTCCCCATTAGCGGAGGAATGTTAGCCAACGGCGTTTCCTGAGGCAACGTCTCACCCCAACAACGACCGCCACGCGGCATTGCAGTCAAGTAATGTCCCTCCAGGACAAGTACGGGGACATGTCAAAGATTGGGCTCGCTACCCAACACCATCCGCCCAGCGCTGCTTCCCCTCAACAAACAACATACCGACCAAAAGGAGGTCCATCTTAGATAGGGATTGGGGGACTCCCCGGGGGGCCTAGCAGGGGCCCACTCGAAAAAGGGTATAAAGCGCTTGCTCAGTAAGTCCATGGTTGACAGCGCACTGTCGCTAATTACGCTTTGCAAGTCTAGCGGAAGTAACGCTTTAGAACCGCTAAGCAAATCCCCAACCAAGATTGCCCTCCTTGATTGGGAACTTGGGGGACTTGTACTTACATAAACATTTGTCAAGCATAATTAGCTATAATGAGCCACGCTCATGCTACCGCCATTGGTATCAATAACCATCAACGGTGTGACCTATGGAAACACTGCCAAGCAAGCTACCGCCTGAGCCCCGGCTCACCGCCAGATCATCTCAGACGCGCCGCCACGCGCCGTGCCAAGATGTCACCAGAAACTCCAGAAGCTGGGAACTGAAGCACTTCAGTCCCACATCGAAAACAAAGAAGAGATCATCATCTTCTTCACCTATAAAAGGTCTACTCCTCTCTCCTCACTAATTACACAATAACTGATGTTCCTATTGTTACTATGTCATTATACATAAACTAACTTAGGCATCGGAGAAGAGAAGACCGCCTAACGCAGTCTCCCCTCTGACGTCATCTGTATGTTATTTGACAGGTAACCGAGGACATCTACATCTTCAAGCAGCGGTCCTCCTATCGGACCCGCGTCAGTAAAGATTTGGCTACCTCCAAATCTCAAGCATTAACATAGTTATTACTCGATATTCCAACCTAAAACTCTTGAAATCCTTCTTTTAGCAAATTCAAAGGGAACATATCAAGATCGAGAACGAATCCTCTGATTAATTTTGGTGGAGGAGAGACCTACTAATAAGAAAGCAATATCATGTGATTTTGATTCATTCTTCTTCTCGTGGTTGAAGATATAGATAAAAAGGTCTTTGACCCAAAGCACCAAAATACTCTAAAATGATCTCACTTACCCCAACAACAGATTTTTATTCCCGCCAACCCAATTTACAAAGAAAATAACTATCCTACCCTCAACCTAATTAATAAATTACATTGTGCCACTACTCCTCTCTCTCTCCCCAGCACGCCAGCATGCTATGCCTTCATTTTTCCACGCCGGTTTTTCAACGACGGCAAGATTCTTAAGAACGATACAGCCAGAACAGGTGAAGAAGGTGAGGATGTGAGTGATGGTCGAGATCGGCCTCCTCGGCGGTCCAAAACGACCTCATCGGTGACGAATTGAAGGCTTCTGCCTCCCCTGGGTCCTTGCTCTTCGATTTCTCTCTCTCTCTCTCTCTCTCTCTCTCCTCATCGGTGACGAATTGAAGGCTTCTGCCTCCCCTGGGTCCTTGCTCTCCGATTTCTCTCTCTCTCTCTGTGCCATGGAAGCTCCTGAGTTGGAGGATAAATTTGATTGGAATTCGTCGGAGCTGAGGATAAATCCAATTGGAACTCGCCCAACCTGGCCAGTTGTAGCGCAAACTCATGGTTCTCGTTGGTTGAGGTCAACGAACACTGGAATTTGGATGAGGAGTGAGATCTCCGGTCGTCAATGATGCCGAATATTAGGGACCGTCAGCAACCGCTGAAGAATAGAAGAGACGTGGGTGCCCAGAGCTTTTTCTGGGTGCCCAAATAAGTTTTTTATTTTTTTTAAGTAATGGGACATAAGGAAAGAAAAAAAAAACCTGGGGGGCAATAGACGTTTTGAATTGATGTAATCTCCTTTTTTTTTTTCTGTAATCAAAGTTTTATTTGTCTAAATTTAGGGAGATTAGTTCTCATTCTGGAGACTGAAAGTCCTATTGGGGGGCAATACATGGCTGATAGTCATCTATTGGGGGGCAATAGACATATATTAGGGGCAATAGACCTCTATTGCCCTCTATTAGGGGGCAAAAAAACTTTTCCGGTGAGATTTTCAGCAAATTCCTGTGGGCGGCGGCCTGTGACAGGATTCCGACGGCTGGTGACTGGAATCCGGCGACCGGTGAAGGGAATCCGGGGAAAGTTGGCTGGATTCCGGCGGCTAGTGACCGGATTCTGATGGTCGGTGACAGGACTCCGGCAAAGTCTCCTATAATTTCTCTCTCTTTCATTCTCTCTCTCTCTCTCTCAGTAACAAAGGGTGAGGGTAAAATGATATTTAAAAAATTTATAAAAAAAAATCTTAATAGGGTATTAGGGAAGACCTCTTTAGAGTGTTTTGGGTAGGAGAGAATTAAAAAAGTTCAATAGGGTAAGTGGAAAAAAAATCTCTAAAACTAGGGTAAATAGACAAAAATCCTAGATAAAAAGTAAAATAACAGTTTATTGTATCTCATATTCAAGGATGTTTTGGTAAAATTAAGGAAGTCTACTTAGCTTTTCAAGTATTCTAAAAAATAAATTAAAGGTGTACTAAGTATGAGAGGTCGAAATAATAAATTTAGAAATCCAACAAGAATAACTTTTTCATTTTTCCACTTTTCTTTTTCTTTTTCCTGCTTTCTTTTTCTTTTGCTTTTGTCTTTTTCTTGTTTTCTGCTCCTTTTTCCTTTTTCTTGTCTTTTTCCTGTTTTCTTATCCTTTTGCTTTTTGCTTTTTTGCTTTTTGCTTTTTTGCTTTTTATTTTTTTGTTCTTGTTTGTTTTTCCTTTTTTACTGCTTATCTATAGACTTTTTGTATTGTATATCCTAATATAAAGTACGCGAAGTTTGCATATACTATAGTGTTTGACTGTTTGATTGTGTTATTAATTGGGATGAATGATAAGATATATGATGACTGAGCTGTCCAAAACAAGATGGGACAAGTTTGGAATAGAGGGACTATGTTAGGATCAGAAATGGGTAAAGCAAATAATGCAGGAAAATAAAGGAAAGTAATGGAAACAAAATTCATTAATCATGTTCATCGATCCTTCAAAATGGCTGGAACAGAGATAATATAAGCTGGATGGTATTGTCCTTGACACTACAGTAAATCAACTGGTGTATCAGGGCCACAATTGAAAATGGACTACTCTAAATGGCTTCAGTACTTATAAGGTGATGCATAACTATTGGGCTGCTTCACAAAAGGAGTATACAAACTCAAATGGAGCAGAGTCTTAGGTCTGTCTAACCAGCTTTGTTTTGGAGGAGAGTATCTGTTGTCCACCTGGTTCATCCACATGAGGCATTAACAGGACATGATTTACACTCGCCGTTTGGCAGATGAAGACAAAAAAAAAATGTAAGGCTCAGTAGAGAAACGTTTCACTCTGCCCTTACTGTTAGAACGGGTTCATTCTCTCCTTGGTAGACCACAAAGCATCTTGTTCGCCTGTAAAATTGCGATCTGACACTGAGTTCTTTATCTCCTTATCCAAATCTTCCTCTTAAATGCTTACCCTTCTGCAAAACACACCCACAAATCAATCACAGCTTTCTTCAAATTTATAGGGTCAATTGTCAGACTTGAAAACAAAATTAGGCTTATAACATATTGCTTTGTTTGAAGTGAAAAAATTGTACCAAAAACAATTGCCAGCTAGTTAAAGAAGCTTATATGGCACTAATACCGCTTCATACTAAAATCACACAAACGGAAAGAGACAAAAAAACCAGAGAGAGAGAGAGACCAAAAATATGATAAATGCATACTATGAAAGAAAAGACCAAACATTTTTGAGGAAATCGGAATTGGAATATATTCATATAGTTAGAGACACTGAAACACATTCTCCCATGTCTTTTGGACCGTGACAAGCCCTAAAACTCTTCTGGCATTTGGGATTATAAAGCTGCAAACCTGAAAATCAGCTTTAAACCTGAAAATGAATCAAACATAGAAATCCTTCACATCAGCAACAATTTTCTTCAATAGGAAAATGCATTAAAATAGACTTACAATAGACTTGTGTATAATGCACAGTTCCACTTATGTTCCAATATACCTGTGAAATATGGCCAGAGGCAATTAAATCTTCCAAATCAATTTAATCATGGTAAGGCAATTAAATCTTCCAATCTATCTGCATCATAATACTTCCATGTGAATCGAAAGCTACCGCAAACCAGGACTCTTAGCTGATCTCAACTCTGTGATTCCCATTCCATCTGTGTAAAGCAATTGGAATAAGTAAATGCAATCGTCTATCATTTCCAAAAGTAATGCATATAAAATTACATAACCAAGCTAATTGATTACTTGCAGTGATTATTCTCACAGACCAGAATCGCAGGCAAATCCCAAACAGAGATATTAAGCTCTTCAAACAGCTGTCCCTGATTTACAGCCCCGTCTCCATAAAGCGCAAACGTCACTGTTTCGTCCTTAAGAGTACTTTCTGCAAAAGCCAAGCCACATCCGAGCGGAACCTGAGCTCCGACGATGCCATGGCCCTTTAATTGAATTCACTTCTTAAACTGAAACTATGCTTTGCATGTAAGTTGAACTGAAAGGAGCTGACTTCCAGGGTGCAGAAGGAATGTGTACTTTCTAAAAAAAAATAGTGACTTATAAGTATCGGTTTGCAAAATAATTCATAATTTATAATTTAAACTGAAAGGAGCTAACTTCCAGGGTGCTTGTGAGCAACTTTCAGTATGCAAAGTATCAGTTTATGCTTTGCATATAAGTTTTTTTTTTTTTTTTGGTCTGAAATTCATCTATTGATAGCCAAGAGGCAAAAAGCATACAACCAAATACACAGAACAAACCAAAGTTCCAATGTCTATGACAAAAGAAGTCAAGATACAATAGGTATACATGCTAGTACTATTGTGTAAACCACTGTCATTCCAGCTTCAGGCTCAAGGGCTTGATTGGTCTGATATACAACGCTTGTTTTCTCACCCGAGTAGTCGATGAGTTTGGAGAATGACAATGGAAGATATTGGGTTGTGCATATTGCTCCTGAAGTATGTAAAAAATGATAATTGGTATATTGATGATCATTACAATTCAGAATATTACAAGATATATAGGAAATCAATCTACCTTCTATGATATGGAATAATCTAGATCCTAAGTATCATCATAAAAATAAATTACAATGATTGACAAAATGTGAAGGGAAACAATTACCATTTACACCTAAATTTTTCCATATCATGAGAGATTCTCAACACTCTCCCTCAAGTTAGAGAGTGAATGTCATGAAGTCCCAACTTGGAAACTAAAGATTCAAAACTATCTCTTCCCAATGCCTTTGTGAAAATGTCTGCAATTTGTAGAGAAGAAGGAACATATCTAGTAGAAATCAATCCGGCTTGTAGCTTCTCTCTAACCACATGACAATCAATCTCTATATGTTTTGTTCTTTCATGAAAAACTGGGTTGGCGGCAATATGTAATGCAGCTTGGTTGTCACAATACAAAGAAGCAGGTTTATCATGAATAATCTGAAAATCTTGTAAAATGTACCTCAACCAAGTTAATTCTCGACAAGTCATAGCCATAGCACGGTACTCGGCTTCTGCTGATGAACACACCACATTACCTTGCTTCTTAGATTTCCAAGAAATCAATGAATTACCAAGGAAAATAGAATATCCAGTTGTTGACTTTCTTGTTGTTGGACAACTTGCCCAATCTGAGTCACAATAAGCTTTTAAAGCCAAATCATTTTCTGATGGAAAGAAAATGCCTCTACCTGGATTTCCCTTAATAAAATGCAATACTCTCATGGCAGCTTCCATATGGGTTTTCTTGGCTGATTCATGAATTGGCTAAGAATTCGAACAGAATACACAATATCTAGTCTTGTCACAATGAGATAAATGAGTTTCCCAATCAATCTCCGATAACGTGTGGGATCTTTAAGAATTTCTCCATTTGCAGGTGTAAGCTTTAAATTTTGTTCCATAGGAAAATGACATGGACGTGCTCCTGTAAGACCTGCATCAAGTAGAATATCTAATGCATATTTTCGTTGAGAAACGAAATTCCTTTCTTGGCCCGTGAGACTTCAATGCCCAAGAAATATTTAAGATTGCCAAGATCCTTTATGTGAAATTCCTTATGAAGAAATGTCTTCAATAATTCAATGGCTTTGGGATCATTTCCAGTGAGCACAATATCGTCAACATAAATGAGCACAGCAGTGAAAGAATTACCAACCACACGTGTAAATAATGAATAATCAGCCTTGGATTGCCTGTAACCAGCCTTTTGAATAGCATTGGAAAATTTGGAGAACCAATTTCGGGAAGCTTGTTTGAGACCATACAATGACTTATGTAGTTGACAGACCAGATTCTCTCCATGTCGACTGAATCCAGGTGGAGGAAGCATATAAACCTCTTCATGAAGGTCACCATGAAGGAATGCATTTTGTACGTCCATTTGATGAAGACTCCAATTTCGGGAGGCAGCAATAGCAAGGAGACACCTAAATGTGGTGCGCTTGGCAGTGGGTGAAAAAGTCTCACAATAATCCACCCCTTCAACTTAGGTGTAACCCTTGGCAACGAGGCGGGCCTTGTAACGTTCAATGGTGCCATCTGAATTATACTTGATCTTGTACACTCATTTGCAGCCAATGGGTTCCTTGCTAGGAGGAAGAGGAGTAACGTTCCAGGTGTTGTTAGCCTCCAAAGCTTGAATTTCAGATGTCATTGCTTCTTGCCATTGAGGATTTTTTATGGCCTCTGCAAAACTATTAGGTTCCACATTTCGAGTAATATTGGCAATAAAGGAACGGTGAGATGAAGAAAAACGGTGATAGGAAATGTAATTAGAAAGTGGATAACGCGTACCTTTATTAGGAAATGGCCACAAAGATGATGAATCCTCCTGGGTAGGCAACACAACATGAAAACAAACATAATCTTGTAGTTTGACATTTGGTTTTCTAACGTGTTCTGAGCTGCGAAGTGCAGGGACAATATCCTCATTAGGTACTGGAGGAGAAGAAGGAGGTAAAGATGGTGATGAAGGTGAAGAGTTGTCAAGTGGAGGGGATGAATGATGTGAAGATGGTGATGGAGGTGTTTGATCATTAGGATGAGTTTGATGGTCAGACAAGACATCTGGAGATAAAGAATTGTCAACTTGAAGAAGGGTGTGTTCAACGGAAGAAACTCTAGATGCAGACAAGGGTTCTTGAGGGATATCATTTTCAGGAATCACATTAGGAAGCACTGCATCATGAGGCTGCAGAGAAAGATTAGGAGAATCTTGCTTATAAGGAAAGATATCCTCATGAAAAACAACATCCCTGCTAGTGAGAAACTTTTTGGTAGTTAGATCATAAAGTTTATATGCTTTTTGACCTAAAGGATATCCAACAAATATGCATTTATGAGCATGAGGATCAAATTTGTGTTTGGGGTGAACATTAGTGGCATATAGAAGACAACCAAAAACACGAATATGAGAATATTGGGGAACACATTGAAATATTTTTTCAAATAGAGATTTACCAGACAAAAGTGGTGTAGGCAAATGGTTGATAAGATAAGTTGCTGTGAGAACACATTCAGCCCAAAACTCTAATGGAAGATTAGCTTGAAAAAGTAAAGCACGGGCAATCATGATTATATGGCGATGTTTTCGTTCCACAACTCCATTTTGTTGGGGTGTGTAAACGCAAGAGTGCTGATGAATGATGCCATTAGCTTGGAAAAATGCACTCATAGATAAAACTCACTTCCATTATCAGAACTAATGTGTTGTACCTTTTGATTGAATTGTGTCTCAGTAAAGGCAAGAAAAGATTTCAGAATATTTTGAGTTTCAGATTTGGCATGCATAAGATACAACCAGGTACATCTGCTAAAGTCATCCACAATTGTCAAGAAATACCTTGCACCGGAATGAGATGCAATTTTGTAAGGACCCCAAATATCACAATGAATGAGAGCAAATGGTTTTGTTGTGGAAATAGTACTCAAATTGAATGAGAGACGTGTTTGCTTGGCTAATGGACAGACATCACATACTTTATCTACGCTACAAGAAACACCGGGAATTGTTTTGACTAGCAATTGCAAGCGATTTGGAGAAGGATGACCAAGATGTCGATGCCACAAAGTGGAAGAAACGACTGCATGATTGGCAGAAGAAATATGTGAAGGTTTAGTGGCTAAATTTGGAGTGAGGTAATAGAGACCGTTATGCTCCCTACCCAAGCCGATTATCTTCTTCGTAACCAAGTCTTGCAAAAGACACATGTCAGGAAAAAAGGTGATGAAACATTTAAGAGATTTTGTAAGCTTGCTTACTAAGATAAGATTAACCTTAAAACTTGGAGCACAAAGCACGTCACTTAAACGAAGATTAGAATTAAAAGAAAAATCTCCAATTGAATGAATGGGAGCATGTTCACATTTAGGTAATTTCACAGAAGGAAACGAAGGTATAGGAACAAGATTTGATAAAGAATTAAGAATGGAGGTAATATGATTTGTTGCCCCGCTATCTATGATCCAATGATTAAGAAAAGAAGAGGAATGTGGTAAACCTGTACCATTTGCTTGAGATGGAAAAACACTCTTACTCTTTACCAGTGCCATAATTTTTAGGCATTGTTCAACAGTAAGATTGGGTGCAATTGCTTGAAGTTTATGGATGACAGAATGAGCGGCAGCCATGATAAGGAGAAGTTAAAAGCTTCTCAAAGAAATTCCAACACTAGTTAGAAATATTTTGAAATTTAGGTCCAAGAGCGTTTTGATCTGATACCATGAAAAAAATGATAATTGGTATATTGATGATCATTACAATTTAGAATATTACAAGATATATAGGAAATCAATCTACCTTCTATGGTATGGAATAATCTAGATCCTAAGTATTATTACAAAAATAAATTACAATGATTGACAAAATGTGAAGGGAAACAATTACCATTTACACCTAAATCTTTCCATATCACGAGAGATTCTCAACAAAGTATGGCTCAATGATAATGCAGGCATAATTGGATTGTGTAATTAACACAATATGATAATGCCAGTACGTGCAGATCAAAAGCAATAGATAATGGGAAGGCACACTCAAGAAGAAAAATAATTGGGGGAGAGTTCTCTTCAAATCATAATTCTATTACCAGTAATCACTGCAAGAGCAAAGGCCCTGACTAAAGAAATGAAACCTGTTGTTATCTCCAACAATAATTTCCCTTTCGTATATTCTTGATACTAATTTGGCAAAAGAGTGACAATCAGAACACATACTCAAATTCGTCACCACGCGAATTGGCACTCCTTGCCCTGTACCCATAAGCCCAAAAGCTATGGCCAGTTTCTCACTATGTCGACTGAGCAAGTACTGTTTCTCCTTCTCATCAACATCAAGCAGGACATTTTCCAGATCATCAGGAACGTGACCAGCATCTGTGAGTCTGCTGTTTATTTCTTGCAACATCAAGGCAATGTGGCTCTTCTCTGGGCGTGTATCAGTATCACCACCGGACGTAAACTCATGAATCACTCCATTAACTTCAATGGAACTGGATCCAGGTACCTTCTGAATCCCTTTCTCTTTCAATTGGAGCCTCACAAATCCTCCACTGTGTTTTCTTTATTTGAGCTCCAAGAAATCACATTCGATCCCAAACAAAAAATATAAACATGTGCACCCTTTCTATAATCAAGACAACCTGCCCAATCACTATTGGTGTATCCATCCAGCTTGGCACAATTTTCTTTTTGATATTTGATCCCATATTCCCATATATCTTTGTCGCTTGTACCTTCTCTTTTAGCTGCTGCAAAATGGGACTTTCTTGGCTCATTCATGAACCTTGAGATGACAATCACTGGATGCATTAAGCCTGGTCTTTTCTTCTTCTTTTTTTTTATAAGAGAAAATAATTTCAATAGCAAAACTTATAGGGCAACCAGAGTTTACAAGATCAAATAAAAAGGCCCTAGAGGCCCGAGGAGAAACCCCATCCCTCCAAGTGGAATACAAGGTAGTAACTTGACCTAGGTTAGCTAAGGCATCTGCAACAAAATTAGCCTCTCTCAAAACATGTTTGAAAGAAATTGAGAGGAAGCTAGTGGCGTTGTTTCTAATATCTTGATTTCGATTAATCTCCACAGAGGGGTAATTACTCCGTTTACTGCATCGATTACTAATTTGGAATCTCCTTCCACTTCTACCTTTCTAAGTCCTTTCTTTGCGTGAAGTAGACTGGTCTTGTGTTGTTGAGATAAATCAGCGATCCAACCAAGCTTCTATACATCTTTGCATCTATTTTCTATTTGTCATCATCTTTCCATACTTTTCCATTGAAGGTCATGGGTGTCAAGATCAGGTTACAATGTTCCATGTGATACTTCTTGAGCAAATTTTCAGTATACTTCTCTTGAAAAAGGAAAATCTCTCCTTTCTTTTGCTCAACTTGAATTCCGAGAAAATATCTTATAAGGCCCAAATCAGTCATTTCAATTTCCTTCATCATTTTCCCTTTCTTTTTTTTCTTTTTTTTTTGAGAAAACCCTTTCTTAAAATCATCCCCTAAGGGGGGGTGTATTGTATTTGGATTTGTGTGGAGTTTTTTTAAATGATAGACTTTTTCAAAAGTCCATGGATTCTATAAAAAGTTCATAGACTTTTATTGATTTTTTAAAAACCATTGACTTTTATTGATTTTTAGCACAGATTTTTACTGATTTGTAAAAATCTACAGACTTTATATGAATGACTTATGTAGATTTCACAATACTTATAAAAAAGAAAAACCAAGCTAGTTTATTAGTCAAAGAATAAAATACGATGCCATAGCTATGTTAACTAATGACCATTAGCGTAGGAATCAAAGAAGCTCAAATAATGTCATGAAACAAACATATAAGAAAATAAAGGAAAAGCCTCCAAATATAATCAACCAAACCAAAAGATATCCAAAAAAGAGAAAGGAAAAAAAAAACACATTGATGAAGTTTCATGCCAAATAAGCAGACGTCTTTGAAATAATGATATGATTTATTCTTCTCTCTCATTTTCACTTTCTTGATTGTCATTGTTTTCATTGTTGGCATTTGGTTGGGCATCTGTCCACATATGAGTAGCAATACTCATTCTCCATTCATTAGCATTCTCTCTTTGCTGATCTTGGGTTTGAAAATCATCCCATTCAAAATTATCTTCGTGATTGTCTATCGGATCTTCTTCTGGTTCAGGAGGAAATTCATCTGAACGACATTCCTGTCGAAGAAAATTGTGCAGTCCAAGTTTGGCGCCTTTAACCATAAGTTGAAGCAAAACATTGCTCTCTTCAGCATTCCAAGTTTTGTAATCTTTTCTTTTACCATTCCCTTGTGAATCTCCCATCTATACGATTGCGTAAAAGTAATCATACATGCAACTTTTATCAATCAAAACATTATAATTCAGAACAATATAAACATAAGGGAAGTATAGACTGGAAAAAAAAAATTAGAAGTCCAAGGTACATGGCTCCACAAAGAAACAAGAAAGATATTAGACCCCAAATGACAACCCTTTTGTTATCAAGACGTACAACTATCAGGTGTGTATATCAATATAAACATGCACCAATGTCTTGTGTTCATACTCTCCTAAATTGCTTTCTGACACAACAAAATAATAAAGTAAAGAAGAGTTGCTGGTATCCTTCATCATCTTGAATCTATTCATATTAAGAGCAATGATTTTGGCTACTAGGGATAAGGAATCATGTACCACACAGAGTTGGAAAGAAAATATGTACCAGTGCTAGCCTTGCCAAGGAATTAATCTCTCATGATAATTGATATATATTACTACTCACCAAGTTGTTGACCATTTAAATTGGAAAGAGTGGTATCCCCTGACGTATCCACCAGTAAACATAAGTAGAAATTTTGAACCCCTTCGATGAATCAAATTTCTCAACCTCGCATAGAAGCCACCCTATAGAGCTTCTCATATGAGATTCGGACCGTCTTAGATATAGTTACGGGGGTGGAATCTGGAACAGGAAATCAACTAAACTTGGAGATGCAGCAACATTAAAGAGAACAACCATAGAGCATGAGGGTAGATCATGTTCTAGATGGCAGACCTATAAAAGAACTGAAGGCAGGAAAATTTTAAAGCTGTATGCCGAAGGGAGAAGTCAATTAAACCTAAATTTAATCCCACATAGCTGAGGCTAGTATAAATTCAAGAAAGCCCTGTTGTTTTAGCAACTATAATCACCTTCCAACGAAGCAGGGTTCTTCCTTATGCTAATATAATCACCTCACACAACAGTTTCTTTTCTAGCAAATATAAGATACCTATTGACATTTGCAATCTATACCAATAGTTCATTGACAAATCTGTTACACAGTGAATATAATGAATGCTTTACAAACAAAAGGACATCAGAAACATCAATGATAAATTCAAGGTTCAGAAAACTTTAGACTAAGATAGCAAGGCCAAAGTATTAAGAGATAAGACTAGACCTGTAAATGGACCAGATTTTGATCCGGACCCGCTCCAGATCCGTGACTATTGGACGGGTTTGGATCGAACATTTTGATCCGTTGATCCGTTAATGATCCGAATCCGTTAACCCGTTTAGTAAACGGATCGGATTTGGATTTAGGTCGATCCGATCCGTTAATGATCCGACCCGTTTTCGTAATAATAAAATATTATTTTTTAGTAATATATTATTATTTTTTAATTATTATTTTTTTAAAATATAAAATATAATATAATTTTACTTTTGGTGATACTCTTCATGTAGATCATATTATTTTAATATTTTATTAATATCTTATGAGGTATCATGATATAAATTTAATATTACTATTTAAAATTTAAAAATATTTGAAATTATAAACGGATCGGATTAACGGATCGGGTATCCGTTAATCCCACGGATACGGATTTGGATCGAGGTATCAATGATCCGCCGGGTTAATGGAGCGGGTTTGGATCGATTTTTTTTTTTAGTAAACGGATTTGGATTTAGGTAGATCCGATCCAAACCCGGTCCATTTACAGGCCTAGATAAGACATTAAGTTAACTCATGTCCTAAGGTCTACAGTAAACATCACAAAACACCCACCGTTTGGCTAATTTACCCGAACTTAAGAGCCACAAGGGCAAAGTAGTAGCAAAAAAAAGAGAACCATGGCATATAGGACAGCAACAAGTACATAAGAAACAGAAAACCTAGAGAGAAAAATAAAGAAGAAGAAACATACGCAGCAAACAAGTGACGACAATAGCAATAACCGCAGTAGTATGCAAGACTATGATCGAACCGTAAAAGCATTTGGCATATACATATATAGACGACAAATTTGGCTTTTAGGGTTAGGAGTTGATGATAATATTAGGTTACTAGGGTTCCAAGCATCACAATTGAAAAAAAAAAAATCAAATTCAATAACAACAATTAACATGTTAGGTATTAGAGGTTGATATCACAAAATAATAGAGAAAAGAAAAAAGAAATCATGAAAGAGAGATGATGGAGGACCAACCTTGAACGCGCAGAGAGAAGAAGTTTGACAGACTTTTCCACGCTCAAAATCTTTGCTCTGGTGGCTGGAAAAATATTGGAATTTGGTATTTATACTAAACACTTCAAAGTCCATGATTTTCCATGATTTTCTAATTCCGTATGTATGAATGATATTTTGAATACCCCTAAACTTCTATTCATTTTTAAAAGTCCTAATTGAATACCCCTGGACTTTGGTGGAATTCATAAGGATTTTTTAAAATCCTAATTGAATACACCCAGACTTTTATAGATTGTTAAAAGTCTCTATTGAATACACCCAGACTTTTAAATTCCATGGATTTCTTTAAAAGTGCCAGTAATTCCATATACAATACACCCCCCTAAGAGTCTAAAGTATTGATTTTATTATAATGTTTGGTTCAGTTAAATTGCAAATTTTATTACAATGTTTTGTTCAGTTAAATTGCCAAGCGATTTATAAATTATTTAATTGTTGTTTTACTCTCTAACGCTCCCAAATTTTCAATTCGATTAAGTTTCCAAAGATTTTTTTTTCCAAATGATTTGAAATATAAAGTTTTAAAATGTAAATCAGTTGAGTCATTTTAACACCCTTTGACCCTAGAAATTGTCAATTCATTTTAACACATGAGACTGAGAAACTGGAAAAGCCCCTAAATTATTTTCAGCAGTTCATGTTTCACACATGTCATTCACTTTTCTCTTCCTTAAATTAAATTAAAATCGATTGCTAAAAGAAAAACAATAATAATATTAAAAATGAAAAAGGAAATTTTCACCACATCCCCCCTAACTTAAATCTTGGATCAAGAAGGCCTCAGCAGCAGACTGCTAAATTTCTTTTTAATATTAATGACACAAAGCTGTGCACATTTGGCAGGATCATTGGGTTCCTAACTGCTCGCTGCTCTCTATACAAAGGCCTGCACTTTCTCCAGTTATGTATGTGGCGGACCTTATTGACTCCCACACTAGGCAGTGGATACCGGATTTGGTACATGCTGTCTTCCACCCTACAGTGGCTACTAAAGTCCTAAGTATCCCTCTTAGTCGACAACATAATCCTGACAAGCAGTTCTGGGGGTTGGAACGAAGGGGTTGGTTTACTGTCAAAAGTGCTTATTGGGTGGCTAGAGAACAAGTCTTAGGCAACGTTCTTGCGTCATCATCTGGTGGTGATCTCTTCCGAGAGTTGTGGAGGAGACTTTGGAAGGCTAAAGTTCCTGGCAAAGTGCAAATATGTGTTTGGAGAGCTTGTTGTGATTTGTTACCTACAAGAGCCAAACTAATGTCTAAAGGCTATGAGGGAGAGCTCATTTGTCCTCTATGTAACCATCAGCTGGAAGACACTTCCCATATTTTCTGTAAGTGCCCTATTGCATCTACTCTATTATCCCAAGCTCCTTTCCATCTCCAGAATTCTTTGCTTCCTCAAATAAATTTCAAAGAATGGATGTTGGAACGAGCGCTGAGTCTTAAGTTGGAGACTTTTGAAAAGCTACTGATGCTCATATGGGGACTGTGGACAAATCGTAACTCACAAATGTGGGAGGGTAATGCTCGGAGTCCTACAGATATTTTACTCAGTTGTATGACTTGGCTGGAGGAATTCCAAAGGTCACGAGCTAGTGATGAAATACCAAAACAAACTCGTACACAACTTTGGAAGCCTGCAACTACAGGTACATTAAAGCTGTATCTTGATGGAGCCTTTGTGCCTCAACTAACTAAGGGTGGTCTTGGAGGCATTCTCCGAAACTCTAGTGGCCAAGTTATTGCTGCCTTTCAGAAAGTTGCCCACTTTGTGAGTTCTGCTCTCCATGTTGAACTTCTGGCTATACAGGCTGGTCTAGAGCTTATCCGGATGAGAAATTACCAGTCTGTGATTATTGAAACTGACTGTCAGATTGCAGTTCAAGACATTTGCAGTGCTTCTCCAGTCCTAACAGAGTATGGGACTTTAATTGAGGACATCCAGGCTACCATCCAAAGCTTGCCACAGGTCCGTGTATGCTTCGCTCCCCGAAGTTGTAACCGAGCAGCGCATCGACTAGCAAGCTTAGCTTTTGAGTCTGATCTATGTTTCAATTGGTTGAACTCAACCCCAGAATGTATTCGTGATGTTGTACTAAGGGAGACCCCTCCTACTTAATCCAATAAAATCAGTTCTGTTTTTAAAAAAAAAAGGTTCTTCGTTTTATCAAGCACAATAATCACATAATTTGCAAACCAGGCAGAGTCGAACTGAACCAGGTCTAGTTAATACATATTATCTTTCCAATGTAAATCCCGTCATTAGTTTGTTGATAACTATTCAGAATGGAACCTAGACGATTAGGGAGCCTAACATTGATGTCGGCAATTCTTTTTGATTGCCTTTAGTACAAGTCTCTGCTATCCTTTCAACATTGTCTGACCAAGCCAATAGGAATAGTGCGTATGCGGTGCCTCAAAGGAATCATAACCCCAGCATGGGTGGGCCAACTCAGGTTTCATCTTCGCCTTCTGAAAACAAGCAATCTTGCATTTGTTCCCTGAAGAAAAAGTCAAACTAAAATGAATTTTTCAATTTTATCTATCTTCAGCCATACAAAGGAGATGAAATATGTGATAGCTACCATTCTACGAAGCATGATCAACAGAACTTGATCAAATGATCCCAGAACAGAAACCTTGCCCTAGTTTTCCCATTCAACGGGTATATTGGAAACAAGATGGCCTACACTAGAAAAGGTTAACCCCATAAGTTTTCTTATATTGTGAAATTTGGGTCTGATGTTGTGTGGTATAAGATGAGACGATCAACTTTATTTAATCCTTATATTTCTGCGCTTGAATTTAACAACTGTATATGACTCAAACACCCATAACAGCTTCCCAAGGGGATGGTTTTACGGTTTCAACTACAAACGAAAGCAGACAGTTTACCTTCCAGCCCATGTTTGGCTTTGCACAGAAAGTGAATGTCCATGTTGACATTGAGAGTACCGTTTATCACTCTATTACTCACAGTTTTCTGATTGTTATTCAATGCTATTTTGGGGATGATTAGTGGTAAATTGGGTTTTTGTGTCAAAGATTTAGTATGATTTTGTGGATCTATGGGTTTTGGATTAAGATTTAGTATTTTCTATTAGAGATGAAGCGTGCATTGACCGAACAAGTACCCTATTATAAGAAGCCTCATTTACTAAAGGACATGTGCATGAAACCTACTGGCAGAACAAAGGCTTCTTCCTAGGTATATCAGAGATTCAGAGTAGACAGACAAATAAAAAGTGTACCGTTCTGACCTGAGCACACTGTAATTGTTAAGGTTGTCATGCTTTGCCCGAGCAACCAGCTGCTGGGGTAAAACAGCAGAAAATTGATCGAGTAATGAAGGGTCCTGGGGAAGTATCTGAAACCGGCAGCTCGAACAGCAGGCACCACCAAAAGTGTCGGGACATGTTTGGCATTGTTCAAGATTGCGCAAACTTAGCAAATCAGATTTGCTGAGTGGGCCATTGCAAATAATGCAGAATGACTCTGAAGAAAAACATTCATTAGGTTTAAGGTTATATCTCTTCTGACGCCTTCGAGTTGCCAAAGGGACATTAGAGTCATCAATCTCTTGAATTCTGTTGAAATGAAATGGGATAAGCTTTCCAGCTGTTCTCACAATTGTGCACTCCCGAGAAGGATTTTCTTCCTGGAACACAAAAATTCAATGGCAGGAAAAACTTCAATGATTTTCCTCATGTACTGTTTGAAAGGAAAAACTTCAGAACATGTCTTACAAGAAAATTTTTTTTGGAGTAACACTATATTTAGCGAAATGTATCTTATCTTGGAAACTTGGACTTTTATTTAACCTAAAACAATGAGTACAACCACTACTACAACCTTTGCTGGATTTCTTTTACAGTTAACTCTTTCTTTCTTTTTTTTGGACAACCTTTCAGTGTACTAGTTTGACCTTTCATTGATGCCTTTTTACTATTTTTCATGTAAAGTGCAGACACAAATCTATGAGGAAAATTAGTCTTCCTAAATGATGATGCCAATGCAACTCTGTAGCACAGTAGTAACTAAAAATGCCAGTTTTCAATAAATTACTCATAAATGGACAAGAGAAACCAGTACCACTTTGTACCTGCAAGAGTGACACAAATGATGAAACCAACCCATTAATGCCAGAGCCAGGACTTCTTATCAACTCAACAGTTTTTAGACTGCCCTGCCAAAAGGAGATATCAGACTTATTATTAAGGAGGGATAACAAAAATTCCTCTATGAATCTACTTTAGAAATGGTACAGATTACAAACCCATCAAGGCGGCAAAGCATGTTCAGCTCTTGTGCAAGACAATCACGAAGAGGAAGCAAAACTGGGATTTCCCACCTTGAATCAACATACTGTATATCTGCTGGTAGTGAATATCCTTGTCCCTATAAAAAGAAAGTATAAATACTAGACAATTTGATAAATGGTGTCCATTTGACACATTATCAAGGAAAAACAATTGTAACACATATGACAAGAAATTTAAATATTATTGAAAAAAAATTAAAAATTAAAAAAAGGAACAACCATGCAGACTGCAGCCTTCCTTCAGAAACCATCCCAAGAGTTAAGGCAATGGAGTTGCAGGAAGTAGAAAGCCCATAAAGAGCATGGTTTACAGGCATCAAAAGTTAAAAAGGAACAGATTACATCAATTTTATATATTCTTTCTAAGATGAAACCTTTCTAGGTTCCTTAATACACATTAAGAATTATACAGACTAATTGCATTAAGATGAAGAAATTGGAATACATATTTGGTATGCTGCCCAATTAGGGCCTCAAAACCAGAGAAGATAAGTAGTGTGCACATAACAATGTCTTTCAGAAACTGATTACTAATTAAAATTACACCAAGAAAGAGTCACAAATTTTAGTAAAATAATTGAATGAGGCAATCCCTAGATTCATCTGCAAAGGATCAGTGTACCCATAAGTCATAACCACTACTTACAAAGCTATTCCATTGTTGTGTGAACAAAATTAGCAGAAATGATCAGTTTACAAACCATTTTGTTGGGGTAATTATTTTCTGATTTCAAATGTATCGAATGCAATATAGGTATGCTCAAGTAAAAACACCTAAAATATTACAATACAAACCTTGAAAGGGGCTGAAATGAAGATACAACTTAGTGCAGAGCATTAAGAAAACAGACCTTCACAGTGGCTGTAATAACATGGCAAGCAATCCTCGATATGCATGATCCCAGAAGAAGTCTGTTGTATCCATTTTGTGAGGCAATCTGCAACAAACAAGGCATCCTGTAACATCAAATTAATCCACCTCGACTGGTTACAAAAAAATTGAAACATGTATCCAGATTTGAACCTTTTGCAAGGCCAACATCCGCAGATGTAGTAAAAGATCTTCTCTTCCAGTGGCGTCAGTAACAGCATCTAGTAACTTCTTCAGTCTCTCCCTGCCATCGCCAGGCTCTTCAGAGTAGACACTCTCAATCGGCACAACATACAACTGTTTTGTCGGCGGGGCTAGGCTTTCCACAATAGATGTAATCTCTTCAATTGCATTGTCTTGTTCATTGGATGGAACAGAAGAAACACTAGTTTCATCAATGAATGCAACTCCAACACCGAACACCGGTAACGATCTATCCCTACTAGCATCAAAATTCTTCTGCGCTTTACTGTGCATCTCATGTACAAACTCTAAAGCAACCCTGAAACCCCAGAACAACATCCTTCCGGAACTCAATACACCAAATTTTACATTTCAATGCATTCAATCAATAAGAGTATGCAATCAATTTGATTTTCGAGAAAGAACAAGTGTAACTGAAATAAGAATCAAAGGGATATTGGACCTGGAAGAAGGGCCGCCGGAGAAGGCGACGAGGACGTTATCAGTGGGAGAGATCATGGCGTTGGAGGTGACGGCGAACCTGAACTTGCCGAAGAGGTTTGCGCGGAAGCAATCGGCGCAGAAACGGGAATCGTCGGCGTGGGTATCGGCGGAGATGGGAGGGTTGGCCTTGCACTTGAGGCACAAACCATGGCTGTTGTTTCTGTTGTTGTTGTTGGTGATTGTGTTAGTAGCAATTGAATTGGTATTGGTATGTTTGGCATCTTCTTTCTCTTCTTCTTCTTGTGGTTGGTCTCTGTAGCAATTTGACTGGCAAGTTGAGGCACTGCACGCCATGATTGCTGAGCTCAAAAGAGTTGAGGAGGGTAGGGTTAGCAGAACGAACTAAGCGGGTAGTGGGTTTATGAGTTTAGTTTATAAAATATAAACCCTTTTGCTTAATCGGGCATGGGATATGGCCTTAACCCATTTTGTTGACCCGCCTAGCACCAGAAGGCAAAAGCCTTCCAATTAGACAATCAGACATTTTAAGGAAAATAAAATAAAAAGGATTTGACCTCCAAATTTGTCATTTAGACCTCTAGCTTTTTTCAATAGTTATTGGAATTTGTCAACTTACATACCTCCATCTTTTTTCAATAGTTATTGAATTTTATCAACTCACATGAAAAGACAGATAATGATACAGATAGAAAGAGGGGGAAAAAACTTTTTTTACCTCCCACAATAAATTGACGATGTTTTTCTTTTTACAAAGATTATATTCATTGGTATTTTTCATTCTTTGAGAGTTGTTTGTGTTGATTCTACATGTTTATAAGACTATTTTATCTATTTCCCCGTTGGTATCAATCTCATTCTTGCCTTGCGAGCCAATCATACCTAGAGACAAGCAGCACGTTGTGAATTTTATATAAATGTTCATAAACTTGTATCAAGATAAACTTATCCTATGACGTTCAAAAATCTTTGCGTTAAGTTCCTTTGTTTCCGTCCCAAAATGCAATTTTCTACCCTTTTGGCAATGTTATAATGATTGCAAAGTCATCAGCTATTGTTACCATAAGTCCTACTCTGCACTTGTATGTCTTGGGTGGTACTAGAGTTCTCTTGAGTCTTGACTGATCAGTTTGCTGGTTTTATATAACCCTCCCTTGTAGGAAGCTCTTGTCAGGTAGATATAGCTTCTTTTGGAAAAGTTGTGTGCGTAAATCTTTGACTCTTATGACATATATGGATGCATGAATTTTAATTAGTTTCAGGAGAAATTATATACTTTGTTATTAGTGCATGTATGCATTGATTTAATGGTATGGTTTTTGTTGGTCTTCAATAGTAAAGATGCATTAATTGAGTGGGTTTGTTCTGTTGGAAGGAAGAACAATATAGTGATTATCATTCGGAGGTCTGATTCAAGAATTGTTGGGAATAAGAAAAAAAGAATTTTGTTGCGAGCGTGGTGGTGATTACAAGCGTGTTCTGAAGTCTGATGCTCAAAAGTCAGATGCTCAAAAGTCTTATGCAAAGAGCCAGAAACAAACTGATGGAGACAGTAAAAAGAAAAAGCTAGCGTCATAAGGCTAGTGTACAAAGAAATGTGGGTGTCCATCTGCATTGAGGGGGATTAATATTAGTGGGGATGAATGGATATTGGAGGTGATATATGTGGTGTACATAACCATCATCATTCTCAATCCCTTCATGATCACTACTATGATGGACTCTTATCCAAGGAAGAACATACAATGTTAGCGGATATGTCAACTAGTTTGATGAAACCAAATGATGTTTTGACTACTCTCAAGAAATGGGATAATGAAAATGTAACAACTATGAAGACGATATATAATGCTAGAGGAGTACATTAGACGAAGGTTATGGCTGGGAGATCACAAATGCAATGTTTGCTACATAAGTTGAGGAAACACAATTATATTGAGCATTACAAGAGTGAAGGTGATATTATCACCGACTTGTTTTGGTGTCATCCTTATTATCTTGAGATTTTACGTACATTTCCACATGTTCTTATCATGGACTACACCTACAAGACCAATAGATATTGTTTTCCTCCTTTTGAGATTGTTGGGGAGGCATCTACCGAGAAGACCTTCAACATTGCATTTGTTTATATTTCAAGAAAAGGCAGAAAACAATTACACATGGGCTTTGAGTAGATTGAAGACTCTTTTGCGTGATGACTGCATTCCGAGTGTTATTGTGACTGATCGAGAATTAGCACTAATGAATAGCATTAGCAAATTATTTCCTAATTTCCGACATCTCTTGTGTAAATGGCATATTAATAAGAACATGATGAAAGAATGTAAGAAAATGTTTGCATCAAAGAAAGGGTGGGATGCATTTAATGGTGCTTGGAACACTGTTGTTAGTTCTACAAATGAGGGTGATTATTGGAAAAATCTCAAGGAACTAGAGTCTAAATTTAGTATATATCCCAGTGAACTTCATTATGTGAAGAGCAATTAGCTGGACAACTACAAAGAATGATTTGTGGTTGCATGACAGACACTTGCATGCACATTGGTACAACTACTTCAAATCAGTAATTCAGATGAAAGATTGGTGGGTGATTCTATTTGAACCCAGCAAATTTCTTATTCTACCCAACAGGTAAAAAATTATTCTATATTTTCTAATTTTTCCCTCTTCATAAAGAACCCATCATTCACAATCAAAATAAGAGCAAATAATTTTATACTTTAACAATCTTCTCTTCTAGTTGAGATGTCAGTGCATACCCAAAAAAATTGTCATTACGTTGCTACTGTGGCTTCTTCCCTACTCACCTGCAAAGGCTTTTAGAGTTTTACACTGCAATTCAACTTGAATCAAGGTGCTCCCCTTGTTAGCATAATTACACCTTCTCTGTAATATTTTCCTTCCATCCTGCTTATAAAACAAGTGGACTCTCATATGTATCTTATATACCATAAATAGTATAATTTCTAGTCCCTTACTCTCTCACTTTCATTCCTCTCAATCATAGACACATGTTTCAATTCAATTCTCAAATCCTTGGCTCCCAACCAAAAGAAAAGACCCGCAAATTTTTCTTTTGCCTCTTTTTCCTAATTTTAGCTTTAAAATTTTCAAAGTTGAAGATTTGTGGTCGAATCTCATTGCCGGTAGAGTTCTCCATGTATGTTGGTGGTTTGGTTTGGTAGAATGAGACATGTTAAGGAAGAGTCGTCATGCAATGCTTTACAAGTCATTGACTTAGTTTCAACGATCAAGATAGACCGTCTTCTATGCAATTTCTGCAATATCTGCAAAAGAGCGGACGATATTTCAACCTTTGAAATATAGATTAATACTGCTCTTTCTATGATCTCAACCTTGAAGATGGTGATGGAGATGATATATGTTGGGTTTGTTCATAGATATATGTTTGCTAGGTTTATCTAAACAAGGATAAAATGGAAAATATGAGATAATATTTAGAATGCTGGGTACATTAAGATATTTGATGGGTTCAAATAGCAACACTTGATAATGTTCTTTCTAGTCATGGCAATAACTCACTCGCACCTACAATTTATGAAGTTGGTCAAAATGTTTATCATGGTCTTGTTGTTCGTATTCATCCTACTATAACAAATAAAAAACTAAGGATGTTCCAAATAAAATTTAAGTATGAATGTCTTTTACATGATGATACCAATTAAATGATTAGTTAATATTTAACTAACTGAATCCTTTACTTTACAGAGCTCAAAAGATTCTATACTTGTACTTATACAAACACATATAATTGTCAATTCCAAGTTGGATATGAAACCATATATTATTGGCGCATATGATATTGTATCTGATGGCAATTGTGGTTATAGAGTTGTGGCTTTGACAATGGGATTTGGTTGAAAATCTTGGCACCGGGTTCGTAGGGATTTATTGAATGAGTTAGATAGTATGTCACAATTCTATGAATGTCTCTTTGGTACTAAGGAGTTAAGAAGATTAAGGATGCACTTGACCATTACAACTCTGGGAGAGCACCTAAAAGATGTTGGATGTATTTCCTGAAAATGGGGCATTTGATTGCAACTTGTTATGGAGTGGTGGTGATCGATCACTTCTTACATGTATGTACATTTAGTCAAATGCATATGCTTATGTTTTGTGTTTTCTTAATCTGATGCTAACAAGGTGTTTCATAATTTTTAGCTTAAATCGTCTTTGGGACATCCTTTACCAAGAAATGTACCAAATGGGAGAGGAATGCAAACACCAAAGTTATACATTTGTATTCTAGATATCAGAACCGTCTAGAGCAATACAAACAGTGTTGTCATATTACTGTAGTTTCAAAGACTTTTACACTCGATGATTGAATATTGGTCAATGTTATTTTGAGTAATGGGTTGATGCAACTTCTTATTCAGATTTGTTGCTTGGACAGTTGTATTTTATAAATTTCTTAACTTTGAAAACATTTATGATTGACTGTCATTTCTTTTCCAATGTCCTACATTTCTAATTTTGTTTCGATATTTGGTATTCAAGAAGCAAATTATTGAGTGGCACTTACACCTAAACATATTACCCACTTTTTATCTTTCACTGTAGTAAAATTTGTAGCCAATTAGTGAACACAAGATAATACGTTTTTGTGTGTTTGCTTGTTTTTACTGATTTTGTAGTTTTAATCCATGGTATCAACGTTTACAGTTTTCAATAAAACACACTCCCCCAAAATATTTGACATTCTTCAAAAATCTATTGATGTACAATTAATGTTATTCTTATTTTTTGGTATATGAATTTGCATGTGATAGTAGCACCGGTTTGCATAATGATAATGTATCTTATTATTGGTATGATTGATAGGAGCATAATATGCGATGATTATAATGTCTAACTCCCTATATTTTGCTAAGTTATTTCCTTTAACTTGATCGATCAATTTAACTTAGTTAGTATTTTATAGGTAAAATGAAGTCTCAAATACCAGGAACGCTACAAGGGACGCAGAAATGAAGAGAAATGAAGAAATTGAAGTTCTCCCAATTTGACTAGGAAAATGAATCTCAGTTGGAATAGGAATCAGAAGCTGACTTGGACTCAAACTTGTAAGTCGCGGAAATTAGGAGTTCTACTTGAATCAAGAAACCCAATTCTACTCAGATAAGGAAACCTAGTGTGACAAGGAGTCCCTGTTTGACAAGGATTGGAAATTGCCGTGATTTTTCTAGACTTCTACATTATTCTTGATGTCAAGACTTCATGGAATGCATATTGAACACGGTTTTGGAGATGGTGGTGCAACTTTGATGATGTGGAATTAATTTATTGGTCAAGGGATGTGTCAACCAATCAAAAAATTAGAAGGAAAAGCCGAATCAACACAAACTAGGAGAATTCAAGTAGGAACGAATTGAGAGAGAATTTGATGTTCCATTATATAAAGAAACATCTTACTAACGTCAAAGGGTTACAATCTTTCTCCACAATTTCGATTCCTCACTTGTTTGCTCTTGAGTTTCAGGTTTTCACATCTTCAAGTTCCTAGCCATGCCATCCTTCATCTTTGCCGTGAATTCCACCTTGTGCCACCACCTTGGAGCTGCCTTGGATCTTTGGGATGTGACTAAGGGTTGTTCATACCACCTTCCATATATATTGTTCACGGTTTAGTGTTATTTTAGATAGAAATTCGGCTTTTGATTTTCTTTGTGTAAAACCAAAACCATGAGTGTGCAATCTGATTTTTGGATTCAATTTTGATGTTCTTTTCAATGTTTAATTCGTTTATGTGTTCTTGATCTTTGTGTTAGTTGTCGAAACTATGGAATGATGATCTGATTTTGTTTGATTGATCTCTTTTATGTGCTTTTGTTCTTTGGTTTGAAACATTGAGTGATTGCATGTAATTGGAACTAGTAATTAGGTTTATGCTTTGTAACCCTAATTCAATTGAGTAGTAAAGGTTTAGGACATAAGTCGAAATCAGATTGTTTGTGCATTGAATTGACTTGCTTTGAGTACTTGGATTTGCTTGATTATCAACTAAACTTTCACATGAACTTAATGATTTGAAACTTGAGTTTGCATGATTGCTTTGATTGTGTAAAATCTATTTTCGAAATATATTGTTTGAGTGCTTTGCTTGATCAATTGTGTTAAGGGAAGTAAAATAAGGGACATTGTTTGCTTTTAACTTTGTTTCTTGGTTTATAATGTTCCATGGTAACTAATAAGATTAAAGGATGCATGCATGAATTAATCTTGATTTGATTTGTGATTGATGAATTGTTTTCCAAAAATTCTTCTTTTTCCACCTATGTAAATAAAAATGTTTTCAATTACTTTATAATTTCTGAAAATTTATGTTTTGATCTTTAAAACCCCTCTATCTTTTACGTTTTGTGTTCTTGTACATGTGTAAAGCGATTTAGGATTTTTAGCATGCATGTAAACCGTAAATAACATAAGGGCCATAACATAAATATAATCCGAAAATACACTTTAGAAATCGTATATAATACTTAGGAATGAATTTGTGACGTTTTTTAGGCTTGGTGTTTTTGAGGGATTTTAGTTAGAGTTTGTTTTTTATTTGGATTGCTTGTTTGACTAGGATTAGAATTTGTTTCCTACTTGGATTTGTATTCCTAATTAGTGTATGACTAGTATTCCTAAGTTGATTTGGATTCCTAATTTGACTAGGACTTGTAAATTGTTTTCTAGTAGGAGTAGGATTCCTAATTTAATTCTAATTGGTATTTCCCTATAAATTTCGAAACTTGTTGTCTATATATACCCATTATTTTCATGTGAATTGTATTCCATTCTCTCTAATTTCGTGTCACATGTAAGTACCCTCAATCCCCAACTTGAACGATCCCTGCATACTCTATACTAACGTTTGACATTTTTTCGGGGTTTAAATTGGCACTCGTTCTGAATGTATCAATGATAGAGGTTACGAATGTCTCTGCCAAAAAAAAAAAAGAAGATGTTTTGATTAGTTTGCACTTTTTCTTACTTATAATTCTTGCTATTTTCCTTGTTCTTTTTTTTTTTGGCAAATGATTTTGTTCAGAATATTAACATTATATAGATGTCTGTTTCTGTTTAGAATCAGTATTCATAAATTTCTTCATTTTGATTTAGGTAAATTGTTTAGAAACCTAGTAAGAAAGTTGGTCTAATGGCCCTCCACCAAAGTTATACCTGGCTTCTGCCAAGAGTCTTCTAGTGTTAGAGGGGAAATTAAGGAATCTAAAATCCTGGCAGTCAAAGATCAATTGTTTCTTATGAGTTGTTGGGTTTTTGCTAGAGCTACAGCGGTGGAATGGGCAATTCTTAGAAAGTACAATAAAATTATAAACTTGTCTCCTAAATGGCAATTATACCACATTCCATGGGACGCAAAAGGGGGAGGAATGGTTAATACAAGCTTAAAATTTATAAGAGATTATGGAAAAGCATGTGAAAAGGACATTCCATATATGAAGGTTCCAATTAATACTAATGGAGAAAGGATACGGATAAAAACAATTTACTGTGTAAGTGGTTATACGAACATAATGGAAGCTTTAAATAAAGATCACCATCTTTGTGCTACAATAGTGTACTTGGCTGATTTATTTCACCATGAGGTAACCTTTAATTTAATCTGTTAATGAAAAACCACTTGATTATTGTTTTTCCTCTATGTTTCTGTCATGTTTGTTAGTAATCATAAACTTCTTTTGTAGGGCATTACTGATGAAAGAGTTGTCAAAGAAATAGTGAAGGCTAAAGGTAGGGCTAAATGCAAATATCGTGATAATGACTATGTGAATGACCCTGATTGCATTAGCCCTAAAAAGAAGTTTACAAGCCTGTGCCCGCTTGTGCGTATGGAGATGATTTTCACTATGTGGTTTTTATATGCTTGGAAGATGACCCAAATGGGAAATACATACTTGTCCATAATTTCTATAGAACTGAAATAGGATCTGGAGGATTTTTGAAAGTTAGCAACTTAGAAGTCAAGGCTTAGAAGTTCATCTCGAAACAATATACATGCTGGTGGATCCTTACATCCGACAAGAGGCAATTCTTGCATGAAAGGCAAAAGAGGTAAAACCCTGCACTCGATTAGTTGAGTTTCATCTTTTTAGTCTATTTGTGGAAATATGGTACTTGAATCATTTGAACGTAGACAATCTTTTGATTGAAAAAAAAAAAAAAAACTGTTATCTTAATGTCTTACAACAAATGCGTGCATTTTAGATTATTGTGGAATTACCTCTGCATCTTATCATTTGATGATTTGCATGTGCCTTTTCATATTCACTTAATAGGAGTGTGTTTTTGAAATCTTCTTGCCTTTCAATTTACTACTTATCAAACTTGCATCTACTACACCAAATAGATGTACAATTTAAAACTCCATCAATGTAGTAAAGATAAATAGGGTGTCGTTCTCAACCGGGGATTATGGGGTATTCATTCCTGCAAAAGACGTTACAAAAATAAAACAAAGTATATATATATATATATATAAACATTATTTACAATTTCAAGGGGAAGATTGAAAATACCAGATGGAACAATGACTCTATATTTTTAAGACTAATAAGGCTTTGTAATTTAAACAGCTTAAGCAAGAAGAACACAAGAATTGTTGACGCAGTGTAAACCTCACCACTGAGGAAACATCACTGTGTGGCTTTTAACGTAGCCAACTTGAGGAACAAATTCACTATTAATTCAAATTGTTACAGAGTACAAGTCGTAGTATACAACACAACTACGTTACTAGCAGCACCGCTAACTTGTATACAATTTGAAACACCTATACTGTAACTTCAATTCTATCAATGACTGTGAAGCTTCAACGAATCAATCATTCCCTTTTCATCTTGTATCAAGGACTCACTGATCTCAAGTATGATATGTGAGAAATGATGCAATGAAATAGTCAAGCAGATATGAAGGAGAGTTTTTCCAGAAATCAGTTTCAGAAGACTTATACAACACATGAAACAAAACAAAGATTGTCTATCACTAAAAACTTTGCATCACAATGTAGTTTAAAAGCCCCCTCAATCAAATATTTTCTTGTCAACAAAAACAAGATAAAACATGGAAATGTTTTAAAACTGTTTTCAATAAACATTCAATACATTCTCACTTTTTGAAAATCCAATCTATAATTGATGTACATATCAAAAACGTTTAATGCAGATTCAATCAATCTATTTGATATGCATATCAATTTAGATTTATGCATAATGATATGGAATGAATACCATCTTTAACTGAAACGATCTTCCTTCATCTTCTCTTCATGATCCGATTCTGCAATCATTCTCTTTGTTTCCTTGAACCACCGGGAAGGCAAGAGAATTACTCTCTCAATCTACTGCATCTTTTGTTCTCCTTGTGACCATGGGAAATCATGGGTTGAATGGTAATATTGCCCAATATACTTACAAAGATGTAGGATTTTAATTTCTAATCTAACAACTAAATAATATACAAGTGACACACCAAATCAAATCATAAACCAAATAGATAAAGATGAATAGAAGATGTAGATATGAAATTAACTACTCAAACTAACACATTAACGAGTTCGATAATCATCAATTACGGATCAAACATATCATAGCAAGAAATCAATCAAGAATAGAGATGAACGCATACAAAGTTCTTATTACTCCCTTAATTAAATTAACTAGCTGAACGCACCGTAGTTAACCCTATTGAACATGCAATTACTAGTGGTAGTTAATCACTAACAAGAACACAATCAACGCATTAAACACATATGGATAAAGAAGATAATTGATAAGATAGGGCAGAGAGCTACACAATACAGAGCATATAGAAGTGGGGAGTTTATTTTTCAAATAACTGGAACTGGTGAGGGAGGCAGCAAACATGCTGTGGATTTGGGACGCCATACTTGCACATGCAAGAGGTGGCAGCTCAGTGAGATTCCTTGTGTGCATGCAATATGTGCAATCAAATTCAAGAAACAGGAGGCAACCTTGTATTGTGATGATTAGCTCATGCCTAGCACATATATGGAGGCCTACAACCCCATCATCTATCCCATTGCAGGGGAGGATGATTGGGAACCTAAAGACTATTCCATTGCACCTCCATCTTACAAGCAGCAAGCTGGAAGGCCTAAGATGAAGAGGCATAAGGAACCAGGAGAGAAGGAAAAAGTCCCACCACTACTTGCTCCTAAAGAGGGGAAACTCTCTAAAGCTGGGATCAAGATGTCCTGCAAAATATGTGGCCAACAAGGACATAACAAATTAGGTTGTCCTATAACAAAGGCCGAAACGACAGCAGCAACAGTAAGTAGTTTTCATCAACATTCTGTTCTTATTTTCATCAACTTCATGTTGACAAGTTCTGTTTTGTTGTACTAATCCAACCAACTAATTGTAATAGGGAGAAGGAACATCAAGTGGAGCAGCTATGAAGAAAAGGCTTATAGATTTTGTAGGACTTGGTTGTCTGAATTTGGTGTTTATGTTGACTGAAATGTTGCAATGTTTGTGTGATTTTTGTTATATGTGTTGGCTGTGTTCAACTGAAATTGGTATTGAAATTGTTTGGTTGTGTGAATTTTGTAGGTCAATAGAGCACCTACACCAAAGAGGTGTACTAATGTAAAGGACCAAGTTATTAATTAGGTCCAGGAAAACATGGAAGAAAATCAAGCAAACTTTGGAGAGTACTTCTGGTTCCAATGTTGGTGCCTCAACATCACAATCATATCACCAACCTCCCACTCAAAGTAGTCAGAATCCAGCAGCTAGGAGTGCTCAAAGGAAAGCAACAGAGCCTATGCAGCCAAGCCAAGCTTCATCTGAATATGTAGCGTTTTAATCTAATTTGAACTATCTATTTTTGTTATTGCTTAACAGTTAAATTTTGCTAAACTACCGTTGCAAATTAAGGCACTTGCTGCTTATGCATTTTGCCGGAAAAATTATTTAGATGAGTGATTTGTCAATGGATATCTATGTTGATTTGGTTAGTATGATCTTTTTCTTATTAAAGTGTTTGAATCAGTTTTTATGTTCATACAGGAAGCTTGTTCAATTTGAATTTTTGTATACTTATCTTGATGGATATGGTTGAAATGGAGTGAAATGAGTTTGTTATAGTGGTCAAACATGGAGTCAGATTAGGTACAATCAATTTGCTTCAATTTGGAGGGAAAACGGTTAAGGAACAATGCAAAAATGAAGGGAAGAGGTGTGGGACCAGTCAAATAGGGAGGAAAATGTATGGTTGACTGTAATTGAGGGTTGTTTCTATCATTTGCCCTTTTTTTTTGGGCCTACGTGCTTGCCACGTTAGCCGACAAACGGAGCCGTTTGAGATTTTGGACGGAAGTATCACGTTGATGTCAAAATAGGTCTCTGGATATCACATTGATACTTTTGAGATTTCGGGTCTCAAATTGGCCTTGGTAGCATAGTTTGGGGACGGTGATTGAAATTTTTTTTTAATACCATTTTACCCTTACCCCTTTGTTACTTAGAGATTGAGAGACAAAATGGAAGAGAGAGAAACCATAGGAGACTTCGCCGGAGCCTGTCACCGGTCGCCGGATTCCTATCACCGGTAGCCAGATTCCGGTCAACTTTCGTAGGAATTTGGTCACCAGCCGCCACCCACCGGATTTTTCTGAAATCCTTTATTTGCCCCCCAACAGACAAAAGAAGAATGAATAATAGCACCCGTTTTCCTCCTTTCTTCTACTCCATTCTTCCATTACACTATCTGTATATTCCCTAGCCCTACTGCAAACCTCTAAGACAAACCCAACTCTGCAAAAATGGTGAATGAGACTGCAAACACTCCTCTTCTGGTCAAGGCCATCTATTTCCTTTAATGGAGATCTGCAAGCACTACTCTTCCAAACTCTCCTCCTCCATACCCTCATCTCTCCGCCAATGCCCACTCCTTGAAATAGCTGAAACTTATGAAGCACCATCGTCGGATTCATTGTCTTTGCCATTGGAGCCATGTTCTGCGTTCCCGGCGCCGACAGCCCAAACTGAATCCGCGACCTACCTCCAACAGCATTGACCACCGGCGCTCTTCGACCTAAAATTTCCAATCCTATGGGTAATCGGTGACCCAAAAAATAAGGGCGAGTTGGTCGATGGCGAAATGTTTCTCGTCGGAAAGAGATCAGAGAGGAGAGAGAGAGAGAGAGGTTTTATGAACAATCGGTAATTGTATAATTCTTTAAAGGTTAAAAGTGACATTTCGTAATTAAATGAGTTAGTGGGAATAAAAATTTGTTGTTTGAATAAGTGGGGCTAATGTTGTCATTTTTGTGCATCGGGTCAAGGCCCCGTCTATATAAACCCCAAGGAACTGACGGAAGACCGAAAAGAAAAGATTAACAAAAAAAAGTGGGAAACAAAATTTTCAAATTCCAAGACGAACTCAGCAATTTTGGGGATTCCGCTCTACAATTCCAACATTCTTCACGGATTTCATACTCGTTCGGTCAGTTTCCTCTGTTTCTTTATAATTTCTTTTTCTGATTTTACTTCATTTCTTAGGGTTTTGTCTGTTCGAGTCAGTCTTCAATTGAGGAAATCCTTAAGAATTGAATATTGGATAGTCGATTTTATTTCTTAGGGTTCGTGGAGATTGGAAATAGGGTCAGTCGTTAAGATTAATGAGATGGGTTTTCTTTTTTGGGGTTTCAATTTTTTTTTGGGGTTTTTCTGTATATGTATCAAGATTTTAATTTGAGACCAGATTCTGTGAATTAGGGGGAGTAAGAACATTACTCCAGGGTCTGATAGAAATGGGTTTTCTTAATTAATAACAAATAAGCATCAATAATCAAGAATTAAGATTCAGATGGTATTTTTTTTTTTTTTGGGTTTTCATATGCGGTTCTGAAATGGGTTTATAGAAGATTTTGATCTAAGACTAGATTTAGTGAATTGCAGTTTTTTTTTTTGTCTTGCGGTAAATCTACTGAATTGTGATTTTAGGGATGAAAAGCGATGACGTGTTCTACATATTGGTCATACATAACAATGAAGAATTTGGAATGTTTCCAAAATCTTTCCTTGTTTTTTTTTTGTTCATCTTTTTGGTTTAAACTGGTAACTAGGCTGTGATCTCAGTGGAGAATTTTGGTTAGTTGTTTAATTCTGTGTAAATAACTTTCTCACTGATAACTCATCTGTGATCTCAGTTTTGGTGTTTTTGGTTTAATGTTGGTAACTATTTTTTCATTGGAGAGTTTCCATGAATCAGTTTTTGAATTATGACTGTATATTTTCTTTCATCCATACAAAACGATCAATGGACGAGTTGAATACAACAACAACAAAGGGACATATTGTACATGAGTTGGTATTAAATATGTGTTTATGCATTGTATACAATAGTTAATTTCTTTCTTTCTTTCATTTGTTTCTACAGTTAGCAGAGAGTTAAGTTCAGTTGGCTACAAAGAGTACACCAATGGCATCAAAAGTAGTTCGTTTGATTCAGGATCAGAACCTCAATGTTCACTCTGATGGTAGTGATCAAGTTTATTTTTATGCTTTTCCTCAATGTCTAAAATTCTTCTTATGATATTTTAATCTAACCATATTATCTACAACAGGAGCTTCAGTTGCGGGAAAGGGTGATGCATTCAAATCAACCAAGAAAGGGGGACTTGGTGGAAGGAAACCTCTAGGAGATCTATCAAATAGGGGAAAGCCTGATATTACCAAGGCATCAAAAAAGCCTGCTCTCACCAATGTTCCTGAAGGCCTTTCTAAAGCCTCGGATAAGAAAGGCCTTTCTAAAGCCTCGGATAAAGTGCAGACTCGTGGCAGCCGCAAGGCACTATCTGATGTGTCTAACACAGTGAAACCACCCCTTCAGAAGACTACAAGTGCTGTGGCAGAGGAATCCTCTTGTGATTTTGAGAAGGAAGGTTTCCTGCACGACCATAAACAGTGCATCAAAGCAATGAGAGAGGCTGCCCACATGGATCAAATGGATATATTTAGGATGATGCATACAAGTCCATCCAAGATTCTTTCATCTCCACCAAAAGATTCTCAGTTTACCAAAGATGAGGTGAGGTAAATTTGCAGGCGCTTTCTTTTGCTGCATAGCTTTTTGTTAGTTTGGATCATTCTGGACAGTACAGTTATTGATCTATCTTTTATATTGTGATTTTTCAGGAGGAGACTATGTACTTGGAAGAGATACCTGAGGATCAATCCACCTTGCTGCCTATCAAGCAGGACTCCTCCGTCTCCTCACCTCCTTGCAATTCTCCACCTCTATCACCAGTACCCTGTACCGATTCCCCTTGTATTTCGGAGGAGTGTGATTTTCAGGTGATGGGAACACCATAGTTTCCTACGCACTGCTTCCAAACTGTGTACCATGTGATGCACCGTCAATCAACTTCAAATTGATGTAGCCAGGACAACTCTGTTGTTAGTTTTTCTTGGGTTTTCAATAGTTCAGCATTTGAATGCTCGTTCTAGTTCCTAAAGTTGATGGTCCTGTCTGTAGATATAGACATATAGTACTTCTTTCTGGTTCAGTTAATGCCGTACCCTCAAGCCTTATACTCAAGAAACAAAATACGTACGTAAAGGAACTGCAAATACCAGATGATTTCATTTGGAAATGGTGATATCTGCTTGAAATCATTATTCTTGTTCTTCTCTGACACTTTGAGCTTTGACCTCTACATGTTTGGTGGACACTGAATAGAAGTGGGCGGTTTAAGACGCATTGATTGATGAATTGTTCTTTCTGACTTGTAGTTCTGCACTCATATAACTTGTGAGGTACTATAAGTACATTGATAAATGTCTACTTTGTAGTTTGTACATCACATGGTGAACAAAATCAAGTTGAAAAGCCTTCCCATTCATCTTCCCAGCAACTTAAACCAATTGCCCATCTGAAGTAACCCAATATTATCATTCCCTAAACGAAGCAGCTGTGCTCCATTGCCACGCCACCACAAGGTGGTGAGAGCAAACCACTTGACCTATCTCAACCACTTGAAAATTCCCATATTAGTTTACTTTCTAATAGATTTGTAAATGCAATAACCACTTGAAACTGCCCATAAATATTGTTGTACATACATGGTAGTGCAGGCCATAGTCAGTACCTACAGGAGTCCACCTCCCATATTAGTACCTATTGATCTCAATTCCCATATCTTTTCTTCTATCTTCTTGTCTCTCCTTTCTCAAGTTTGGATTTCAAAAGTTATCACGCATTTGCGAGTGACTAAGTCTAAATTCTCTCCTATTTCCAAAAAAAAAAAAAAATCTAAATTGTCTCAGCTCGCCAGTAACAGCAAGGAGGCGCCGTTGAGGTGTAGAGTTTCATGAAATCATCACAATTCACAAATTAGAAATATTGATTTTTTTTCTCTGAGGAATTAGAAATATTGGTTTTGAGGTCTTGATAGAAATCTCATTCACAAAAAGGAATAATAAATAAATAAAAAGGAGAAAAGAGGAGCTTTAGCGTAATACTAGGAATAGTTGCCCGCGCAGCGGGAGGTAGGATTGTTAGTGAATTGCTTATGAAAGTAAGTTATTGTATAGAAAAGAAGTTGTTAATATGATACTAAAAACACTGAAATTGAATACAATTGATATGAAACTGCTTGTACTTCTTTGGAAAGTTCTTGAATTCCTTCTGGAGTTTTTATTTCTGTCAGGCGTTTAGATTGAGTAACACAGTGAAATCGATTGAATAAGATTTGTCACCGCTTTGTGGATCGAATGCTCCTTTGTGGGAGTTCTTCTGGGAATATCTGTAAATAAGAAATGGAGTAGCCAACTCCAAGACAACCATAACAAACAGAAATTAGATAAACTGAAACTCTTGAGAGCCAATGAAGACAGAACAAAATCTGAATCCACGCCCAAAACTAATTATCTTTGCTGCCTGATCAAAAGTCAAAACCCAACCTCATCAGCAACCGACAACCAAAATCTCTGCGCCAGAATCCAGCCATGCAAACTCCTCGCCCTCTCTCTATCTCCCTGGATCAAAACGGTACCCTACCTCTCTGTTTTAGGCTACCTATCTCACCCTCTCTCTCTTCGTGGCAACAGAACAACAGGAAAGATACAGCACAACACCGGGGGCAGGCAGGGTAAAGTCGTCACCAAACTGTTTGTACGGGGAATCACTGTTCATAAGGCGTAGGCGCTTTAGTATATTTAGAATAATTGTAAGAACACAAAAGAGACCGTTGGAACTCAATCATTGATCTGTTTCTATATAAAGAATAAACGCCACTACGCGAGCAAGAGAGAGAAGAATAACAAAAAAACTTGGGAAACAAAGAAATTTCAAATTCCAAGAGAAACTCATCACTATCTTCACGGATCTCATACTCGTTCAGTCAGTTTCCTCACAATTTCTTAATAATTTATTTTTATTCATAACATATTTTTTTTCCTGATTTCACTTCATTTCTTAGGTTTTAATTTGTTTGTTCGAATCAGTCTTCAATTGAGGAAATCCGTAAGAGTTGAATGATTGGAAATAGGTCAGTCGTTTTGATTAATGAGATGGGTTTTCTTTTTGGGGTTTTGTGTAAATGGGTTTACAGAAGATTTTGATCTAAGACCAGATTTAGTGAGTTGCAGTTTTTTTTTTCGTCTTCTAGTAAATCTATTGAATTGTGATTTTAGGGATGAAAAGCGATGACATGTTCTCCATATTGGTCATACATAACAATGAAGAATTTGGAATGTTTCCTAAATCTTTCCTCTCTTTTTTCAGCTTTTTGGTTTAAAGTGGTAACTTGGCTGTGATCTCAGTGGAGAATTTTGGTTAGATTTTGACTTCTTTTAACTTTCTCACTGATAACTTATCTGTGATCTCACTTTTGGTGTTTTTGGTTTAAAGCAATGAAGAATTTGGTGTACTTACTGATCTGATGTTGGTAACTATTTTTTCATTGGAAAGTTTTTATGCAATGGTCCGAAACAGTTTTTGAATTCTGACTGTATATTTTCTTTTATCCATACAAAACGATTAATGGACGAGTTGTATACAACAACAACAAAGGGATTTTTGTACAGAGTTGGTACTAGACATGTGTTTATGCATTGTGTACAATGGTTAATTTCTTTCTTTGTTTCATCTGTTTCTACAGTTAGCAGAGAATTAAGTTCAGTTGGTTACAAGAACCACACCAATGGCATCAAAGTGTGTTCGTTTTATTCAAGATCAGAATCTTGATGTTTCTGGGCCTCCTTGTCTCACTAGGATTCCTTTTGTTGGCTGGAGTCTTCATAGTCCAACTAGGACTCGGCATTGTTGGTCATTTCTCAATTTTCACGCTGATGGTACTCATCAAGTGTAATGCTATGCTTTTCCTCAATGTCTAAAATTCTTCTTATGATATTTTAATCTAACCATATTATCTACAACAGGAGCTTCAGTTGCGGGAAAGGGTGATGCATTCAAATCAACCAAGAAAGGGGGACTTGGTGGAAGGAAACCCCTAGGAGATCTATCAAATAGGGGAAAGCCTGATTTTACCAAGGCATCAAAAAAGCCTGCTCTCACCAATGTTCTTGAAATCATTGCTGATGCAAGCAATAAGAAAGGCCTTTCTAAAGCCTCGGATAAAGTGCAGACTCATGGCAGCCATGAGGAACTATCTGATGTGTCTAACACAGTCAGACCACCCCTTCAGAAGACTTCAAGTGTTACGGCAGATGAATCCTCTTGTGATTTTGAGAAGGAAGGTTTCCTGCATGACCGTAAACAGTGCATCAAGGAAACGAGAGAGGCTAACCAGAGGGATCAAATGGATATATTTGGGATGATGCATACAAGTCCATCCAAGATTCTTTCATCTCCACCAAAAGATTCTCAGTTTACCAAAGATGAGGTGAGGTAAATTTGCAGGCGCTTTCTTTTGCCGCATAGCTTTTTGTTAGTTTGGATCATTCTGGACAGTACAGTTATTGATCTATCTTTTATATTGTGATTTTTCAGGAGGACAGTCTGACCATGTACTTGGAAGGGATACCTGAGGACTCCTCCTTCTCCTCACTTCCTTGGAATTCTCCACCTCTATCACCAGTACCCTGTACCGATTCCCCTTGTATTTTGGAGGAGTGTGATCTTCAGGTGACGGAAACACCATAGTTTCCTACGCACTGCTTCCAAACTGTGTACCATGTGATGCGACATCAATCACCTTCAAATTGATGTAGCCAGGACAATTCTGTTATTAGTTTCTTGGGTTTTCAATATTTCAGCATTTGAATGCTCGTCCTAGTTCCTAAAGTTGATGGTCCTGTCTGTAGATATGGTACTTCTTTCTGGTTCAGTTAATGCCGTACCTATGTACATATGCAGAATCTGATATTTCTAACTACTTAGCTTTCAAAGCCTTTATCTTTGCTGAGTTTGAAATGATTTCATTTTTACCGGTTTTGTTTGAATTTATTTCCTTACATGATTCATGAAACCAATCAGGAACTTAACAATTAATTAACACCTTTTCTTTATTCCGTCATCAATGGTTCAGACGTGTTCTGTAAATCTAGATAATCAATCAGTGTCATTCAACTTTAGAGAACAAGCCATGAAATTTGAAGTCAACTGCCTCAGATAAACGAGTAATGTCACTTGCATTGCTCAAGCCTTATACTTAAGAAACAAAATACGTACGTAAAGGAATTGCAAATACCAGATGATTTCATTTGGAAATGGTGTTATCTGCTTCAAATCATTATTCTTGTTCTTCTTTGACACTTCGAGCTTGACAATGCCGTATTGTCTCTATGCTTAGGGACCTCATACATGTTTGATGGACACTGAATAGAAGTGGGCAGTTTAAGACGCATTCATTGATGAATTGTCCATCTGAAGTAACCTAACATTATCATTCCCTAAACCAACATGGTCGAAGCAGCCGTGCTTTTCATTGCCACGCCGCCACAAGGTGGTGGTGGAGAGCAAACCAATTCACCGATCTCAACCGCTTGAAAATTCCTATTTTAGTCTACTTTTTAAATAGATTTGTAAATGCGGGATCCCTTGTAATTAAATGCAATAACCAAAGTGCATACTCGATACCAAAAACTAGTAATCATCCATCTCTTTTATACATGATACATGGTTTACATGCATTGAAACTCCACTACACACTATTATGCATCTCAGGAACAAAGGGTGGTTGATCAAATTTGTTCCGTTTTATGTGAATAGCGAATTGAAATAAAATTGTGATTGATGTCGAATTACTTTGATTTCAATTATTTGTGATTATTAGAAAAAATTAGCCCTAACAATCTTTTTTTTTTTTTGAAGGGGTTTGGAACCCAGCCTAGCTGGGAGACTCATCCCCACGCCCGGTTCCACTTATTATATTAATAGTAGAATTTTGCAACGGGGGGACATAAAACCTGAATCCCATGCTACAATATAACAAGTACAATAATTCTCGTAGAGCACATACTGAATAATAGAAGGAGCCTCATCTATCCAAACATCAGCAAGCCAATCAGAACTAGCAAGGTGTGCAAACCTATGCGCAACACCATTTGCTTCACGGAAAATATGTCGAATTTCTACTAATTGAAAAGCAGTCATATAATCCTTACAATCACTAAAAACCCGACTTACCTCCGAGAAATTTTCCTCCTCACTAAAAGCCCTAACAATCATAGATGGGGTAAAACCGTAGAAGAGAACTTAAATTTTTCCAAGCAAATGAACATTTTTTTTTTCGATGAAGAAAAGAAATAGAAAGAAAAGACTACAAATGAAAACCCTGACTGCCCTGTCCTTAAACTGATCAAACTGAAAGGCGGGGCAAACACAAACCAACTATAATTTGGTCATTTTCTTTAATCAATTCAACCAAATCAGCAACGAGGACTAGCAAAAAGAAAAGGAAAAAAAAAGTTTATTTTTTTTATTTGGTTTATAACTCGTACGTTTTATTGTGCAAAGATAGAAAACGGGTTTGGGTTTATAAGCCCCGGAGCGTAAAACGGGTATGGTCACAGCAACCTAGCTATTTACATGACCCGCCCAGTTCCACAGCCTTTGTGTCTCCTCGTTTCGTCTCACAAATTCTGTGTCTGTCTCTCTTAACTTGGAAGCTCCAACAGGTGCGTATCAGCTTTGTCTCTCAACTCCTTTGTCTCTCATGCATTCAAGCTTTTGATTTGTGTTGTTGTTCCAAAAACGAAACCTTCTTCTGGGTTAACTTACAGTTTCTTTCTGGGTCTGAATATAGGAGGAACAAGCTTGTAAATGGTTTTGCCTTAGTGGGTCTTGTACCTTTTTCTATTTGCCAAAATGGGGTTTTCAAATTTTACTTCTTTTCTTTCTTCCCTTCACTCCCCAATTTCGCTACAATCTTGTGTTACTATTAGTGAATGCAATCAAGTTTGTAGCTTTACTCAAGTTTTGTAGCTTTTTGTTTAAGTTGCAATCGATGTTTATTGAAAGGTTATGCCTTTTTTAATTTGTAATGCAAGATACACATAGCATTATAAGAAACTCGACAAGAGAGAATGGGATTGCCTGATTCTTCTGGAGGTTTGCTGTCTGAATTGGACGTCGATGCTTTCAGACGCCTATTTCCTCTTCGGTTTTATGAGAGCCATCTTGCCAAGTCCACACGCCCTGATGGCAGGTCACTTGACAAAGCTAGAGACACTTCCTCAGCCCTTGGTTAGTCCCCATTCACTGTTAATTTAGTTCTTGTCAAGTAACCATGGAGTTTCACTTAACTTGTTTAACATGTAAGCTGAACCCTTTTTCGTTTCGTTTTATGCAGGGGCCGTTGCATCTGCGGATGGATCAGCACTAGTAAAAATTGGTTCGACGGTAGTGGCTTAACTTTGTGTGCGCGCTTTATTTCTGTTAATCAGATATATGGCCGTGTTACTGATGAGATTTTCTTTGTGTATAGACAATGTTGGCAGCTATAAAAATGGAAGTCATGACCCCTTCTCAAGAGTCACCAGATGAGGGATGCATAGGTTAACTTGCACCACTTGATAATTTTTTGTTGTTTTTTCTGAGATTACTTTCTTGATGTTGTTCTTCTTGTAATTAACTGGTTCGCCACATTTTTTTTTTCAGCAATTGAATTCCACATGCCTCCAATTTGCTCTCCAATTGTAAGGCCTGGCAGGCCAGCTGAGGCAGCACCTGTTGTGTCAAAACAGCTATCTGACACTATTTTAAGGCATGTCCTTTGTTTCTCTTTTCTACCTGGAGTTTATTTCAGTTGATGTGTTCAATTTTTAATTTTTAATTTTTCTTTCTCTTGTTTAGTCCAAATGTTCTAACCACTTCAATACAAAATATGATTTAGTATTGATGTTTTTATTATATCTTTTCTTTGTTTTCTTTTCCTCTTTTTATCATCCGTGTAAATCTTTCCTATCACTTAGTGTCAGTTATGTGAGTACACAATGTAATTCAACTGAGGCAAACATTACAACTTATCCTCTATGTACTAAAGTAGTTCTACTGTTGAGGCTCCCAATATCTTTTGAAAATCAGTCCTGTAATCCCAAACATTTTGTATTGGTATCGTTATCTTTCTGGTATTACTTTCATTCAGTATAGCTACTTGCTCTGTTGAATGTGATGTACAGGACTGTAATCCAATGCATTTCATATTGGAATCATTATCTTTTTCTGGTCTTAGCTTTCATGCAGTATACTTACTTGCTCTGTTCAGTTTGATGCATTGAAATCCTGTAATGCAATGCATTGCATATTGGTATCGTTATCTTTTTCTTGTCTTAGCTTTCATGCTGCATAGCTACTTGCTCCGTTTCGGTATGATGCTTCATTTGATATTTGGAATCTTGGATATTGTGAATTTACTAATTTTCTTGGTTGTTGCAGTTCTGGCATGATTAATTTGAAGGAATTATCCTTGATTAGTGGAAAAGCTGCTTGGATGGTCTACCTGGTAAATTTCATGGAAACTTTGGAAATATCTTATGTGCCAGTGCCTATGGCAGTTAATTTGTTGTTTAGACATATATTCTTTTTTTATTTATTTATTTTTATCCAAACTTAGACATATATACTTACGTATATATTCTGAACAAATGTCTGATTTATCTGTTCCAACTGTCAGGACATATACTGTTTGGATGCTGATGGTGCTCTATTTGATGCTGCTTTGCTGTCAGCAGTCGCTGCCTTTTCTCACTGTAAGTCTTACAACTGTTGGCTTTCCCTGTGTGAAGAGCTCGGTTACAAAATAAGGAATTATTTTAGTTGCCCAAATTCCAACTACCCCAGTTATATTACTCAAAGTTTTGAGTTTTATCCCAGACTTTGATTTCTACATATATGCATAACAAAAAAAAAAAAAAGCATTAAAGTAGATAAATGTACATGAAAAATACTGCTGAAGCTTGTGCTGTTTTTTCTTGTTCATGCATGTCTGGTTTATGTCTCTCTCTTGAGTGTCTATTCTTCTGTGCATGTTTGGGAACATGTTTTCTATATATAAAATCTAAAAGTTAAAAGTCATCCATTTAAGTGCTGTTCGAAATTCTGGGTAGCTTTACTTTGTAGAACATCTTGTGTGCATCTCAAATAGCTCGAAATTTTATTTTGGCATATGTAGTACTGTATTATAAAAGTTAGCCCCCTACTCTGTTGGATTTGAAAAAGAAGGTTGCTGTATTTATCACTAATAAATAGACTGTTGTTCCCTTTTTAGTGCTGTCAAAGGAGTTGTACCCTCTTCGGAAAAAGAGTTTGACTTAGGTTGGGAAAGAAGATTACATAAATGACACTACAAGTGAGAAAAAGGTGAAGTTAATGAATGATGCAAGTGAGGTGGGGTGAAATGATTGAATTGTACTCCCTAAAATCATCTAGTTAAAAGAAAAAAAAGAAAAAAAAGAATATCCTCTAGTTGAACAAATGGAGAGTTGTATAATGTATATCATGAATTTTCTGTTGCAAGTTGTGTACCATTTAACTCCTATGTCGTGCAGTGCAGATTCCTGTAGTTTCTATGAATGATGAAGGGAAAGTAGTAGTCATATCTGAGGAAAATGAGGGAGGAAAGGAGCCAGTCAATAAAGAGAAGAGGAAACTCACGTTATGCAGTATTCCATTTTCACTAACATGCATACTTTATAAGAATTACATCTTGGCGGACCCTACAGCAGAGGAAGAGTCGATCATGGAAACCCTTGTAACCGTGGTTTTGGATTCATCTGGTCAACTTGTGTCTCTTTACAAGCCAGGTGGATCAGTTCTTGCCTATACATCAGCTATCCAGGTTGGTTACTTAGTTTTGATGGTTCCCTGCAATTCAACTTGCTAGGAGGTTATGAATTTCAGATTTATGTTCTCAGTCAGTCTGCATGCCATGATAACTGAGAGTAATAAAGTGTCTGCTAAATCCATAATCAGTTTCATCAAACATGAGTGACTAAGGTTTTAAACTGTTTTGAGTCTTCTGTCTTCTGACATGAGTTGCATACATCCACCGAAAAATAAAAGAGAACACGAGTACGACATTCCAATCTTTTTCCCATCTGAACCAATAATCTAAAGCGAATCAATTTTAAGAATGTGTTCAACGCTTGAAACTAATGAAATTGGCAAGCAACTCTGGAACTTGATTCAACTTGATTCCTTTTCATATGAAGTATGTTGAGTTACTATTAGACTGTCTTGGCGTATTTATTATTTGTTTATGTTAAATAACTCCATTATGAAAATTAGGCAGAAAGATGCCAAGTTATCCTCCATTTTTTGCTGTATACATTTCATCTAAATCAAGTAAGCTAAGCTATGTATGTAAGAGCATAAGAATGCAATGGCTGATGAAAAATTGTAATGAATCATGACTTATGATCCAAATGATGATAAGGAAGACTCTCTTTGGTTGCAGGATTGTGTGGCACTCACTAGGCAAAGAGTGAGGGAGCTTCAGACGATTCTAGACGAAGCTACCGCTGGTATGGAGGTCGATTAGTTTCATCTTTCATCTCCTAAGGGGATGTCTTTTCTATTTACATCTTATTCTGGCCTTATTTTGTATTGATATTGGTTACTCTAGTGAAAGGCTTCAGAAAGGTAGCATTAATAGTCAAATATTGAATCACTATGTGAAACTGTTCTGCAATCTTTTGTTTGCATACGTCTTAATGTTTATTGTCACATTGTTAGAGCAATTAGCAGTTGTGGTAATTCAAATTCCTTGAAATTTGGATGCCATGGGTTGCTTTCTGTGTGCGCAAAACTTGTTACCGTACTTGCGTGGTACTCACTTTATCTGTTCTAAATTGGTTTGAGTTACATACATGTTCATGATACTGTTTTTTGAGGAGGGTTGGAGATTGATTGTGCCTCTACTATGATTTTCTTGTGCTTATAGTAATTTAAGAAATAGCAGCCGCATTGGTGATTCCTCTTCGAAGCCTTTCCATTTTTTATTTAAAAAAAAAAAAAAGCCTCGAAGGTGTCAATGTGTAATAATGGCAATGCGTGGAGATCAGATTGATGTGTATTTCTTTTTTTGTTCTCTTGCAGAATGTGTTTTTCTTTATAAGAACAAAAGATTTTTGTTCTTTCCATTTGGTGAACTTTTGAAAGACAAAAAATAGAGAGGGTGTGTTGGTATCTCCTCTAAAATATGTGGCATCAATTTGGACGTGTGGTGGCAAACTACAGGTCCGATCATTGTCGCTAAATTATTGGGTTCAGGGAATGAGAGCAAAGCCAAAAGGGCAAATGCATGAGAGACACCAGCTTACTATGTGTTTAACACATCAATCTCTTTTGAGTTAACTTTGATTCGATAAGCATGGCTGTAATCAAGTTATTCGTCATCGTTGCATGCCATTGCCAATTTTTCCCAATTAGAGCTCAAGCTTCTACTGAAAAATATAAATGAACCTCAAGTGTGAAAGCTTCTTTTCCTTATTCCAGGACCATTCTATTTTCCTTTGCAATATCTTTTCGTATTAGTTCAGTTGCAAATGATTTCTTTGTAAACTCATGAATCATGAAATGTTTTGTTGCATGTTCATTATAACCTGCATCCGGTGGACAGTATGAGGTCTTAAGCATCAGTGTATTTGTTAGTTGTTTATGAGTCTATGACATTCAAATTAGGTTGTCTGAACGACATTAAAGATCCTACCATTTTCACTTTATTCCTTTCATGATGCTAGCCGCCAAAATGGCCTATTTTAACTGACTTTACCTTACCTGGGAGTAAATGCTGTAAATTACTGAAGCTGTTAGTTCCATATCAGGATGTTTTTCTTTTGAGTGTGAACTATGTTTATTCTTTTCTTGGCCAAGTGAACTGAGTTTTGCAATAGAGTAACTGAAAAAAGCTTCACAATAGATGTGGACGGCAGCAAATGTGTAGTTCAATGGCCTCGGACTATGATACCTGGTCCCATGAGTGTCACAGAAACAATATCAACTCCTTTTCACCAAAAGATACGAACTTAATAACCAGAATCTTTACACACACGATCAACTTCACTTGAAGCAAAGCAAATATCTTCTTCCCTTTTTCTCTCTCATCATCCAACAAGCACCCTAGAGTAATCCAATTGAGCCAATGAGAATTCAGGAAACTCCATCGGAGTGACCCAAATAGATAGATAAGCTAGCCCTCTCCCCCACTCTCCAAGCCAACTTCACCTCAGAGCCCAATTTACACCGTCATACAATTTGCTTGACTACCCATCAAGCCACGTGTCCCCAACTCCCACCACCAGCCATGAAAACAAACTGTTACTGACTCACAGTCCCCAAAGTGTGCTCTCCTCCCTCTATTCTTCTCCACACAAACTATAAAACTACAACCTTCAAATCCCCAAGAAAAAAAGACAGAACAAACAAACCTCAACCTCAACACAGTCACAAGAGGGGAGCACTTCCCTCCCTCTCTCTTTTTTTTTTTTCCACTCCCCAATTTTCAAAAACAGAGGAGTGTCTAAATTTTTGCTTCTTGGGTTTTGATCACCAAAATGGCTTCTTTAGTGTCCTCACCTTTCACCTTACCCCAAACAAAACCAGACCAACTATCTTCCTTCTCCAAAAAGCACTACTTTCTCCACTCCTTTCTCCCCAAAAAGGCCAACCAGACCAACTCAAAGTCCTCCTCCCTCAAAGTGAAATGCGCAATGGGCAACGGCCTCTTCACCCAAACGACACAGGAGGTGCGTCGTATAGTCCCGGAAAACAAACAAGGCCTCCCGACCGTCAAAGTCGTCTACGTCGTACTGGAAGCACAGTACCAGTCCTCCCTCACAGCAGCAGTCCAGTCTCTAAACTCCAGCAACAAGTACGCTTCTTTCGAGGTCGTAGGTTACTTGGTGGAGGAGCTTCGAGACGAAACGACATACAAAACGTTCTGCCAGGACCTCGAAGACGCCAACATTTTCATCGGGTCGTTGATCTTCGTGGAGGAGCTGGCTCTCAAAGTGAAGGAGGCAGTGGAGAAGCAAAGGGACAGAATGGACGCGGTGCTGGTCTTCCCTTCCATGCCTGAAGTAATGAGGCTCAACAAGTTGGGCTCGTTCAGCATGTCGCAGCTGGGCCAGTCCAAGAGCCCGTTCTTCCAGCTTTTCAAGAGGAAGAAGCAAGGTGCTGGCTTTGCTGACAGTATGCTCAAGCTGGTCAGGACTTTGCCCAAGGTACTCAAGTACTTGCCTAGTGATAAAGCTCAGGATGCTAGGCTTTATATTCTCAGTTTGCAGTTTTGGCTTGGTGGGTCTCCTGATAACTTGCAGAATTTCTTGAAAATGATATCCGGTTCTTATGTTCCGGCTCTCAAAGGGGCAAAGATTCCGTATTCAGACCCGGTTTTGTTTTTGGACAGTGGAATCTGGCACCCTTTGGCGCCTTGTATGTATGATGATGTGAAGGAGTATATGAACTGGTATGATACTAGGAGGGATGCTAATGAGAAGCTTAAGAGCCCGAGTGCGCCGATAGTGGGGCTGATTCTGCAGAGGAGCCACATTGTTACTGGTGATGAGAGTCACTATGTGGCTGTCATTATGGAGTTGGAGGCAAGAGGGGCCAAGGTGATACCGATTTTCGCTGGTGGACTTGATTTTTCGGGGCCTGTTGAGAAGTTTTTGATTGATCCGGTGACTAAGAAGCCGTTTATTCATTCAGCAATTTCGCTTACTGGTTTTGCTCTTGTTGGGGGGCCAGCTAGGCAGGATCATCCGAGGGCTATCGAGGCTCTTATGAAGCTTGATGTTCCATACATTGTTGCATTGCCTTTGGTGTTCCAGACAACTGAGGAGTGGTTGAACAGCACTTTGGGTTTGCACCCAATTCAGGTGGCATTGCAAGTCGCTCTTCCGGAGCTTGATGGAGGCATGGAGCCTATTGTTTTTGCTGGCCGGGATCCTAGAACTGGTGAGTGATGTTCTTACTCTTTATTGTTTATGTAGTTCACAAGAAGTATTCAGTTAGCCCTTTGAGAAAAAATATAAGAGATAAATGCTGTTATGAATGAATGAATTAAAATTGGGCCATATACTTTATTGCTTAGACAGTTATGCTCCTACTAGTTTCCACTTTTCTATTCCTGTTCTGGTCACCTTCACATTCTCTACTTGTGCATCCTTGTAATCAAAAGTTTTTATTGTTACTGAGGATCAAATCGTGATTGCAGGGAAATCACATGCTCTTCACAAGAGGGTGGAACAGCTGTGCACCAGGGCAATCAGATGGGGTGAACTGAAAAGGAAGGCCAAGGTATTGTACCTTAATTTATGCTTTTCTTATTTTCTTCTTAAACCAAAGGAAAGTTGCTACCAAATACATGAAACTAAAAAGAACTTACATGCCTACTATTTAGAGATAAAAGATGATTGACTAGTACCTATCATCTTATTACTGTTTGTCAATGTCTCAAAATGTTACTTAGAAATGATCTTTATAAATCCACTTTTTCACAAAAGTGGAGCTTGGGGATGAAGGGAGTGCATAATTTTCTCATTTATTATATAAAGCCCATAAGTTTCATGTTTTGCTGTCGTCATTGCATATACAGGACATAATTATTGATAATGGAAAAGGAGGTAATCAAGTAATCTGTAAATATTTTACATAAGCTGTTTAGTTTATTTGAGAGTTATGTTTGAAATTAGCAAGATGCTTTTTGGGAAGTTAGTCTATGCCATTCTAGTAGATAGATTCTGGTCATGGAAATATTTCCCTTGCCTTCCATTCTAAAGTGTCCTCAGCTTCTGGTTGTTCACTGAATGAAATTTGAGATAGTTTTTGGTAATCTGACCGAGTATATGCACTGATGCAGGCAGAGAAGAAGTTGGCAATCACAGTGTTCAGTTTCCCTCCAGACAAAGGAAATGTAGGAACAGCTGCTTATCTTAATGTTTTTTCCTCCATCTTCTCAGTTCTGCAAGAACTGAAAAGAGATGGTTACAATGTGGAGAACCTTCCAGAGACTTCAGAAGCTTTGATTGAAGAGTAATCCATGACAAAGAGGCTCAGTTCAGCAGCCCAAATCTGAACATTGCTTACAAAATGGGGGTCCGTGAGTATCAAAGTTTGACTCCCTACGCCGCTGCATTGGAGGAAAACTGGGGAAAGCCTCCTGGGAACCTGAACTCTGATGGAGAGAATCTCTTAGTATATGGGAAACAGTACGGCAATGTCTTCATTGGTGTTCAGCCCACATTTGGCTATGAGGGTGATCCGATGAGGCTGCTGTTCTCAAAATCAGCTAGCCCGCATCATGGTTTTGCAGCATATTATTCATTTGTTGAAAAGATTTTCCAAGCTGATGCTGTACTGCATTTTGGTACTCATGGTTCACTAGAATTCATGCCTGGAAAACAGGTAGGGATGAGTGATGCATGTTTCCCAGACAGTCTGATTGGGAACATTCCCAATGTCTATTACTATGCTGCTAACAATCCATCTGAAGCTACAATAGCTAAGCGTCGGAGCTATGCCAACACCATCAGCTATCTGACACCACCTGCAGAAAATGCTGGGCTTTACAAAGGCCTCAAGCAATTGAGCGAGCTTATTGCCTCCTACCAGTCGCTTAAAGACACCGGCCGTGGACAACAGATTGTGAGCTCAATAATCAGCACTGCTAGGCAATGCAATCTTGATAAGGATGTAGAACTACCTGATGAAGGCGTGGAAATCTCTGCCAAAGAACGAGATCTTGTGGTCGGAAAGGTGTATAACAAAATCATGGAGATTGAGTCCCGCCTGCTGCCTTGTGGGCTCCATGTCATCGGTGAGCCTCCAACAGCCATGGAAGCAGTTGCAACTCTGGTGAACATTGCTGCACTGAACCGTCCAGAAGAGAATATTTTCTCGCTCCCAGCTATATTGGCTGAAACAGTTGGAAGAGACATAGAGGATATTTACAGGCAAAGTGATAAGGGGATACTGAAGGATGTGGAGCTTCTTAAGCAAATAACAGACACATCGAGGGGAGCTGTTTCTTCATTTGTGGAGCGTACAACAAATGAGAAGGGTCAAGTAGTTGATGTAAAGAATAAGTTGACCTCAATTCTTGGGTTTGGTATCAATGAGCCTTGGATCCAGTACTTGTCAAACACAAAATTTTACAGGGCAGACAGGGACAAACTTAGAACTTTGTTTGAGTACTTGGCAGAATGCTTGAAGCTAATTGTGGCTGACAATGAGATAGGGAGTTTGAAACAAGCATTGGAGGGTAAATTTGTAGAGCCAGGACCTGGTGGTGACCCAATCAGAAACCCGAAAGTGTTGCCAACAGGAAAGAATATTCACGCACTTGATCCACAATCTATTCCAACCACAGCAGCCATGAATAGTGCAAAGGTTGTGGTGGAGAGGTTGATTGAGAGGCAGAAGATTGATAATGGAGGAAAGTATCCAGAGACGATTGCACTTGTTTTGTGGGGTACAGACAATATCAAGACCTATGGTGAGTCCTTGGCTCAAGTTTTGTGGATGGTTGGTGTGAATCCAGTTGCTGATGGTCTTGGACGAGTCAACCGGGTAGAAGTAGTGAGTCTTGAAGAACTTGGAAGACCCAGGATTGATGTTGTTGTTAACTGCTCAGGAGTCTTCAGAGACCTTTTTATCAACCAGGTATTTTTCCTCTCTGTGGACTCTGCTTCCTATCTTTTGGCTCTTACGTCCGTACATGGTTAGCAAAGTAAGAATTGTATAATTGTTACTTACTAGTTACTAAGTTTTGTCAAAATTTGTGATTGTTTGCAGATGAATTTGCTTGACCGAGCAGTGAAGATGGTAGCTGAACTAGATGAGCCAGTTGAACAGAACTTTGTCAGGAAGCATGCACTGGAGCAAGCAGAAACCCTTGGGATTGGGGTTCGTGAAGCTGCAACCCGGATCTTCTCCAATGCTTCAGGCTCCTACTCCTCTAATATAAATCTTGCTGTGGAGAACTCCTCATGGAATGATGAGAAGCAGCTGCAAGACATGTATCTGAGCCGGAAATCATTTGCTTTTGATTGTGATGCTCCAGGTACAGGCATGGCTGAGAACAGAAAAGTTTTTGAGATGGCATTGAGCACAGCTGATGCAACATTCCAAAACCTGGACTCATCAGAAATCTCACTTACTGATGTGAGTCACTACTTTGATTCGGATCCAACCAATCTGGTGCAAAACCTAAGGAAGGATGGAAAGAAACCTAGTTCTTACATTGCTGACACCACCACAGCTAATGCCCAGGTGAGAACGATACAGTATATGTACTCTTTCAGTACTGAGTTTGGTATATCATAGATGTTAATATTGCAGAAGCTGCGAAGAAACCAAATAGAATTTGCAATTAACAATCTTTCTTACAATGCAGGTTCGTACGCTTTCTGAGACCGTGCGTCTTGATGCAAGGACCAAGTTGTTGAATCCCAAGTGGTACGAAGGAATGTTGTCTAGTGGGTATGAGGGTGTTCGTGAAATTGAGAAGAGACTCACTAATACAGTTGGGTGGAGTGCAACTTCTGGGCAAGTTGACAACTTTGTGTATGAAGAGGCCAACTCGACTTTCATTAAAGATGAGGAGATGCTGAACAGGCTTATGAAAACAAATCCAAACTCCTTTAGGAAGCTGCTACAGACCTTCCTGGAGGCCAATGGACGCGGTTACTGGGACACTGATGAGCAGAATATTGAGAGGTTGAAGGAGTTGTACTCAGAAGTTGAAGACAAAATCGAGGGAATTGATCGGTGAACTCAAAACTCATTGTTGAGAAAACTGTACATTAATTTGCAAATATAAGTAACATGATCATTTACTTGAGCTTCTAGGAAATGTCATAATGTGAATTTTTTTCCCAGTTCCCCACTGTTAATTCATTTGTGGGGATATGTATCTGTACTTTTACACTCAGACATCAAGTCCTATAAATACATGTATTCGTAATTGATGTAATAAATATTATCGTTGTTGTCAATCTCAATTTAACATTGTTAAAGCCTTGGAATAATTTGTCTCAATTTAGGCACTTGAACCTGACTAAAGAATTGAGTATCGTTGTGTAAGAACAGTCATAGTAAAGGAGCATATGGACTAATGGCCCCAAATGAAATTACACTTCCAACTTTTCTATGCAATATTAAATAATCCTTAATGCTCCTCACATTTTCCCCTAAATGCTCTAACAGACCAACCTGATTAGTAATGAGTTCAGATCTTTTGCTACAACTGCTGTGATGCATGCTTATGATGAAATGAGACTTTCAGATTTTTGTATAGTTCACTCTTGTATGAAGTGTTCTATAACTCTTAAATGTGTTTATTGGCTACTTAAATAAAAGATTGGCCGCATTGCAATTCTTGCTGCTAGATAATTCCTCTAAACAATCACATTTCTACTAAATTAGTCAGAGCTGTACACAGGTCAAATTCTCATTGTTGATTACACAATTCTGTTTCATATATTCACGAGCAAAAAGAGAGATGAATACATCTTGTGGGGGGGCATCTACAATCAGTAATGAATGGTAAAATGTAAACCTACAGAGAACCAAAAATAAAGAAGAAAAAAATAAAAACGTGCCCTCCCTCAAAGAAAAATAAAAAGATGGTTCGTATGACAATTAACAAAGTGGTACACATTTCTTTCTTACTCCCTTTCTTCGTATTTTGTAAGTATCAAAAGAGATGAATTTACCTTCAGACTAACTCCATTAAGAGAGGGTCACCTTCTGCCATTATTCTTATTAGTTTTATGAAATCTTGTTCGCTTGACACACTCCATGGGTGAACGGCAGGCACTTGGGCCGAATAAAGGGATGAAGAATTAGTAGAAGCTGATTCTTCCTCGTAGACCATTGTGCTTAGCACCGAGTCAAAATTCTGAGGTGAATCTAGTGCTAGAAAGAACATCGGAATGGCAACTTTGTGATGGATTTCCAGATCTCCCACTTGATTAACAAGATCAACAAAGTCAGATATGAAGCGCCGAGGGATGTAGAATATCTCAGAACTGCATACTATAAAGCTCTTGCGACTAGGTATGGTGTTCTTATAACTGACTTGGAAGTGAGCTGGCATCATGCTAACAACCTTCTTTACCATGCTTGCTTGCTTTGAAAACCAATCTGAGTTGTCATTTGGCGACACCTTGGTCCAAGACTTGGATACCTGAATTCCATTGTAATTGTGAGTGAGATAGAGCAGCATTTGGCAAGAAGGACCAACACTAACAATTTTTTTTTGTCCTAATATTTACCTTTTACTTAAAGTGAAACGAAACTTACTGAAGTTTCTAAAAGGAACTGTGATAACTATTTGTAAAGTTGGCATAATTTATAAACGATAATATGCAAATGGATCAGAAGTCATATTACCTCATTTGTGATCCATAATTTGTTTTTGTCTGCTTGTAGAAGATTCCAGTAATTAAGAATAGTGTCGTCGTGAAGGAATAAAAACCCATCTGCACCAGAATATCGATCAAATATTTTGGGTAGGTACCTGCAAAGAAACATTAAATAGTAAAGTTAGAAAATTGGTGGTGGCCCATCTTAACTACTTTCATTATAGGCTTTAACTAAACTACAAGTAAAAGTTACTTAAAAACTAACAACGCGTCTACACTAACAACGCAACTACCAGAGCTTGCTTTTAAAAGAAGTGCATCAATTAAGCACATTTGGTGCCAGAATTATTCCAAAACTAGATTATGTATAGATTCTGCAGTCCTAATATATATTACGGGTTCCAGAAACAACTTGTCAATCTGCCTCTGGTTCACTCATATTTCTAGCCTAAATTTGATTGACTTAATTAGCACAGAAGGCATACCCAAAAGGCAGCAAGTCATGAAACTGAGAAGGAGAAGGATCAATACTCTTCTAAAATAAAAATCTTTATGAGCTACACAGGATTCTTATGAAACCAATCATAACCACTTCAACCAGAGGAAATTCAACAATGACAAGGAGGATATTGTGCAAGTGATTTATGAATTCACAAATTCTACCAACCCGCAGAAATTGTGGAATCACTGAATAACTGGATATCTGCCAACATTAATAAGTACATGAGGCCCAAGACTACATGTACAACCCCTTTTAAGTGATGAAAGGCTCTGCACCTTGCCCTTCAAGACAGGAGAAGAGCAGAGCGTGGATACCTCCTACTTGATGACAAAAACCACACCTGCTGTTTCTAGATCCTCAAAAATCTCATAGATGGTGCTCTGTCTACCAAGACACTCAATTAGGTCACTAATGTTCCTTGTGTCCTTAATTCATAAATGATATGCACCTACCACTTATATCATGCTCCGGAAGTTACCCTATCATTTTTATGTAACACCATATTTGAGTATTACATATTACCTAATACATATCGAGTCTTAAACTGTAAGAATGTTAAGTCATTACACCATCTGCAATCCTATATACCAGAGCATTTCCATTTCATAAGAGAACAATAATTATCATTAATAAAGAAATTAAAATTATATGTGCAAAGTCTCATGTCATCTCCAAATGCACTTAATATTAGAATACAAGTTTGGGGTGTCTGACCATATCCCTAAATATAGGTTTCCAAATAAAAAACAGGATTTCAATGAAATATCAATCCTACATCTTCTTAAGCCCCTAAGCAATTTAACTAGATGGAAAGCTCTCTTAAATAAAAAGGACAGCCAACACAGGAATTTAACAAAAGAAATATGACCAAACTGACGTAAAATTCATGACAAGAGAGACTTACTTGTAAACATTCTCCAGTTTTCCTTCTTCAACAGCAAGGTCTAGATTCTTCGATTCTGACAACATGATCACAGTTTTGAATATCCTCCCATAAAGCAATCTCCATTCAAGAGCAGTACGTTCCACAGGACCACTGCAGAACATAATAAGGACAACATTCCCAAAGTTCTTTCTCCATCGGATCAAATTTCCAATTTCATAGTTCACAGTTCCCGTTTCCTCAACTCCAAGATGAACAGATGGGAACTTCTGAGGAACAAATTCTCTTCTATCCCCATGACCAATATTTCCCAGTGGCCTACCCAAATCCAATGACATTAATCTCGGTTGGTTGTACCCAACAGCAATCAAGTCCTGAAGCCAAGCAGCAGTAAACTTCACATCCTTCTCAGTCCAAAACCCCTCTTCTGCCATAGCAAAGCTCAACTCCAGGATCTTTTCAATCAATCTTTGCTTGCTTGCTCTCCACGAAATCAAAAATTTAATCAAACGTCCTACATTCACATGAAGATCCTTCTCTTCCGAAAACGGATACGCCTCAATTCTATCATACCGGTGCACAGTTGGTGGATACACCACAACCTGACCACCTACTTCCCACAAAATCCTCTGCGCCCAATACCCCCTCAACACATCAGACGCCATTGTGCTAACCGAAACAGGAAGCATCAATCCCCAAAACGCATGCGAATGGAAAATCGTATTGAAAGAATTCACCGGCACCATCATCCCCTGCGGCAATGCCACTTTCGGTGCATGCTCATCAAACCTAATATCAAACGCTTCCAACCCCGATTTTCGCGTAAAATAAAACACCGAATCCACATCCGGTAGCCCATTGGATATCCCCTGCTGTATGAACTGTTTCCCAGCGAGAACCTCAGTGTAGAACTCCTCATGACCAAGCTCACCCACATTCTCCAACGGCAAACCTCTAGGCCAAACGGAGCGCTGGCCGAAATGTATATAGGGATTGACAATAGTCCTATTCGGATTCTCATGGCTATACTGCAATATAGTCTCTTGCCTATGCCCCTCCTCACCTACCAAATCTATATCAAAATGTTTCCCCAAATCGTTATCAATAACCTCCCCACGGTCGTCGGCGTCGAAGATTTTCCGGGCACCGTGCTGGATCGCAAACAAGTACCCCACAGTCTTCCTAACATAAGAATCATAAGGCAAATACTCCAAAACCCTAAAACCCAACCCAGCTTGTTGCTCAAGGGACAAGAAGATCGCACCTTTGAGGCTCCAATCCGACGGCGTTTTGGAGTTCCCAACCGCCAGCACCTGCCACCCTCGGATCTTCACCAGCTTCCGCAGCGGCTCCGTCGGGTACTCCGACACCGACACCACCACCCACCTCTCAGATCGGAACGCCGCGTACGGCGACGCCTTGTCGAAGACTCGCTTGACGCTCTTCTCCTCCAGCTGCGGCATTTGGACCCTCTCCACGGCTTCGGCGGCCTGGGTCTGGAAGCAGAGCAGCGCCGCCGTGTCGCCGATGTTCCGGAGCACGAAGAGCGCCGCCACGGTGGCGATGAGGGCCACCACGGTGACGATCTTGTACAGGTTGTCGGAAAACCATGTGGAGAAATCGAGGTTGGGGGAGAAATCGAGGTTGGCTCTAGTGTTGGAGAATTTAGGGGACTTGGGTCTGCTTCGCTCTTGGACCAACATTGAACTAAACTCTCTACTAGTACTAGTATACGCTACCCCAATGCCTCAAAATAATATCTTCCCAAGTTTACAGTGACTTGACTATAATGAGCTTGAGCTCTTGGGAATTTGGGCAGACATTGAATCAGGGATGTCGAGAGGTTGAGGGTGATCTGGGGGTTTGGTGGTGCCGACAGTTTGGGGGGTGAGGAGTTGTGGTTGGAGTTGGGTGTTTCGTAGACTTGAATTAAACTGCTCTCTCTCTCTCTTTCTACCCTTTTTTTGCACACCCAGTTTGGTGGTGACTTGTGGGGGCGGGTCTCTGTCTTCTTCTTCTTTGCTTCTTCTTTCTATATTGTTTTTTTTTTCTTTTTTCTTCTTCATTTTCTATTTTTATTTTCTGCTCGAGGGGATCAATCATGCTGATTCTATATTTTGGTTGTTCTGGATTTGCCAGTCTGCAATATTGTATGGTTGCATTGGGTGGATTTTTGAGTATTTATTACTCCATGTCTTTGTGTATGATTAATGGGGATTTGGGGGACAAGAGGGTATTGTAGTATTGTGTTCGTTTACCCCAATAGGCCAAGTAATTTTCGCTCTTTTCTTCACAAATTGGTTGGAAGTCTTTTTTTTTTTTCTTTGCCCATGTGATATGGTGGAGTTGGATAGCGGATACCTCCTTGCACAAATGAACGCTGCTTTGATACCTCATACCTGGTAATAGGGATGGAGGTTCCAAACTTGTCTTGGATAAAAATACTCATAGGAAGAGGAACGAACTTATCTCTGAAACCCACAATGGATCACCATTCTAAATCAAAACAAATATTCGTGTTAATGTTATGTTTCCTTCTTGATTAATATATAAACAAAATATAAGCTCAAAAGCATTTTGACTTTCAAAATGTTCAATTTAGTATGTGAAATTATTAAATGAGGGAGGGTTTGTCCAACTCTCATAAAATGACTCACCAAATGCGCAATGGTATTGTTTTTACAGGAAGAAACAAATGTTAGCATTAGCGCGTGCAATAGTGTTTTGATATCTTCCACCAAAGCGTCCTCTTAACAAACATTTCACCATTAAAATCACTCGTCTTATTATTTTGTCATTTACTAGCAAATGAGACCGTGCGATGCTGTGGGTTTAATTTTTTTTCTGAATTTTAAATGTAATAAATGATCCTCATATATATTTGAACATATTCATAAATCATAACTATATGCATAGAGTAAGACAAAGACCATTCAACAGATTGTTGTTAGGGTAACTATTTGACATCAACAGTTTCTCTTAACAAAAAAGAAATAGAAAAAACTACATATTAAGCAAAAGTTCGTTGGCCATCTCAACTTCAACGTTAACAAATCTGCCATCACATTTCATAGATATCATAGCTCAAAATTAGGACACAACACAATAGAGGGCAGTGTTATATACAACCGATGTTTTAATCAATCATCTCTCATTCTAGCCAAGAGTCAAACATAGAGAATAACTCTTCCATAAAATCTAAAACTCATCACTTATTCAAGAGTTTCTTGGTAAAGCTAATGGCAGAAAATTTTGTGGCTTAAACCACTTCAACCAAAGTAGGAGGAAAAAAAATCCTAGAGTGCTAGAGATGACATATGTTGATTGTTGAATATATAATACCGAAAGAGCAGATTGAATGTTTTAATTAATAGTTCTCTCACTATTTAAGGGCAAAATAGTCCTCTTACTATTCATCAATAGTACCACCATTCATCTTAGTTTAATGTATATATATAAATTCAAGGGCAAAAGGCCAAAAGGTCCTCCAACTATTCATTCAATATTTTACTATTCATTCAAGGGTAATGAGGTAAAACAACAAAGAGCATGTTAGGGCAAAATGATCAATTACTATTTATTTAATAGTAACATTCCTCACTTTACTTTAGTATATAACTAGTCACGAAAACGGAAGCCCGCTGTGGGTCTCTTTTCTTTATGAATTTTACACATAATAAAGCAGAGATTATAATTCAAAATTTGTTAGCTTATGTCCATGACTCATATGTTATATAAATCTGATATAGAAAAGACATTAACCTATATGCAAGGTCATACTTGTTTACAAACTTAAAAAGTTATTCTTATCTAAACTATGATAATTTTTTTTTTAAATCATTATAAGTTGTCGTTGCTGCAGGTGATGTTTATACATGTAAGGTATAATTATTATTATTATTTATTTATTTAATAACTGGAGGGACACTTCCGTAAAAGAGGAAGCAGAACAGAGGTAGAATGGTCGAGATACCATTCATTTTGTTTGTCCTTTTGTGAATGGGTTTTAGTATAGTTATAATATTAATGGCATGATTTGTGTTGAGTTTCTATACCCTAATTTAAGGGTAACACAACTTATGAAAGCTAAAAATTTGTAGGGTTTCTCCTCTTAAAAAAAATAAGAAGAAGAAACTCGTGAAAGCAAAATGATTCATCTCACTAATACTTAATTGGGAAAACAAATAACCTCATCAACTCATCAATTCAAGGAATACCTGTTAAAAAATCAAAGCAACCTAACCATCCTTGCCACAACGTCATTTGCATCTTTTATACATACATATATACAAAACCTCATTAAACTTGAAATTTGATTATCCATATATTTTTAGTATGTATATTAATAAGGTCCGGATCATGAGACACAATTTTATACACATCTTATGAGTCATTAGATTTTAAAACATTCGAATAATTATTTTAGTATCGTGCAACAAAAATATGAGAGTCGAGAGCTTCTTCTTGAAAAACCCTAGTGTTGTCCCCTTAGTGCGGCTTCTAGGGGGGTCTTTGCCGCCTCCACATACTCGACAATTGTGCCATGCCATAGATTGGCTCTTTCCTCATTTCAAGGAGGGGTGGATTGCATTTTGTTTGGCAGTGCTTGCTGGTTGGCTCTGTTTTCGGCGGGGACTACTCTTTGGCTGGGGGAGGAGATTTGAGATCGGGCTCGAGCGGGGTCTCCCTTCTTATAGGGATTGGACGATTTTTGGTGGCGGCACAGCAATGGTAGCAGTGATGTTGCAGAACGGAGTCGGGGTCTTACTTTGGTAGAAGATCATGATATTGACGACGCCAGAGTCGTTGGTGGGGCCAGTGATGGTGGCCTGGATGCAGTCAGGCTGGTACTGTTTTGGGTGCAGACAGACATCGATGACGGTAGTAGCCATGCACTGAGTTTGGGTGCCTTGTTCTTGGGTGTCCAAATCAGCGTGGTGGGTGACTTGTTTGGGCTGGTTTTGGGCCCAAATCTAAGCCCAATTGATGGGATTGAAGTGATGCACTCACGAGACTTATTGAAGTGCCTCAACGATTCTGGTACAAGACTACAATTGATGTACATGCCTTCTGATAATGGATAAGTAATGAAATTATATATTCTTTCAAAAAAAAAAAAAAAGATTTCAAAACATTCAATGGCCTATATTTATTGTTTAAATGATGTCAACACAACACCAAGTGATATGGAAAATGACATGACATTACAGATTTTCATCACAAATTATAATTAGATTAAACTTTTTCATTAAAAGAAAAAAGAGTATTAAAATGGGTCAAAATCAGTGGATACATTATTTGACACAATATTTTACACTTGGAGCCCTTAGATAAAACGTTTAATGGTCCTGATTAATTCTCACAAATGACATGGTATTTGAGTTTTTTCCCCCAAAAAAGATAACATAAAATGAGATTGAACTCCCTTTTTATAAAAAAAAGTTAAAATAGAAACTACTAAGACCAAAGTCTTATCCATTGATAGATGGAACTTCAACAGCAGCTAGGTCTAGAGGGAAATTATGAGCATTACGTTCATGCATAACTTCCATACCAAGGTTAGCGCGGTTAATAATATCAGCCCAAGTATTAATTACACGACCTTGACTATCAACTACAGATTGATTGAAATTAAATCTAGGCTTGGGCATAACCGATTGCAGTTCGGTTTTCCGACAGTTTAGAACCGAAAAAAATGAGTCGGTTTCCGAACCGAAGTAAGAAAGACAAACCCCATAATTTCCGAACTGAAACTGACTGTATGCGGGTCGGAATCGGTGTTGGAGGTTTTTCCGACCGTTTTAAAACCGACCCGACCGATTTTCATAATATATATAAATATATAATTTATATTACGTGTCAACATTTGATTGGTTTTATTTTACTTTCAGTACATCTTACCGCACTTAATCTAAATGAAAAAAGAAAACCCTAACACCTTACCCCACATAGCCCGATCTCTCATTTCAATTTCATTGAGACTCAGAGTGTCTCTTTCAAAAAACGCAGCTGCCATTCTCTCAGAATGAAGACCACCGATCTCCAGCCTCTATCTTCGGGTCTCCGGCCTTTCTCAGCCATCTCTGAGTCTCTCTCTCCTCCGAGCTCTGGTATGTGATGAAACTACTCAAATTAGTCAAATTGGGGATTTAGATTTAGGGTCTTCTACTTTGATTTCTGATGGGTTATTGTGGTGACTACATATGAAGGAATACACATCCATCCCACTGAGAATTCAGATGAAACCTTTGAGCAGATCTTAAGCCATATGAGGAAGACAATCAAAGATGGCATAAAATGACTAAAACACTTGATGATATGTATCCGATCCATTTCGAACATGGAAGATGAGGAAATTGTGGTGATTACATAAAAAGTTTGGGCCCATCATACAACCGAAACCGACCCGCCCTGATTCAAGAATTCGGCTCAAGCCAGCAAGAATACGGTGTTCGGTTCCAGAAATAGGATTTTCGATTATTTCAGTTGGTGTTCGGTTTGGGCCTGTAACCGACTCGGCTCGACTATGCCCAGGCCTAATTAAATCTATTTAAGTTGAAAGCCATAGTGCTGATACCTAAAGCGGTGAACTAGATACCTACTATAGGCCAAGCAGCTAAGAAGTGTAAAGAATGAAAACTGTTGAAACTAGCATATTGGAAGATCAATCGGCCAAAATAACCATGAGCGGCTATGATATTATAAGTTTCTTCCTCTTGACCTAATCGGTAACCTTCATTGGTTAGACGCATGGAGTTGGCTAAGCATTTTATTCTAACAAATATAGAACCAGAACAGATGGTTTTATGTCTATTACCAGTTCTTCTGCCTAAGTTGAGACCAATCATTCAGATAGATGGGGGTAAACTAATGAGCTCGGATATTAATGAACTCTATAGAAGAGTTATTTATCGGAACAATACTCTTATCGATCTCTTAACAACAAGTAGATCTACGCCAGGAGAATTAGTAATGTGTCAGGAGAAACTGGTACAAGAAGCTATGGATACACTCACAACTACAAAAAATGAATCAGACGACACCTCTCATACGACGCTACACTGTTTTCCGTGGTGTGAATCATTTCTCAATATTGAGACGACGGTTGTAAAATTTCCGTCTTCTAATATGAATTCAACCAACATGTGTTTTTCATACTGAAATTATGTATTGCTTCAGAAGACGTTTATAAATGGAAGCGTGGTGTGAGGTTAAATTGTTAGAGAGGCGGCAAGTTTCGCACCAATTGGCACCACTTAAATTTCCTCAGCATGTAGTGTTTATATGACGGTTACTTTAAAACTGTGGTGTGAATCGATAGATTTGTAAGTCAAAACATTTTCACCGACATTCCCTCCAACATTTCCCTCCATTCTCTCCCCCAAATCTATTTCCCTCTCACCAGGCAGCGTGAGGAGGCAAAATTGAAAATTTTGAAGTGGCATTCAAACGACACTTATATGTAAAACCATTATCTGATGGCTTGTTCATATGCATCGACTAATTGCTTATACATGTGTCCATGCCAAATGAGCCCATTTAGACCAAAGTATACTTAAGAAAAAAAGAAAAAGAAAAAAACAAAGCCCTAGAAGAAAGCGGCATTCACTCCACAACCACCCCCGACACTGAGAGACCCTCACAAACGCCCTGCCCTTTCTTCGACAGACCCCGACACTCTCTCTTCTTCACAAACCCTGACCTCTCTCTCTCCTCGAAAAATCCTTTCTCGATAAACCCCAACCCTATCCCTTCTTCGACAAATCCCAATCAAAGCTGTCTCTCTCTTCGACAAACCTCGACCAAAACTATCTCTGCCTCTAGCGATCTGGGAGCGATCTGGTTACTCGATCTAGGAAGTAGTGAAGGGGAAGAAAACCTAATGGGTAGCCTCTAGGGTTCTTCAGATCTTTCACCGATGGTGGTTATTGCTTTCGGGTGGAGTTGAATCAGAGAAAGAAGACCTCGAATTGCCAGGGTTCGAAATCGGAGTCGGATTAATTAGGGTTAGGGATTTGCATTGATTTTCGACAGGCTTTAGGATTTTGATTCTAAATTCAGCTATGGGTAACTAGGATTTGAATTTTGTGATCTCAGTATTGGATTCGAACGTACATTGGAGCTGTGGATTTGAGATTGAAGGCAAAAATGTCAAAATTTGGGCCAAGAAGGTAACTAAGTTGCTACTACTTCAATTAAGAGATCAATAGTGGTTTTGGCTTTACCATCTTCCGCGATTGCGAAATGAGGGCTTGGCTTTGCGGGTTTTGGTCATGGCGAGGCTCGTCCACCATCTATTCGCAGTAGGCGGGACTATGGGAGGCTGCATTGAACGCTGCATTTTATGTTCGGGTTCGGGTTCATGTCTGGGAGAAGGTTCTGGAGAGGGACTTGGTGTTATTTAAAGGCACCAAGGCGAAACAGACTGAGGATGTTGCTTATAGGATCACTGCTAAGGCCTCGGATGTTGCGCATACTATGTATGCTGTTCTTAATTATGTGAGTTGAGTCTTTCAATTTTCGAATGGCTGGGTGTGTTATTTGTTATGTGGTTTTTTTATTGTTTTTGTGAAAATGACAGACTGTTGTACCCAATGCTCTGCAGATATCAGTTATGGTGGTGAAGATAGTGGTCATCAGCAGTATTTTATCTGGGATTTCAGCTGTGGTGAGCAAGTTTTGTTTGTGTAAAGTCCCTGGTTATGTGCTTGGTTTAGGGCGTTTGTGATTGTGGTTTGGATTTTGGTTGATTGGTAGATTGTATCTTAATCTCTAATGAGCCAACGACCACAATCTGGTGCTCCTGCTCCCAGAAAGGCATGGTGCACTGCCCTTTGTTAAATGTGAACCTGTAGTTTATACAATACTGATTTGCTTTGTTTTGACTCAGAGGAGGTTCATACCAAAAGCTAGCCCAAAGGCTGAAGTTAAATCGTATAAACTCCTCACTTTTTGTTCAAACCAATGTAATTTATTATTGATTATCCTTTTCTTTTCTGGTTAATTTGAACATGACTCACTTGTGTTGTTCTTGATGTCTCTATAGCGACCTGGAGGAGGAAGAGCAAGCTAGTCATGCTGAAAAGGAGAGGGAGTTGCTCAGACATTTCCATGTATGTATTATGACACTGATTGATTAGTTTACATTGATATGATCTCGAGTTTTGATCCCAATATCTAATCGTTTGTATGTTTTGTCTTGCTTTGTGTCTTAAAGGAACAATCTTTGAGGGCAAAGCTGAAAAACGAAAAGAAAGGGAGAGGCTTTTCTCAAGTGGGTTTTTGAGTGGGATGTTGAAGAAGGCTTATACCAGATCCTTCAATTCCTTGGAGAACAGCCTTGGTCTAAAGTGGGTTTTTTATTTTTTCTATTGTTTGTTTCAATTTTGATGTCATTTCTAAATATAGTGGATACTGATTATTGGAGTGGATTGGATTGTGTTGTGGTGGTGTAGGAACAAACTAGATGTTAGAGAACTTGCAATTCATTTTGGGTGTGTTCGAATCATTCCTGTTGTGCAAAAGGTTTATACCTGTAAGTTTTAATTTCCTTTCTGCAATGCAGTTTTCACGTTGACTGAAGTTTTAAATCTTGAGATTGCAATTTGAATTTTCAGTAGCGAGGGGGTTTATTGATTGGCATTGAGTATAGTTTTCCTCTCTTTTGTTACTCACAAAGAAGTAGAATTTGAAATTTTTATGATTTTGTTTTGCATCTGATTTTTCTGTTGATATGATCATAATGTTTTAGCTAGTTAGTTGATAAGAGTGACTTGATCTTCTATTTATCTGTTTTCGGATAAGTTATTTAATTATTTCCGTTCTTTTTTTGTTTCTAAGATTTTAGTATGAACCAGGGGAGTAATGAAATCGCTTCTCTATGTATCTGAATTTTCTAGTTTACTGATTATTTATAACCAGGTTTCCTCCAACTGCTGCTACTGTGAGCTCTGCCCTACTCTTGGGTATATGCAGTCTCCCTGATACCATATTTAGAGTAAGCATTTCTCTTCGGAAAATGAATTTTAGATTACAAAAACTGTGTTTGCTTTCTAATATGTAGTCATTGATGGTATTTTCTTTGGTGTAGAATGCTGTGGATATGGCGCTGGCAGATTCGGAGTGTAACAAGCATGAGAATTCCGAATTGAGATTGTCATGTTTCTGTAACAAGGTTGGTTGTCTTGTATCATAATCATTCGTAATGTGAATTCCTTGTTAGCTAGATCATATGGTTCAGTATTTTGTTCCGGTTGTGTAGGCTTTAGTCAATGTTGGTACTGATTTGGCAAAACTAGTTCCTGGCCGAGTGTCCACTGAGGTAGATGCATGTCTTGCTTATGACACGCATGGAATTATAAGGAAGGTACTGGCTTTTCTTTGTAACTTAACTTTTTTCCTTTTTCTTTTCAAAGATGATGCTAAAGCATTGGAATTCTATTAGCTTATAACTGATGTTCAAGAATGATATGTTGGTTGCTAGTCTATTTCAAACTATGAATGCATCCTGATTATACTCATTTAATTGTTCTTTCTTCTTTGTTGCAGTTACTTTCACAAATGATAATTTGAAAAGTTTTGTCATTTTGTTATTTTTATTGAGCCCTGTCATGGTTGGTGCAGTAGTTCTGCGTTGATTTTTCATATCCCCCATAATATCTGTAGATTCAATAGTTTCTAACTTAGGTGGCTTTGTCATTGCAGAACACTCTTTTCCTCTGCAACCCTTTTTTTTCTTTGGTCTAACATTTGCATTTTAGATTCAGACTTCTACGACTACGTACTGTAATTAAGTCTTTTGTCATAGACAAGTGAAATAAGGGCGATTGATAAAAATGATTCTTTACTAGCTTGTTTTTTCTTTTTCAGTATTGGCATTGGTCTGGGTGTTATCTATTGGTCTGCTTTTGGTCTATGTTTTGTTGGTCTACAAGATACGAGGATTCCATTCTCACTAGTTCCACTTTACTTTTGTCAATAATAATCAGCTTACATGACCAAGTGTATTTTCATGTGCTCTATGGGTGCCACTAAATATAGTGTCTAACAAAGTTTCCTGAAAGAGTTTAGGGTATATATATGCATCCTCATATGCCATCATACGCCTTTGCATTTGTACAATAGAATATTAGACCTTTCTTTATTTACATGAGTTAATCATGGTTATGAAAGTTACTCTTTTTCCTTATTTTTCTTGTCCTTTGGTTATAAGAATATATTCTTGCAACTGTGGTACTGAGGTTTGTTATTTAACTTTCTCTGTAACCTTCTGTTGGACTTTACAGCATGGCTCTGTGTATAAGCTTGCGTTTGGACCGAAAGGATTTGTTGCGGTATATATCAGGGAGTTTTGGCTATTTGAACAAATCAAGTGTTGCACTGTGTTGCTAGTACTTTTTCTGTTTGCAGTGTTTGAATGAAGAATTAGAGTAAAATGGCTTTTACTTCTATCCTAGTGATATCTGTTTGGAATTAGTTGCCGAGAATTGGTGTATTTGGCTTAAATATATCAATTTTAGTCGTGCTTTGTGTGCATGATAGGGTATTATGCAGGAGGGGAGACATTTAAGTTCTGCTTCTTGGTTGCTTCTGTAAGTCATTGATGCACTGAAAAATGTTGGTAAAGCTAATAGTTTTTTTAATTGTATACAAGACGTGCATATATACAGACTAAAACTTTATTCTTTGGATAGCTGCTAAGCTTATTTTCTTGTCTGGTTTAGGGTTTAGGGCAGCAGTGGATTCTAAGAATGTTGTAGCTGCCGTAAAAAGCAAGTACTTGGAGCACCAAATGAGAGTATTTGGCTGCTGCATGATTAGCACAACAACTTCCTGTATTTGGAGCACTGCAACATCCTAGAACTCTTTCAATGAGGAAGCCCCATTACTGTTCTTTAGGCCATGGAGAGTGCCAATGTTATGAAGTGAAGCCTAATTTTGAAGACAAAAGCAAAGAAGAGTAGGAGATCAGTGAATTAGAACTTGACTTGGATTTTTTTCTGTTCTCCTATTTTGTAGATACAATTAGCATTATCAGACCCATTTAGATTGTTATGGGATTATAACAACTATCTATTATGATTAATTTTTTGTTCTTTTGGTCATTTTTCATTCCAGAATCTAAATCTTGCCATTACAACAACAATATATAGAAAAATATATGTCGTATGATGAGGATTATAGGGTGGAATCAAACAAAATTTCTACAATTCACACGACGGTTCTTACTGATATCATTGTTGGATACACACACAGACAACAAGTAAGCAAAAACCATCGTCTCAAATGTCACAATACAACGGTTAGAGTTATATATGTCGTGTGAAAGCGCGCGCACTGAATTTTTAAGTCATCACACCACATTTTATGCTGGAAGAACTGTCATGTGTATACAATTTACACAACGTCTTAAAAATAAAAACTGACTTCTGAACAACAAAGAGACAAGGCTTGAATCCTAAAAACCGTGGTATGAGTAGAAGTCACACCATGCTAGAATCCTACAAACCGTGGTATGAGTAGAAGTCACACCACGCTGGAATCCTAAAAACCGTGGTATGAGTAGAAGTCACACCACGACATATTTCTGTCGACAGCTTGTCGACAGCATGTCGGCAGATCTGCCGGTCCATCAGACAAAAGAGTCAGCTGCAAACCGTCGACTCAATGATATCGGTATACGACGGTTGAAAACCGTCGTCTGACAGCGTTTCATCAGATGACGCCTCGATAGACCACGGAAATGCAAAACGTGAGACGACAGTTTTAAACCGTCGTGTGAAGCCTTTTGTGTAGTAGTGACTTCTTGATAATGGAATCCCTGGACAACCCCAACATTTAGCTCCGGCTTTACCCAAACTTTTCTGGTTCACCCCAACATTCCCCACTTGTCCGACTGTTGCTGAGCAGTTTTTGGATATCAAACGGACCTCCCCAGAAGGTAATTTTAATGTGGCCGATTTCCCCTCTTTTGCAATCAGTTTCGCTACAGCACCTGCTGCTCTAGCTAATTGTCCACCCTTTCCAAGTGTGATTTCTATGTTATGTATGGCCGTGCCTAAGGGCATATCGGTTGAAGTAGATTCTTCTTTTTGGTCAAATTCCTGACATTCGGTTAAGATCGATCTAAACGAGCCCATTATATATATGATTCAACATGCCAACTATTAAACAACTTATTAGAAACACAAGACAGCCAATCAGAAAGGTCACAAAATCTATAGGAACTTCTGTACCAGAAACAATGGTATCTCCAATTATAGCCCCTCTGGGATGTAAAATATATCTTTTCTCACCATCTGATACGCTAAAAGTAAGCATATAATTTAACCCTGAAAATATCATCGTTAGTATATGGTAAATAGGGATTGTTCAAATCCGGGGATTGAGGGTACACCTGTCATTGTAAAACAATTAAAGAAGTAATAAAAATACAAAGTGTAATATTTACAAAAATAAAATAAAATATATATACAAAATACAAAATAGGGGGGGGGGGGGGTCTTAACAATTAGGGTTTCAAAAATTAAAATAAAGAAAATACAAAAACACATATACAAGAAGGAAACGTAAGAAACAAAGATCAAAACCAATTCCATGTAATCAAATTCGAATCAAACCCTATAATTATTCATCTAAGTCATGAGAAAGAAGTTGATCATGTGAAACACTCGAAGCAAATGATTTCCCATATTTTACTTTCCTTTACTAATTAATCTAAATGAAAACACCTAGATTAATCCTATTAAACATGCAATCAAAGTCTAGAAACCTAGCTAATCAATACATGTCCAGCTCAATAAGCATAGACAAAGGTTATCAACTTAAGTGCACGACCTAGTATGAATAAGTTCATCTATTTGCAATCCTCTTCAATTGAATTCGACCTTTGTCCAAAGCCTTTACTACTTATGAAATAGGTTCACAAAACTATTAGGTGAATCATTTACCTAAATCTAGCACCAATTACATGCAAATCCTATAAGTGTCGACCTAAATAAGATAAATATATAAAAGTTTTCTGTCAAGCAAATTTAATCGAACAAACTCACATAAGCAACTATAGAATCACAATTATGGAATTCGAAAACTTTATTTAAACATAGAACTGGGCTTAAACTTTGCCCTAAATGTTTTTGTTAACTAGAAACAAGTTCATACAAAATCAAACAAGGAAATCAAAAGATTACAAGGAAAAAGCATGAATTACACCGTGAGTGGAGATGGAGATGGAGAGCTTGAACGTTGGACTCTTGAATCTTGGAAGCAAGTGTTCAAGGTGGATGATGGAGGCTAGGATCTTCACGACTCCTTCTTCTTCTTCCTCTCCTTGCTTGAAAACGCAGAACTTGAAAACTAGAGAGTGGAGAGAGAGGGAGGGAGCTTTGACGTTATGGGATAATTTTCTGAATGGGAGAATGTGTGTAAAAAAACTTCAAGCATAGGGGGGTTTATTTAGGGGACGGCCAAACTTCATGAATCTTCTTTTATTTTCCCAAGAAATTATCCAATAATGACACATAGCTTCGACCAATCACGTAGTGCCACGTCAGCTTTCTTGTGTCACCCAACCAATCAAAAGCCTTCAAAATAAGTCCCTAATATATTTTTGCCAAAATATATATGGATTTAATCTGATTTTGTTCTTCATTTTCGGCCAAATATCAAGGAATGGACCTAGACAATGAATTTGGACACATTTTGAACATTTTCTCCCTTAAATCTCTCCATGGCCTTATCTTTAACACCCCACCCCCCTTGATTTCTCTTGATTTTCATGACAAAATGAAGATTTTATTCCTTATTTTCGTCCAAAATATATTGAGGGGATTTTTGAACGAATCTGGACTTGTTTTGAGCTTCTTCTTGTTGCACAATCCCTTGAAACTCTCCCTAGAATATTTCCAACATTATCTCCTTGATATTTTCTTGATTTTCATGTTGTCTCCTTCTTTTCCTCTTGGTATTTCACGGCAAAACACACATATATTCTCCAAAAATATCTCTTTGTGCGTCACAAACCCTAAATCATGTGGGCTTTTATCCATTTTGCCGAAAATTTTAATGAACCTAGAAGGTTCTTGGGCCTCCATGTGTCATCTTCAAGCCATGAGGTCTCCTAGTGCCTCTAGGACTCTTCTCTCAACATCATTTTCCTTCATTATTTCGATCATACTTCCTGGTTGGCTCATGAGTCTTGCTTTGACAAAGTTTCCTCTTCTGAACAAGATTTCCTGGTTGAAACAGGATTTCCTGGCTGGACCAGGAAAACTTCATTTCTTCATTTCAGCTCCCTCCAACGTTTTCTAGCTCCTCTTTCCTCTTTTGAACTCATTTCAGCTTTATTTGCTCCAAGGACCTGAAAATAGAAACTATTACTAAAAATAGAAACTTTCCTAAACAAGAAGGATTTATTTAAGAAAATAACTAAGTAAATATGAGGAAATAACACTTAAAACTTCGCATTAAAATGCTCCTATCACCATCCCCATAGTGTATGAGACAAATGTATGCATTTCAATTAGGGTTGTATTCTATAGTTACGATTCTACCATATATGTCTTTTTCATTCCGTCGAAAATTGATTTTATGGTATAGACGCTTATGACCTCCCCCTCTATATGATAGCACCCAATTTTTTCAATTTGGTAGTTCGATCTATGCTATGATTTATCATTCATGGACGTTGATAAGATCCTTCCATTTAGCAGCACCTTAGGGGATGACATATATAGCCTTAAATAAAGTTAAGGGCGAGGTTCAAACGAGGAAAAGAGCTCTTAGGTGGATACCTAGGCACCGAGAGATTTTCTGTTGATGTACCTTTCTCGAATCTTATATATACCACTCAGAGAAAATTTTCAGTTTATATAGAATCACAGTTCAGATTCTCTACATAGCACTGCACCAAAAACTGCATCACACAACGGAGAACAAATCCTCTGTTGTCTGTTAACGACAATTGAATCATACAACACATTTAATAAATCTTCGTTGTATAAAGATGCTCAAATTCTAAAACTTTTAGTTAGGAGGTGATGGCACAACAGAAAGAGAGATTATCTGTTGTCTGAATGAAAGAAAAAGACCGGCATATTTCCCTCATACCATTGAGTCAAATTTGGCTCCAAATTATACCCTAAATGCTATTAAATTGGACCACAGTTTAGTTACTTCCGTTGTAGGAGTATACCTGGAAATCATCATACAATGGTTTTTAATGTCCTGTTGTGCAAGTGAGTACCAAAATTTGGAGATGGCTCCAAAATGACATTCATTCCCCCCAAAACGAGAAAATTTGGCTTCAATTGTTTGTTATGCTTGCAAGTTCCAACAACAGAATGAACTATTTCTGTTGTGTGAATGAGCAATGACTAGCCTAAGCGCGAAACCTAACATTTTGATTGCAGAGGCGGGAAATTTCAATCTTTTATTCCCTCAGCTAAGTAACAAATCAGACAACGTAAACGTATCTATACGTCGTCTGTGTGAGCCAACTCGAGGGCACACTTAAACAAAAGTTAATGCCTATTGCCTTAGCCAACTCGAGTGCACGCTTAAACAAAGTTAATGCTTTGGCCATTTTTCATGTCTGAGAGAGAAACCCGAGCTTTCCTTCACTTCGATCAAAATCTGTAGCTTTTCTTCATCATCTTCTCAAAACACTTAGCCATCACAAATCACCATCTTTCAAAGTCTAGATTTAGATTCTATTCGATTTGGGTTCTACTCAATTAGGGTTCAAGTTGGGTTCAATTTGGGGGTTTTTCATTCTGCTGAAATGGGGGATTGGGGTTCTGACCAATCGAGTTGGGTTCTATTCGATTAGTGTATTTCTTCTGCCTCAGCCTAGAGTCGATTCAGATCACATCGGGCTTCGCATCTCTCCATCTCCGTGAATTGAACATCCAGAGTTGTCAGGGATTATCAAGCCTAGAATTGGGCTTGATAACTGCACCTCTCTTCAGCACTTGTGCATAAGGGATTGCCCTGACATCATCTGATGTCAATTCCAATCACACAGTGCATGCCGTCTCTCCGGAGATTGGATATCAGATCGTGTGAGAGATTATCAAGCCTAGTTGGGCTCGACTACTGCAACTCTATTCAGCAATTGCAGGTAATGAATGTAATAATCTAATATCAATTATTGGTGTTCAGAGATTATTAAGCCTACTGAGTGGGCTCCAATTATGCACCGCTCTTCAGAATCTAGAAATAACTGATTGATCTAGTCTAGTATCAATTTCAGTATTATATGTGTGCGACCTAAGGTCAAGTCTATGTCCCAAAAAATTCAGCACTTTACTTGTTTAAAATCTCTCTGGATATATTATTTTAAGGGACTAGAGGCTCTTCCTGAGTAGTTGAGAAATCTTACATCTCTTGAGGCTCTGACTATCTGGTTCTGTAAGAATCTCCAGTACCTACTTGGACTAGATGCTATGAAAAGCCTCACCAAATTGAAGGTACTCTCCACTAGGAGATGCCCTCTGCTCAAGGAAAGATGCACCAAGGAGACTGGCCTCGAATGGCCTAAGATTTCTCACATCCCAAAACTTAAGTGTAATGTTTTGATACGATCACTTTTCGGTTTATTTCAGTTTCTGTTTTCCGTGTCAATTTAGATTCCAATATCTTTTTGGGTTTATTATTTCCAAGTTTCAGCTGCTATTGTTCTGGCTTTTCATTTGTTCTCTCTTTCAATTGAAAAATACTTGTGTTGATGGTAGTTGTAGCTACAACCCCATTTTTTGTCCGTGAAATCATAGTGTTATGAGCTGGATGTGTGAATTTCCTTTAAGTGAGTGTTGAAGGTTTCCCACATGCATATACGTAAAGTAATTGTGCAGCTTAATTGTAACTACAGTTCAAATGTTAGATTTTTAGTATTAACCCTTAGATGTGCTTGTGAGGAAAAACGTTAAAGCCTGGAGTTGATAATGATTGATGAGCCATAGAATCTGTAGATTTTTGTAATTAATCTTACTGTTTTTGTTTTCTACCTGTTCTTCACTCTCAACTTCATTTTCTTGCTTTGGATTCCTTAATTAAGGAGTGAATAACTTAAGAAACAATTAACCTTTTTATTTTTTGTTTCTGTTGTTCTGCTATGGTTGTAAAGAAGTTGAGTAAGTTGCATACCTAACTGCCTATCTTTGAGTTTTTGGATTTCCTGTGTTTGTATGGTTTTTGGGATCATTGAGTTTTCTTTTGAGTTTTTGATTGTAGGATCTTAATGTATGAACATTGGGAGATAAACTAATTATGAGGTGTGGCACAAATTAGCTTCTGGCAGCTTAGCTGATGTAGTGTACACCCTTCAAACACCTTCTTATTTCTCCATTTTCTTAATCAAAACAAGTTAATTTTTTTTTTCTCTGCAAAACTTTGTTATGCATCATAATCTTTGGTTTTTGTTTTTGAACAGCTGCAAAGCTTGCATCTTGGTACTAATCTGAGAAAACAGAGTTGTGGAAATAAGTGAAACAGGTTTGATCTCTAATGAAAGTCTTTTACTGCTATTGTTTTCTCAATTGGATTAGTTTCTGTTCTTAGTTTTGAAATGATATTAATTTTTCTGTTCTACAAACTTTATTTATTCGTATATGTGAAATCTACCTGGTCTAGGAGCACAAAATACTGTGAAATCTACCACTTAACCCCCCCTCCTTTCTCTATTGAATTGGGTTTGTCAAATTTATCAATTAAAGCATCAAAATTTTCACCACAACCACCGTTTATTAAACTGGGTTTCAAAACGAGGGTTAAGATTACTGCCTTACTAAGTCTGCTTTTTGTAGGTGGTAAAAGTGCAATATAGAACTCTTTTGTGATACTCATAGATATTCATTTAATATAGTGTTCTCTTCTCCATTTCCAAAATTATTAGTGGATTTTCTTGTACAATGCTATTTTAATGCTCAATGAAGATTTGGAGGCACTTCATTGATTTTGGAATTTGGTATTTCTGCGATGTATTACTCATACTGGTATTTTTGTTAGTCTCTGCATTTTTCTTTATTCTTTGCATGCTTTGTCCTGATGATGGACATATTGCTGACCTCGCCTCATGGTTAATCATTAAGTAGAGATGCTACAACAATTCTACTTGGTAAAGCATTTCGTACACATGCTGGAAAGTAACATGAATTGGTTTAATGTCTCGCCCTTTTCTCCAAAATGGCCTCTAAAAATTATTTTACTTAATTATAGACATTGGCATGCCTATTCCGTGAACTAGAGAAATCGGTTCAGGTATAGCAATATTTGCTATTTCACGCATTTATGTGAGACTGGCATGTCTTTTTTCTATTTTGCACAGTTTGAAATAATTGCTGCTTGGTTCATGCATTGTTCTAGCTGGCTATGGAAAACATTTCCAACCTATGCAGAATTGAAATTATTTCCAGAATTAGCAGTTAAGTTGAATGACATTCTTCTTTGTCCATACTTTCCTCTAATGATAGCTGTGCTGAACCTCTGACATCGATAAGATACTTTTATGCAGTCTTAAATGAGCTTTGTTCATCATCGCTTTAATTCTCTTGGGATACTTCATTTCAGCTTTGTGTCTTAGATTTATTTTTCAACCTTTTTTCGCGTGGGATAACCATGTTGTCTAATCTCAGATTCAAACACCCTTTTAAAGTTTCTCAATAAAAAATTCAGTAGTTTTAATCTGGGCTTATTGTAACAGCTTTATGTCTTATATTTATCATCATCGTTACCAGATAACAAACTCTATTGCAGTTTCTATCTGTTTGTTCACTGTGTCTGCTGGAACAATGACATACTCTTTGCTCCTTCCCCCTCGATTATACTTACTTAGCTATCTGAAATGTTTGTAGATCAACGCTTGAATTTTGGCTCTCTGTTATCTCACATTTTGTCCATATCCAATCAACCACTCTCCTTTTCATATTTGCATGTCATCATCAAAAGTTTACAGTTAGTTGTAGTAAAGGATCTTACTGCATGCCCTGGCAATTGAAGCTTTAAATAAATTATGTTTGTCGTTTGTAGGAATTTTGCTAGCATAATTTTGCATACCTACCTTCTTCAACTGATTTGGGGAAGTTGTGAGGTGAGATATAGATAACTATCGAATGAGTTCTTTCTAAAGAAAATAATAGTTGAATTGAACTGGGTGGAGTCTTTATTAATCTGATTGTCACTCTTGCCCTCATGTGAATAGGAATGAAATTACAGCCTAGCTGAAAAAGAAAGCTACTCAAGTGAAAAAGCCAAGGTAGGAGCAATTTTTCTTCTTTTTTGAGGGGAAAAAAAAAAGACAAACCGGTGGCATCGCAAATTTGTTTGTCTTTTTTTTTAATTTTTACTGGTATCAAATTCGATTCTGAATAATGTGATTAATGATTCTCTGATTGGTTATTTGTTGATTGAATTTGGTATTAACAGGAAATGTTTTTGTTGTGACATGAAATACTGATTATGATTAGTATGTACATTATTTGTTAAGCTACATACAGCTATGAAATTCTTACATAATTAAATATTCCCAAAATATGTGAGCCATGTAGACCGTGCATCTGGGTATAAACTATAGCTAAATATATATGCAGGCCATGGAGTAAGAAGGAAGCTAGAAACCAGAATGATCACATACCGTGAAAGTTAAGCTAAGGACAAGTACAGGTCTTATGGTCAGCAGACAGCAGTCAATTTGAGTGCCTCCAACATGGATGATACTAAAGCCCGTGCTGCAAGAGTGCTTGAGGTCTCTGGTAATTTTCTCACGCGATTCTCAGGTCGGATTGCAGCTGCATGTCAATATTGTGTTTATTCAAGTTCTTCTGAGTTTGGTTATTTAGGGTTTTGTTTAAAGCTGGTTTTGAGTTCGATCTGTTATTCAGTTGTGTTTCACAGTTCTACATGTTGTCAACTGGAGTATCTGAATGTCCCTTGATACTAAGATCTATTTTAGCTCAATCAAGACTTCTAATTCATAAAACTAAATCCCGCCGCAAAGCGCGGGTATAATTTCTAGTATTATATAATAGAAAGCACTCAGCGAGGTGATTGTAAAAGTGTGCTCCAGGACTCTGAAATATGCACTCAGAAGGACTTTTCTTTTCTGATTTTCTCTATCATTTAAGTTGCTTAGTCTCATTGGTAGATTACGATTTGCTTCTTTGTCTCATTAATTAAATGTGTATAATTAATGTTCAAATGTACCTCTCTATCTTAGCTGATACAATCATCAGTTTGACTTATCTACGGGAAACCTTGTGCAGGATTTTGAATGGTGAAGATGTAGATATAGAGGAAATGGTTCTTCGCACTCCAATATCCAAATCCTAGAAGAACCATTTAGATTTGTTCTACTCAACACCACAAACAAATAGGAACATTTCTTCTGGTGCTGCAATATGTGCTAACTTGAGAAGCTTCAAAACAAACTTGGAGGTGATGCAAATAAGAATATAGTGCACAAGATGCTTGATAAAGTGGCACATGAAGGTTTTGTTGAAGCAAAAAGATGTTATATCAGCTTTTGATTTATGCGTAGCTAGTTAGGAATGCTTTTCTTCTTTTATTGTTGGCTTGAAATTTGGACAACTTTGTTTGGGAAAGGCAGTTTATGTATAGAATGTTGGATTATGATGAATTGCTTGAAAGATAGTCACTATTCATTAGGTAGAATGGATGTTTGAAGCAATCATACAATAGATTTTCAGAAATGTCAATCAATGTTGTCTGAACCAAAAAATTATGGGTATTCACACAATGCATTGATAGGTATCACACAATAGATTTCAATAAGTAACGTCGTCTAGTTTTAAGCTCATACAACATAAAATACTAGAACACAGTTGTCTTGCTTTTAATCACACAACAGCTAAACTACAAAACCGTTGTATGAAAATTCAACCCACAACGGCATAAAAGCAAATTTTGTTGTGTGAACTGCTGCGCACAAGTGCTGCACATGGGTGCGTCCAGCTTCTGTCGAGTTATTGGACAACGGTGTTAAGAAATATACGTCGACTGACTTTGTATCATACAACGGTGAATTCACCGTCGTCTGATTTATCATCAGACAACATCGAGATAGATGACGGTGAGTCTTCAAATCAGACGACGTTTTTTCACCGTCGTGTGATGCAGTTTTTGGTGTAGTGTAGTAATCATCGATCAAATTCCATCCCATCACATCTTTGATTTGCTTAGCCAACTAATAAAACACTTTCAATTCAGTCTCCATGAGAATTTTCAGTTGATATATATATATATATATATATATATTTACAGATCTACCAAAAGTGTGTAAATCCAAGTCATTAAATGTGAGTATCACTTATATCCCACCTTATGTGACAACTAATGTGGCACAAAGCCTAATCTACCAGAAAAAATTCTTTAGTTGGAGATATATATCACCAAACTGAAGGATGCTCTGAGCTACGAGTTAAAAGCTCATGTCCTTGTTGCAGGAAAGAAATCAATCCCTTGATTGGGCAAGAAGATTACTCCGCGGGTGGTGAGTGCTACCTGAAAAGGGTGGTGCTTGATAAGCTGGATGAAGAAACTCATCCAGAAGTTTTGACATAGTTATGCTACATACACAGATAAACTGAGTATGGAGGTTGATCGATCATTTTTCAGTTTACTATGTAACACATACATAGTTAGGGTACCCACACAGAAATATGTACACTATAATATTTTTGTGTTACTTGAGCGATTATGCATATGTAAGTGTAATGTTATGTGTGTAGAACTTATTTTCTTAAAGACATTATGTAGTAGGTTCATTTGTAATACTACTAGCTTATTAATGTAGTACATGTTAGTATTTCTAGATATTTTAGTATGAATAAAATTACTTGAGTTTGTTGAAATAAGGTGAAAATGACATAATCGATTAGAGTAATGTTGCAGATGGAAAGAGAGTTTTGAGAGATTATAGTTTTAAGAATATATATTGAGAAGAATTCTTTCTTTTGAGAAGAATTTATGTGTGGAACACCATTTCATTCACTTCATTATTGGAGAGATATTCCACTCATTTTAGTGGGAATTTGCCCTAGATTCACCATTTAATTTGTTCCTTTAATTCTCCGATATTAAACCTTTGATACCATGGTTTTCTATCAGACTTTAGATTTCTTGAATTTCTCGAGAAACGAAGTCACTGTCAGGCACGTAGGTTAATGTCCTGACCTTGAGTTTTACACGTGAATAGTATTAAAAACTTAAACCCTAACCTAATTTACCCTAGCAAAAGTTTTCAGGCATGTACGTTCATGTCCTGACCTTGAGTTTTACACTTGAATAGTACTAAAAATTTAAACCCTAGCTAGTCTAATTTACCTTAGCAAAGGTTTTTCAAAAGCTTTCCAAATAAGTTACTTTATTTTGTTTTAGTGTGACCACTTTAACAAGCAAATGATTAAAATATTACAATTGAGAATGTACAACAATTAGTTTATGATTCGAACTCAAGACATTCCACTTACAAATTAATAATCACTTATGTGTCTGGACTAAATAGTATTGGACATATGTATATAACAAGTACACACACGTTTATGTATGTGTGTGTGTGTACACACACACAATAGAAGAGTTACAACGACTCAAATTATTGTAGGTACCTAAATTACGCCGTTCAGGAGCACCCGCATCCTTCTTACCCTATATAACTGAACTACGAACACAGACACAGGGATGACAGCTAATACAAGAAAAATGAGGACCATTACACTGAACAATTTATCAGCAGGACTGCCTCGGGGATGTTTGGGTTGTAGTGTTGCCGTGCCCGCGAGAAATGCTATAACCATTCCACCAATGGAAAACCGAATGAGACTTGCAGGCGTGGGTAAATGGGTTGATAATACAGTTAGCGGAGTTGATTCATTGAGAATTGCAAGAACAGAGAGAATGAAGGATACCATATTCCAAAACTGGAAGAAACTGAAAGACATATGTGCGTATAAAACTGGTGATCCGTCGTTTTTAAATCCTCCAGGAACATTGGTGAAACCTGCTGCAAATGTGACCGTTGCGATTAACGTTGCTACCAATAGTTTATTATCATACCTTTTCAAGGCTTGATCCAAATTAGCCTGCGGCTGTTCTCTCTTGATGCCAATAATGGCCAGTGTGTCAGACGTATCCTTCTCTCGAGTTGTCATTTTCTTCAAATTATGGCTGATTTGTTGTTGGAGAAATGGCACACCAACAGAGCACTTCAGGTGGTGCAAAATCGTTCTACTATTGCCAATAATTTCCTAAACACAGAAAAGTGTATATTGTTTAGTAAATCGATCACATTTCAGACGTGATCTACTAATAGTATACTAAATTTTGAATAGTTAGGGCACATAAATCTGATAAAAAAGTGAGTCTTACAAGAAATCTCTTAAAATGAACAAAAAATTGATCTCTTAGCGGAATAGTCGCTCGCACAAACACACACACAGATATCATATATACTATATATTTAGTTTATAGATTAGACATACGAAAAGATATGTTCAAGGTTGGGTTTCATGTTGCCAAAAAGAAAAAATGAAATTCACACTTCCAAATCTGCAATCCACATTGCTTATCTCTTTAAAAATGAAGTTTCACACTCTCAGCTTTTTTTCTTAGCAAAATTTCATATACAAAAGAAACATGGAGTATGAATTGGGAGTGTAAATGTCACTCCTTGTTAAAAAAAGATTAGGTTTCAATGCGTTTCATACTACAAGTGTGTGTGTGTTGACTATATCTTCAAACTTTCTTATTTGACTTTTATTATTGGTCAGCTGTATACCTGTTCTCCAATATTGTTGCCCAGAAAAATGTCGAGGGCGGTTGAGGATTCCTTATTGAAAGAGAGAATGTCTACTCTGCGGTCTTGCGCCAAAATTCTTATAATGTCACGGTTGCGGCAAATAGCAGCTAAATGTAATGGAGTGTTTCCATCTTTATCTGCTTCATTTGTAAGTCCTGAAAGCCCAGGAGTCTTCAATATGTATTTGACAACATTAATTCGTGAACCTATAACTGCAGCATGTAGAGCTGATTGACCATTTTCATTGACCAGATCACAGGTATCAGGCCGACATCGAATAAGCTCTTCCATTACATTAGTGTGGCCTGCATAAGCCGCAATATGGAGAGGTGACGACCCGGAATTATCCATTATGTAAGAAACAGAACTATTGGACTGAAGTAGCACTCGAGTTGCTTCTAGGTTCCCTATCAGTGCTGCATAATGTAAAGGAGTCCACCCAAGTGCATCAGGCTCTCTTATTATCTCAGGATTCGTGGAGACCATAGTCTTCACAATGCCTACCATGTTGAAACGTAAAAAATTAGTGCCGACTATTTCATTCAGTTCTGCCTAGTTTACTACTACATGCATGTATATACAAAACCATCGTGCAGGGACTTGAGAACTTCGCAAAAACTGCTACACCGTTCCAATGATAACAATAGATATTTTTCAAGCCCAAGCATTTCATCCAAGGAACTGAAGGAAGCAAACAACCCTGGTCATGAAGTAGCGTTTGCCTGATCAGGTGATTAAGGATTTTGTGGTCGCCCATCTTTGAATTTAAATCAAAAGTTGAAATTAAAACATATAAATTCTATTATATATTTTAATTTCAATCCTTGATATTAAATGCAATGGTGAGTAACCACAAAATGTCTAGTCACCTAGTGACGACAAATTAAGCACCACTCATACAGAAAGAGTTTCATAACTCTAATTTTTGTTTGAGATGCATGTGCCTTTTATGATAAGCAGCCACTTAAACTCAACAAGTATCTAAACATATTCGGCTCTGAAACAATTGTTCTCTACTTTCCATAATCCATATATATGAAGTAATTTCTGAGGGGACTAGTATATGGAATTAACCGACTTAAAAATGGAATTGTTGGTAGTTATTGTTTGGTGAACATACAAACTCAAAAGTATGTACTCTTATATAGAGAACTAGAGATGAAATAGAAGTGGTAGTCAAAAATCAGTAAACTGAATCACAAGAAAAATCTGAGATTTTGTACAATATAGGAATTGAAGCTACCTTTGCTTGCAAGGTATTGGTGAGTTACTGCCGCGTGCAAAGCCGTTAAACCATTAGTCCCTTGAAGATAAGGAGACGCATGAGAAGGAGACTCCTCTAAAATGTAACTAGCGATGCTCGGAGAGCTCTTTCTAATAGCAAGGAACAACGGCGACTCGTTCGCACTATTTGTGTAATAACAGAGTTTAGGGTCAGCTTTGATTAGTAGAGTCGCTACCTTATCGTGACCATATCGCACAGCAATATGCAAAGCTGTGTCATTTTGAAAATTAGGCATTCTGAGCAGTTGTTTATAAGTTTCAGCATCAGCTGGTCCGCTTTCCTGATCATCAGCTCCTTCGTGGGGGAATGATTTTGTGTGGTCAATGACAAACTCAACAACTTCATTACAGCCTACTCTGGCTGCGACGTGCAATGGAGTGTCGCCGGACTTGTTGGTGACCCAAAACCGCGGAGATTCATAGTTGAGTTTGACATGTTTGAAGAAATCTATTTGCTTGAATTCCGCAGCGATGTGAAGAAGATTGTTCTCTTTAGGCGTTCTTTGATGGAGAGGATCAATACATGCATCTTCAATATTCAGGAAATTTATATCACCAGATCTTGCTGCTCTGTAGAGAGAAGGATCCATTCTCTCTCTCTCTCTCTCTCTCTCAATTTCCAAAACGCACAATTGAACAACTACACTTGAGGCAACCATGTACGTTTACCTATTTATAGGAGCAATTATACGGAAGGAAAACGTACATTATTTTTATTTTTTATATTAGAAATCTCTACACACCACATCAGGTCACATCGACCAAACGTGTTTTCAGAAGTTGAGTTAGTTGATGCTTAAGATTGTAATTTTTTTACTGAACCATATTGTGCCATTTACCACACCATCAATTTCATTATAGAATTATGGGAAATTCTAGTATACGTCGATGTATGTTATACATTAACTTTTTTGAATATTTTAGACCGTCGGATATAATTAAACTGAAACAGTTCAGAATATTCAATGATGGTGACCTGTTCACCTAGTAGGCCTTTTTTTTTGTTTTTTTTGCAAAATTCTGAATTACATATCAACCATAAAATTTGAGATTTTCTCAGAAAACCCTAAATTGAAAGGGCACGTAAGAACTCGTTCAATTTCTTCCGTACAAATTTTTCTTTTGCTATGATAAAACCCTAAGTTGAAAAGGAGAAGACCAGAGGAATGAAGAATTGCATTGAGGAATGATAGATTTCCCAATACTCGTAAGTTTTCTGGTACCCAAATCTCTCTCTCTCTTCAACCATGCCATCAGATCTTTGACGAGGTCATGATTTATTGTTTATGATTCTCACAATGAGTTATTGCCGGTTGGACCATCTTGGACTCTTAGTTACTTCCAAAGGACTTTTCTTTTCGGGTGTCATCACATACTTTTGAAGTAAGATTCTTGCTGTTCTTGAATCTTGATTCTGTCATATGCAATTACCTTTGTTTGTTTCTTTCATGTCGATGAATTGGTGTAGATATGGTGAACGGTGTGGCAAGAAAAGAGAATATTCACTTAAATTGTGATTAGTTTTGCTTCATTAATTGCACAAACTTTTTTTAAAAGCTGGATATGTATAGGGAAGAGCCAATATGAAGATTGATTTCACTTTATCTATATGTTGAGTTAGTCTCTAAAAGTCTATTTAGAACATAAGTATTTACTTATCGTGTTATTTATGTAGGGACATGGGTATGAGACCGGTCTTTCATTAGGTCAACAATTACTAAAAGCATGCAGTTTGTTTCCAGAGAGATACTGGTATTGGATTGGTAATTAGTCTAACAACTAGGGTTTCCAATGGGTCCACGATCAAGTAACTGAGTAATAATTGTTTTCTATAAACAAAGAATTTTTCAATTTTTGACCAACAGTTATGGTCAATCTAATTTTGTTAATGTACATTTTGTTTACAATGAGCAGCACAGTAGTTATTTATGATTACTATCATTACTTCAGTTTCGGTGCAAAAGATCTATCTAAATCCTTTGTTATGCTTGTCCACATCTTATTGTGTATTAGGCATATCTGCCTTAGCAAACAACTTATTTATTAGTTTTGGCCATCATTTGATCCTTTTGTTATCTTTTGGCGATTTTCATTTGGGTTGCTTTGAAACTTAGTAATTTAACCAGGAGATATGTTAACGAGGAGCAGATATCTTATCGAGGAGCAGATATCTTCTTAAGGAGGAGATATGTTGACGAGGAGGAGGAGCAGATATCTTCTTAAGGAGGAGTTATGTTGACGAGGAGCAGATATCTTATAGAGGAGCAGATATGTTGACGAGGAGGAGGAGCAGATATCTTCTTAAGGAGAAGTTATGTTGATGAGGAGCAGAAATCTTATAGAGGAGCAGATATGTTGACGAGGAGCAAATATCTTATCGAGGAGCACATATCTTCTTAAGGAGGAGATATGTTGACGAGGAGGAGGAGGAGCAGATATCTTCTTAAGGAGGAGTTATGTTGATGAGGAGCAAATATCTTATCGAAGAGCTGATATGTTGTCGAGGAGCTGATATCTTATCTAGGAGGAGGAGATATGTTGTCGAGGAGTAGCAGATATGTTGACGAGGAGCAGATATCTTCTTAAGGAGGAGATATGTTGAGGAGGAGGAGGAGCAAATATCTTCTTAAGGAGGAGTTATGTTGACGAGGAGCAAATATCTTATCGAGGAGCAGATATGTTGTCGAGGAGCATATATCTTATCAAGGAGGAGGAGATATGTTGTCGAGGAGCAGATATCTTAGCTAGGGTTGATGACTTTGGTAATGAACATATAAAATAGGGTTTAGGGTTTAGGATTTAGGGTCGAGGACCTTAGTAATGAATATATAAAATAGGGTTTAGGGTTTAGGACCTTGGTAATGAATATATAAAATATGGTTTAGAGTTTAGGGTGTAGGACCTTGGTAATGAATATATAAAATATGGTTTAGGGTTTAGGATTTAGGGTCGAGGACTTTGGTAGTGAATATATAAAATAGGGTTTAGGGTTTACAGTTTATTCCATAATCTTAAAACCGTATCAATTTATTCTGGCAAATTAAGGAAACCGTATCTTATAATCCTTTATGATAAAGGAGGCAGAAAAATTATATCTCTAATTACTCTACAAGCGATGGTCCACGGACCTAAAGAACTGAAGACCAGAGACACAAACAAACGACCCCATCTTTCACTAACAACGTACTACCATCTTTCAACCAAGCAGACTTGCGCAAGACTTTGTATCCAGGTAAAGGGCACAATTGATTTTGTTTGTTTGTTTCGATACCATCATGTCAACTAAGCAGACTAGCCCAAGATTTTTTGTTTGTTTCTAAACCCTAACGCCCGTGGAATATAATGTTTGGTTTGTTTCGATAGGCACTTTGGAGGTTGCTTGGAACACATAAAGAAACAAATTTGTGAAGATAATCTCCGCTGCTTGGTAAGGATGAAGACCATAACAACAATAAAAGGGAAAAAATGGCATGAGGATGACCATTTGTTGATTTCATACCTCTAAAAGGGAAACGACTTTTTCAATTTCTTTCTTTCTTTCTTTCTCTTTTGTGTCCTTATTAGTAACTTGACATGAGTTGACAAAGTCAACTATCTCTTGAAAAAAAAAGAAAAAAAGTCCAAATACCAATTTTGGAGGTATGACTAGCAGCCCTCTTGAGTTAATTAAAATAAATAAATACAAAAGTTATTATAGTAATAAGTAAAAGAAATAAATAAAAAAATTAAATAAAGAGATAATTATGGAAGAGAGACGTGTGTAGTGTGAGAAGTATAGGATAGATAACTGCATTCATTCAAATTCCCACGTCTGCAAGCAAGTGGATAAACTGATCAATAAAAACTAATCACTGTTCAAGAAAACCCTTATTTGTGTTTGGCCCAAACTCTAAGTTACTTGACCTAGTGTTAATAGGGTTAAATTAGAAGGATCTAGATTCCTATTTAATGTACGATTACTTTCCTTGTATGATTGAGATTCTATACATTGTAATCCTCTATATAAAGAGGCCTCTATTATCAATGAGAATACACACCGATTTCCTCTTAATTTCAGTTTCTGTACAACACGTTATCAGCACGAGCCCTAACCCTAGCCCTAAAAACAAAAAACCCGAAAACTCTTCTCACCAAAACTGCCGCAAGCTCCTAGCCCTTGTTAGCCATGCCCTATGCTGCCCCTGCAACCCTTGCGTATGCCTGCTGCCTTGCCGCACGCCTGCTGCCCCCTGCAACACAGCAGCACACTATTTTCTGTGCAAATTAGCCTGCTTTCATGTGCCTAAACATCTTGTTTGGAACCTCTGATCAAAATACTTTCTTCATCAAAGTTGTTCATCTCTGTCTCTTCTATCTGACCTCCAAATTTCAGTCCTATTGGAGTCGTTTTGAGACATGTATACCATTCGAGGTGGGAGCTGTTCAGCATGCTGGTTCCTATGCATATCAGTCAGTTTGCAAGCCCCGAAACGCCTAGTTCAGAACTTTAGATCAAAATTCTTCCTTCATCAAAGTTGTTTAGTCTGTTTCTTCTATCTAACCTCCAAATTTAAGCCCTATTGGAGTCGTTTTGAGACCTGTACACCAATCAGAGTGGGAGATGTTCAGAAGCGAATTTGCTCCGAATTTCAACAAGTTTGATTCGCCTAGGACTGAAGCTTGTCTGCAATCCTACAACGAGGATCGAATACGCTCTGCAATCCTAAGAGGTATGGTTTACTAAAAGTTCCCGCTTTTGAAGTTTTTTATTCTTATTCGCTTCTTTTTCTCGGGGACTTGCAGCCTCCCTTCTTCTACCCCCCTTTCTTTACCATAGGGGAGAGACCAAATTAAGCCGAACTATGGGGGTTCGTGCTCATTCCAAGCTTGGAGCTTGTAGAGTTCTCCAAACTTAGAGTTTGTTGAGATAAAACGATCGACCGCAAACATCATTGTTTTGATCCAATCCAACCCCTCTTGGAATCGAATTTCTTGGAAGCGACTACGCTTGGAAATTCCTAATTTCTTGGAAGCGACTATGCTCAGAAATTTTATTTGTTTTCGTGGTAGCCTTTTTTGCTCCGAAACTAACCCTAATTTCTTGTTCTCTTTCAGGATGAGTAACCTGAACAAATTGGACTTTGCTCCATTGGGAACAACTGGCTCTGAATATCACAGGTGGGTTTGTGATATCAGCCAGCATCTCAAGGCCGATGGAATCTTGGATACGATTCTCGAGCCTAGGCAGGACGTGCTAACTATTGAGTAAGCTCAAGCTTTGGAAGCAAATAGAGCAGCCTTAGAGGCAAATAAGGCGAAAGCAATCATCTTAATGACTCGTCATATGGATGATTCGCTCCAATACGAGTGTATGAATGAAGAAGACCCCAGAAGGCTATGGGTCTCATTCGAAGATAGATTTGGCAACGTTCGTGACTCCCTGCTTCCTGACCTAGAAGTGAGATGGCATAGCCTCCGCTTCTGTGATTTCAAGTCAGTTCTTGACTACAACTCGGAAGCACTTCGCATTAAATCCTTAATGGAATTCTGTGGTAAAGAAATCACAAATGTGATGTTGATTGAGAAGACTCTCTCTACTTTCCCCGTCTCTGCATTGATGGTTGCTAAGAACTATCGAATCGATGTTACTACAAGACGAATCACAATGTTTCATGAGCTCATTGGAGCTATGAATGTCGCTGAAAAGCATGACAACATCCTTGTGAAAAACTATAATTCGAGATCCGTGGGAACAGAGCATATTCCAGAATCCAATTATAGTTGCGTCCCAAAGAGAGGGTGCCAAGAGCGAAACCCTAATCTTAGGAATACATTTGGACGTTCTGGTCCATATAATCGCTCTACTTAGGAAGGTAATCGCCAAAATAGGCAAACACGGAACTGAAGAGGTAAACGTGGAAAGAGAGAGGGAGGCAACGCCTCTGGCCATGTTGGTGGCACCACCAACACTAAGAGCCATCTAAATGACGCTTTCAAAGCCCCTCAATCAATGGAGTTTGAGCAAAGAGATGTATGTTCTCGATGTGGAGTGTCTGATCATTGGGCACACATTTGTAGAGCTCGTGAAGAAATTGTCACCGCCTACAAAGCATATTGTGAAGCAAGGGAATCTCACTATATGGAACAAGAAGATCAAGAAGATGATCTAGAGTGAAGGGTTGAAGACTACAAATTTGGCTGGGATCAATAGATCGCCAATTCTGTTTAAGTCTTTATTTTTCCAAGAGATGTAATAGGCAATTGCCATATATTTTTGTAATAAATGCCAAATTGCCAATGGTTTAGCTTTTCTTCAAAGTAGGCTCACTCAAAGTAAGTGTGATGACTAGGAAGGTTTTTAGATTAGTGGTACTTAAGCGAGCCTTGCTCCACCGACATCTCTCTACTCACCTGGTCACATTTATTTTGGAATTACCGAAAGAAGTTAGACGACTACCATTGTTTTGCATTAGCTATCATTTTGGATTAGATTTTGTTTAGTCAAAGAGACAATGATGTAACTCCATTGGCTTATGAATAAAACTTCGAGTTCTTTATGACTCCATTTTGATTATGAGCATATGATTTTTGTGACTACGATGGCTGGGCCATCAGTATTAATTCAAGGACATGGAATAGCCCAAGTTCCACTTGCCAAATGACACCTTAATTACTGTCACAAAAACTCTCTACGCTTCTAGGGAGAATCACACTATGAATAACCGACAGATTCCATGCAAAAACGCATGTAGAGAACGAAAATGAGTTCATTTGCAATACCTCTAATGATTACGAATAAAGGCGCATCTTAGAGAAGTTTATGTGTCTCTCTAGTAGATTTTATGTCATTATTCGAGCTATTAAATCTAATAAAGTTACAAGAGAAGATATCTTGGATTTAGACACATATTGGCTTTTTCATGACAGGATAGGTCATCCTGGTCATGATATGATCATCCGTCTACTAAAGACTTCACATGGACATCATTTCCTTCGAGCGAAACGAAGCATGAATCAAAAGTTGATTTCTAGACTAAGTGTGACCGACACAGCTGCCTAGGGCACCGCCTCTGTCCACCACCAGCCTAGGGCTGATGCATTCCCTATCCATAACGCCATGGATAGCGTCCATCATGGTGATGGCTCCCCAAGTGATGTTGCAATCACTAACTTGCTTCAAATAGCGTTTCAGACGCTCAGGCCTAGCCAAAATACTCATTGGTTGCTTCTAAAGCCTCTCGCTATTTTTACAAAGCCTATTCCTTAGGGAAATTAGGACTAACACCGTCCTATGCAAAGGAAATGAACATACTCATTCTGTTCGTACATAGAATCCATGGGGATTCTGTGGATTGATTCAACTAACTTGCAGACGCTTAAATATTTCATGATGTTGGTTGACACGCAAAAACGCTGGTCACGTGTTGTGCCATTGTCCACCTATAAATGCTGCTTAGGCTACACTCCTAGCACATATCATATGATAGCAGGCTCAGTCCCCAGATCATCCTATTCAGTCAATTGGATTTGACTATGCTAGAGAGTTTACATCGAAAGACTTTCGATGGATATTGCAATGGGACTGATGTTGGACATCATATTCCCATGTACACACCCAAATGGTCTTGCAGAAACGACTATGATGATAGTCCGGACATTGGTAATGCGCACCAATCTCCTTATATTCGCTTAGGGTGATGCAATATCGCATGCAGTTATGCTAATTCGTCTACGACCAACCGCCACTCAATTACCTCTACGTTACAGCTAGTGACTGGGTACAAGTATCGTACTTACGCATATTTGAGTGAGCCATTTATATGCCAATTGCGCCGCCATAGCGCTATATGATGGGTCCTTACAGACGAATGGGCAACTAATTTGGATTTGAGACTCCAACAATCGTCCGCCACTTAATGCCCTTGTAAGGTGATCTCATTGTCACTTTGATGAGATAGTCTTCTAGTCATTAGGGGGAGATAAGAACACGGATGTTCAGCAGGAACGATAGGAATTGTCGTGGCCTGTCCCCACTATGTCTCATCTCGATCCCTATTAAAGTGACGAGATCACACAAATATGCTGCAAACAAGCCTGCAATGAAGGACATCCCTACGAGAGGACATAGTGCCACCCTACACGGAGGTAGGCATGGCGCCAACGCCAAAGAGAGTGGCACTCTGGCGTTACAGGTCATGGCCCCAGCTAGGATTCGTGGGAGGCCTGTAGGTTCGAATGACACTTTGGCACATTCCAATCCTTTGATCATCAAGATTCAAATCCGTCTCATGAGAATCTTTCGGGTTAGGGTTATCGTTGGGGGACACCTCAATTTCATAACCTATTCCGGAGAATATAGAGCTCTATGAAACTTACACTAGTGTACATGAGACGTGGGATAGAAACTCCATCATAATTGATGATGTAGTTGGACATTTCGTTACGCATGAGTTTGTTGAGTCAGATGATATCGAACCTCGCTCCGTTGATGAATGAATGCCAACGTAGAGAAATTTGGCCTAAATGGAAAGATGCGATCCAGGTTAAGAAGGATTCTCTAACGAAGAGGAATGTTTTCGAGCTAGTGATGCCAACACCTCCTAACATAAAACCTGTTGACTAATGGGTCTTCGTTAGAAAGTGTAGTGAGAAAAAGAGATGGTAATCTCGCCTTATGACACAAGGCTTCTCATAAAACGCCCTGAAATCGACTACGATCGATGAGACATATTCTCTCGTAATGGATGTCATTGTACCCCACTACCCTGTCAGTTTGGTAGTTTCCGAATAACTGAACATCCAGCTTACAAATGTGGTCACTACGTATCTCTATAGAGATCTAGATACAGAATATACATGAAGGTTCATGGTGAACTTCATTTACCCAAGTCAAGTGGCTTTGGATCACAGAGTGCGTTTACAAAGAGGTTAAAACGCTCACTAAAGTGACTACTTGATTGGGAAGGGATATGCCCAAGCGTTTCCATAACAAGTTTCAGATTCTATCGCTGTTTATGTTGGACATGATCTTCATTAGAAGCCCTTAAAGAGTTAAGGGAAACCGCTGAACACTTGAAATCCGATTTTGAGATGAAGGATTATGGGAGAACACGATTATGTCTCAGTTTGGAACTTGAGCATCGTGTCGATAGATGCTTAGGCATTTTGACAGGGTCAAACCTTCAAGCACCCCCATGATAGTCCGTAGTCTTGATCCTGAAAAGGATCCTCTTCGTCTGAAGGATGATGACGAAGATGTGCTAGAGGCAGAAGTGCCTTACTTGAGTACAATAGGCACATTATTGTACTTAGCTCAATGCACAAGACCAAACATCTCGTTTGTAGTGAACTTATTAGCTAAGGTATAGCTCTGCGCCAACGCAATGCCTTTTTAATTGGTGTAAAAGATATCTTTCAGTACTTGAGATGTACGATTGATATGGGCTTGTTCTATCCCTACAAAAAAAAGATGGATTCGGACCCATCACACACCAGAAACGCCGCCAAGCTGGCCTGCGTTCTCTATCCCCATTCTAAAATGATACAAGTGTTTTGGAAGGTTTTGCTGATGCTGGGTGTGTTCACCATGGGAAAATACCGTGATATCTTGGAGGTGGCTCCCAAACTGGTTAAGTGTTCACCATGGGAAAAGACCGTGATATCTTGGAGGTCTACAGAACAGACCGTAGTCGCTATATCGTCGAACCATGCAGAGATTATTGCTCTTCACGAAGTGGTTCGTGAATGTTTATGGATTGGATCCATAATCACGCATGTTCGAACAATTGTGGCTTGAAGTCTACCACAAGATGAGCTTACGAGCATTTAGGATAATGCTGTTCTTTTTGAACAAATAAAGCAAGGCTACATCAAAAGCGACAACACCAAGCATAATCAGCAACAACAGACTCTCCTCAAATACCAAAGTGAACTAGGTTCGATATGAGGATAATGTGGCAGACTTGTTTATTAAGTCATTGCCCAAATACACGTTTGAGAAACATGTGGCAAGAATTGGTTTGCGGAAATTATCTGAACTCCCATGATCATAGTCATCAGGGTGAGACGCAGACATCAGGGGGAGATGTCTACATGTTCACCTCGAAACGTGCAGGGTGTGTTGTGCTCTTTTTCCCTTTCGACCGAGGTTATTTTTGTCCCACTGGGTTTTTGTTACTCGGCAAGGTTTTTAACGAGGCAACGAGAGAAACACCGCGTTTGGGCAACACAAGGGGGAGTGTTCAAGTCAACACTAATTTGTGATTGGCCCAAACTCTAGGTTACTTGACCTAGTGGTAATATGGTTAAATTAGAAGAATCTAGATTCATATTCAATGTACGATTACTTTCCTTGTATGATTGAGATTCTATATATTGTAATCCTCTATATAAAGATGCATCTATTATCAATGAGAATACACACCGATTTCCTCTCAATTTCAGTTTCTCTACAACAATCACCTCTTTGTTTTTTTTACGTGACTTTGTGAGTTCGTGCAGATGCACAAGTGAAAACGCTAGTTAGAAAAACCACACACTATATTTGTATTTAATTGTGAAAAGAAAAATGAAATGATTTGTGTTGAAACATGAGTGACATTTTTTTTTTTTGAGGGAACGAAATCAGGTTCCATTAAAACAATGACCTCTCTTAGTCAAGCTGGAGGAATTCAAAAATCTCTCATATTACATCTTGATGCACAAATCAGACCACATAAAGTAGATCTATCAAACAAAAACAAACCAAACTACAAAAAAAATATGTAAAAAGTAAAAAACCCTACTCCTATCCAACACTAAATCAAAGCAATCAACTTGATAAGTGTTGATGCCTAAAGACCCTCATGGTGTACATCACCACTCATCAATCAGCAAACAACTACGATCAAGGGCAGAATATGGTAAGAGCCAAGCGAAGCTCAATTTTTCAAAGCAACAAAAAAAAAATCATAGGCCTTGCCACTCTCTAACAGCATAAAACCAAACCAGGCCCAAAAGAGAGAAGAAAAAGAAAATGGGCTAGCCTAGCTAGTGTTATGCCCCGTACCTAAACTTACCTGTTTACTAGTCATTTGGACGGTAAACAACAATTATGTTCACTTTTACTTACGTTTTGATGCTTGTAAGGGTGTTAAATTTGACTTTTTATTCCATTTAATATTTTAGAAAACTTCATTTTGGAAAGTTGAAGAGGAAGTTAGACCGAGTTCGGAGACATGAAGTCTAAAATCGGAATTGTAACGAAGAACTTATAATGGTTTGAAGTCAGTGGCAGTTTTATAATTTCTAGAAAAAGTCTAATACTATAAATAGCAGCTTCCATTTTCGGAAACAGCCATTTTGGGAAGATTCCTAAAATGGAAACTCAGTCCATTAAACCTAACATTTTCCAAATTTCATGCTGGAATTTCTCGGCCTCAACTGCGACGTTTCCGGCCACCTCAAGCTATGAAACTGGTCTCATTCTCTTCATCTTCGAATCATACTTCCAACCATATAAGTCTTGAATCCTCTCATTCACCATACACGACGAATCGAAGAAAAGAAGGTACGATCCTTTTCCTAAGTATTTTTCAAACTCTGGCTAACTTTGGCCAAATTGGACGTTGAGACTAATTGTTACAATGTTCTACAAACCCACCAAGTTTCACATCTCGATTTAACCCGAGGAAAATGAATTTCGGATTTGAGGGATTTCGGCCCAAAATCCTTCCCAAATCCTTTTGAGGTAAATTCTGACTTAAAATTGGACTTGGTGCTAGTTGAGAAAGTTGTTGGGGGTGATGGGAGGATCATGGTGATGAAATTTCATGACCTAATTCGGGGTTGGAGATTGGGGCGCGTCCGGCTACTTTAAAGTATTTGATTTTGTGATTCGGGTAGGCCATGACGTTACAGACATGTGGATTAGTTTGGTAGCTATATGATAAACTTTGGGATCGATAAGAATTTTTGAAGTTTATGAAATTAGGGTTTTGATTCGGAAAGATCCGACCTTTGGATCGACCCATTTTTCAATAGGTTGTTATAATTGTTGAGTCAACATAACCTATGAACTTTAAGCTCGTTCCAACATGGAGCTTTCGATAAATTCTCGTTTAGGAGTTTTGGTTTTTTTTTTTTATCATTAATTTAATTTCAATTCTCAAAATCTGTTATTCATAATTATCAATTTATTCAGGACGACGTATGGCTCTAGCTAGAGGAAAAATTCATCGGACGGCTGTCATAGCCACAATTCTGTGAGTGGACATTCGTTTTTAAATTAATTGTCCATGGAATATTTTTATTTTTATTTTCTGATTTAGATTAATATATCATTTGACAGTTTATTGATTTCCTTAAATGAATGATTTATCGAATTTTCATAAATTATATTTTCGTTAGCATATTGACAAGTTAAATATGATATGAGAATTAATGATTTTCGAGTATTTGAGCACGGTTGCATTATCAAGATTTCATATAATGTGTTTTCAAGTATCGATTGTACCATGATATTTGAGTATGATATTGAAAAAGTTGAGTATCACTCTTCCGGCCGCTGGCCTCGGCTCTCCACCATCATCGTGGTCTGGAAAGAAGCTCCTGACCCGACCCGAACTCAAAAGGTATCCAATTGTCTCCTCTACTACCCAACTACTTACTAAAGACTTCACCTCAAGGCTACCGCTAATCGCATTCGAGAAGCACAAATCCCTCCACAAGCCTCTTCAAAGCCGCCTCCTGAAGCCGTCGCTGACCCACAAGACTGAACCTTAGCACCCAGACGTGACTGCCCTGAACGAAACTACTACCGTGATCAAAAGATGCCTCCATCACCAAACGTAGCTCTCACTGCACATAAGTCGTCCTCTTGCTCGTCACCTCGCTGCCTTCTCACTGGATCCCCTCTGGTGCTTGGTCTGGGGAACGCAAGTTTGAATTTTTTTTTCCTTTCAATTTTTCTTAGAATCACCCAACATCATTCTCAACTTGACAGTGATCTTCAAAATTTACAATTCGATACCTCATTTTTTTAGGCGGAATGTCATCAATGAATTTATTTCACTCTCTATTACAAAATTTATCATTTTCGCCAACTGTGATTAGTAGTCTAGCGTGCAATTTTTAACCTTTAAAATAGTAATTAGCTAAAAATAAAATAAGATGAACATACATGTTTATTTTTATAATAAATACCTGAATTTATTTATTTATTTATTTGTACCTTGACATCTTCAAGATGAGACACTATGCTGTATGCACATTGAAGCTAATCGCATGGCATCTTAAATGATGTATTATTGTCACTCAGATACTAACCTTCCTTTAAAATTTCCAAATCCTCTAAAGAATTTAGAATTTTTCATCCAAAAGCAGCGTAGGGAATTCAAAAATTGGAGAAAAATATTATGAACACAAAAGTAATGTCAGATTGTCAAACTACTTTCCTAAGGAAATCATACAAAGAATCTTGTTAAAGTTACCTACCAAATATCTAATCAAATCCACCCTAGTCTGCAAGTCATGGATGTCACTCATCAAATCCTTTCCCTTCATTCAATCTCATCTCTCCACCACAATCGACTCCAACAACCAAAACGACGCCCACCTCCTCCTCCTTAGCACTTCCTTTTACAGTATTGAAGTTCAAATATAAGTGATGTTATTCTAATTTCCAAATTACATTCTTTGCATCCGGATAAGACTACAAATGCTTAAACTCCTTTAATGTTATCAATTCCAACTGGATAAGTCTAGAATTAACTACCTAAGAACAAATATTATTACCGGTTAAGTCTCAATTCATTGTTCTTAGATGCATAAAGCTTTGATCTTAGATAATCATGCAAGTGAACCAATCCTAGATCTAGGTGATTTCATCTCACAACCTTCATATGCACATAGAGGATGCTATCAATGCTCAAGGTTAACTACTCCCTAAATGTTTTTTCATGAGATCACAAACACAACACATTCAAAATAGTTAAGATTGAATGAATCCATTCACTTCTTGAATTAGCATATGAAGATGAAAATCACAAATAACTTCAAATGTAAATTAAAAACATCAATTCATACAAGATTGGCTAGGGCTTTCAACCCTAGCCCCAACAAAGTATTACTCACTCATAATTACGTATACTAACTTCATAATCAAATTAAATACCAAAATAAAATCTACAGTAAAAGGGACAGAGTTTGCTTAGTGGTGTGTCGAATGGTCCCCAAGCTCACGTCTTGGTGGTGATGGTGGTGGTGGTGATTCTCTCTCCTTCTTGCTCTCAACGATTTGATGATAAAAGATAGTGAAACTTGTATTATGTGAATAGGTGGAGTAGATAGAGAAAATGATGATAAAAAAAGAGTGAGGAGAAATAATGTAGTAGTGGTTGTGTTAATGGAGGTAGAGAGCAAGAAATAGTGGTAGTGATCGATGAATGAGATAGAGTAATATGAATAGTATGAGTTTGGATTTTGGGAGGTGGACATGGAGATTTTGTGGTGGAGACTGAGAGAAACAAGATGTAATGGATTGATGCTTATATAGGGAAGAGAGAGAGAGGTGTAAAATGAAGAAGAAAAGCAAAGGGAGCAACTATGTCTCTTGGAGGGGCAAGGAGATGGAGTGTTAGAGTGGGTTTAGGTCACTAGAGTCAAGGAGAAAAGAATGGGACATAAGGTGTGTGATTGGAGTAGGGAGTAGGGAAATGATGAAGAAACATGGTGATTGACCCTTACAAAAGTATGGAAGATTTTTGTGTGTGATAGAGGGGATTTTGGTGTAACATGAGGAGTAGAGATGGTGTAGGAAAAAGGGGAAAGGTGGTGGTTAATTTGTAACCAAAAAGTTGGGATTTGGTTATGGGAGATGATGGTGAATGGACGTAATGAAATGAGTGTAATGTTGCTCCTCCATGAATATGGCCGGAAAGTACATGGCACCACCATGAGTGGTGGTTGACCACCATTTGTGGTGGTTCGCCGGAATTCAGAATTTTACTTTTTGCTTCACATTTGACCATCATTTTTCCTAAGTCTAATTCTCCACTTCAAAGCTCAAAATGGATGTTTCCTTCACTCTTGCAATATTCCTAAATAAATAACAAACTAATTTAGTGAAAGCTAAAATAGACTCAAAAACAAGTTAAATTCAACATTTAGGGGAATGCATATAAATGTAAATTATGGTCTAACCACATCCAAATCATACCCATTAGTAATCATGCACTTCAAGACAATTGCCATCAAAACAAACATCCAATGCAAATAATGAGCAATACCCAATGTTCAGTCGAATCAATTCGTTCCCAAATTTGAAAATTCATCAAGAACTCTAGAAACTCCAAAATTTGGGAATTCTCAAAACATACCTCAATGGATTTGTGATGCAAAAAGTAGTAAAAACCCAAAAGGATTAGCATCAATTTGGTTTCTAATTCCATGAAAAGAAGCTTGAAAATTACAAAGATGGAGGAAAAAGAAAAGCCCTCTAGTTGCTTGTCCGCGTTGGGAAGAGAGAAAAACTCTTAAAAAGTAAAAGAAAACAAGACAATTGCCATCAAAACAAACATGCAATGAGGGATGCTGCATCTTAATTAATGGAATTTCAAACGCAAGCTTCAAATTGGTGTCTGGAATTGAAGAACACAAATGCAAGGGGAGAAAGAACACAGATGTAATGGAGGGACATGAATGGACAAAAACACCCTTCAATATGTCTATTCTATTATTAAGAGAAGAGGGTTTGTTAGTCAAAGTCAAAAATTTTGACAGAAATGACCTTAGAAAATTAAAAAACTTTGAGAATTAATTAATTCACAAGGACAATTATGTCATTTACAAAATATACTTTTATTATAAAAAATAAAAAAATTAAATAAAAAAAACCCCACAACCCACTTTTTACTCTCACTATCTTATTTCTGTAATGACAGTTTTCTTTTTTATTTTTGAAAAAATAAAATAAAAAATAGGGTTAATTCCTGTTTACCCAGAAATCACAAGTATTTTGCCCACTTGCACCAACAAGTTTGTATTGTGCCCAATTACACAACTCTTTTGGGGAAAAGACTTATAAGGGTAGTCTTTTCTAAATTAGTGTCTAATATGTCCTATGCTGACTTTTAGGTGTTTAACCCTTGCTTTTTCTTTAGAAATCTTGTTCATACTCTTAACAAAACAAGTCTAGCCTTCAACATGCCCAAGTTTTTCACCTAACGGCTCCCTGCCTAGCTGTTGCTTTAACAGGCGGAATCACTGCTGCTTGTTTCTATCTTAAGCTGAGGCAATTTTTCTTTTGGAAAAAGAGGATTTTAGACCTTAAAATAGTATAGGATTTAAGGCAGAAACAGATATACATAACTTAAACATCAAACAAAAGTAAAAATAAAAGACAAGGTGGATGAGCAATCTGGAATTATTTATTTAAACATAATTATAGACTAAAGAGTTATTCAAAGCCTCATTCTCAGGTAAACAGCAAAAGGCTATTTAGCTACCCATAAGAATGAGAACCGGTACTTACTTGTAATGAAAGTACACAACTTCACACTTTAGACAGGAAGGGAAGCACACTGCTACTACTTGTGCGAAGGCTCTTCTACTCAATTCTAATTTATAACTGATATTGAAAGTTTTCGAATCTCGGACTAATCTCCTCTTTTCGAATGCCTTCTAAAGGGAGCTAAAGCTCCTTATATAGGGAGCGGAACTCAAATTACAATTCAAAACAACAAAATGTACAGAACGACTCCGTGATTTCCTGCTTTCCTGAGTGCTCCTGCTGGTGGAGGTCGGACAGGGGAAAAGCAGATTCCTTTAGGTGAAATGTTTTTTCACCTGTCTTTTTGAAAAGCAAAAGTATCTTTCGGGAAAAGTCCAAAAGTACTTTCGGTGTTTTCTCACTTGCTGCTTCACATGTTCTCGTCAGTTTCTGAATTGTGACCAAGGACAAACGAGTCGTTATCTGCCTGGGCCATTCGAGCAGTTGTTGCATTGTCTTCGACATCGGTATTAACATACATCTTGTAGTGGTTGTTTGTTTCAAGTTTTTCCACCTAATGTAAGCATGCCAGTGTCGAGTCTATCTCCTTTCTGGTAAGAGATAGGAATAGGTCACTGCTGACTACGTCAAGATGATCGTAGGCAGTGATAATAATTTTTTCTCCTGCTGCCAGGAAAGTATTGTGGACGTCTTCAGAGATGATCTTCTTGATGTATTCAAGAGTCATGACCTTCATCCATGGAATGCTTGAGTTTGGCTGGCCATTGTACCCTACACAGGCTGGTTGAAGATATTTCCTTTGAATAATTCTCACATAATGATATGGATGAATATATTCAACTTCACCGTTTGTCTTCTGGATCCATTCTGGAGGAGTGGATCTGAACTTCAGACGAAGCATATAGTCATTTTTTCTAATGTTTTTGACTGTGTTGACAATGATGGGCCCCAAACCTCTAAGATCATCATTTGTTTTAGTCCACAGGTTATGGACAAAACCATTTTCAACAAGTCAGAGCTTGTGTTCCTGAGGATGTTCACTCTGAATATTGACTAAGTATCTTCCGACGTATGGTCTTGAAACAATAAAGAGAGTTGGAGGAACTAGGTCTTATGGATTATGTCTTCCTATCAGATTGTGGAATTCATGCCAATCTGATTCATTGAGTGCCATGATAGGGACCCTAGCACTTTTTGGACTTTCAAGGAAGTGAATTTTTTCTTTTCTTACAGCACTCTACTGTGTATGATTATCTTCAAACTGTGGCCTGCCATTTTCGTAGAGTTCTTCAGCTAATGCAAAGAGAGCTGGGAACATCAGACCACTGCTTCTTTCTTAAAAGGCAAATAAGACATTATCTAGGATTGCCTTCTGGTGATAAGCTAGTCTTCTACCAGTTCTGAACACAAGAGTATCAAAAGTTCTTAATTCATAATTAAAAACATTTATAACTCCAGTTGGAGTTGGTCTGCTTTTTGGCAAAGCAGCAGCCATCAACGGTCTTGATGAGCCTTTACCGTCTGCCGTTTGAGACGGGCTAGCCAATCCTTTACCCTGGGATTGATCAGTTGTGGCTAGTCTTTTCGGACTTAGCAGAAACCTTTTAAGGATTTTTTCTTTGGGATCCTCTTCGGGTTCATGTTCTTTCCCAGTTCTTCTGCTTCTGGGATTACGACCTTCATCGTCTTCTCTTTGGCTGAACATTGCCATCTCTCTGGTCAATGCGTCTGGAAGATAGTTCTTGTTTCCTGCCATTAATTCAACATTATAATCATATTGGTTAAGAAATAATTGCCAGTTTGCTAATCTTCCTCTATCAGTAGCTTTATCAAGTTTGAAATTTTTGAAATTCTTTACTCTGGTACAATCGGTGCGGATAGTAAAGGGTTTTCCAAGAAAAGCTGGAGAATTTAAAATTGTTTTCTTGACAGCCAAAATTTCCTTTTCCCCTGTGGGATAATTAAGTTCTGCAGGGCTGAACTTGCCGCTACAAAATTTGCAGATCTTTTCAATGTTAATTCCAGGCGTTTTTGCCAGAACTATACCGGACCAATAATTATCACTCGCATCTGTCTGGAGGATAATTTCATCATTCTCTTCTGGTTGTTGAAGAGGAGGGAGGTTTTTGCAGAGATTTTTTATCTGCTTCACAGTTTTTTCATCATCTTCTGTGAAGTTACATTTTCTTTTGGAACTCGTCTTAGGAGATAACATTGCTGTTAACCCTGATATTTTGGAATGAAATCTCTCCCATAATTTATGACACCAAGGAATCTTTCTAGACTCTTAGCATCAGGAATTCTATCTGGAAACTTCCAGATCTTCTCAAGGATATGAGGTTGGAGTTTTATGACTCCATTCTTGATGTTTATTCCTAGGAAATCAACTTCATCGAGGATAAAGAAGATTTTTTTTTTCTCCTAGGATAATTCCATGCTGAACTATCAGCTTTACTACCTCATTGAGGTGTTTCATATGTTTTTCTCTGCTTTTGGAGAAGACCAGGATGTCATCTATGTAGACGACGCAGAACTCCGCCACATGCTTGAAGATGTTGTCCATCTTTCTTTGGAAGATTGAGGGAGCTTGCTTTAGACCAAAAGGCATTACTAACCATTCGTAATGGCCTTGTGGTGTTCCAAATGCAGTGAGAGGAATGCTCTCAGGATGCATCTTGACCTGCTAGAAACCCGACTTTGCATCGAATTTCGAAAAGACTTTAGCTCCTCTAAGCTGGTTGATCAATACTCTTACTTGAGCAATTTGATAACCGTCTTTGACAGTTTTCTTGTTGACATCTCTGTAGTCAATCACCATTCTAGCTTTTCCTAGTAGAGTTTCTGCATGATTTCTCACGTAGAATGCTGGAGCATGATGAGGGCTAGTGGAAGGTTGAATTAATCTCTTGTTCAGGAGATCTTCAATATCTTTTCTGAATTCTTTTTGATCTTCCTCTTTGTATTGATGAATGGCTTTGACATGGCAGATAGCATTCATGTCATGCAATCTTAATTCACAGACCACTGGGTATTTTTCCCAAAACTTCTGAGGATCTACATCGATATTCTGTTCGAGTAGTTTCTTGATTTTTTCAAGAGTGGGAATTTTCTGAGACTCAAGCTTATTCTGGAAGTGCTTGAGGTTATGCTCATGGATGAAACTAGCTTCTTCATCCTCACTAGTTTCTTCTTCTTCTTCTTCTTTAGAAGATTCTTCAACAAGTAGTTCTTGTTGTTGTTTGATTTGGAGTATAGGGTCAAATTTGGGTTTGTAGGGGGTAAGATCACCACTATTCTTTTGCGATCTCTGATATTGAGTAGTAAAACCAGGACCTACTACACGTTTTGCTTGTGTAAGTCGGTCTGCCCAGAACACCCGTTCTCATTTTCTGAAGCCTATCGCTTCTTCATCTTGAATGAATCTCTGTTGGAGAATAAAATCATTTCCGAACAGGAAATCAGATCCTTGGCCTTCAGATTGCCAAACATTCTCGATGATAAATGTTCCTCAACCAATGGTGATATGAACATTTTTTGCTACCTTCTTCATGGTGAGATGGCTCCCATCAAATGTAACACCAGTAGCAGATTTTTTCTTATCTTCTTTCCAGAGTTCATCTAGAATTGCAAATCTTTTTGCAACAGTAAATCCCGATCCATTATCTACAAAGGCATGTAGATGATATTTTTTGTGATCAGGGAATTTTAGTCCAATCTCTATGTAGTTGCTGTATCTACTAGTAGAGACGACTTTCGATTGTTGAACCTCATTTTCCTGAGCTTGTTCCTTTGGAATGAATGGTTTACATTCTTCTGGAACAATTTCTGGTGGTTCAACCAGTTCAAAATTTTCTTTCTCATCGATTTTTTCTTCATCGATGCATGATTTCTTCCTTTTTCGAGGAAGATGGAGGAGAAGGTTCCAGAGTTTCTACCTCTTTTTCTTCTTCTTTCTCTTTTTGTTCAGAGAAATATTCTTCATATTCTTGTTCAACCAATTGGCTGACAAGGCCATTCTTGGTTTTTCTTCTTGCTTCAGCTATAAAGCATTCTTTGTGATAAGTCTTTTTTGACTCTTCACAAAACATGGGGAGACCATTTTTTTCGTGACAAAAGCAGTAGTCACAAATGAATGTACCAGGGTTCACCTGATAAGAAGACATTAAAGCTTCTGTCTTGCTTTCTTCCCAATTTTTGATTCTCAAAACATTCATTTGTCTGGATTCGAAGTACTCTACTTCAGAATCTGTCTCAGACTCAGATGAAGTTTCTTCTTCGGACCAGGCAGAATAAACTGACATGTCGTCATCTTCATCATCAGAATAGGCTATTTCATAGCCTTTCATATTTGCTATTTCTACTATTTGCTCATATTCTTCAAAGAGAGTTTTAGTAGATCTTTTACCCTTTTCTAGGCATTCATTGGCATAGTGCCCCTCAGCTTTACATAACCAACATCTGCAAGCTTTCTTGCTTGGTTGTTTATGCTGTTGAGTATTCTTCTTTTTCTTGAAGAATTTCTTTTTTGGATCTTCATCCTGCTGCTTCGTGTAATTGGAACTTCTCTTAAATTTCCAATTCTTCTTCTGATTACTCTTGAATTTTTTAGAGTAATATTTTTCTTTCTTCTTTCTGTGGAACTTAGATTCATGACATCTCCAGTTTGTGGGCATATCCAATATTCCATAGCAGAAATTTTCAACTCCTCTGAGTTGTTTCTTGGCCATCTTAGCTCTAAGATTGGCTTTGCATTGCTCCTTCAGTAATTGCCGAATTCTGTCGGCGATTCCCCTAACTGAAAATCTTTCAATTGGTTTCTCAGCTATGCTTTCTCTCACAGCTGTTCTCCATGGTTCAGGGAGTTTGATCTTTCCTTTTTCTCGAGTGATGGAAGTTTTGGAGCTTTCTCCTTCTTCCATTTCAATATCTTGGTAGGGAAGGAGTTTTCTTTCCTTTCCTGGATTGAAATTTTTCATTTCTTCGATTAGTTTTTCTAAACGTTCAGGATTTGCGCAATTCTCAGCTTCTTCATAAAGCTCATAGAGCCTCTCAGCTCTTAACATCTGGACTGGTCTGTTTAGATCAGATTCCAGTTCTTCTTCAGTAATAGGATCTTCAATAGTGGGTTTTGTACCACTGACACTAGCTTCTCTAGTGCTGTAGCTTCTTCTGAGAAGATTATTGTTTATCCTGAGATTCTCAAGACCGACATCACTTTTTCTGTGATTGTCAAAATTTAGACTGATTTCTCCAGTCTTTCTACTTTCATAAATTTTAGCTTTTGCACTCTCTGCTGATAGCTTCGGACCAGATAATTTCCATTCAATAGGAAAAGTTACTTCATTCCAAGTAACATTATGAATCTGTTGTGAATGGTTCTTCTGACTGGTGAGGAATCCAATAGTAAGACCAGGGATGTTGGAAATCCGTGTCTTTGGCTCTACTGTAGTGCTCATCAGTTTATAGTATATTCTGTATACTATCGCCAATTCTTGCATATCATTTTTCATTGATATGCCATCTGTCTTGAATCTCAGTCGGAGACAGTGGGCTGCATCCTTCAAGCTGGTTGAGAAGATGGGGAAGCAATTGAAATATGCTACTTGGTTGCACAGAGATGCTTCTAGAGTTCCCAGCAAACTAGCTTAAAAATCTGTCAGTCTGTTGTCTTGCAGGGCACATAGGACTGAGCAGTTGATGCATTCTCTTGCCAAAAGCTTTATGCCAACTTGGACTGCTCCAATGTGCATAAATTGATACTTTTTTGCTTGTGCTCTAGCAACTTCAGCTGGAGTGATCATCAAGAGATCTGTCTCTCCTATTGTTGAAGGGGTTGTGAATTCAAGTAATTTGAAGTGATGGCTGTCCATCAAGTCAAATGTTCCCCTTTTGTAGATTTGTTTGAAATCTAGCTTTGGAATTGAGGCATTTTTTACCTAATGCTCGATCTCATTGTATTCAAATTCTTCAGCAATTCACTACACCAATAACTTAAACATACAACACTTTTTGCACAACGAAAAAAAAAAAGTATTGTGTGATGAAGAAAAGTGAATCACACAACACATTTACAAAACTTGCGTTGTATAAGGTGGTTAAAATTCTGAACTTTTTAGCTAGTAGATCATTGCACAACAGTTATAAGAATAGTTCGTTGTGTGAATGAAAAAAAAAATAGCTGCAGATTTCCCTGTTAGCCTAACTCAAATTTGGCTCTAAATTGGTGCTCCAAAGGACAACAGAATAGTTATATCTGTTGTATGAGTGTAGCTTGCAAAATATCATACAACTGTTTTTTACTTTGTGTTGTCCAAGTAATGAAGATATATACTGGCAAGATTTCAATGCATCCAAAATGTCATTCGATCATTCCTCCAAAATGAACAAACTTTGATCAAAATGTAGGTTACATATATGTACCCCTACAACGTAATTTCTTATTTGTGTTGTCTAAATGAGAGATACCTATCCCTAGCACCAAAACTGGTACTATGAATGCACATAGGCTGGAACTATCCCTCCTTGCTCTCTCAGCTCAAAATTAAACTATGTATAATCAGACAACATAACTTCATATATGTGTTGTCTGATTCATGAATACAAAACAAAAACAAAACAAACCCCCGCGCCTTGATAGCCATTATCTCCCACTTACACAAAATAACACTTCAACAAAATAACAAATGACCTTTTCTTCGAGCATCTCTCCTCAAAACATCATCTCCGCTCTCATTTTACCGTCCCTTTTCCTAGATCGCTCCTCTCCCTATTGTCTCCGCAATCCCTTCCTCCATCTGCATCATGATCTTTGCCTACACACATCACCGCCGAGATTAGGGTTCTATTATTTCAACTCAGCCATCACTCAATTCAATTTGTGAAGAAATAGGGTTCTGCATATTAGGAACGGGAAAGAAGGAGGAGGTTCTTCAATCCGCTGAAGATTAGTGGTCTTCGATCTCTAGGTTTACAACGTCAATTTGGGGATTTGTGGGCTACTCGATTTGGGGGTTTCATAGCTACTCAATTTGGGGTTTTTACGGCTCTTCGTCCTCTCTTCGATTTGGGATTTCTAGGCTTGTGTTGGTCTTCAAATGAGATGTCCTTTTAGGTTTTTTGGGTTCAGAAACATTGGGTTCCCGTTTCAGAGTTTGGACTGTTCGCTTCGCCGGAGCATCACGGGCAGTCTAATTGAAACTGGTGCAAGCCATGGCGGATCCCTACCATAGATACGCTGCTCCGCCGGAACGAGGTTTTTCACTTTGCCCTATCCCTAATTTCACCGCCACCAATTTTCACTTTTCCGAACAAAATCACGGTCAATTTCCATATCTCACACTCTCAGAATTACTCCATGAAATCGTTTCTGTATAACGCACAGGGTTTTTATGAACGATTTGTGTCTAGAATTTGATCGATAGTGTATATATTTTTCTACGTAGTGTAGCAAAGTCCAATTTTCCTGGTTACTTATCATCCGAAGCACCATTGTTACTATCGAATCACACTTTTTCCCCTACTGATTTGAGAACCTATTCTTCGGATTTTCTGCTTAGAGATGTAAGAAGTTTAACTGCTACTTATGGATTGATATAATTCTATGATGATGGATGTGTATAGTGTGTGCATGTGTGAAGAATTGTGTTATTTGACTACTGCATAAATCGTTGGGGTCTGTGCCGGATGGTGTAGATGATAGTGTGGGTAGTAGAGTTCGTTCTGATTCGGGGGTTAGGGTGACAGCATGGTCTAGCCTATATGATCCTTTGGAAGATACTTATCGAAGCCAGAGACATGATATTGCGGTGAGTTACTTTGAGTCTTGTAACATTTTTGTTTACATGCCTGCGTATATTGTAATGTATGAAAGAATTGTGTTGTTCTGTCTGTTTTCATAAGAGGTCAATGATGCCTGGGGTTTATGGTGTAGATGCTGTGAGTGTTAGTGTTCATGGTGAACCTGGTCTTACTGTAACAGCAGGGGCTGGTTTTCCAACTCCTTTACAAGCTCAGACTTTACCAAACCAAAGACATGAGGTCGGAGCTGGCATTGGCTCAAGTGTTTCTACTGACTTTAGTAGAGAAAGGTATGTGCCTTCAAGGAGTGGTGATGGTCTCCCAGTCCTAAAAGGGGAATCAAACATTTTGTTTGTGGATGGACTTCCCACTGACTATACCAGAAGAGAAGTAGGCCGTATCCTTTTGCTTTTCGTGTGTCTATTTTTGCATGCCTGTGAATGTTTTAGGTATGCAACATTTCCAGGATAACTGTTTTTTACTTTGTGGTGGAAATGACTGCCCGAAACCTGCTATTTCATTCCTTTGTTCCAGTCATTTCAAACATTAACTTATTATGAAGATCTATTTCGTCCATTCATTGGCTTTAAAGAAATCAAAGTAGTTCACAAGGAGCCTAGAAGCCTAAGTGCACTCATTTGCCTAGTTCTATCAAGTAATTTGGATAGACATCATAAAGGTTTAACACTGAGAGTCCACCGATCACTTATAGAGGAAAGCAGAGTGGAGATAAGGCAATGGTTTTATGCTTTGCAGAATTTGTGGATCGAAAGTGTGCTTTGACAGCTATGGAAGCTCTACAAGGTATCATATATGCAATATCCATGATCTCTCTGCTTAGACTAAAAAAATTTGCATTTGATTACATTACGAAGCATAAGTATGCTGTTCAGTATTTTATTTTCCATTCTAGTCTGAAGTATCTTCAGAAAAATATCTCATATTTAAATGTTTACTATCTATGTAGCTTTTTTGTAGCCTGTTTGGAAAAATGAGTTGATAAAGGTTTCATTAATTTCTAGCAATTTGAGGAAAAATATATCACTTATCAAGCTCTGAAATGTGGATGTACACAAGTTACAAGTTTGATGACAAGAAACCTGATTCCCTTCCATTGTGGATCCACTTTGCACATTTTCCTTTTCGTCTACCATCTGATTCTGATCAGAAACGAACTGGAATCCGACACTGACGAAAAAATGATCGGTATGAAATCCCTTGTCTTCATCCAGAGATGAGCAAATCTTTTCAATACAAAGGGATTGACAATGGTTAATTAGTAGTAAACTACAAAGGGAGGGTATAAACTCAAAGAGTTGAGCCAAAGCCTGCTTTGGTTGAGGTATAGCTGCAAAACGAGGCATTCTTAGAGAATTGGGAACCCACTAAAAGCTCTTATCTTGGTGAGAACATCAATCTTCATTTGTTCTTGATATAAACTTGGTTTTCCTTTTAGACACCAAAGACTAAATTATGGTTTCTACAACAGAAATTTATAACTAAGCTAGTCATGCTGTGATTCACCCGTTCTCAATTCTAGTTTACTGATTATCACTTTGCCCCGTCATGTTTATTGGGTTTTGTAGTTTAGTGCTCATGTTTAAATGGATTTGTACTCTTTCTTGCTTTTCATGGAATTGATGGGAAAAGATTCAGAAAGTGATGGGAAAAGATAAGGACATGAGGAATTAATTACACAACCAGATGAGTTTAGCACATTGTTTACTGCTAATAAACCTTTGCTGTTGTTCACACTTAATTTTCTTATAGTCTTCATCTTATCTTAAGATATAAAGTATGTTTAGAGAGATGAGTTTAAGGTTGGCAATTTTGTTTCTTTTAAGAAGAAACGAGTTTAAAATCTTTAGATTGCAGAATTTAATATGCTTCTGGAGTTGTGGACCTTCATATGCAACAAATCTTGGACTTTCATACTAACCTTTTGAGTTTTTAATTTATGCTTTTGGATTTCTCAAGCATATATAAGGTAGGCTTAGTAAAATAGGAATATAAAGAGCAAGTTAGTCTGCAACAATAAGTAATTCTAAGGTTATAACAGTAATGATCATGTTGTAATAGATAGCAAAGTTGTGGAGTTAAGCTGCTAATTTACCTGATTTGCTTCCATTAAATTATCCTTTGTCAACATTAGCTGCAGTTTCAAAAAGGCTTAAAGACAGAATGCTCAGCCATGATTCCATTCGATTATGTTACAGGGACTCTTGTTTTGGCTCTAATTGGTGGTCATTTAAAATTTTGTTGGTTTTTACTGTAATGGTTCTGTGCTACTTTGCTATTCTATCTACTTGATTTGCTTTGCTGGAGATTATATCTAGTACAATAGGATCATTGTAAACAGATATATCCCAGTTTTAGTTGGTAGTCATAAAATCTGAGCACTAATTTGTTCCCGAAATCTTTTTTTAAACAATTTAATGGGAAAGGCTATCCTTTGCTTTTGTGAGACTGGTTTGATGGTCTTGATATAAGGGTATGTGTTTTGAATTTGGGTTTGAGGAGGTTGGAATGAAAAAGGTGTAAGCTTTTGATTTTGATTTTGTGTGTGTGACATCAATTGGTGAATAACAATGATAGTTATTGATGATTCACAACCTTTTGATCTTAGTTGTTTGTGATGAGTTGATTATGTGGCCTATTCCTCTAAGGGTTTATCTTTTGGATCCTCCCTGGGCACAAGACAATGAAGCTTATAAGTAAAACAGGGCATATCAATACCTTAAGACAGTAGGAACTAAATGCTTTCATAGAGTATATATGAATTGAAACTATAATGAAATGACTGAAAGCTACGAAACTAAGTAAAGGTTTTTTTGTTATGTATCTTATTTCTTATGTGTGAAGAGCCTCAAGTTCAAGATGCAGCCAACCATGTTGTGAAGAGCCTTCAACAAAAGTCCAATTCATTGTTCCCTTATGAGCTTCAAGAGATTGTCCATGCTAAGGCAGAGGTCAGTAGTGATTTCCTTCAATGTGTCCATGCTAGGTTCAAGTATCTACAAGAATTTGATATGAGTGGCTAAGCCTGTTTTGATATTCTGACTTTTCCTGTATTTGACACCCAAGCTGAACCAGTGGGGCATTTCATGATTTTCGAAAAACCTATACTTCTTGTTTTACTCTCAGTTTTTGATATCTTAAAGGAGTCTCTTCAATGATCATTTTGAACATTTCGTGAAAAAAGGAGTTAAAATGAGATACTTATGCTATTTTGAAGTTACTGCACTTTCAGGATTTCTGCAGAATTCAACAGTTCAGTCACTTTGGATTCTTGTTTGACTGTCCATTTGAACTGCGAATAGCATGAAACTATGCAAAATTGTAGCTTTGCATGTCTACTTGAAATCTGGAAAGTTGTGCTTAAAATCACAGAAAGAATAGTTGTTGGTGAATTTTTCTTTCTTGTTACCAGTTTTCTGAAACTGTCTCAAGCATGCAGCTTATTGTTACTCTTAGAATGCTTATGAGTATGTTTGTAGGATTTTGGGTATATCCGGCAATTTTTATGGTTTAGTTCGTGTTTTTTAGACTTGGAAATCAAACCCTTTTGATTATTTTCTGTATAATTGTTTTAGATTTGAAAGGGGTTTTCTTGGTCTTCATAGATGCATATAAACACAGTGCATTTTTAGCTGTTCTGGTGCTATACTTGTGGAGTTCAGTTTGTTTTCCAAATTATCCTTTGTACTGTAAATGAAATTTTAATCATTCATGCTCTTTTTTTCCTAATTAAATTACCTTATACTAATGTTTACCTTTTAATATCTTTTGGTGCATTTTTAGGCTATGGATTCATTTGAGCCCTATGAAAATGGAACAAATGGATCAAATGGAGAGAATGGCGCAAAGGTAGAAAACGACGCAAATGGAGAAAACATGGCAGATGGAAACGGGGTAGAGCATGCATTGCCACCCCCACCCCCTGTTAACCCACCAGATGTTGTTCCATTGCGTGCTCAAGTAGATATCACACCTGAACCTTTAAAGAAGAAGATTGTGCACCTACCAATTGCTAGGCGAGGCCTTGGAACAAAAGGGCAAAAGATTCCTCTGCTGACTAATAGATTTAAATCTTACTATTTGAACATATATAGGCAACAGCTATAAATCTTGTGGGTGAGGATGCATTCAAAGATGGGCATACAATCAGCTTCTACATGGAGCCTAAAGTGTTTAGATTACTCATTTGATGGTTTACAATGTTTATATTTGATGAACTCCTGTTCATTTAGTAAATAGACCAAATGAATGTACAATTTAATTCCAGAATGGGATGTTCAAATGATCACACAACAGATTAGATATAATGATCACTGCTTGTTGTCTGAATGGCCAAAAATGGGACAGAAACACATTGTAAACAATCATATCATACAACGGTTTTTAACGAATCAGTGTTTTCTGATTTATATCCAGACAACAGAATTAATTGAACTCTGTTGTCCTAAAAGTTAATCACACAACAGAATTAATTGAACTCTGTTGTCCTAAAAGTTAATCACACAACAGAACCAATTGAACTCTGTTGTCCTAAAGTTAATCACACAACAGATATAGTCCAAAAACTGAAGTTTGAAGATCAATCAGACAACAGACAAAATAAAAAAATGTTGTCTGATACGCTTAACATACAACAGCTTAAAACTGGCACTGTTGTCTGAAGACAGCACCTCAACTGCTGCGCTTGGCATCTGCCGAGCCATCTGCTGAGCTATCACACAACAGTTATAACACATACATGTTGTCTGTGTGTTTATCACACAACTGTGTTCCACCGTTGTCTGATTTTTCATCAGACAACGGCTCACTCTACAACGGTGGAACTCCAAATCCCACATCGGTTTTCTGCCGTTGTCTGATAAGAATTTTGGTGTAGTGATTAGGAGTTGTACTCCTTTCTTTTTCCCGAATATACTCATCATTTTGACATCTCGAGTTTCTTTCGGATTTTCATACCGAATACTAGTTGAACTAGTTGAAGGATCCAGAAAAATCATGTTTGGAACAGGATTCTTGTCTGGCCTTTCTAATGGTTTAAATCCATTAGCTTTCTTTTTTACTGTAGGCACTTTCTTGTCCTTCAGTATATTTTTCATAGAATCCAGCGTTTTTTTGCTGTTCATTGATTTTTCTACTGACGACTGTCAGCTTTTCTTCTTCCGTTTTTGGAAGTTCCTTGATATAATCCAGTTTGTTTTCCAATCTTTCCAATTGGTGGATTATAGCAGGTAATTTTTCTAGATGATTTTGACATCTAGATAATTCCAGTAACAGCCTCTGATATTTCTCATCAGAGGAATTTAATAGAGAATTTAGTTTCTCTAATAACAATTCTGACATTGTCCCCATTAAGGAGGGGTTCTCCTTTGAGTTATTTTACAAGCTCTGATACCAGTGATGTGCGGATCTAACCAATGCTCAAATAATCAAGAGGTTTTTGTTCCTCTTCTAGAACATATAAAAGATTATCAATATCTTCTTCTATTTTATAGATCCTAGTTTGGAGTCTATATATAATATCCCAGTAGTTGGGAGTTTCTCTATCTCTATAGTCTTTCAGTTTTTTCAATTTTTCTCTTTCTTTCTTCAACCCTTTGCTAATATTTTTGCAAATAGCTAGCAACTAATTCAAGTCTATCAGCGATCAATATTGTGAATAGTAAAGAAAGTTTATCGTCGAATAGAGGATGCAATTTAGCTGCAATTATATCTAGACAAATAATTTCAAGATGGGCCCACCATGCTTAAAAAAAAAAAACAAAGGACAAACTTTAAAAAAATAAAAAAAATAAAAGGAGGGGTAGAAGTGAGATGAATAGGAAGTGGTATTTTGGACAGTAGTGGAAAAAGTGAAAAGATTTGTGTGAGTGGGAAGAAAAATAAGTTGGTGGGGTGTATGGGAAGTATATTGGTGGATTTGGGGTGTATGAGAATTTTGCCTAAAAAATACTTGCGGAGAATGACTAGTATCAAGTATCAACTGTTAGACGCGGTTGCGGAGTTAAGAGTTACAGATACTAATGTTTGGTCGGGATCAAAACATCAGGTACTGTTGTGATATTTTTAAAACATGAGTTACCAAAATTTATAAAGAGCAATAGTTTAATTACTGTTTGAACCAATTTTAAAAAAAAAATATATGCTTCAAATTGTACTGGGTCACTAACCTTTCTTTAAAACTCGCAAAACCCTAGAGAAATGGAAAATTGGAGAAAAATATTTTGAACAGAGAAGCAATGTCAGACTACTTTCCTGAGGAAATCATACAAAGAATCCTGTTGAGGTTGCCTACGAAATCCCTAATCAAATCCACCCTAGTCTGCAAGTCATGGATGTCACTCATCAAATCCTCTACCTTCATTCAATCCCATCTCTCCATCACAATCGACTCCAACAACCAAAACGACGCCCACCTCCTCCTCCTCAGCGCTTTCTCTTACAAGGTTTCTGATCGTCTGCACTGGTTGCATTGGGATAGCCCTGAATTCGGTGAGTATTCCTTGCTTGCAGACCCAGTCACTTTCTTGGAAAACGAACCTATTTCCGATCTGGAGGTAGTCGGAACTTGTAACGGGCTCATATGCCTTGCGCCTGACCTATCTGATAACCATTCCCTCACTTTAATTTGGAACCCATGTATTAGAAAGATTGTGATTTTGCCTAGCCCACCTGCTTGTTTTACCTCTACTCAGTATGATAAGTACATAGAGCATGCCTTTGGCTATGATTCACATTCCAGTGACTATAAGGTGTTGAGAATTGTGACTCTTCCTGATGATCATTCGGACTTGTCCCGATTCGCCACCGTGGTTCAGGTTTACTCATTAGCCAGGGGCTCCTGGAAGACTCTTGATGCTTCTGTTGTTCCTGTAGATTTGCAGGGGGGTGGTTCTGGTATTGTATTTCTCAATGGTTCTCTGCATATGCTTGAAGTTCGTTTAAGTGTCGGATATGATGATCATGCGGATGAATATTGTAAGTATGGTGGAGATACTTTCATTGCTTCATTTGATATGGCCACCGAATTATTTGGCGAGGTGATGATGCCAGAAGCTTTGCAGAGGAACAGATGTACCATTTCAAAATATGGGGACTCCCTTGCCTTGATTAAGCATTATGATTATAACTGTGGTTGTGACATATGGGTAATGAAAAAGTATGGTGTCACAGAATCGTGGACATATTTGTACAAGATAGCTGGGGATCATGATTATATATATGGTTTCAAAAGGTGTGGGGAAGTTGTTCTGAGTGAGTTCAATAATCATGGTCGGTCAAGAATGATTTCGCTGGATCCTAAGACCAAACAAGTTCAAGTTTTCGGAAATAAGGATTATACTTACTACTTCATGGATTCTTTTGTAGAGAGTCTCATCTTGCTTGACCACGTCAATGCCATTTCGTACCAACGAGCAAGGAAGAAGTAAGTATAGACTCTTGCTCTGAGCCCTATGTATTTTGTCCATCAGTTAGTTAAACATATTTCAGTCATCTATCCCCTGAAAGCAAGTGAAGTTCCCAGTTTGCCTACTGTTTGATTTTCTGCAGTTGAATTCTACATTTACTGTTTTTAAATTTCTAACATGCTGCATAATCCATGATTTCTTTTGAATTGTTGAAATATATTAACTCCATCTAATAAAGATTCTGCATTACTAAAGCAATTGATTCGCGGGATATAGTTTGCAGCAGGTTTATTATGTTTCAGCTGCTGTAAGGTACATTTTTATTCTGAGAATTGGTATGAGTACAATTATGTCATCATCATACTGAGTTGTGATTTTATTTTAGGTTTCATTAGAACGATGTGATCATTCTTGTCATTAATTTCCCTGGGAACTTTTGGGTTTTTACAGAATTGCATGTCATGGGAATGTTGTGCCAGCGTTCTGGAATGTGGAGTTAAGTTATAACTAGTAGTGTGCTTGATATGATTTGCGATGTGATGACACACTATAGGTTTTGATTTGAGCATTGCCAGCCAAACGAAGCTACTCTGCATCTTTTGTGTTTTTGAGGTTTTCTTCTAAATCCATGGAAGCATATTGCTCTCTGTGCTGTGGTTGATGTCCAATATGACTTTGTTTTAAGAATTTTTTGCGACTCCATATGTGAGCAATGATAGTGGGACTGTTGGTGTGACTTTGGACAATGTCCATCATTTCTATTAGGATTACCATTATGTTGGCTGTAATCGAGTGTCTGCTTGTTTTGCTGCAGAAAAATGAGGCGCTGACCATGAGACTATCCTTTGCCCATCAGTCTTCTTAGGTCTGTGAACTTGGCATGGAACTTCTTATCTAAAATGCTGTTGGTCATGTTATCTGCACCTTGGCCCTTTGGAGTCGTTGTTGGCATATGACACTTTCTGGTTTTCTCTGTAGTTCTGGACTTTCTGATGTATATGTAGAATGCTTATTTAGCTACTGTAAACCTTATTTCACTTTTATGTATAGTTTGAAGTTTGGATCTGTACCTCGCATGTTTTCTAATGCTGTTTGCAATTTTCTTTTTCTTTCTTCAACTTAATTTCTTTGAGTTGCTGTCCTTATATCAGAGTCTCTTTATATATGCCAAGCCAGCTTCTTATGCTCCTACAAAACTATTCAAAAATAAGGAAATGCTCCCCTTTTCTTTTTCTGGACTTCAATGTTGTGCTCACACGGGAGTTGGTTCTAATATCTGCCTCAATCGGGTTTTTGTTCTTAATCACATTATTTCAATCCTTTTTCTACCTCTCATGGAGTGTCAACAAAACAAATATTTCTCTTCTATTATATGCAAACAAGCTACGCTACATCTTCAATTAATTCTTTTCATATGTGTTGTGACTAAAAATCTTAAAAATGCACGTCATATTTTGACTAAATTTTGACTATGGTACTAGTGTTAGGCGGTTGCATAGTGAAGGAACTATTTGAATAATTTGTAAACTTTAAGTGTCAAATTAAGTATCTCTATAGATGATAATCCAGATACTATTTTTATATTTCGTGATCTTTTCCCTAATTACTATGATAACATGATAGTAGTTCATTCGGAGCCACAAAACAAGAACTACAACTCTTGATATGAGTGTTACCTTAACTTTAGTAAACATCAATTGTGAAATATCAACAATTGCAATTGACCAAATTTATTTTGAACTGCTGGCCAAAATGATATACTTGAAATTTCGAGTTGAAGGCTACAATCTATAAAACTTTATCACGTGGAGAACCTCACACATATAAATGTGTAGTCATAAAGAGGAAGGACTTTAGGCCCTCATATAATTGGAGATCCAAGAAACTTGAGATTTCAATTTTTCAATTTATAAAAACCTCTTAAGGAACATCAGGTTCCTAGATAATCGGATTAAGAAACATTTAGTTTCAGTGGAAAATCAAGAGGTTACAATAAATCAGTGGAGTAACACAATAGTGCTTTCAACTTTTCTTATTGTAAGCAAAAGACATCAGAGATGTGTGATGATCTCAATGTTGATAAACATCCACCAAATAGTGTACCATAAGCGACACAAGCCCTATTTTTAATTTCCTCACATGTGTGGATGTTAAGGCAATATTTACATTGACTCTTAATTTCTCTCTTGCCATGATCCACTTTTGGTGGCATTTCATGGTATAGCCATGTCGATTGGCCTTCTTACTATACAATGAGATCCATGAGAGAGAGAGGTGATACATCTCTGGTAATATTGGAGGTACATGATGCAAAGAGACAATAATATGTGCTCTTCTGGAGCCATCAATAAGATATATAAGATCTAAGATGTTGTTATATTAGCCTCATAAGCATAAGTCTTAATAATGTTTTCTAGACACCATGGATAAAATTGCATTGTCTGAAAGTCACTCAAAGCATAAGTTTGAAGATGATACAAATCAAATTTGTAAGAATTGAACAGTGGATCTTATAGGATATACACGAAGCTTTTGATCCGTGTTATTCATGTAAAATTTGATGTTCAATTACTGTATTGTTATTTGATGTAGATATTAACATCAAATGCATTTTGAACTTTTGGCCAAAATGACATACTCGAAATGTCGAGTTTTAAACTTGATGACCATAACTTATAAGTACTTTAGATGGTCATCTAATTAGTATGATCATTGAGGAACTTCAGGTCCTCATGTAATTAAGGATCAAGGAACAACAGGTTCTGATCTCTTTTAATTATAAAACTCACGATCACAAATTTAGGTTATACTCATACTCATTTGTCATAAATCAATGATTGAAAATCTGCTTACATAAAAATTGGTGTCAATATAATCCCCTCAAAACTTCAGGCTTGGGGTTGACCAAGATTAAAACTCTTCGATAAATTATCCATATACTCGAAACTTAAGGCCCGAGTCTGCACAATTAGAACTTCAAGTTCTAAGGTGGAATGCTTTAAGCAAGCATAAAGAAGAATGTATCAATCGACATATGAAAATTTACTCGAAACTTCTAGTTCGAGTTGACATAAAGTCAAATAAACTATGAATGAATTATATGTGTAATCGAAGCTTTAGGTTCAAATTTTTTTCCTGTGAACTGCAAGTTCTAAGATTTTGTAATTTGAACTTCGGGTTCAAATAAATTTGGTGCTTGAAACTTCAGGCTTGAGATGACTAAAGTAAAGCTTCAAGTTCACTTTTAACTAATTTATATTTTATACTCAAAGCTTCGGGTTTGAGTATTACTGTTAGAACTTCAGGTTCTACTGTGAAATTTTGAACTTCTGGTTCAAAAATATTACATTCGAAATTCATGTGTTCGAGATATAGGGTTGCTGGCCCATATGAATAACAAAAAAATAAATTAAAAGATAAGTACTGTAATGAAAGTACATAACAAAATAGGAAAATTGCAGGGAAGAAAAAGATAAATTATGCAATAAAATTAACAGTGGAAACTTCTGGTTCCATTAATGAAGAAATTACACAGAACTTCTAATCTGCTTAACTTCACAAAATGATAATCTTTTTTCTCTCCTCTAATCACACAAGAACATAATTTTATCTTGTGGAGAACGTAGCTTCTAGCTCTCTAGCCAAGTGTTCAAATTTGAACTTCAAATTCACATTGTCGTATGGAGGAGGAAACCCCAATAGTAAAATAATTTGAGGAACTTCCGGCCCTCTTATATTGGGGATAAAAAAATATGAGAGTTTATATACTCAGTTTTATAGATACGAGGATCTTCTGGCCCTTGTTAGTTCCATAAACTTTGAGGAACTTCATGTCCTTTTGTAATCAGGTCAAGAGACTTTAGGTCTCGATTTATTTTGATTACAAAATTCCCAACTAAATCTAGGTGTGAGTTCACGATTTCACTTTTCCAATCGAACAGATGAAGAAGGTGTATCAAATGATATCTTTCAATTAAAAGACGGAAATATGCACTTTCAAAAATAATGCAAAACGGAAGCATGATCGATTGACCATGTGTAAATATCATTGAAATTGCCTATAGCCTACAAGACAATATGTAATCATGATAATGATATTTAGAGACCACTAACAGTGCTTAGACCATTCATCCAAAAAAAAACAAAAAAACAGTGCTATAGAACCAATTATATATTGAATGATACAAATCCACTTAACCATCGTCCGTAGCCTTTCGTTGTAAACACAGACAAGCCAAAATACCCAAAAATTGTTGAGGTTTAGCAAAGTCATGCCGTACGAAGGGGATGTATAATTCTCCAAAGAAAACCATGATACTCAGAGTATTGATACAAACATGTATAGAATTCCAACAACCTTCTTACCTTAATTAAGATGTACTCACCAAATTCCCTTCTGATTTCGGATTATAAGGATTATAAAGAAAAGAAGCTCATACATACATGAAGGTTTATGAAATCATATAAACAGCAAATGGATCTCTGATCATCATGGAAACTCGTATAGGATTTATTTAAAACACTTCCGGCATTGAATTGAAAAAGGAGTGATAAAAATACTCATAGATCAAGTTATGGTCACAAGCAACAACGTTGCCCTACGTAACTGTTTGATCATCATGGAGTATATAAGTAGGAAACAAAGAGCGGAGCTTGCTGATAACGTGTTATAAAATAGAGAGAAGATAGAGAGAATAATTGGGAGGAAGTAAAAGTGTTATCATTCAGTCTCATTAGCCTTCTTTATATAGATGTAGAGTTTACATTAAAGTACATAACTAATGAGTATTTACATGGATATCCATATAGATAATAATATTTACAACATTTATGACGTTGTTTTAATTTTGCTTGTCATCTTTCATATGTCAAATGACTTGATCAACACTATGCAACTCCGGAATTTCTAGTTCACATATTTGTTATCCCACCCGATCGGAATCTTCCTATTTCAGTCACACGGTGGCGTTTCCGCCCGTTACCTCACCTTTTGCCACTTTACCGTTTTTGGCTTGGGCCTCCGACTACAAATTCTGGCCCAAACAGCACCCAACTAATCACAGTCTCCCAAGTGTCTAACCACAAAATTCTATATTGCCACTAAATATCACCATGAAACAGAGGAAGAAGCTAGTCAAACGTCAAACAACTCACCTGTTGCTACTAACTTTTTTGTGAACCTGTAGAAGATAATAGCATAATCAGAATACTGTTTGTCAAATCAATTATGTATGAGAGTTTTTTTTTTTGTGAAGAATAATTCATTAAAACCGGGGCAAAGCTCAGCAAATAGGCTCATCAACAGATGAGACCAGGAATACAAGAAAAAAAAAAAAGCCAGGTCCTCCCACACAACCCAGACAGGAAGGGAAACAGGAAGCCATCGGCTCAAAAGGAGGAGGAATGGGAAGGAGACGTACTCGTCTAAAATGTAACTAGAGATGCTCGGAGAGCTCTTTCTAATAGCTAGGAACAACGGCGACTCCTTCGCACGATTTGTGTAACAACAGAGTTCAGGGGTCAGCTTTGATTAGTAAAGTCATTATTGTTAGATCAAAAGTGGACTCATCACAAGTTATCCTAGAGCAACTAGGAAACCATCAAAAATATTAAATAGAATACAACATGGATTTGAAAAGGAATCAACCTAGATATCTAATGTGATAGTGTATTTAACATTGGATTAGGAACCCATTATTTGGACTACAAGAAAGTCCTAAACTGTGATGCATTAGGATTACAATTATACAATACTTGATCCTTAAGGAAAACCTTGATGGGAGGATTCTTAGGACTAGTACTTGTATAAATATGAGGTTAGGGTCCCTGTTATCACCACCGTCTACAAGCATTGTGTTTTGCTCATTCAGAAGCTACAGTTGGTGAATAGCAGAAGACTTCAACCTCATCTTCATCTTTTGTTTATGCAGCTGCTACGATGGCTTCAACCTTGGACGTTAATGGTATGTGATTTGGTCTTCTGATAGCAGGAGTTGATCATGAACATATAATTGTGTGAGCTTGTTTGTAAATTAGTTTTACAATTGGTATCAGAGCTTAGGCTCACAAAAATTGTTCTTCAGTTTATTTCAATGAGAAATCGTTTTAAGATTTTCAAAAAAAAAAAAAAAAAAAATTTGCTTTGCAATAAAACGGCCACGTTTTGGCCATCTTCAGAAAACCTTTTTGGCCCAAGAAGCAACATATGTTGATCCGAGCCCAGACCCGATCCAAAAACCTCCTTCAGAAACTAAAGAAAGTGACCGTTGTTATAACGGTCACATTAAGCAGGGATTGGTTCTGGGTATTCAGAATCGGAGACGCACAAGATGAACTCATCTTGTAGGGATTCAAGACCCCTGTGTTGCTCGATTAAGATGCCAATAAGGACCTTTTGTTGTCTTCTATTTTTGAATTCATGCTTCCGCGAAAGTTTTAGCAACAAAATTGGGAAATTTGCAAAGTTGGTTTTTACAGAAAAATTTAGTTTCGATTCATTTTGATTTTATTGTTTGATGAGCACAAGAATCCTAGTAGCATTCCCAGCATGCGCATATGTTAGAGTAGATGGTGGCCAGAGGAAATTTAATTTTCTTGGATGCTACTGTGTTTTGTGAAATCGACATTGTGCTTGCATATCTGTGATTGTTGTTCTTTGATTTGATGTACATATAACAATACATGTAGAAAACTCCCAAAATTTTAGGCATTGTTAAAAATTTTGACAGGTACAAAGAGCTTAGTTCTTATAAGGATTATTAAACCAGATAGAAAATCAAGTTTTCAAGCTCAATTTGGTTTGTGTTTTCTGTAGGTTTGAATGAACATATTGCACAAAGCATTCTTCATTAATTTTTGCAGAAAACCTTAAGTTAACAAACGAGAAAAGTGTATCTTGTATTTTAAAATTATGCATATAATTTTGCTTCCAAAGAAGTAGTACAATATGATTTTAGAATGCAGATAGCAATATGCATATATGTTCTTTTCAAATATGGATACTTAGAATTCAAATTTCTGTCTAAAGATGTGATTTGTGTTCTTCGGATAACTTGAACTGAATAAATGTGGCATATTGATTTGGAACCTTCAGGATATCATGTCTTCTGCTCAAAAGTGATGCATGCTATTAATTTTGGTTAAAGGGCTATTAATGTGTGACATTGCTTGTGTTTTGTTTTTGTTTTCTGTTTTGCATTGTTTTGGTTTTGATATTGCTTGAAGTTACAAAAAAACATAAAACTTAAAATTTTAAGAACTTTACAGATGGAAAGCTCACAAAACCTTCTTTGTCTTTTGCTCTTTAGGAATCCCTACTGTGACTTTGAACACCATTCAGCTCCTAACTGGGTATAACTACAAAAAGTGGAGAAACCAAGTAGAATTTTACCTAGCCATGAACCAGAACATGGACCTTTGCTTAACTGAGGATGAACCTGAGAAGCTTACTAGTGAAAGTTCAGATGAAAAGAAGAAATATTTTAAGGAGTGGCATAAGGCTAATAAGATGGCAAAGAATGTTATTAGGACTACCATGTCAGACATAGTTAGAGGTAGCATAGAGGAACCTGATCTAGCCATGGATTTTTTGTATGCTATTCATGATATGTACCGGGAAAGTGATAAAGCTGAGGCAGCTAGGCTAGCAAAGGAGTTTAATGACCTTAAGTACACTGGGACAGGAAAAGTGAGAGAGCATATCATGAAGCTTATTGAGATTAATGCTCAGTTAAGGGACCTCAACATTATGTAGTGCATACTACGCTGCATTCCTTGCCTAATAGCTTTAGCCAGCTCAGAACTAGCTACAATGCTCAGAAGGAAAAATGGAGTCTTAAGGAGTTGATTGCCATTTGTGTAGATGAGGAAGATAGGATTAGGAAGGAAAAAGAGCTGAGCACCTCAGTGAACCTTGTTGAGAAGCCTAAGAAGAAATACCAGAACCAGTCTAAGCTCAAGCCTACCAAAACCATCTACAAAGGATCTACCTCAGGAGTAGCTAAAGCCAACAAACCATTTAGGTTCAAGTGCTATTTTTGTAAGAAAGTAGGGCACATGAAGAAAGACTGCACAGGCTTTAAAAATTGGTTGATCAAAAAGGGTAATTTTTCTAACTCACTGTTTTCTTTAGAAATTAATTTCGTTAATGTTGAACCAAAAACTTGGTGGATTGATTCAGGAAGCCCCTTACATATTACTAATTCTCTGCAGGGATTCATAAGGAAGAGAGTCCCAAGAAGTGATGAAGTGAACCTGTGTGTAGGCAATGTCATGAGAGTGGCAGTCAAAGCTATTGGAACCTTAAAATTAGATCTTGGTTTAGGAAAGTTGTTAGTTTTGGATAATGTTTATTATGTACATTCCATGAGAAGGAATTTAGTTTCAGTTTCTCTTTTGGTTAAATCTAGATGTAGACTTCTTATTGACAATAATGGAATTATTATTTCTAAAGATTCAATTCAAATTGGTTTTGGTGTTATATTGAATGATTACCTACAGTTAAATTGTTCACATAGTCAACAAGAAATTTCTCTTGTTGAAAATAATAACACATCGAGTAACACTTTAATTGGTGTTATGAGAACTAAATGCAATGAAAAGTCTGCATATTTGTGGCATAGAAGACTGGGCCATATATCAAAAGAGAGATTGAAAATTTTGGTTAAAAACAATATCTTAAATGAACTTGACTTTTCTGATTTACAAGACTGTGTTGAATGTTTTAAGGGAAAAATAACTAACTTAAGGAAAAAGACTGCATACAGAAGCCAGGCCCTTTTAGAGCTCATACATACTAACATTTGTGGTCTATTTAGAACTCAAACAATTTGTGGAAATGTGTATTTCATAACCTTCATCGATGACTTTTCTAGATATTGTTATGTTTATCTACTTTCAGAAAAATCTCAAGCACTTAAAGCCTTTCAAATATTTAAGGCTGAAGTAGAAAAACAACTAGAAAAGAAAATCAAAACTATTAGGTCAGATAGAGGTGGTAAATTTTATGAAAAATACACAGAGAATGGACAACAAAATGGTCCTTTTGCCTTGTTTATGCAAGAACAAGGCATTAAGGCTCAATATACCACACGATATAATCCTCAGCAAAATGGTGTGGCTGAGAGAAAGAATAGGACACTTTTGAATATGGTCAGGAGCTTGATGTGCACTACAGGCCTACCTAGGTTTTTATGGGGTGAAGCTTTAAGGATTGCAAACTATGTTTGCAATAGAATACCTAGTAAAGCTATAGAGAAAACTGCTTTTGAGTTATGGTGCGGCAGAAAGCCTAGTCTCCACCATTGTCATGTGTGGGGATGCCCTACAGAAGCTAGAATTTACAATCCAAACATTAACAAGCTTGATCCTAAAACTGTAAGTTGCTATTTTATTATTTTATAAGATATCCTGAAAAATCTAAAGGCTATAAAATTTATGCAGCTCAACACTCACCAAGAATTTTTGAAACACATCAAGTAAAATTCTTTGATGAGAAGATTCATAATACAAGTCTTGAAGATTTATCTTCAGAATTTGAAGAAATTGTGGAAAATGAGGATACTAAAAGTATATTGCCTATAGTTCATGATACACAAGCAGCCATTAGTGTTCCAGAAACTCAAAATGCACAAGATCAACTTGTTGATCAAGAAATGCATTTTGCAGATGATCAAGCTAACCCTGAACCCTTACCTGATCAGCCACAACCTGTAGAACCTCAAGATCAGCCTGCAGAACCACAACAAAATCAAAATCCCCAATTAAGAAGGTCTCATAGAGCAAGGAAACCAACTTAGGGGGGGGGGGGGGGGGGACGATTCTGACTACATTGTTTATTTGCAAGAACATGAAGTTGAAATTGATCTTGCAGATGACAATGATCCAGTCACTTTCAATCAAGCTATTGAAAGCAGTCAGTCAAGTGAGTGGAAACAAGCAATGGAAGCTGAGATTGAGTCTATGAACCACAATGCAGTTTGGGATTTAGTGAAACCTGACCCCAAACAAATGGCTATAGGCTGCAAATGGGTGTTTAAAATCAAGAGAGATGCAAATGGGAATATTGAGAGACACAAAGCTAGGTTAGTTGCCAAGGGCTTCACACAGAAGGAGGGTATTGATTTTACTGAAACTTTTTCTCCAGTTTCAACCAAAGACTCTTTTAGGATCATTATGGCACTTGTAGCTCAATTTAACATGGAGCTACACCAGATGTATGTTAAGATAGCCTTCTTGAATGGAGAACTCGATGAAGTTATTTACATGAAGTAACCTGAAGGGTTTATAGAACCAGGAACAGAAGATTTAGTCTGCAAGTTAAGAAAATCCATTTATGGTTTAAAACAGGCCTCTAGACAGTGGTATAAAAAGTTTGACTTTGTAATTTCTTCTTTTGGATTCACTGAGGATTTAGTGGATGAGTGTGTTTATCTCAAAACATCTGGAAACCAATTTATATTTATGGTACTTTATGTTGATGACATTTTATTGGCCAGTAGCAACTTAAAGCTACTCGAAGAAACCAAAGCTTTTCTGTCAAAGAATTTTGACATGAAGGATTTAGGTGAGGCATCATATGTACTAGGAATAGAAATCATAAGAGACAGGGTACAAGATTTGCTAGGTTTATCCCAGCAAAACTATTTTGCTAAAATTCTAAAAAGATTTGGCATGGAGACTTGTGCATCAGGGGAGGTTCCAATGTTTAAGGGAGATAAGCTCACTAAGAAACAAAGCCCAAAGAATGAAATAGAAAAGGTGGATATGGAGTCCAAGCCTTATGCAAGGCTTGTTGGCAGCCTAATGTATGCTCAGGTCTGCACAAGACTTGATTTATCTTTTGCAGTTGACATTCTTTCTAGATTTCAGTCTAATCCAGGTCATGAACACTGGGTAGCTGGAAAGAAAGTACTCAAGTACTTGCAAAGGACTAAGAACCACATGCTTGTGTATAGACATGTGAAAAAATTGGAGCTTGTAGGATATACAAACTCAGACTTTGCAGGGAATTATCCTGATTCCAAGAAATCGACTTGTGGATATGTTTTTATGCTTGCAGGAGGGGCTGTTGCTTGGAAAACTATGAAACAAACCTTAGTGACAACATCTACAATGTAGGTAGAATTTATTACAGTATATGAAGGAATGTGTGAAGGGCTATGGCTTAGAAATTTTCTGATGCAAACTAGGGTTTTAAGTAATATAGTTTATGATGCTCTTATAATTCACTGTGACAATGAGGCAGCTGTGTTTTTCAGTAAAAACAGTAAAAGGTCAAATAACTCAAAGTATATTGACCTCAAGTATTACAGTGTGAGAGAGAGAGTCAAGCATGGAGAAATTTTAGTATTGAGTATAAGCACATACTCTCAGCTTGCAGATCCCTTCACCAAGGCATTGTCAGTTGCAGCCTTCAAGAAGTATATTGAGAACATTGGTGTTTTGCCTAGTTTAGAATCTTAAGTTCAGTGGGAGCCTAATTTAGTTAAGAGCAAATTTTTTATGAGTTTTGTATTTTCTGAGTTCTTGTAAGTTTTTGGTAGTTGTGATTTTCAGTTTATTCATCATCACAACTTTATGTATTATTGAATTGTGATTATCAATAAAATTCTCGAGGTATTTCATTCAAGTTGTGTTACTGCAATTTTATTAAAATTCTGTGCGACTTTTATTTTGTGTTCTTGATTTACCTAAATGTCAGATGGTCTTGTAATTTCATTGAACATGTTCCTGCAGTTTAAAGTACAAGCATTAAGAGCATCAGTGTTTTCAGTTTTACTTGAGTTTCATTTTGAAACATTCAGTTGGACCATTTAAGTATAAGATCTTCTGGTAATACACGATGTTCATATATTGCATAATTTTTTTTTAAATAGCATATGTGGAATGCAGGAGCTTGTGTTAGTGGTTTGAAAGTGCTGCATTTTTGTTAAAGTGTATGCTTTTCCTTGCTCTGCATAAGCTACTGTGTCTTGACCATGCTGAATGGATTTTGAGACTTTTCCTTATTCTGGTGCACACTTCAGTTGGTTGTAAACGAGTTGATGTTATTCAGTTTTAGTTGTCCTTGATAACCAGTGATAGTCTAAGTGGGAGATTGTTAGATCAAAAGTGGACTCATCACAAGTTATCCTAGAGCAACTAGGAAACCATCAAAAATATTAAATCGAATACAACATGGATTTGGAAAGGAATCAACCTAGATATCTAATGTCATAGTGTATTTAACATTGGATTACACTAGTACAAAAGTTGAATCAGACGATGGCTAAAAACTGTCGTCTGATACGGAGCTAACTGTCGTATATCTCACTGCCGTCTGATGAAATATGATTTATAGAACCGCCATCTGAAGAACTCGGCTTCCATGTCAACAGCATTAACTGTTATGTGAACGTTACTCAGACAACGGGCAACATAAGAACCCGTTGTGTGATTGTGATTCAAAAGTCGTTTTTTTTTATAACCGTTGTGTGACTATTATTCACACAACTAAAACATTGATAGCATCCGTGATTTGTATTAATCTCAGACGGCAGTTTTTATTATATGACTGTTGTGAACATATGTGTACATATGATAGTTTTTTGTGCGGTTATTGTTGTCCTAATATGCTAGAAGTGGAATCAAAAATACTAAATTAACAGTAATATATAGAAGAAATTGTTATAATATATCCACATCAAGCATCATAATGGATTATGCAAAGGTAATCTTTTATCTACAAAAGGAGTAGATCTAATGGTACTCTCCTAGCAATATAGATCCAGAAATTTATTTAGCGAGTCTAGCTTTGCAAGCTCTGCCGCTCTCATGGCCTCATTGGAACAAAGCCTTGCTTTATTGTATGTATACACTCTGGCCCCCAACCTTGGCAATGCCATCTTTTCCTGCTGCTAAGTCTACCATTTTAAAAATGTTGATCACAGCTCTTGAAGGCCACCATCCCATTACACCTGGTGGCTTCCCTTGGGGATCACGTAGGCGCCATAATTGTCCCTTGACAGCTTCCTACACAGAAGCATGCATGATTAACACCAAAATAGGGGAGAAACAAAACCAAGTCTTTGCAATCCACAAAACCAAGAAACAAGTCCAAGCAGCTTAAGAGACATTATGTAACACATGAAGTCAACTCATAATCAGACTGAATCTTCAATGACCTAGGATTACATGCAGGTATCAATAAAAGAATATATTGTCAAGAAAGAAAAATAGATAAATCAAACTTACACTTGGTCTAAGTTTTGGATTTTTGCACAGCATGCTTTTAACAAGACCTCGACTGCAAAGGAAGAAAACAGGAGAATATATGAGGGAAACAACGTTATCGGTCAACAAATAGATTCATTGACAAGCTCATGGCTACTGTCGGCACAGCCAGAGGCAGATAGTTCTATCCTGTTATCACTTTACTTGCAATATCATAGTCCATACTCCATAGCATTTTTTTTCTTTTCAGTCACTAGTGACTTCTTTTTTTAGGAAAAGAAAATACGACAGTTTTGAACTTTAATATTGGATTGATATCAACAAGACAGAGTTGTACCTCATGCACAGCAGATCCGTTTTTAGAATTTATGATGTAGTGCACACCTGCCTCTCCTGATAGATAACCAAAAGCAAACTCATGTTCAACCTCAATAATTGCTGACTTGATGCCACTATTCGTGGAAGAATGCATCTATACTACCCTTCCTTTGTAACCTAGCTTTCTGGCCTATTTGGTATACATGCTTAGTAGTTGTTTTACTGAAACCTGAATTATAAAATTTACAAAATCAAGTCACAGAAGATAAAAATGTGTATGTGCTTAGGGAGGGAGGGGGAGAAAAGAGAAGGGGGGGGGGGGGGGGGGGAGAGAGAGGAGAGAGAGAGAGAGAGAGAGAGAGAGAGAGAGAGAGAGAGAGAGAGAGAGAGAGAGAGAGAGAGAGAGAGAGAGAGAGAGAATGTGCATTCATGAAGTTTCATCAAGCTTTTGACCACATCCACAATCTTTTTTTGACATTAAAAAATAAATAAGTCAAGATAAAATGTGGAAAAAACAATAGTTTCATAGACTTAGGCTGACATGAGGTAATATCATATAAGAACTACATTGAGATTCCCCTCAAAGTGCTGGCTTGCATGTTGTTTATATTTCCAACACAAACCTTAGACTGATTTAGGTGAACCATAATTTATCCTATCCCTCTCCATTTATGAAATAAAAAAGTACTACATTATGCACATTTTTGTGAAGAGTGGGTTAAAAACAAGGACTTCACATAGAGAGTATTCAAATTTGAGACTTTGCAGTATCTCTCTCTTGTATGGAAACAAATGGAAGATCATCTAACCTCAGGGTAGCCTGTTCCACCAGCTTTTATAATTAGACATGCTCCCTCCATGTCAGATGGTCCCTTAAGAAGCTTGGAAATCTCATATTTATTCAAAATCTTGCTCATATCCAGAGATGCATCATATGCTTTCCTAAAAAGCCCATAATTGATAGCATCTATCTCTGCTAACTGTGTAATAAGTTTTGCTTCTTCAGCTTGCAGAAATAATTGGGAATGTCAAATCCTCAACTTCAAATGAGGAAAGAAAAAATATGATTGAGCAACTTTTATACTTGAACATTTTGGTGGAGAGATAAAATTAATATGCATGCTCGCACGCTTGACTAGTAAACTAATGGGTACTCATGGCTATTGCCGGCACAGCCAAAAGGCTTAAACTTGTAATCTCTAACAATGCACCCTGCTAAAATTGATCGGACCTCCATATACAGACAACTCAATGAACTTAAAAGTGAGGTGGAAAAATCAATTGATAGAATAGTATAACCAAAAATACACTAAGTTCGATAATGTGTTACTTTATATGTCAAGTCTCTTAGAGCATCAACCACTCTAACACTATCAGCCAATTTAGCAAGAACCTCATTGGACTCAGCAGTGTCATCCCAGAGGTCATAGTCGAGTATCAGTTGTTCTTGCTCATTCCGTCTTTCTTCTTCAAGCTCCAGTGCCAATGGGGCCAACATCTCAGCTCGGAGAACAACATCTTCAATCTTCTTTTTCAATGAAAATAATCCTAAACAAACTCAAAACTATCATTTTGAATTCCATGCAATCATTAACAGTAGAACTTAAAACTTGAGAAAATCATTATATTATGGTCAGTTGTTTAATTTGCTAAAACAAAACCAATAACTAACAACCTGCTTTAGGGTCCTCATTTAAGCCATACCCATTTCCAACCTTATCTCAGCATAAAATTGGTTAATTTTGAGTTGGGTTCACCCAATTCATAACAAGAGAGCTACAAACATAGAGAGAAGGAGATAGAGAACATACCCAGTTGTTTGTAGAACCTGTTCTTGTCATGGGCGCAGTGAGTGTGTAGAGACTGCTGAGTCTTTCTCTTAGAATGTTTCCACGTTGAATACCATGAACACCTTCTCAGCAACTTTATACAAGACAGAGCAAAAAAGTAAAACGAAAAGAATACCATGAACACCTTCGCAGTCAGATTTCCTCCATACCCAAAGAATATACTAACACACACACACACACACACACACACTAACTTCTATACAAAGAAGAGTTAGATCACTTCTACCAACTCAAACTCAACTTGTCGATCTACACCATTGAAATAATCATTCTAGTAACTACCACAAGCCAATACTAATCATTGTTGTTGAACACAATCTGCAGATCCACAAAATCAACCACCTAAACCAATTAAACAAGCAAATCCAAAATCTCCCATATAAAAAAAAACTGTCCTTTTTTTCACCACACACTTGATCCAACAAAAATGTAGCAGCACATACAAATTGTCTATACAATTCTCAACCATAAACACATTTGATCCACCAAAACGAACTAAACATGAAATCTAATCACTATCCACATATACAAAATATAAATATACAAGAATACCACACCTGCAGAAGAACCCACAAGCAAAATTCTATTAGCAGACAAATTCTTAGAGACCAAATTGTAGCCAGAAATCACATCCTTGATTTCTACAAACCCAGTAAGAGAAACCTTCCCAGTTGACCTCCCAACTCCTCTCATGTCAAAAGTGACAGCTTTGAAACCTTTCTCGGCTGGAGTGTGAGATTGGCGAAATTCGAAGGTTGTCATCTGAGAAGAGCAGTGAAGGGTCAAGTGCATGAACCAAGAGCCCCATCGGCAGCAGCTTCACAACTCTACTTTGTCACAATTGAAACCAAGAAGCCAATCAATTTAATAACACAAATTCACAAAAAAATGATAATAAAGTTAGTAATTAGAGAGAAGAACACCACGAAATGTAAACAAGCTGAGAAACAACTATCTAATTTCCTCATAACCTAACCATATCAATTTATCAAGCAAACAAAAATAGATTGACTGCAAAGCCTTATTTACCCACATACCCAGAAACTTTCTTAGCCCCAATTTGACATTTTGCCTTCAATCCCAAATCCATAGCTCCAATGTTTGAATTCAAATCTCAGTTACCTATAGCTAAATTTCGATTCTGCCAAATGCAACATACCACTGTCGAAAGATCTGAAGAACCCTAGAGGTTACCCATTAGGTTTTCTACTGCCTCTGAACCAGAAAACCCCAAATCAATCAGTTCGCACAATAAACGCAATTTTAGGTCTCAAAAATGAAAGAAGAAGACGAGGAAGACCAGGCATCGGAAATTGCAAGAGAGAGGGGGGCTGTTACCTGTGAGATTTTTGGATTTGATGTTGGCTTGAGCCCGGTCGGAGTAGAGCTCGAATTACCCATTAGGTTTTGGTCAGGTTTTGTCGAAGAGAGAGAGCGCTTTGGTTGGGGTTTGTCGAAGAAGAGATAGGGTCTATAAAGGGGAGAGGTCGAGGAGAGAGAGAGAGAGAGAGAGAGAGAGAGAGAGAGAACTTTGTCGAAGAAGAGAGAGAGAACTTTGTCGAAGAAGAGAGAGAGAGAGAGAGAGAGAACTTTGTCGAAGAAGAGAGAGAGAACTTTGTCGAAGAAGAGAGCAAAGGTTTTGGGTTTGTGTCGAGAGAGAGTGGAGCGTTGTCAAGAGTGAGGAGTGAGGGTCTGTTGTTATTTTTATTTTTTATTTTTGCTCAAGTGTAGGGTTTCAAGCCTTGCGCTATGAATTTGGACAAGCTTTATGAAGACTCACACAACAGAATTTTATAACAATGTCGTCTGAGTACATGAGTTTTAAATTTGAAATTTGTTTCCTATCAATTTGACTTCCCTAGTTAGGAAGTTGGAGAAAACTAATGGTGGGAAATCTTCTTCCTTTTTGCCAAACATGTTAATCAGACCACAGTTTTATTGTTTCTCGTCGTATGATTAATACATATTGGGGGAAAATTTCGGGTTTGAGATAAGTTTTGGCACCACAGACATGGTGGGAAACTTGCTGCTCAATTTTTTTAGGGTCATACAACAGTTTTATCCTTAAACGCCTTGTGAACTAGTTTATAATTCCATATCAGACAACAGGTTTATAAAAACGACAAACAAAAAAATAAAAATCAATCAAACGACAGAAAACTGTAATGTGTCGTCTGAGAGGTGTCGTCTGATTCAATTTTTGTACTAGTGTTAGGAATCCATTATTTGGACTACAAGAAAGTCCTAAACTGTGATGCATTAGGATTACAATTACACAATACTTGATCCTTAAGGAAAACCTTTATGGGATGATTCTTAGGACTAGTACTTGTATAAATATGAGGTTAGGGTCCCTGTTATCACCACCGTCTACAAGCATTGTGTTCTGCCTATTCAGAAGCTACAGTTGGTGAATAGCAGAAGACTTCAACCTCACCTTCATCTTTTGTTTCTACAGCTGCTACGATGGCTTCAACCTTGGACGTCAATGGTATGTGATTTGGTCTTCTGATAGCAGGAGTTGAACATATAATTGTGTGAGCTTGTTTGTAAATTAGTTTTACAGTTATCTTATCGTGACCATATCGCACAGCAATATGCAAAGCAGTGTCATTTTGAAAATTAGGTATTCTAAGTAGTTGTTTATAAGTTTTAGCATGAGCTAGTCCGCTTTCCTGATCATCAGCTCCTTCGAGGGGGAATGATTTTGTGTGGTCAATGACAAACTCGACAACTTCATGACAGCCTACTCTGGTTGCGACGTACAATGGAGTGTCGCTGGACTTGTTGGTGACCTAAAACCGCGGAGATTCATAGTTGAGTTTGACATGTTTGAAGAAATCTTTTTGCTTGAATTCAGCAGCGATGTGAAGAAGATTGTTCTCTTTAGGCGTTCTTTGATGGAGAGGATCAATACATGCATATTTAATATTCATGAAATTTATATCACCAGATCTTGCTGCTCTATAGAGACAAGGATCCGTTCTCTCCCTCTCTCTCTCTCTCTCAATTTCCAAAACGCACAATTGAACAACTACACTTTTTTTTTTTATCAAATAAGAACTTCATTAATAAAAATGAAGATTACAATAAGAATGGGAGATAAAAGCTTCAACCGAAACTTGTCCCACTTTAGACGTCAAAATGGACATCTATACTGACGCACTGTTGAAGCCCAACTAGGCCCCGATTCCAAACATACTAAAAAACTTAACTAAAAATACTAAACTGGCACCAGACAAAGTGGCAGAAACAACAAAACGTATTGGAGTAGACTCAGCTAAGAACACCAACTCCCACCCAGAATCCACCTGGCCAGCAATTGATTGACCAAACCAACACTCGTCGTTGCTTCGAACCCGATCAAAGGGATTTCTGGACAGTCAGACCTAGGACTAAAGAAAACCCAACACCATTATCCCATCACTACTCCAAAGCGCCATCACTTCCAACCCAAATCCTGACAGGAAAGACCTCCTAGAAAGCCATTAATGCTCGCCTATGCCACAAGCAGACTTTGTGTTGACTTTAAACTAGGCAGGAACGACCCTCAGGAAGGCCAAAGTGATGATTGTCTCTGCCACCACCTACAGTGCACCTGACCTAACACAAACCAGCTAAAAACCACAAACCAAAACCAGAATGAAAGAAAAAACACCAAAACACTGTTTCCCAGATTAGGCCCAATACCACAGACCCGGCCTAACTGCAACTCCATCATCTCGACTCCCATTGACCGCCTTGACCACAGTTCCCTCGCTCCTTCGCCGTTCAAACCTTGGTTGCAGATGGAGACACCTCACTTATCTTCACATCACCGCCGTTGCGGTCACATCTACCAGGATCGCGGCCTCACCACTCCACCCATTAGCACCACCCCTGTAACACCCCTCCGGAACCTGGCCGGAGATCTATCTGACTTCAAACCACCAAGAAGTTCCGATCCAAGCAGTAGAGCACCCAAACAAGCCCGATCTGAACCCTACCCATCCCCCCTAAACCAGATCGGGAATGAACCATCACCCTCGATCTGGGGTTTACCGTCCCCAGCCAGCCACCCAACCATCCAAGCCCTGATCGATCCAGCCACCCCATCCACGACGTCACATACATCTTCGATCTCCATCCAGTCCCGATGAGTCGTTCCCATTCTGATTCATCTGTCCATCCTCCGCCGGCAGAAAAACCCCGCGAACTCCGGATGGTCGAAGCCCAAAGCCTACTGACCAAAGATCGACGCCACTACTTGCCGATAAATGGCGACACTAGGCCTACCCGTCCGGCAACAACGTCGGTAGGACGCGTCGCCGGACGAATGAGAAGAAATTTGAGAGAAACTCTTGCGGCTAGGGTTTTTTTTTTTTTTTTTGAACAACTACACTTGAGGTTGAGTTACCATGTTTACCTATTTATAGGAGCAATTATACGGAAGGAAAACATTATTATTATTATTATTTTATATTAGAAATCTCTACACACCACATCAGGTCATGTACGTGGACCAAACGTGTTTTCAGAAGTTGAGTTGCTTGATGCTTAAGATTCTAAATTTTTGTACTGGTTTAAATATCATAATGTGCCTTTACCGCACCATCAATTTCATTCTAGAATTATAATTATATGTAGGTTTCTTTATCTGATTTATGTCATTATATTAATTTAACTATTATTTTATTAGAAAAATAAATTTCGCTTAGTTGTTGTAATAAGAAATCTAATTGTTTTCAACAACAACAACAACAGCAACAAAATAACAAAATGGGCAATCAACACCTGCATGGTCAGAGCATCCCACCCCCATGAACAATGATAATTTGAAAATCTTTATATTATTCTTGTTAACTTAATGAGCAAACCAAGATCGTTTCACAAAATGCATAAACATAACCAAATGATCAATACAATATGAACTAGAATACAACAAGAGGAGATGCATCACCTGCTTCATGCACAACAGCCATTCCTTCAAAAGCAGTAGCAGCAACACAGTTATTCAACACAAATAATCCGAGCTCCAAAACTTCAAGCAGCCACACGCAAGAAATCTTCTACTTAGCTATGTGTTTAACTCCTCTCTATGGGGCAGGACTGAATGTTTTGTCACATAGTGAATAGGGACTTCAAGTACCTATATATACAAACTAGATATGTCTTCTCATAAAAGAATCCTTGATTCTAGCCAATGACTAATTTCTGAAAAATGCTATAATTATCATATCAACTAATTAGATATTTATCTTTATCAAAATGGATTTCTAACCATATGAGTGACATATCCAAGTCCATTAGGTGTCTAGGTAGATAATTCATATATTTCCCATTTATTATAATAAGTTTAATCAATTTGTTATTTACTTAATGTAAATAATATTAGATCCAAATAATATTTTACTCACAAATCATATAGTAAGATACCAATTCCCTATATATTATTGGGATGAAGAGGTAAGAGAATGATGACTTCAGCAACTAATTAATCAATCCCTCCAGCTTAGATGAAATTCCTCAGCATATTCCTGCAAGGTAACGTCGTGTTCAACGAACCGACTCTTCGGTAATTCCAAAAAAAAAAAAAAATGAACCGACTCTTCCACCTAAAAACAAATGAACTGCGTATTTCCTCTTGATGGTCTTTCATTTACTATATCTTATCAAATTGCAGTGTAATTGCATAAGGTCTAGGTTGAAAATTCGGTATGTTCTTCTTCAATTATTTATTTTTGTTGCATGGAGGCTAACACACAAAATATGAAACTAATAAACAACTAATCTCGCCATCGGCCTCAAAATGCATCTTGATTTGTCCTCTTTTATCTCTCATTGAAGCATTATGTTACATTCCTTGCAAGTAAGTTGGTCAGCAAGCATGTTATTCCCTGTAAACATGAGCTATTGTGCAATGCCAATTACCCCATCAAAGAGCTTTGCAAGTTGGAAGCAAACCATCGATCAAAGAGCATCAATTTTATGTCCTTTACATTGTAATGGATGTTGTCTTGGTTGGAGATTAGATGGAGGGATCACAGGGTTTCAATGGACTTGATTTACTTTTCATTTATGAAATTCCATAGTAATTATAAGAAATCTAAAAGAGATTATCATTTTTCTGATCGAGAAGATCAAATGATAGTTCCCCGGCCATGTCTAATATTCTAAGGGAAATCAACACGGCCTCATACCGAGAAGAATACATCCATGTAGGGATGGCAAAAATCCCCAACGGGGCGGAGCTCCATTGGATACCCGCCCCTGATGGGGGGAGAATTCGGAGACAAATGGGGAATGGGGATGGGGATCCCCAATCCCCGCTATCTAAGATTGGGGATGGGGCGGGGATGGTATTGTGATCTCCATCCCCAAACCCGCCCCAATAATATATACATATATTTAACTATATATATTTTAATTTATTTTTTATAATATAAATCATAAATATATACATTTACTACTTTACTTTAATGGCTACACTTTTACTTTAATGGTATTTTGACTTTTGCACTCAATGAATTATGATTTATGAATTTAATCATGTTTTAAATTTATTTTTTGTAGATTTTGATTTTTAAAAAGGCAATATGAGAAAAAAATATTTTATTTATTAAATTCTTATTGAGGATTTGGGGCGGGTTTGGAGGTTTAGTCCCCAGTGGGGATGGGGATGGGGATGGGGAATCCCCAATATAATTTTATCGGGGATTGGGGCGGGGATGGGGGTAGAGAATGACCCCGGGGATGGGGATGGTATTGTGATCCCCATCCCCAACCCGCCCCATTGCCATCCCTACATCCATGGTTATCATGTCACTAAAGTTATGAATTGATTTGTTCTAATTTTGTTCGGAGCAATTTTTTTTGGGGGAATGGATAATATATATTCACTCGGGGATGGGGGTAGAGAATGACCCCAGGGATGGGGATGGTATTGTGATCCCCATCCCCAACCCGCCCCATTGCCATCCCTACATCCATGGTTATCATGTCACTAAAGTTATGAATTGATTTGTTCTAATTTTGTTCGGAGCAATTTTTTTGGGGGGAATGGATAATATATATTCACTCGGCTTCACATAACTATTGTCAGGAGAATACATACACCAGAACTAAAGTCTTCGGAACAATAACTAAAATACCTACACGGCCTAAACGGGGTACAAAGTCCTAGCAAATAATTTCCATTCTAGAATTCACTTCTCAATTAATGAATTGAAAAACAAAACAGAACTTACAAACTGAAACTTCTTTCAACTACTAAATTACAGCTCCAAAAAAGTCAACAATTAGATTCACTTACGGATGCGAATTACTTTTAGAGAGAATATTTACCGAAATTTCGTATTCTCCATGGGCCCGTTAAAATAATAACCTGACTAGCTAGGTACCAAATTCTCAGAGATTTCTTTCCTCCGTGTTCGCTTTGAAAGTCGAAGTATGACACTCGGTGACTCAGACCAGTATCTTTCAGGGGAATTTGTATAATTTATCTTCTATTATTTAAATTAGTCAATGAATTATCCATCAATAGTCGTTGCCAGTTTTCTAGAAGAGGGAGGATAAACTTGAAGTCTTAAATTCTTAATTTAGTTAGTTAATTAATTGGGTCAAGAGGGAGGTGCTTAGTTAGACTTTTTTCATTTATTAAATTTATATCTCTACTATTATAAAGAAGTCATCCAAAGGAAGACTGAAAATTAATGTTAATGGGGCTTTCAGAGCTGAATGTGGAAGTGGTGGTATTGGGATGGTGGTAAGAGATGGGCATGGATATTGTGGCAATTGCAAGGCCTTTTCTACGTGCACACTCGGCTATTAATGTAGAAGCAGAGGCGTCAGAGCTTGTCTTCTTCTTGGTATACACTCTGTCATTCTAATTGCTTCTCTCAATTGTGATGGAGGAGGTGAATTATTCTGAGATGAGTCGGGTTTTGAATGATTGTAAAGATTACCTATCTGCTTTTCAATCAGTTAGAATTCTGCATATCTACCGTGAAACAAATGTTGTTGCACATAGGCTTGCTCACATTGCTAGTGTAGATTGGATAAATGTTGTTTGGTTAGATGAGACTCCTGACGTTATTATTCTGAATGTACTCTACGAGGATTATTGCAATTGTTTTAATGTAGCACATGGTTCAGGTTTTATTTCCTACCCCCCCCCAGTTGCAAAATATTATATCAATAAATGGAACTGGGCGTGGGTCTGAGCCTCCTAGCTAGGCTAGGTTCCAACTTTCAACCCCTATTCAAAAAAAAGAAAAGAAAAAAGAAGCCATAAACCTTCACCAATTTTGAACTATCTTAATTACCCATAGTGAGTTAATCGAAACAAATAAATACAAAAGTTATTATAGCAATAAGTAAAAGAAATAAACAAAAAAAATTAAATAAAGAGATAATTATGGAAGAGAGACGTGTATAGTGGGAGAAGTATAGGATATATAATTGCATTCATTTCAAATTCCCACGTCTACAAGCAAGTTGATAAATTGATAAATCAAAATTAATCACCTCTTTGTTTTTTAACGTGACTCTGTGAGTTCGTGTAGATGCATAGGTGAAAAAGCTAGTTAGAAGAAACCACCCACTATGTTTGTATTTAATTGTGAAAAGAAAAATGAATTGATTAATGTTGAACATGAGTGAGAAGTTTTTATTTTATTTTTTATTTTTTAGAGAAACGGAATCAGATTCTATTAAAACAATGACTTCTCTTGGTCAAGCTAGAGGAATTCGAAAATCCCTCATATTATATCTCAATGCACAAATCAAACTACAAAAAGTAGAGCTATCAACTTAAAAAAAATAAAACTAAAAAGTAGAGCTATCAAACAAAAACTAACCAAACTAAAAAAAAAATACAAAAAGTAAAAAATCCTACTCCTATCCAACCCTAAATTAGAGCAATTGACTTGATGAGTGTTATCGACTAAAGACCCTCATGGAGTACATCGCCACTCATCAATCAGCAAATAGCTATGATTAAGGGCAGAATAGGGTAACAGCCGAGCGAAGTTCAATTATTCAAAGCAACAAAAAAAACATAGGCCTTACCACTCTCCAACAGCCCAAACCAAACCACGCCCAAAAGAGAGAAGAAAAAGAACATGGGCTCGCCCAGCTAGCTGTTATGCCGCGTACCTAAACTTACATGTTTACTAGTCATTTGGATGGTAAACGACAATTATCTTCACTTTTACCTATTTTTCGATGCTTTTAAGGATGTTATATTTGACTTTTTATTCCATTTAATCTTGTACGAAACTTCCTTCCGGAAAATTGTAGAGGACGTTAGACGGAGTTCGGAGACATGAAGTACGCTAAAATTGGAATTGTAACGAAGAAATTATAAGGGTTTGAAGTCAGTGGTAGTTTTGTAATTTCCAAAAAAAAATCTGATACTATAAATAGCAGCTTCCATTTTTGAAAATAGCCACTTTGGAAAGAAACCCGAAATGGAAACTCAATCCCTTAAACCCAGAATTTTCCAAATTTCATGCCGGAATTTCTCGGCCTCGACAGTGATGTTTCGGGCCACCTCAGGCCATGAAACTAGTCCCATTCTCTTCGTCTAGCTTCGAACAATATTTCCAGCCATATAAGCCTTGGATCCTCTCGTTCACCATACACTAGGAATCGAAGAAAAGAAGGTATGATCCTTTTCTGGCGTATTTTTCAAATTCCAGCTAACTTCGGCCAAATCGGACGTTAAGACTAACTGAGTTTTGTTCGTCTTGCAATGCTCTACAAACCCACCAAGTTTCACATCTCGATTCAACCCGAGTAAATGAATTTCGGGTTTGAGCGATTTAGGCCCAAAATCCTTCCCAAATAATTTCGAGGTAAATTCAAACTTCTAAACTTAAAATTGGACTTTGTGTTAGTTGAGAAAGTTGTTGACAGTGATGGGAGGATCATGGTGATGAAATTCATGGCCTAATTTGGGGCTGGAAATGGGGGCACGTCCGGCTACTTTAGGGCTTTTGATTTAGTGATTCAGGTAGGCCATGATGTTTCAGACACGTGGATGTAGTTTGGTAGCCATATTATGAACTTTGGGATCAATAGAAATTTTCAAAGTTTCTGAAATTCAGGTTTTGATTCGGAAAGATCTGATCTTCAGATTGACCCCATTTTTCAATAGATTGTTATAATTGCTGAGTCAACATATCTAATGAACTTGAAGCTTGTTTCAACATGGAGCTTTCGATAAATTCTCATTTAGGGGTTTTGATTTTGTTATCATTAATTTAATTTCAATTCTCGAAATCTGTTATTTATAATTATCAATTTGTTTAGGACAACGTATGGATAGAGCTAGAGAAAAAATTTCATCGAACGACTCTCATAGCCACAATTCTGTGAGTGGACATTTGTTTTTAAATTAATTGTGCATGCAATATTTTTTTTATTTTTCTGATTTAGATTAATATTGATTTGACAATTTATTGATTTCCTTAAATTAATGATTTATTGGAATTTCATAAATTATATTTTAGTTAGCATATTGACAAGTTAAATATGATATGAGAATTAATGATTTTCGAGTATTTGAGTACGGATGCATTATTGAGATTTCATATAATGTGTTTTCGAGTATTGATTGTACCATGATATTTGAGTATGATATTGAAGTATTTGAGTATAAACGAGTTATCCAGATTTCATGAGTTTAATATTTTAATGAGATTGAGTTTAGTTTATTTAAAGAGTTAATTATGAAAGATGATGATTATGTTAGCGCATGCATGCACTGGTCGGCAGTACCTTCTAGGTAATAGACTAGTCAGCAGTACCTTACAAATTATATTTTGGTTAGCAGTAACCTCCAGAATACATTCCGGTCAGCAGTACCCCTCCGATGCATCATCTGGTCAGTATTACCCTCTAGTCATCACCTATTTTATCGCATGAGCATTTTAAAGAGATTATGGGATTTCAAAGAGTTTTGTGACCAGATTTGCAATATATTTATGAGATTTTTTTAATGATTTTGAGATATTTTATCATATGATATTTCAATGAGATTTTGAGACGGTTTTCAACATGGTTTCCATCATGAGTTGAGATTTCAATACCGTAGAGTGATTAATAGTATGTATTTTCACGAGTTTTGAACTATTTTAAGATGCTCGTTTCAGTTCACATTTTTAAGTAATTTCTCGATTCTTTACTGCATGCTTGGTTTTAGATGAAAATGAAATTGGGAAAACCTGAAATTTCTTGTCCACTCACTCTAACAGTTTTCAAATGCTTTTCTAGGGAATTTTCAATTTTACATGCTCAGTTTGCAGATAGGTTGAAGTCGAGCGTGTATCGAAGTTGAGGAATAGTGTCTAGTGATTTCATCTTCGTTGATGTTGTCCTGCTCGTACTTTATTTCAGTTCATTGTCTAGTTGCTCTGATTAGCAATATTTGTATAACTTCTTATTTTGAGTAGATTTAAAGTTATAGAAATTGTTTGGGAGTTGGTTATGAATTGTGGGAAGCAAGTATTCTCCAGGAGATAAAGATTGATATGAATACAAAATTTGTCATTTTCGCTAATTGTGATCCGTTGTTTGTAGAGTGCAATTTTTAACGTCTAAAATAGTAATTAGCTAAAAAAAATAAAATGAACATACATGTTTATTTTTATAATAAATACCTAAATTTATTTATTTATTTGTACCTTGACATCTTCAAGATGAGACACTATGTTGTATGCACATTGAAACTAATCGCATGGCATCTTAAATGATGTATTATTGTCACTGAGACACTAACCTTCCTTTAAAATTTCCTAATCCTTTAAAGAAATCAGAAATTTTTTTCATCCAAAAGCAACGTAGAGAATCTAAAAATTAGAGAAAAATATTTTAAACACAAAAGTAATGTCAGATTGTCAAACTACTTTCCTGAGGAAACCATACAAAGAATTTTGTTGAGGTTACCTACCAAATCCCTAATCAAATCCACCCTAGTCTGCAAGTCATGGATGTCACTCATCAAATCCTCTACCTTCATTCAATTCATCTCTCCACCACAATCGACTCCAACGCCCACCTCCTCACCCTCCTCAGCGCTTCCTCTTACAGTATTGAAGTTCAAATACAAATGATATTATTCTGATTTCTCAATTACCCTCTTTGCTTCAGGATAAGACTACAAAAAGGCTTAAACTCCTTTAATGTTATCAATTGCAACTGGATAAGTCTAGAATTAACTACTTAAGAACAATCCCTATTACAGGTTAAGTCTCAATTCATTGTTCCTAGATGCATAAAGTTTTGAGCTTAGATAATCATGCAAGCATCCCAATCCTAATCTAAGTGATTTTAACTCACAACTTTCATATGCACATAGAGGATGCTCCCATGCTATCAATGCTCAAGGTTAACTACTCCCTAAACATTTTTTCATGTGATGACAAACACAACACATTCAAAGTAGTTAAGTTTGACTAAATGCATTCACTTCTTGAATTAGCATATGAAGATGAAAATCACAAATAACTTCATATGTAAATTAAAACATCAATTCATACAAGATTGGCTAGGGCTTTCAACCCTAACCCCAAGAAAGTACTACTCACTCATAATTACATATACTAACTTTATAATCAAATTAAACACCAAAATATAATCTAGAGTAAAAGATATATAGTTGGCTTAGTGGTGTGTCAGATGGTCCCCAAGCTCACGTCTTGGTGGTGGTGATTCCTTCTCCTTCTTACTCTTAAAGATTTGATGATAAAAGATAGTGAAATTTGTGTTATGTATTATGTAAATAGGTAGAGTAGATGGAGGAAATGATGATAGAAAAGAGAGTGGAGAAATGATGTAGTAGTGGCGATGTTAATGGAGGTAGAGGATAAAAAATGGTGGTGTGGTGATCGATGGAGGAGATAGACTAGTATGGATTGTATGAGTTTGGACTTTGAGAGGTGGAGATGGAGGTTTTGTGGTGGAGATAGAGAGAAAGAAGATGTAATGGGGTGGTATGAGTTGATTTTTGAAGAGTGTAATAAATAGATGCTTATATAGAGAAGATAGAGAAGTGTAAAATGATAAAGAAAGGCAAAGGAAACAGCTATGTCTCTTAGAGGAAATGAAAAGGGCAAGGAGATGGAGTGTTAGAGTGGGTTTAGGTCACTAAAGTCAAGGGGAAGCGTGATTAGAGTAGGGAAATGATGAAGAAACAGAGTGATTGACCCCTATAAAAAACATGGAATATTTTTGTGTGTGATAGAGTGAATTTTTGGTGTAACATGGGGAGTAGAGATGGTGTGGGGAAAAGGGGGAAAGGTGGTGGTTGATTATAACCAAAAAGTTGGGATTTGGTTATGGGAGATGATGGTGAATGGACGTAATGAAATGAGTGTAATGTTATTCATCCTCCTTACTCCTCAATGAATATGGCCGAAAAATACATGGCACCACCATGAATGGTGGTTGACCGCCACTTGTGCCGCATTTGTGGTGGTTCGCTGGAATTCAGAATTTTACTTTTTGCTTCACATTTGACTATCATTTTTCCCAACTCCAATTCTCCACTTCAAATCTTAAAATGGATGTTTCATTCACTCTTGCAATATTCTTAGATAAATAACAAATAATTTAGTGAAAGCTAAAATAGACTCAAAAACAAGTTATATTCAATATTTAGGGGAATGCATATATATATGTAAATAGTGGTCTAACAACATCCAAATCATACCCATTAGTAATCATGCACTTCATTATCACAATGGCATACCCAACCCTTCCAGATTATGAAGCATATATGCATTAAGCGACAAACCCGAGTTCTTGGGAGCTAGAATTTCTTTTGGATGAACCTGAAGGCACAAATAAACATAAACTACATTAAAACATTGGATTACTTAGGAGCAAGACAATTGCCATCAAAACAAACATGCAATGCAAATAACGAGCACACTCAATATTCAGTCGAATCAATTCATTCCCCAAATTTGAAAATTAATCAAGAACTCTAGAAACTCCAAATTTTGGGAATTCTCAAAAGCAATCATTTAAGTACTGAACCAATTTATAAAAAAATAACAACATTAAACTGTACTGGGTCACTAACCTTTTCTTTAAAACTCGCAAACCCTAGAGAAGAGAAATGGAAAATTGGAGAAAAATATTTTGAACACAGAAGCAATGTCAGACTACTTTCCTGAGGAAATCATACAAAGAATCATGTTGAGGTTGCCTACCAAATCCCTAATCAAATCCACCCTAGTCTGCAAGTCATGGATGTCACTTATCAAATCCTCTTCCTTCATTCAATCCCATCTCTCCACCACAATCGACTCCAACAACCAAAACGACGCCCACCTCCTCCTCCTCAGCGCTTTCCCTTACGACGTTTCTGATCGTTTGCATTGGTTGCATTGGGATAGCCCTGAATTCGGTGAGTATTCCATGCTTGCAGACCCAGTCACTTTCTTGGAAAACAAACGTATTTCGGAACTAGAGGTTGTCGGAACTTGTAACGGGCTCATATGCCTTGCGCCTGCCATATCTGGTAACCATTCCCCCTCTTTAATTTGGAACCCATGTATTAGAAAGATTGTGATTTTGCCTAGCCCACCTGCTTGTTTTACCTCTAATCAGTATGATGAGTGCATAAAGCATGGCTTTGGCTATGATTCACATTCCAATGACTATAAGGTGTTGAGAATTGTGACTCTTCCTGATGATCATTCGGACTTGTCCCGATTCGCCACCGTGGTTCAGGTTTACTCATTAAGGCGCTTTAATGAAGATAAAGCAAAGCCTGTGAGTACTCCCATGATCGGTCGTAGTCTTGAGCCCAGAAAAGATCCGTTTCATCCAAAGGATGAGGACGAAGAACCATTAGAGGCCGAACTTCCCTATATAAGTGCAATAGGCGCATTATTGTACTTAGCTCAATGCACAAGACCAGACATCTCATTTGCAGTGAACTTGTTAGCTCGACATAGCTCTGCGCCAACACGTCGCCATTGGATTGGTGTAAAGACAATCTTTCGATACCTAAGAGGTACGATTGATATGAGCCTATTTTATTCCTACAGAGAGAAGAGGAATGACGGAAGAATGGGATCGGACCCCATTAGGCATGGAGTCACCGTCCACCATTACAATTTGGCCGGCCATATTGCCGCCAACGCCGCCGCCGCCGCCACCAAGGGTGGCCGACCTTACCCTATCTCCCTCCATCAAAACGACAATGATGTTTTGATGAGTTTTGCTGATGCAGGGTATCTCTCTGACCATCACAAATGTCGTTCCCAAACAGGTTATATCTTTACCATGGGAAGCACTACGATATCTTGGAGGTCTACAAAGCAGACCCTTGTTGCTACTTTCTCAAATCATGCAGAGATTATTGCTTTACATGAAGCCGTACGTGATTGTATATGGCTAAGGTCTGTAATTAGACATATTCAAGGAAGTTGTGGTTTGAAGTCTACCACAGATGAACCTACATGCATTTATGAGGATAATGTAGCTTGTATTGAGCAAATAAAGTTAGGTTTCATCAAGGGCGACAACACCAAGGATATATCGCCTAAGTTCTTTTATAATCTGCAACAACAATCACTTCTAAAGATTGAAGTGAATCAAATTCGATCAGAGGATAATGTAGTGGACTTATTTACTAAGTCGTTACCTAAATTCACCTTTGAGAAACATGTGAAGAGTATCGGATTAAGAAAGTTATCTGAACTCCCACGATTGTAGCAATCAGGGGGAGATATCGAGATCATGGGGAGTCATGATGTCTACATGTTCGATCTCGATGAGTAGAGGACGTGTTGTACTCTTTTCTCCTCCTCGAGAGTGTTTTTGTCCCATAGGGTTTTTCACTCGAGCAAGGTTTTTAACGAGGCAACAGATGAAGCGTCACCACCAAGTTTGAGCGGCACAAGGGAGAGTGTTGAAGGAAATTAGCTATTAGTGTTCCTAATCAAACTAGGAGTAGTAATAGGAGAGAAGGTTCTAGAATTCCTAATCCTACTCGGATTAGTATTCCTTGTAATATTAGAATATGTACTTTGTAATCCTTATATATAAGGCTCATATTTTCAATAATATGATTACAATTCTCTCATCAATCTCTCTCAAATCTCTTTTCCTTAAACAAGAAAAATATTTTGAACACAGAAGCAATGTCAGATTACTTTCCTGAGGAAATCATACAAAGAATCCTGTTGAGGTTGCCTACTAAATCCTTAATCAAATACACCCTAGTCTGCAAGTCATGGATGTCACTCATCAAATCCTCTACCTTCATTCAATCCCATCTCTTCATCACAATCGACTCCAACAACCAAAACGACGCCCACCTCCTCCTCCTCAGCGCTTTCTCTTACGTGGGTTCTGATCGTCTGCACTGGTTGCATTGGGATAGCCCTGAATTCGGTGAGTATTCCATGCTTGCAGACCCAGTCACTTTCTTGGAAAACGAAACTATTTCGGATCTGGAGGTAGTCGGAACTTGTAACGGGCTCATATGCCTTGCGCCTCACCTATCTGATAACCATTCCCCCACTTTAATTTGGAACCCATGTATTAGAAAGATTGTGATTTTGCCTAGCCCACCTGCTTGTTTTACCTCTACTGAGTCTAAGTATGATGTGTGCATAGAGCATGGCTTTGGCTATGATTCACATTCCAATGACTATAAGGTGTTGAGAATTGTGACTCTTCCTGATGATCATTTGGACTTGTCCCGATTCACCACCGTGGTTCAGGTATACTCATTAGCCAGGGGCTCCTGGAAGACACTTGATGCTTCTGTTGTTCCTGTAGATTTGCAGGGGTGTGGTTCTGGTATTGTATTTCTCAATGGTTCTCTGCATATGCTTGAAGTTCGTTTAAGTGTCGAATATGATGATCATGCGTATGAATATTGTAAGTATGGTGGAGATACTTTCATTGCTTCATTTGATATGGCCACCGAATTATTTGGCGAGGTGATGATGCCAGAAGCTTTGCAGAGCAACAGATGTACGATTTCAAAATATGGGGACTCCCTTGCCTTGATTAAGCATTATGATTATAAGTGTGGTTGTGACATATGGGTAATGAAAGAGTATGGTGTCACAGAGTCGTGGACATATTTGTACAAGATAGCTGGGTCTCAAGATCGTATATATGGTTTCAAAAGGTGTGGGGAAGTTGTTCTGAGTGAGGAAAATAATCTTGGTTGGTTAAGAATGATTTCGCTGGATCCTAAGAGCAAACAAGTTCAAGTTTTCGGAAATAAGGATTATAGTTACTACTTCATGGATTCTTTTGTAGAGAGTCTCATCTTGCTTGACCACGTCAATGCCATTTCGTACCAATGAGCAAGGAAGAAGTAAGTACAGACTCTTGCTCTTACCTCTATGTATTTTGTCCGTCAGTTAGTTAAACATATTTCAGTCATCTATCCCCTGAAGAACTAGTGTTAAGCAAGTGAAGTTCCCAGTTTGCCTACTGTTTGATTTTCTGCAGTTGAATTCTATATTTACTGTTTTTAAATTTCTAACATGCTGCGTAATCCATGATTTCTTTTGAATTGTTGAAATATATTAACTCCATCTAATAAAGATTATGCATTACTAAAGCAATTGATTCGCGGGATATAGTTTGCAGCAGGTTTGTTATGTTTCAGCTGCTATAAGGTACATTTTAATTCTGAGAATTGGTATGAGTACTATTATGCCATCATCATGCTGAGTTGTGATTTTATTTTAGGTTTAATTAGAGCAATATGATCATTCTTGTCATTCATTTCCCTAGGAACTTACGAGTTTTTACAGAATTTTCATGGGAATGTTGTGCCAGTGTTCTGGAATATGGAGTTAAGTTATAACTAGTAGTGTGCTTGACATGATTTGCGATGTGATGACAGGTTTTGATTTGAGCATTTCCAGCCAAACGAAGCTACTCTGCATCTTTTGAGGTTTTCTTCTAAATCCATGGAAGCATATGTGCTCTCTGTGCTGTGGTTGACGTCCAATATGACTTTGTTTTAAGAATTTTTTGCGACTCCATATGTGAGCAATGATAGTGGGACTGTTGGTGTGACTTTGAACAATGTCCGTCATTTCTATTAGGATTACCATTATGTTAGCTGTAATCGAGTGTCTGCTTGTTTTGCTGCAGAAAAATGAGGCGGTGACCATGAGACTATCCTTTGCCCGTTAGTCTTCTTAGGTCTGTGAACTTGGCATGGAACTTCCTATCTGAAATGCTGTTGGTCATTTTATCTGCACCTTGGCCCTTTGGAGTCTTTGTTGGCATACGACTGTTTCTGGTTTTCTCTGTTGTTCTGGACTTTCTGGTGTATATGTAGAATGTTTATTTAGCTACTGTAAACCGTATTTCACTTTTATGTATAGTTTGAAGTTTGGATCTGTACCTCGCATGTTTTCTAATGCTGTTTGCAATTTTCTTTTTCTTTCTTCAACTTAATTTCTCTGAGTTGCTGTCCTTGCATCAGAGTCTCTTTATATATGCCAAGCCAGCCTCTTATGCTCTACAAAACTATTCAAAAATAAGGAAATGCTCCCCTTTTCTTTTTCTGGACTTCAATGTTGTGCTCACTTGGGAAATGGTTCTAATATCTGCCTCAATCGGGTTTTTGTTCTTAAACACATTATTTCAATCCTTTTTCTACCTCTCATGGAGTGTCAACAAAACAAATATTTCTCTTCTACTATCTGCAAACAAGCTACTCTACATCTTCAATTAATTCTTTTCATGTGTTGCGACGAAAAATCGTAAAAATGCATGTCATATTTTGACTAAATTTTGAGTATAGTACTAGTGTTAGGCGGTTGCATGGTTATGGAACTGTTTGAATAATTTGTAAACTTAAAGTGTCAAAAGTGTCTCTATAGATGATAATTGAGATATTATTTTCATTGTCTGGTATCTTTTCTCTAATTACTATTGATGACATTTGTTGTTTTAATTTTGCTTGTCATCTTTCAAATGACTTGATCAACACTATGCAACTCCAGAATTTCTAGGTTCACATATTTGTTACTCCACCCGGTCGGAATCCTCCTATCTCAGTCACACGGTGGCGTTTCCTCTCATTACCTCGCCTTTGTCACTTTACCATTTCTGTCTTGGGCCTCCGACTGCAAATTCCGGCCCAAACAGCACCTAACTAATCACAGTCTCTATACTCTAACCACAAAATTCAAAAGTTAATGACACGTCAGGCTGTGACGGTAGCACTCGTAACAGCCCAATCAAAAAGCTCAAGCAGCTCTAACTAACTCCATATCCCAGTAACTATAACCAAACTCAATCACCGCATCACAGTTCCCCGTAACTATAACCGATTTACAGAGAGAGAAAGAAAGCGAGTAAAACTTTCTAGAGAGAGAATTAGAGAGAGAGATTCAAACAGAGAAAAGGAACCGCCATTTTTCCAAGAGAGAGAGAAAGCGATCCCATGGCGCCGTTTCCATGTTCAAGCGAACGCACTGCTGCTTCGGCTCTGCTCCTCCTCACCGTCACACCACCACCGCCTTCCAAGTAAATCGCGCTTTCCATTTCGTTTGAATTTGAATTTGCATTTGCATTTGCACCTGGAATTTCGTTTTCGAAAACCTCGAATCTGATTGCTGGATTTTCACGCAGGGGCTGTTTGGATGATGGCGATGAGTCATCGGTGGTGAGATCGGAGCTACGAAAGAGCGACGGCACTATTTCCAGAGGTCAGAGCTTTGTTTCCGGCGACTCCAAATCCTGCTGCACTTCGTCCTTGCTTGCTGGTTCCAGGGAGGAGATTCAAGCTCGCACAGTCCGGATGATTGCTCTTGCAGCTCTTCATCGCGATGTGAAGCTCAAAGTAAGCCTTCGCTCTCCTTTTCTCTTTACTTCTTCAAATTTTTGCCTGAGCTGTGCAAATGTGATTGAATCGGAGCTCTGTTTGGCTTATTTTGTGCCTAATCGAAGTTGTGTTTGGCTGAAATCTGAGTGCATTTTGATTCAAGCACTTGAACAATTGTTGTTATAGCTCTGTTTCTCTTCCATTTTTGCACTTTTATGCCTTTGCCTGATTTTTGTTTGCATAATCGGACTCTTTTGTGATTCCGGCACATCAACAATTTGGTAAATTCTGCTTCTCTGCTTCGCCTCCTTCAACCATTGTGTTCTCTCTGTTCTTCTTCCTATATTTCACTATTCCAGTTTGGCTCATTTTGTGCATAATCTGTTTGGTTCAATAATCATGACAAGCGATTCCAATTGAGATTTTCAAAATCCAAATTCCAGTTCCTTTTTGCTTCTTTAACTGTTTTACAATACAATTCTGAATCCGATCTAGGAAATTTCACTTCCAAGTGTGTAATCGAAGCGCTTGGTCAAGCTTTTGTTGGATCTGTTGCTTTTTGATCTTCGTCGAGTTCGAATTTTATGCTCTGTTTGAAATCGTTAACTCGAATTTCCCTGAATTTCAGGCCGTGCAGAAAAACCGCTCGAAGATCCAAGGCGGCGGCGTGAAATTCAACAGCTGGAAAACTAGCTCGGGCGTGAAGGTGGCCATGACGACGTCGTTTGCGGCCTCCACGTCCTCGGAGTCCTCGTGCCTGTCCAGCGCGGCTTCGAGCGCGCGAAGCCGTTACTACGAGCCGAAAGCCGCTGGGAGCAGCTGGACTAAGAAGAAGAAGAAGCAGGTGGGGTCGGTTATGCTGCGGCGCAAAGCCGAAGCCATTCTGAAGCTGCTCTCTCAAGGCTGCTACTCTGAAGTCAAGATCCGTCAGACTCTCGGTGACAGTCCGGACACCAGCAAAGCGCTCCGACTGTAATTAATTCTCTCTCTCTCTCTCCCTCGCTTTTTTCTCTTTCTCTCTCTCTCTCTCCGTTCGACACGTGTCATTAGGCGTGTGCCGTTTAGTACCTTTTCGTAGATTTTGTTATGCACGTGAAACGAGTGACCTAAAGCGAGTGTTTAAACCGTCGGATCTGGAAATGTGACGTGGCGGGGTGTGATTGGCTCTTCTGTCTTTTTGTACAGGTTGTTGAAGTTTGAGGAGGTGAAAAGAACAGGCGCAGGAGGCCGTCGCAGCCCTTATATTTACACGGTATTATAATAATGATGACAAATATAAAAATTCAACAGAAAAATAGCTAATGTATATACGAAATTTGATATAATTATACGTTCGTTTTCATCCTTTTGCAGATAGCATGAGGAGATCGATGTCATTCGTAGCTAGGGTTTCAGCGGGAAGTTTTGCTATTCATCGATAGCCAAAACGGAGAATATATCTATATCTATATGACTATATCTATCTATATCTATATAATAGGCAGCTTAAAAAGAAAAAGGAAAACAGTTATTCTTACTAGCTAGGTAGTTTCTGCAATACATATCTGGCCTAGAATATCCTTCTTATAAGAGAATTAATGGATCATGCGTATTACTGCAGATGTAATATGGCATGATTGGGCATGCTGATTGATCGTATGACATATATTATGCTATGCATGGATGTAGTAAGAGTGATCGTAGATGAATGCATGTCTAGCTGAAATTAAGTGTAATATCTATAACTGAAATATATTACACTTAACTTTTTTCTCCTAGAGACAAGTAAGGTTAATTTGAATAACTAACCAGGGCACGTACCCCGGGACGATGGGATATATGGTCATTGCAACTTCGTCCTTAGCAAAGTGAAGGTCTGAGTGGCAAACACCGCAGTAGAGTATCTTCATGCTGATATCATTCCTACCAGTAGTTCTGTATGCATAATTAATAAAACCATACAACAACGCCGGAATTGAAGAAACCTAGCTATAAGCCTGTAAGAAGAAGAAGAAGAAGATCGAGATCATATGTAAATGCGTAGGTACCTCCTGGTGAAGTGGAAGGGAGATAGAGAATTCCTGAGGAATCTCTAGAAGCCCAGCCATAAGCAATATTCACTGCCTGCACTTCTTCCGCAGATGATATAATTGCTTCAGACACTTTCTTTATAAATGTGTATCTAGACATTCAGTACGTGATGAAATATATATAGCTAGAGATCAAGTTAAAGTAGCTTGTAACAGAGCCGTCTCAAAAGTTTTCGAAGCCCTGTACAAAATTAAAAAGTGAGGCCCTCTTTTTGCGGTCGTGTATGAATATGCCATTGAAAATTTTTGTTATATAGAGAAAATATTATACAAAATTATTTTTTAGATTAAAAAAATCTTTTATCTTATATTACCTTTTCACTTCTTGAAAAGAAAAATTCAGACTAAAGCTTGTTACAAAAATTTCATTAAAAGAAGCAACATTACAATTGAATTATCAAAGGTAAATACAGTATGGGCCCTACAGTATCCATCAAAAAATAAAACCAGGAAAGTATGGCAAGGGAAGGAGAAGGAAAACAAAAAACAAAAAAAGGGTAAGGGGGAGAAGGAAAGAAAAAAAAAATTGAAGCAAGAGACATGCAATGGGGTGGGGGGGGGCGTTGAGATCGAACTCCTAAAGAGGAGGAAAAACAAAGGTTCAGTGCCACTTGAACAATAACTAGATTATGCATTGAAGGGGGGGGGGGGGGGGGGTGTGGTTGAGATCGAACAACTAAAGAGGAGGAAAAACAAAGGTTCAGTGCCACTTGAACAATAACTAGATTATGCATTGAGGCCCTTCTCTATATGTGTTAAAGCTTCTTAGAACTTGAAGTAGGGCCCCAAAATTTGGGGGCCCTGTTCTGTTGCTCATGTTGCACTTGCTCTAAGCTGGCTCTGGCTTGTAAATGTAACATGCAAGACTTGATGGAAATGACGTCGGTGAGTCGATCGTCTGCTCGCAATGACGTGAATGGAAGCTGGTGCAGATAGAGCTAGCAGGTCGTCTCTCCATTCCACTTAAATTTTGAAACTCTGACCATTATTTCCACCGTGGTCAACGGTCAACCTCGATCAACCAAGAGAAATACGACGAGAAGAAGAGTCTCTCTACTCGAGCTATAACTCTCTTTCTTGACGGCTAAGACGATTTATTCGTTGACAAAAGAAATCATGTACTAATCGAACATGTGTAACTGTGGAAGTAGGGTCTTCGATTTAATAGAATTCATGTGTACCACCAAATTGAATATTTAAGAATGAGAACATTAACAAAACAAGAGCCTTGGCCAAACGAGAAAAAAATCTCCCTATTACGCGACTGAGTTTTCCAACGATTTTTCTCGCTCCATCCGGAGGCACATATTCTAAAGACATCATCGTACGAGGGACTATCCTAGCTAGCATGCAATTAAATTGGAGGAGTATGCTATTGGAAAAAAAAAATTCAAAAATATAATTTTTCACTCTTCTCTTGTGACGTATTGATGGAAGACTGCATTTGCAAACATTAATTGTAATTTTGAAAATGATTGTCTGCTTTTATTAAAGCCTAATTAAGATTATTTGGTGAATTGTGGTATGTTGGTTATTTATAATAACTAGCAGTGTGTGAGTCATATATATGTTTAATTTTCATCAATTAACATCATGAGATGGTCAGAGTAATTAATTAACAAAAAAAAATGCTTAAAAGGATAAGATTTGAGCCTTAACTTGATGTGACATTCAACGTCAGTTCTGCAAATATTTGGATTTCTAAGTTGACAAGAATGATTTCTTCCATTCTGTTTGCAATTACAGATCGAAGGCATGCATTCCGTTTCTTTCAGTTCTGTGATTGCCAAAAGTTTTTCAGTTCTACTGATCCTATTGAAGTTGTGGGAGATACGCATAATGAATTTTCGCCTGTCAACAAATCAACAGTCCTATTACTGCTCGTCCTCCTTCGAAGCATCCCCACTTTAAAAAGTTGCAAGCTCCAAGTAGTGCACTTTTTCTGAAAATATTTGATGGGGCGTGTGATGCTTCTTGGGGACAGAATGGTTTGGGTGCGGTTATTATAAATGATCAAGGTCAGTTGAAAGGTGCTCTTGCAATACCCCATTCGGTTTTTCTTCCACCTCGTTCAGTGGAAGCTTTAGCCCGGCCTCCTTCATGGGGTCAGCTTCGCACACTGTATAATGGCTTTGCTTATATTGTATGTATTAGAAGGTGATGCTTTTTCGGCGATTGATGCTTTACAGTTTCATGAAGATGGATGATCTTAGTGTTGTTATTGATGAAGTGAATCGAAGCATTTGCTTTCCCGGCCGGCTCCAACTTCCAAACTTGTAGTTGGCGTCATGGTCATGGAGAAAGTAATCAAGTGGCACACAGGCTAGCAAAGGATTGGAGGCTCTAACTAGCTTCTTTCTAATCCATTGGTGTGCTTTGCTTAGCAAATGCAACTCCTTGGTTGCATGCAGTAGGGTATGTTTCATTCTGTAAGTGAAAATTAGTTGCCAGGCTAGCTAGGATAGTATACGTGTGGTCTCTTTTGGGAGAGGTTGTTTGGAGGCCACTAAAATCCTAATCCATTGTATTTACATCGAAGCAGTTGTTTAGATTTCTTTTAATTAGTACCGTCATTAGACAATTCTAATGAATTAAAGTGGGTCTTACCCAGTACATCTCTGAGTATGTCATTGTCAACGAAAACCTTTTTTTTTTTCCTTTTTTTTTTCTTGCAGTTTGGTTATCGATAAGTATAGTTTGAGCTACAAGAATCCAAGGAACCTCTCCAAAGGAAGGGTTGAGAATCACAATTATATTGCCTACTATACAAATGAATCAAATACCCAAAAAAAAAAAAAAAAAGCCGTGGAGGAGCATTCCAGCATATTGATATGTTTAAAGTCAAAGTAGTGGAAAATGATAGGTAGGATAAACCTTTGTGCATTAGAGAACCCATTCACTGCCGCTGTGAAGCTGAGGTAGAGCAAATCACTTGATGAGATCAATCCAGGGCTTCAATTAATCAATGCTCTAAAACAGCAGCAAAGCATGCTTTTAAGTTTTAATCCAGATGAGCCAGAACTCGTTCTCCAAATTGCTCGTAGCAGTATATATAGTATCAGGGTGTATGAGCCGAAATGCTTATCACACAACCAAAATTGGTACAACCGCTAGCTAGATAGTTAAAAGACCGGCATGATTGACTCCAGAGATATCCATGGAATATACCGTGAGTCATTAAGGGGAAAAAAGATCAGAAAATTCAAGACTTTGTCATGAGAAAATTAAGGAAACTTGGAGGAGAATTGACCTCTAGATGAATGGCCAAGATCACATCGCAAGAGAGGAGGATTCCTCTATAAATAGCAGCCACTCTTTAAGCCAAGACCATCACTTCTAGACGCAAAATTCAGTTCATTAGACAAACCCTCTTCTCTCCAAAACCCTCTCTAAAAATTTTAAAAAAGCCTATTGCCATGAAGAGCTTTAGGACTTCTCCAAGGCTATTCGTGTTCTTGAAGGCCTAGCTGTGTGTTTTCTTGATGTTCTCCAAGCTTCCTTGAAAATCAAAAAGTGTAATCAATGACCCTTATTTCTGTTTTCATACTCTTTAGTATTGAATTTCAGATTTCGATTATGAACTTTGTTATTGGAGTTGGATTTTTGTTAAGAACAAGTTTCTGTTAGTAATTTTCAGATTCATTTCTTTATGTTCTTGAGTTGTTTATGATATCTTTACAATCTAATTTCGTGCCATCCTTTTATATCTTTAAGCATATGATTTTGATTGAACAATGATATTAATCTGTAGGTTAATAAAGCCAAATTTGTGTTCTAATTCACCTAATCATTTTAGGGCAGAAATTAAAGTGGTAAAGACTATAAACAATGTTCGAGATTATATGCTACATGTTTCGTGCATTTGTAACTTTTTATGGATGCATACATGTTGAATTCAGAATTCTAATTGCAATTAATGATTCATATTTAACGTTGACGGATGCTTTTCAGTATTAACATAATGTTTTATATGAAATATTTTAAGTTCTGGACTTTTCCTAGCTTAGGAGATTAAAAAAAAGAATTGAAATAGTAATCGATCTCTTTAGACTTGTACTCCGAATTCATTTATGATATTGAGCGTTGGCATGAGTTTAGGTTGTATATATTGAAACAACTCGTTGCATGTTGATATGGTTTGAAAATTTTGATTTGAGTGTGAAGAAGTCGTTCATATGTGTATAATTATCTCTTTGCTTTATTTCGTAGGAACTTAGAAACCAAAAGTTGAATTCCCCCATTTTATGGGGTGTTTCTTGTGTAAATTTGTAGAAAAATATTTGTTAATATATACTTGTTTTAATAATTACTAATTTAAATTGACTCATCTTTGCAGGAGTACCCTCAATCCCTGATTAGAACGATCCCTACTGGCTTATATACTAACGAATGACAACAGGGTTTTAAATTGTGTGCTACTTTTAGCGTATCAATAGCCAATTGCATTACTGTTTGCTCCACTCAAACTAAGCTACATATTTTGAATCTAAAGTAATTTTAATCTAGTTTAATATGCGTTCATTCTAGATATTTTGTAGATTAATCTTGTACCCTATATAAGGGAAGTGATAGTTCATGTAAAAGTAGATCAGAGAAAAGAACAATTCAAAAACTTAAAGCACAATGTTTACTGATTTTTTTCATCTGTTCATGCTTCATTTGCTACTGCAAATTAATCAAATCAACAAAATTGTGGTTTTGATTATATTTTGTTCAAATACAAAGTAGAATTTATCAAAAATATTCAACAGGATTTGGAAGATATAGACGGAATTGTGGAAGTTATCCACGTGGATAACTGGGCAGATACAGTGCTAGCTGTTATACTTGTCACATTTCATTTGATATTGGTAGATTACAGCATGCTCAGCTATGTAGAAGAAGCAGAAATGAAACTCTGACTTCTACAATGTTGAAGGCTGGGATTTAGGGGATATGTCGTTGCAACTTTCAACACTGAAGGGACTGATAATCTTCTCCTGAGATTGTTGATGACTTGAAAATGCTAGGATGAATGTGACTCTGGATATCAAAGATTGATAGCTATGTTGTAATTCCTATTGGGCAGATAATTGAAATTCACTCATAAAACACAGATTTGTTTACCCAGTGAAAACCTCAATTTGAGGTTAAAAACACAGCGGGGCTCTAACTCTTGAGAACTCAAAAAATGTAATCAATCCACTAGTGGTGAAGAACAAGTTTCTTACAAATACAAATAGCTCTACACTCGGCTACAATCACTAGACTAACTAGATGATGTGTTTGTCTTGAATCTTCTCAGCCTTCTTCACTTGAACGTTCTTCAATGATCACTCTTCTTGCACCAATGACTTCTCTACTGATCTCGAGAGAACCATGCAATTGAAGGAATGATGAAACACTTTGACAAGGAACAAGTGTTTCACGAATGCATATGAGACTCTCTCCTAACAAACAAGATGCACACAAATCTTGCGTGAAAGTCACACACAAGGAACGTACACTATTCTAAATATATGGAGGAAAAGAAACATCACTACTAGAATAATGCTAATAGACATCATGTCTTTTACATCAGTTAAGATTTCAACTGATGTAAATTATTTTTATAACATCGGTTCTAAAAAATCTGATTTCTATCATATAATAGACATCGTTTCTTATACTTAACTGATGTCTATACTTTTCATCCCAAATTTTAAAAGAGTGCGGAAATGTACTAAGTCTGAAATTAAGCAAGCGGGAGCTAAAATTTCACTCCCTCCCAACACTTAGTCATATTTTGACTCATTGACTAGCTAGGTTTCCCACACTCCCACAGAAACACCACGACACAGAGACACCCCGACACCTCCCCGTCCAGGAACCGACGTCCTCTTTTGCCTTCTCCGGCTCCGACTGCTCGATCTCCTCCTCCTTCTTGTCCGCCTCCTTCTCTCTCATCTCTCTTCTGAAATCCAGTGAATCTCCCAATTGCTGAGATCGAGAAGCCGAAGCCGGAGCTGCAGTCGCCGTCTCTCCTTTCCATGGGCCTCCCCTTCTCAGCCCCTCTCTTCGACCGTTGAGGCGGCGACGGCCATCGCTCTCATCGACTATAACTCGGTAAGAAGTTGTCTGGGTTTGACTTTCTAGGTTTTCAATCGATCTCTCTCATGAACATCTCCATGAATTTCTGGGTTTTCAGACAGCCTCGAACTCTGGGTTGCTCTCTTCCTCAAGCAGCAAAGCTGAAAAGTTTCCACATATTCGATTTCTGATTCTTCAAAGTCTGTGTCTTGGGTATGTTCTCAATCTCTTTTTAATTGGTTTCTGTTTTGGACTCCTACTTTTTACTCGTAGATTCATATTTTCAGTTGTGATTTGCTTTGTTGGGTGAGGTAAGGTGTGAAATTGGATATTGATTAGACCTATAGTAGGGGAAGAGATAGGTCAGAGTTTTGTTAGCTGGTGAGTTTTCTTTGGATGGTATTGTAGTTACTGTTAGCTGGTTGGATGGTATTGTACTTACTGTTAGCTGGTGAGTTTTGTTTCTGTCAATAGTTCTGCAAATTTCAGTTTTTTGTTGTTGTTGTGTACGTGTGTATCATCTTTATATCTCTACTATTGGTTCTGAGATGCTCAAATGGTGAATTACTGTCAACGGTAAAACATGTATTTTCAATTGTTGTGTACGTGTGGAATCCTTCTCTCCAATAGAAGCTCGGTAAAACATGTATTTTCAATTGCTATTGGGAAAATTATCAATCATGGCCTGTTTATGGTGGCTTCAGGAAATAAATTCCTACTACTGACTTAATGGATAGAAAATCTGGATTCCTCTCATTGTATTGCTATTCTAATGTGCATTGTAGCTATTTAATTTCTTTGGGATACCCAGACATTCATGCGTGTAGTAAGTAATTCCACTTGAATGCTGCAGGTGTCATATAGCCTCACAATCACAGAGTTCGTTGGGGAAGTTCATCGAGTCCTTAGCGTTTTCTTCCAGATTATGGTATTGGTTTCTTAGTTAACTTAATTGAGCTTTGGATTTGATTTATCTGGTTTATCTATAATCATTAAAAGATGAATTTCCCGGTTAGTTTATTTAGCTGGACTGTTGAATTTCAGGGTATTGCTGGTTGCCTCGTATTTCCGGAAAAAGTTTGCTGGTTGCTGCCACTAGTTGATTGAATTACTAGTTGTGGTAAGGTCCGTTCTTTGTGAACTCTAGACTTTTGTTGTCTAGTGTTTTCTTACTGGTGACTCTAGAAAACTGTAGTTAGTAGTTATTTTTTTCATATGGGGTTGCATCAACTCAATCATTTAATATATTTTGTATGTCTCCTTTAGGAGTTGTTTCCACTGCAAATAACGGTGGGTTTACAAGCATCAGAACAAAGGTAAACAGGGATGCTTTCTCTTGATTGTTAGAACTTTTTACCCAGTCATGAATGTTTTTGACATCTGAAGTTACTAAGTCCTTGTCAAGTGTAATATTAAGTTTGGCAGTCAAGATACAAGATATTCTAAATTTCTTGCTTTCCTTAATTTACTTGTGGCTTGTTTTTAGAATCTATCAACACCTGAGGATCTCTCTGCATATGATGGTTTAGAGCTGCGCCTTAAAGGTGATGGTCGTCGTTATAAACTAATTGTTCGGACAAGTGGTGATTGGGATACTGTTGGTTACACAGCAGGCTTTGACACTGTAAAAGACCAGTGGCAGACAGTGAGTATCACAATGGTCCTCTCAATTTTTGGGTTTTTAAGACTTCTCTTTTAATCATTGTAACAAAATGTTCTCTTCGCAAACAATTCCAAGTTGATGCCGCAGAACAAATTGGCTTTCAAAACCTGATATGTATGTTCTAATGAAATTGCATTATGAAAAGTGGGTTGATATATGAGTCCAGATTTGTTTGTCAAAATCTGTTTTAGGACATTTTTTCATGAATTGAATCATGTTTGAAAACTCAATTTCTCCAACACTTCAACCTGCATTAAAGTTAGAAATTGTTTCAGATTACAAGATTATCAAAATCAAATATTGCAAATGTAATAAAATCTCAAACTCTTTATCATTTTTTTCAGGTACGGCTTCCATTTTCTTCTTTGAGGCCTATTTTTCGTGCAAAAACTGTATCAGATGCGCCACCATTTGACCCGAGCAATATTGTGTCACTGCAGGCAATTTTCTACTGCCACTTTTTCTCACTCATTCTTTCACTTTAAGATTTTATTCCATGTTTGTCAATGAGAAATTCAAAAAAAAATTTGCAGCTTATGTTCAGCAAGTTTGAATATGATGGAAAACTCAATCCTACTTTTGTGGAAGGGGAATTTAAGCTCCCAGTTTCAAGCATAAGGGCATATCTGAAAGATCCTATAACTCCCAGGTTTGACACTCTTTTTCTTAGTGTTGAACTACTTTCTTATGGCTGAACATAATCAGCTTGGTTCTGCTTCTTTCTTTACATCATTTCCTTTGTTCACATGTAGGTTTGTACACGTAGGCTCTGCAGGAGTTACTCGGCCTGAGAGACCTGGACTTGATCTAAGTAAACAACCTCCTGCTGTGCGGTTGAACAAGGAATTGGATTTTATCCTGACTTTCAAATTGAAGGTTTATCCTAAACTAATGCGAACTATTTGTTTACTGCATCTTAGTACTCTACTGCTGTTTACATGTCACAAACTGACTCTTGCAATTAAATAAAAAGAAAAGTTTCAGATTTGTTTCTCTCCATTTTCTTACATCTGTCAGTAACAGGGGGAGGATTTAATTCGGGAAAGTGGAATTCCATATACAATTGTGAGGCCTTGTGCATTAACTGAGGAGCCTGCTGGAGCAGATCTCATTTTTGACCAAGGAGACAATATAACGGTAAATGGAGGACTTATGTTCCTGATTGCTTGTATACTTGGTGAACATTCATAGCAACTTGATTTTTCATGTTGAAAATATCCAATGGAACTGTGCTTCAAAAGACTGGAATTTCTCTGGTTCGTGGACAGAAAATTATTGTTAATGCTCTGTTGGTAATGAAATGGCATATATGTGTTATATATATGCACTAATGCACGTAAGATATCAAGGGAATAACAATTCAATGGTTCACTGAATTGATGAACGACATTTTTCAGTTTATTTATCCATGGAAGTGTTTTAAAAGACTCTGGAATGCTCTCTTAGCCAGAATATAATTGTTAATACTCTGCTTTCCTTAATGTTATGATAATATGTGTTATATTATATGCAGGGTAAGATATCAAGAGAATAGGTTGCTCAAATTTGTGTTGCTGCATTAGAAAGCCCATACGCTACTGGCAAGACATTTGAGGTTACACTCTTGACTTGTATCCCGTACTTTGTCTGTTAATTTGCTTTTGGAGTTCGATCAATCACCAGTTTCTTTCTTTTTAGTCGCAAACTTCTAGAGTCTGGACAATGTCATGTGTGTATAACTACTCCTTTTGCAGGTTAAAAGTGTTATACCATTTAGCGAGCCATTTACAGTAGACCCTGAAAATCCACCCCCTGAGAAGGACTACGATGTTTACTTTAAAACTTTGAAGGATGGAATTACAGGAAAAGAAGTCTTAGAACAAAATCCTGTACCAGTATAATGCTTATGCAATATGCATAGAGCTATGTTCAACATTAACCTGTAAGTATTATGGAGCTAAATATGACTAAACATGTTTATTCTATAAGATAGTAGTTCTGTCAGCAATGAGAAGAAAATCTAACAGATATTTAATATTTTTCTCATGTGTACTGTCAAATAAAGCCTTAAATTAGTTTTAGGATTTAGATACTTATCAATCAAAGTACAGACATATAATTTCCTTGTAATACCAGCAAGTTAGTTCTTGAGTTTATTTTAACTGCTCTCCCTACCCTTATCTCTGATTGCAGGTGTATATATACCCCTACAGGAGTAAAAGGAAGAGGTTTCTAGAGGAACATGTAACCGAAGAAGTTTAATTATGTTCCAAGCAGTTTAATTTAAATAGCTTCAATGATTATGACTTATGTTGTGGTATACATGTCTAGTGGGCGGCAAAGAGTCGGAACTCATATACCCAAGAGCAACTTGATGAGGTGCGCATTGAAGTGGCTGACTACTTGCAGAGTTTGCTATAGCTAGATCTTGACAAGCAATATGATTTTGAGTAAGGCTAGATTTTGCTGACCATTTTGTAGTAGATATATGTAGTGATATCAGGATGAATTGTGAACAAATTATGCTGCATGTAGTTATTGCAGTAGCGGTATATTCTACACTAGCCTTAAAGTATGTTAGGGTTTATTGTGCAAAACTTTTGAAACTACCTCAAGCTCTAATTTTGTATAGAAATTAATACAATTCCCTAATATTTAAAGTACATTTGACTTTCATGTTATTTGTGGATTAGCTTTCTAATACCAAATACAGCAGCAAAAGGGATATATATATAACAGCAGTCAAGAAATGAAAAAAACATCAGTTACTGATGAAGAACTGATGTCAGAAACAGAAAATACATCTGTTTGGAAACAAAAATCGATGTCTAGCATTATTAAGAACATCGATAAATAAACAAAAACCGATGTCTAGTATAGACATGGACATCGAGATATAAACAAAAACTGATGTCTAGCATTACTATGGACATCGATATATAAACAAAAACCGATGTCTAGTATAGACATGGACATCGATATATAAACAAAACCGATGTCTATATTACTATGGACATCGAGATATAAATAAAAACCGATGTCTGACATCACTATGGACATCGACATATAAACAAAAACCGATGTCTGGCATCACTATGGACATCGATATATAAACAAAACCGATGTCTAGAATCACTATAAACATCGGTATATAAACAAAAACCGATGTCTAGTATTACTATGGACATCGATATATAAAAAAACCGATGTCTAGAATTACTATGAACATTGATATATAAACAAAACCGATGTCTAGAATAACTATGCACATCGATATATACACAAAACCGATGTCTAGAATAAAATGGACATCAGTTCAAACTAGACTACAGAATGTAGATTGAATATCTACTGAAATATTATGTACCAAACACACGAAAAGCTTATGAACCACAAGCAAAAAATAATGGGAACCGATGTGTAAAATATTATCAGACATCGTTTCTAAATCGGAAACGATGTTAAAGTGGATAATTGTGTTGTTAGATCTATATTTCATTAAGCATCTAATGCTAAAATATGAAGGTTTGACAATAGCTAAACACACCAAAATGGTGATCACATTAACGTTTTTACATCGGTTCTGAACCTTAAACCGATGTCTGATCGCAAACTAGACATCAGTTGTGAACCGATGTCTTAGTTTTGGCAATCTTTAACATCACCCACTAAGACATCGGATTTTTTTTTTTTTTTAACATCAGTTGTGAACTGATGTCTATGAACTTTATCCTAGTAGTGCATGTTCAATGAATGTGTTTAACCCTAATTGACTCATATTAGGAAAAGACTTTTATAAAAAGATTGTCAATTAAAATAAACTGATCATAAATCAATTAAGACTTAAAAGGTACAAAATAAATAGGTGGAAAATATCTTTGCAAAATAATACTTGAAAAACAGAAAGATACTTTCTGCAAACGAACTTCCTAAAACCTAGGACTGACTTGTTGCAATCCCAGTGCATATGTTGAACCATGGGATGCATTTATCTGAAACTTCTCCAAGATCAGTATTGAGGTCCTTCTTACAACTTCTAAGGATGAAATGGGATAAAGTGCTTCACTTGCATTTGTATGGTAATGCCAATCCTCAATATGTACAAACTTTTGTACTTACATGCCTAGAGTTGATGCTCTTATTGATATTGACCAGAATTTTTCTGAGCTGGAATCGAGATTAGTGAAGTACTTGATAGATGCCTAGATGATATACTGGGAGCACCAGTAGTAGGGTTAGTATGACCACAGTTTGAATCTCAACTTATTTTTCTCACTCGATTGTCTGTCTGTCTAGGGTGGTTTTTGATTTACATATACATGAGTTAAACCACAAAGTAAATATGATGAATGTACATGAGGTATTGCTGTAGAATTTCAACTTTTGGATATAAACTTGGAAAATAACTATCTTTGTGTTGGCTTTGACTGTCGACTTGTCTATATAACAATATCTCCTTAATTGGCTTCGAAATCCACACGTTTTAGGTTTGAAGTTACGTGGATGTCTCATCCAAGTTTCAAAAAGATGGTTGATAAGGTGCCCTTGATTGAAACCATCAAAATAATTTTTATAGCCATTTGTGGTGACTTTTTCTTGGCAAAAGAAAGTGAAGTTAAATATACATGAGGAGACTCAATCCCGACTCATGAATAATCCAGTTGCTCCTTATTCAAGTGAAAAGAACTTGACACAAGCTCTGGGAATGGAAGGCTCGAGCTAGTTGGTTGGGTCTTGGTGATAGAAACACCAAGTTCTTTCTAACTCGAGCAACAATAACCCAAATTAAGCATGATATTTGTTCCCAAGCCTCTAGCCCTGATGACTTAATATTTGTCTTGGTTAAAAAAAGGTTACCTATTTCATTGCCAAAAAACAAAAAGGCTCTCTATTAGAAATCCTTCCAATGGTTAAAGTTAACTCTTGTAGGATGCGTTTGGATGAGAAAATTATAAAATCCGTAGAAATTTATAAATGATGGAATCTTTAACTCTATCAATCTAAAATTCCATTAATTGCAATTTCTATTGTTTGGTTGTATCTATTTAAGACTTGAAATGTGAAAATTAAGAAAGTTTAAAACAAATAAAAAAATAAAATGAAAAAAGCCTTGTTTTGGAAATAAAAATTGAATACTGCAAAGGAATTCGTAAATGACACCTATTTTGGTGGAAATTGAAGTGGAGAATTTAATTAATGAATTCCTTTGTTTTTTTTTCATAGAGAAATTTAAAATTTCCAATCTAATAATGCCAAACGAGGGAATTGACTTTTAGGAATTATGAAATCGTCACTTTCAATTAAATTCCATCATTTTTTCTCTCATCCAAACACACTCTAGAGAAATTTAAAATATCCAATCTGATAATGCGAAAAGAGGGAATTGACTTTTAGGAATTATGAAATCTTCACTTTCAATTAAATTTCATCATTTTTGTCCTCATCCAAACAGACTCATAATGCTTGTTATCCTCCTGATGAAGTCCTGATATCCTTTCTGTCCAACACGAGGTGTGCTTCATTAATGCTATCAGCGCCCCAGTACTTGACTGCCTTGATCAGATTAACAGAGCATGCCTCCGAGACCCAGAGTCCCAAACAATTATTCAAGCTCCAAGGGTTTCTCCTCCAACTCGTTCAATATAAATACGTCTCATTTTCCATCATTTTGGTAAGCAAGTCATTTCAAATAATCTCAAACACTAAAATCCTAAACACATGCATTCAGTGCCTTAACTGTCGGATCTCTTATGACTGGTACCAGACCTGTGCTCTTCTGACCAAAGGGTTTTGGAGGTCTTTTCTTATTGTGCAAGTCATCAACTCTACAACCTAGAGGAAATCGTGCCGCAACAATTGGTGCTCTCGTTGAGCTCAAAATATAAAGAACCGCTATCAGAAGGTTTCACTCTATACAAACTTTCAAAATGTTATTTCCACCTTCACCGCATTCTAAACGAGACTCGAGATTAAGCGTTGGCGACAGAGACTCTCCAAGGATCCCAACAGGGAGAACGCCGATAAGGATGTCCCCGACCAACATGATCCTGGAAGTAAGACTCACGAGACTAGAACAGGATATTGACTCCATTCAACGGAAAGTATGGTCGTTGCAAGAAGAGTTGAATAGGCTGACTGTCGGACTCTATCTTCTTCATTATCGAGTGGAACAATCCTACCATATTCGATTAGATCCGGGATGCCTCGACTTAATCTAAACAGATCTGAGGCAGCTCCTAATCAAACCGGGATTCCTAGGTGGAGCCCATACAGGAGAAGTGAAGCGCATAATTCTCAAGGGAGACCAAATTCAAGAGTAAGCTCAAACCGCCCCACAAGAAATCTAGGTGGTTAGCGACAACTGCGACCCTACTGCCAATTCCATGAAGCTTGGGGACACACCACCGAAAATTGTTCTTTCGCAGGGCGAGATTTGAGCGGACGTGTCCGAGACTATGGAAGGAGAGAAGAATGGCAACTTCATCAGTTTGGTACTTTGGGCACTAAGTTGAGCTTAACAAACCAAAATAACAATGAAACAAAAAGTTCACAAGTAAAATTTTGAAGGGAAAAAACTTTAGTCCAAAGTCCAAACCAATATGGACTTGTATGTCCAAACTCTCTTATTTCCTTCCATGATTTAACATTTCAACCATCAAAGATCATTTTTGCCAAAAATCAATGTAAACATGAATTCGTTAATTTACTCATCTATTTGCATCAAACAAATTAAAAAAAATGTCCTACGGGACACTACCACAGAGAAAGAAGGAAACGTTGGGTGGAGTCGCTTTTGCTAATTTGTTTTAGTAGGCCTACAAGACTAATAAACCTTACCTTGCATGTATTGTTACAACACAATTCTAAATGCTCAATTTAGACATCAGCTACAAGTCAAACAATCCATGTACACTAATATTACATTGAATACATCAACAAATATAAGGTTACATTGTTACAACCATGGATAAACAACAGAACAAGAAGCCTTTATTTTTTTAACGGACAACTGTTACAGAATTATAATTTGTACATCAGTCTTTATTTTCCTTAATTTTTCTTGGACCACTCCCCTGCGTTCTTCTTCCCATAATCTTTCGCGTTCTTCTTCCAAGATGGATGTTCAGGCATAGAGTTTGGAGTATATATGCTGATTGGTAACATCCCTAAACACTCCATCCATATAAGTTTTTCCAAACGGATTGATCACCAACATCTCAAGCTTCATTGCATTTTTCATAATAGATTTCTCGATCTCTTTCAGATTTACAGTCCAGCATGTTCCACAAGGGCCTCTAAGGCCACTGATGGACGGTACACAACTATTAAAGTTCTTCACAAATGCACGTGGTATACGCTACAGAATTATCAGATCATAAGAAACCACTCATATCTAAATGACATTTTAAGGCTATGAGACCAACAAAAGACCTAATGGAAAATATGGCAATCTTAATTTCTCAAAACCACATACTCAAGGAAATCAAAGACTGGTATATATGGTACAACTATCATCATTTGCACACACATTCTTGGTCACCACAGATCAAATATCTCATAGATACGGGGGTCTCTCGATCTGATCACAAGATGAAGGAATAAATAACATATTTTTCATGTATGCATAACTTTCTCCAGTGTTTTATAGCCCTGAGTTCAGATTATGGAAATTGAAGCAGACTATTTGTTGGGGATATCAGTTATATATATGCTTATAATTTGGGGTATACTGTAGTGAGATATTAAACTTTAGACCTATTGAGAACTAAGATAATTTGGAAAATAAACTTGTTTAATTGGTTCAGATTGAGGTAGGCAGGATAATATTATTAATTATTAACTTCCCAGAAAAATTTGGATGAAAGGAATACAGTTGATCAAATAACTTTCAATTCAACTGCATTTCATGTGAACATAATTTCACATTCATTTCTCAAAAATTCAACTACATTTCAGGGGCATCAAACAGAACTTGATGAATCTATGCAGAAAATTAATATATGTAAAAAAAAAAAAAAAGGCAATCATGAAAATGGATCTAAAAGAAAATGAGATGAGAATTGATCGATGTTACCAGTTGCTGGGAGAAGTCGCCAACAAGGACCTTGAAAAATGATGGCCTTTCTTCGGCTGGCTCCATACACAATAGAAATTGCGCCCTAATTCATCAAACAAAGGTAGCCATGGTTAAAATGCTTGAATGTGACCGAAACTATCAGAAATTCAACAGATGCTGAGTTGCACAGTAGGAGTGTTGCAATAACAAAATGAAAACCCTTGTATTTATTTATTTTGGATAAAAACAGGGAGAGAATTTGAAGCTGGAAGAGCAGAAAAATGCATCACCTTGAATTTCTGGAGCAGTACAACAAAAATTGGGGACAATGTACGAGAGAATATATGAATAGTAACTTAGTGAGGAAAAAGGTTGGTGAAGCAAATTTAATTGAACTGACTGCAGTCTAGAACACTGCAACTGTACAACCATTGACCAAAACAAAATCTTCTAAAATGCGGAGGAGGCTGGAATGCGCACAGCCACTGACAAGGGCACATGTGGCGTAAGTAGAGCCACACAATCAGTCAAAGTAGGAGCATTTAGTAATTTCTAAATGAACGGTCGTTAGGAGTGAAAGAGGTGGCCGTTATGGTAAAAAATTAGGGGGATTGATTGGTCTATTGTCACAATACGACAAAATAGCCAATGAGCCACCAGCCTTCCACGGCGCTTGTTCATCTCATATTCTCATTGATCGACCCAGCATTTTGGTTTCTGGTTTCCTTTTGCAGAAAGCACATTGAGAGGGAAGGAAAGTGGTCGGTCAAATATATACCGACGAGGTCTTCGTGTAGTCGAAGATGATGAAGGCGTACGTTGAGGATACTGTAAGATTCTGATAGCGATTGTGCAGAAATCTGAAGAACTATGTTATCCCATCCCGGAATTTCGGCCGGTAAGTCACTTCTAAAGTTTGAATTTGAAGTTTGTTTAGATCTGAGATATTGGCAGGAACAATTTTCGACATGGGGTTCAAGTGTTCCCTCGTAATCGCACCCGGTCCATTCATTGGGTTAATTTGTCTGAGTTCAGTGTCCATGATTATACATGGGTCTATTCGTACAGAACAGAACAACATGGTAACTCAATTGACCTGGAATGGAGGTTAATATGGAAAACGACCAAGGAATTAGTACCACTCCTTAGCATCAGAAGAAGAACATCTGGGGTAAAAATCAGAAATTTCTTCCGACGTCAGCTCTCTCATCGACTAATTACAAGAGAGTGTACTACTATATCTTGTTTAAATTTTTCTCTCAACTTCGAAGAGAACAACCAATCACCTCTAATTATACCACTTTTTGTGGAAGCTGACACCAAGGACTGTATCGGAAATATGCTGGGCCTCAATCAGAGACGGAGAATTTGTATGTTTGTATATGGTTGGGAATACAGCAATTATAATTGTATGATAATGTTTCCTGATCAAGCTTGAGCTGTGAGTGAATTGGTATTGTAATAACATGAGATTGGTATTGTAACAACTGAGTATTTGTTATCACCAAGAAAGCCATTCGTGTAATTTGATCATAACAGGCAAAGGACAGTAATATTGAAATAGTTTTTGAGGAATTCGTTGACAGAAAATCAAAGGAGTGGATTAAAAAAACAATGAAAATAAAGAACAGCACGCAGAGCCCATGTCTGCAAATGAACTCTCAATATTTTCAGTAATGTACATGGTTGTTGTGGCTAAGTACATGAATATTGTTGTGGCGTTGGAGAAAGACCCACCGTTCCTCTGGAGAAAATGGTTTGTGGTTTGTGGATAGACCAACGACGAGAAGGAGGAAGGAGCGGGAGATGAAAAAATTGAATTGTGGGCCGTGATGCACCAGCGAGGACGGTGGTTTATGAGTTTTACCCAGATTAATAACAGTGAGTGGAATTGCCATTGCTGCCCCTCCGTCTTAACGAACGTTGGCTGCGTAAGTTGCAGCCTGCGTATTCCAGACTTCTCCATGCATGGTGAAAAAGAAAGAGAGGAATAGTTATGATGACTTTGGGTGTATGGCGGTTGCTGGCTTCCTTGTGTCTCCAAAATCTTCGGAGGCTTAACTACGTTGGTCTGTCGAGTCTCAATCATAGTGACCATTCTCGATGTGTGTATAGTTGGTGGTGAATACTCTCCCTACGCTTACCTAATTACATTGTGATTGCAGGTACAATGCATGACGACATTGGATTAAGGAAAACAGCTTTACTCTTATTCCGGTTTAACAATAAGCGTCGAGTTATTTTTATTTCGAAGTTTGCCTATCGTATTTTGTGGCCCGAGTTTGGACATTGTTAGCTTGTGCGTATTTAGGCGATATAGAATCCTTGGACTTATCCCCCATCTTTGTCTACTGACTGAATCTATCATTTTCTCTCTGTCATCTAGTTCACTTCCAACGAGTTTTTCGTCCCACGCGCACCATCTTTTGCAAAGTTTACCACCGACTTCAATCGCACTTCCTTTCGAAAAGTACTAACTTTTACTTCCAAGAGCTTCTAAATTTGAGGAAAATCTTCTCTAAAACTACCACTTATAAAGAACTTAGGGAATGATGTTAGCACATGACTTCGTTTATTTTAGCTTTGGCCTTAGAGCTAGAACTACCCCCGTTCATTGATTGAACAACCTAGAGGAATTCTTTAGTTTCGTTCTCTTCTGCTGTTGAGTAACATAGGTGCATGACCTGATGAAACTGTCATCGTCTCTCCAAAGAAAAGAGCTTGACTTGTTAAGTGCTGTGGCTGGAGGAGTAGTGGTTTTAACAAGAGCTCATAACACGCATTTGGTCTGTCTAGCTAAGATAGCATTTAGAAACATCATGATTGGATATGTTGGAACCCCAAATCACAAAAAGAAGCAATGATTCAAGCCAAGAATAAATACAACAAGTTGGAACCCCAAATCACAAAAAGAAGCAATGATTCAAGCCAAGAATAAATACAACAACCCCGATAAATAAAATAGCTAGATAGATAGTGGACATTCAACAACAAAAAGTCAAGGACCAATTGAAATATGATTCGACAATGAGTCACATTACAGAAGAAAACGTACCATGCATAAAACACTACAAATTAGAAATACAAGAACCGACTAGGGAGTGAAAAACCAGAAGATCATCCTTTGGCAGTTTGGCCAAGACGAGTAAGACCATTTTTTATCAAATTTCTGAAATGCTGCAGCCACCTAGCTTTGAGTTTCGACATCCAGGGCTGCTCCTACTTTATAAACATGGAGTTGAAGTACAGAATGCTTGACTACCTCAATAACAAGGGTGTCTCCAAATGAAATTTGGTTCTCTTTGCAAACATTACACCAGCCTTCCATACGCATTTGACCCCTTGGTGTTTCGTTGAGTTTAATAGACCATGACCTCCCAGTTGGATCTTGAAGCATTATAGTTTTATTGTTCATAAGACCTGCAGCTATGACTACTTTGCTTGGAATTCTCTGCAATGAAAACAGGGAAAAGCTTCTTAGAAATAGAGCAGTCGACATTGGCTTGAGAATTTGGCGACAAAGTAAGCACTCACCAGGTCATATCGAGTATACCTCGTAAAAATAGTAGTAAAAAATGGATTCTCCGGATTGAAAGAGATGGATCCAATAGATGTTTCTTCCACAAGATCAAGTGCAGGTCTCTTTCCTAAAATGATGTGGTTGTCTGTATAATGCCAAATACAACAGCAAAACCAAGTTGTTACAAGATGGCACACACCAAACTTCTATAAGCTGTAGATAAATGAAATAATAAACAGTATAACTTACTAATTGTTCTGTCCACAACATTGCCAATCCTGCTCTTGGCTGTTTCAACATTCTTCTCACAGTAGCTTTTATCATAAATTATGACATCAAAAATTGAACCATCATCTTTAGTGAAAGTCAAGAAATCCCCAACTTCCAGAAAATGATGCTTTGCAAAACTCTGCCAACCATTATGGAAAACCACGCGATCCTTGATCTCTTTTAAATTCACAGCCCACAAGTTTCCACAAGGGCCTCTAAGGCCACACATTCGTGGTACACGACCATTGAAGTTCTTCACAAACGCACGTGGTATACGCTACAAAATTAATAGATTCGAAGAAACCATTCATATCTGAATGACATTTGTAGGCTATGATCATAGTAAGTTCATAGGCATTCATACCTGAGAGTTGAGACCAACAAAAGGGACTAGACAAATATAAGCTCAGGAAAAACATAAATCGGTTTAACCAGATTTAGTTTCATAAGCATTCTGTCTCACCAAAGATCTCAGCTCTAATCGATCTATAAATGATATGTAGTTTTCTAACATGCTGAAGTTATATATCAAATACATTACATCAATTTCTTGTATGCACAAGAAATTTTCCATTTTCCCTTAAAGGAACACTAGGGGAATTATGAACAAAACTACACTACATAGACAATTTGAACTAGAGATGACTAAAAACTGTAACCTTTGTTGGAATTTTTGGCTTCTTGTTTGGTTGCAGTCTTGCAGAGTATGGTAGGAATTTTTAATACTTGATCCCCCAGAAGAACATGAAACAAATAGTAGCAAACGGAATTTGATGGGCATCACTCACCTCAGAATTTCATTGATGAAGCTAAGCAGAGAATTAATTAACCTTGAAAAAGGAAAAGAAGTGAAATTAATATATGTTACCAGTTGCCGGGAGAAGTCACCAACAAGGACCTTGAAAAACGATGGTCTTTCTTCAAGCTCCATACGCTCTCTGTCTTCTTCCCAGCTGGGTTCTTCTCAGCACCTCCACAACTAACCCCTCTGGTTTCTGCTCTCTCTCTAAATGCTGGCCTTGTCTGACTAGATCAAGAGCTTTAATTTATGAGCATTATCTTGAAGGTCGAGTTTGGTCCTGCACCCTGGGCCTGGGTTAATCAATTGCCTCCATCAGGGTCTTTGAATGGTTTCACAGGTTTGTGCTCCTGATATTTTGATGCTGCATCCCAGGTAACACTGTGACCACGCTTTGGGTCTGCAAGCTTTTTCACATTACAGTGATGTGATATGACTTTTCCCAACTCCAATGGAGTTATGGCACCCTGCCACCTTTTTCCTCTCATGGGTACCGTGATGGAGTCCTAGCCTATGTGAGATCTGCTCAAACGAATTTTGTTTTGTTGTTTTTTTTTTTTAATTTTTTGAAGTTTATTAATTAAGAAAAAGATTATACCGTATTGAAATGACCGGTTGTGATATTAATACCACGATATTTATTTCTATTAAGATCCACATTTATGCATCTCGGTCAAAATGTGTAACGAAATTACACATCATATCAGATATGCACACCTACGACAATAGGCAACCGAGGGACAACATTTGAACCACTATGTATACTTCCAATAATTGTAGGTTGCTCATCTTATGGGACACTCAGAAAAATACCTAGCCATGATGTTAGTGTATGCGCGCAGATGACAGCTTCATACGTGCGAGAGTTAGGAAATAAAGTAGAATGAGAACACAACAACTCAACCTACAATAACAATAATATATAAGGAAATAGAACGCCAAGAATTAAAATGGTTCAGCGATACGCCTACACCAACAGGACAACAAGATCAAGCTTCTTCCACTACTTCATATTAGGCCTCGTTTGGTTGGCATAAAGAAAATCAATATTTTAAGAAATTTTATGGGAAATGAAAACAGACTCCTTACTAGCTTTCTTTTCCGTCGTTTGGAAACATTGTGAAAGCAATGAGAAAATATATGTTTGTTTACATTTTAGTGTATGATTTTAAATAACGAAAAGAAACTAAATCATACTAATATTTCATTTATATCCTCATACATTAAAATTTATAGTCACACAAATCTCATAAACTATTTAAATAATAATATTCAACATGAATATAAATGTATTTATATTATGTAATTAATGCAGGTAAACTGAAAGGGAAAATGAATTATGATTTACTTTCCCCATATATTCCCTTGTTAAAAGAAAAGTTGTTTCATTTTCTTGTGTACACCAAACATAGGAAAGGAATAAATTTCTTTTCCACAATTCCAAGTTCTCAATTATGCGAACCAAAGTAGGTCTTAATGCAAAAAACCTGAAGAATACAAAGAGCTAAAGAAGCTCAACCGTCAGCCGATTACTCATGGGTTGGAACAATCCAACAATCTCTCTTTCCAAATGATAACGAAGGTATACCCAATGTGTGATTCCATTATCTGGAGTGCAATCGAGCTGACTATTTCAGATTTTGAGCTACCAAACTGTGTTATAGCAAGTTATTACAAACCACTGAAAGTTTGACAGGACCCGCCCCCGGATTTCACCCTGAAATCCGAAGTGGCCCTGCGGGATCCACCTTAGAAGAAATTCTTCCAAAAATTTGGCAGAACTTCCCCTAAAATAGACTACTCAAAACCTGTAGAAATGAAATTCACACTTCTAAATCATCCATCCTTATTCTCCTGGAGCCACCTTGCTCCCCAAATAACAACATCGTCCCATTTCACAAAACACAAAACGCCACTTGAATAACATTAATCCCACAGGTAATCAGAGCAATTCTAAAACAGAAAGTGTAATAGAATAAAAAGTAAAGAGGATAAAGGATCGATAAATCCTACAATGCGGAAGCAGTGATAACTATGCCTCAGCTTCATGTACGCCCGACCTCAACTAATTTAGCCTGCAATCTGGGCATTTGAAACCGAAGGGCCCAGGGGAAAAGTATTGAAAAACACGTTAGTGTGAGTGGACAAAATAAATAATTAAGATGATTTAAATGAAGCAAACTTAAATACTTTTCCCACTTATTTAAATTTATAAAACTTCGATGCATGCAACGTCTATAAAACTTTATTTCTTAAAATCAGGAGACTGGAAACTGGAAACTGTAAATCAAACTCGCTGAGTATCGTATCATCGGACTAGACCCCGCTAGCCCAGAAATAATATAAAAGTAGGGGAAGAAGGTAGCTATACGAATGAGCCTCCCAGGCTCGGGTGATAGCCTCCCAGGCTAAAGTACTCCCATATACTCCCGTTATATGCCCACACGCCACTAAGTGTAACAATTAGGATACTGGGCTTCAGCATTACTGTCACAAAGACAGTAACCAGCGCCATAAAGGCGGACAGGCTTCGGTGATCCCATCACCTCGCCACAAAGGCGGACGTATCAATGCTAGCATGATAAATAGTCACCCAAAGTATGGCAAAAGAAATCCGAAAACCAAATAAATCCATAAAGCTTCCCCCAACTTTTCACAGTAAGCCGAAAATATCATCAACGTGTCCCACACGTCAAAAGTATCTCATCTCGAAAATCTTTCAGAAATCCAAAGTCGACAATTTAAAAAATATATTTAATCCCAGAAATTTCCTCGGAAAACGAATCGCTGGAAACCATATAATAATCATATTCTCCAAATCGAGCATAATAAACTTTGAAAAGAAAGAAAAGTTATCCGTCCACAGTAACTTTTCAAATATATACCAATCTACTATAAACAGTAACTTTTATATTTTGCTTATAACTTTTGCATACGAACTCTGATTATTACGTACCACATATGCACGCGCTCGGTTTAACGTCCTCTACAACTTTCATGAAGAACATTTTCTCAAATTTTGACCCGAACAAAAAGTCAACTTTTAGGGCCACTAAAAGTACGGAAACGAAAGTAAAAGTGAAAATAGTTGTCGTTTGCTGTCCAAATGACTAGTAAACTAGTAAATTGAGGTACGGGACGTTACAAAGTTCTAGAGAGGAAGGCTCCTTCCTCTCTCTACAGTTTTCTACCCTTCCTATCCCATTGAGAGTCAATCGGCAGTATACCCTCCATCTTCACTCACCTCAATTTGCTTCACTCATCGTCTGCCTCCATCCCCCACCATAATCCTTTAGAGCAACTCCAACAGTTTCTCTATAATTTCTGTATAATAGGGAAGCAAAAGTCAAAGTTTTAGCATATTTTTCTTCTCCAACTCCAATAGATTCCCTATTTTACAGCAATCTCTAAAATCTCCATATTCTTCCTTAAAATTTTAGAGATTGCTGTAAATATAGGGAATTTGGTTTTCTCTTTCCTCACTTTCCCTAAAATAGGGATAGTTATAGAGAATCTGTTGGAGCAAAAAAGGCTCATTTTTTCCTAAAGTAGAGAAAAATTAAAATATGTAGAATTTGTTGGAGTTGCTCTTACACCCTTTGTGGTGATTGCACTGGCTATGTCCAGATCTAGAGGACTTTGTTCCTCCTGTTACATTATTATTCTTTTATTTTCTTGTCAATTATATATCTCTAAAATTCTTCAAATCTAAGATCATCCCACCCAATGTCCCGTACCAACTCCCCTCCCTCTACCATTGACTTCCATGGTTCCATGGAGGTTCTTATGACTGCCTCTATAAAAGTGGAATTCACTTTCCAAGAGGAGTATGGGTGCTTAGGCGTAGATGTTTCACCCCCATTCACCATTGTAATTTTTCTTTGCTATTGACTTTTGTTCCCTTTTGGTGGCTGTAGTTCCTTCTCGGATCGTTGGGCTCTAGTAGAGACGAGAAGGTTAGTCTGAGTTGTTAATTCTCTCTCCATATCAAAATGTATTTTGGGTATGATTGGATCTACTTTTTGGGTTCTATAGGCATCAGTCTCACAGATTATATCACTTAAATTTGGCTCTTCTGGCGACATCTTGGTCGATAATTGTGTGGCAGTTCGTGATTGTGCAATATTACTAGTAGGGTTGAGCATTTAGCCCCAAAACTCGAAACCCGGCCCGGAACTAGTCTAGGCCCTTTAAAAAAAATTGACAGTTTTATAAAGGCCTGCCCGAAAATATGATATAACGGGCTGGCTCTGGGCCTTAGAATTCAAAAACAAAAAGCCTGAAGGCTTGAAGTCATGTATAATTGCCCTGATTTTTTAGTTCTTTTTTCTTTTCTTTCTTTACTCTCTCTTCTTCTTTCTTCACTCTGTCTCTTCTTTCTCCTTTCTCTTCCTATCTCTTCTTGTTCCTCCTTCCCTCATTTCCTTTTTTTTTTCTTTCTCTCTTCTTATCTTCTTCTTCTCCCTATACGCCTCCTTTGTCTTTTTGTTTTCCTTCTTTCTTTTCCCTTCTCTTCCTAGTCTTCCTTCCCCATCAAATCAATTGTAGATCATTAGAGAGAATTCCTAGTCCTCCTTTGTCTTTACTCAACTCCAAAATCTGTGCAACTCCATTGGAATAGTTGAGGAAATTGATGCCGAATCTGAGATAAGGTTCAACTCCGGAAAATTCAAATCCAAAAAAGAAGAATGTCTCAGTCAGGGAATTTGATGCTGAATCTAAATTGTACAGATTGCGAAGGTCTGGAAGCTTGATTTGATAACAAAGTCTGAGCTTGATTCCATAAACCTAGACTTGGAGCTTCGATGGTGGTGGTTAGGTGGGTTTGGAAGGCAAAGAAATTTGAGTTTGTAGATAAGATTGAACTAGCCTTTTGGGCCTGGAAGCCCCAAAAAAAACAGTTTAGGCCCAACTCGGTCTCAAAAATCAAAAAATATTATTTAGGCTCGGGCCGAAAATTTCAGTCCAGGTCCGGGCTTTCGAAATTTGACACAGGCCGGACCTATACCAAGGCCAAACTGCTTGGGTGGCAATAACAGTGGTATCGATTTAGGATATGTTCTTTTTAATTTTTAGGATTGCTCTATTTTGTCCTGACCTATGTGGTGTTAGGTTAGATATGTAATTTTCTTGTTCTAGTTTATCTTGTATTTCGGGACTTTGGACTCCCTCATTGGGTCTATCCCTTTGAGCTTTTTAATGAAAAACTATTACTTTGACAAAAATTAAAAGTAAAATAAAACTGTGTTGAAGCTCCGCCAGATCAAGTTTCTCCTAATGAAACTCCTCCGGACCATGCCCTCCACTCCTCCCTAGTCAGAAATTTATTTTTATTTGGCAAAGAAATTTGGCAAAGAAAATTGAGGACTTCTTTGCAGGAATTAATAAACATTTTCACTATTATAACTAAATATTTTATGCAATATACATAGAGAAGTATTATATTTTGTATTCGAGTTTCTTTTTTCACACCTTTGCATGTATCTCGTATATGGAATAACAAATAATTCCTCTAATAACGGCTAGAAACTTATTGGTAGCAGGGGTGTTGGCGGAACTAGGATTTGTAACCTGGGGTCGAAACCTAATTAAATATATAACCAAATACAAAACAAATAACTTAACTACTTTTTTCTTTAGACATTTAAGTGGTTCCGCCCTTGAATGGTAGCCCTTCACTTGTCATCGCCATTATATCATTCATAACCATGTCGATCAAGAGCATTTGCATTCATTGTCATTATATCGTTGATAACCTTGTCGATCGAGAGCATTTGCATACATTATTTTGAGTCATAAATTAGACACATGTCTCATATCTTTAAGTATCATCTAGTAACTAAGATATTAATCTCAATGGAGATATATCGAAAGTCACCTCTTTTGATAGTCGCCTTCATTTCTTTTCTTTTTAAACTCTCAAAAATTTCTCTTCAAGTGACCTTATCACCACAATAATGATAGTTGACATTGAACCTTGATCCAATATGACCAGAAATCTTGTAGCTAATCTTTATGATAACAAAAATGGTGATTCTAGTTGGACATCCAAATTTGCTATTTAGACCTCTCATACTTAGTATACCTTTAATTTACTTTTTAGAATACTTAAAAAGCTAAGTAGACCTCTTTATTTTTACCAAAAATCCCTTGAACATGAAATACAATAATCTGTTACTCACTGTACATACATGTACATTTGCAAGCATAATTAGCTATAATAGGCCATGCTCGCTGTACCGCCAAAGGTACTAATTCCAACCAAAGGAATGACATGCGGACACACCGCCAGGCGGGCTACAGCCTCGGCGTCGGACCGCTCCAGATCGCCACCGACGCGCCGCCACGCGCCGCGCCAAGTTAGCATCAGAAGCTTCTGACTAAGAACTGAAGCATATCAGTCCCACATCGAAAACAAAGACAAGATCAGTCTCTTCCTCACCTATAAAAGGTTCTCTCCTCTCTCCTCATTAATTACGCATTCAATACTTACCTACTGTTACTTTGTCAACATAAATACATTGACTAACTTAGGCATCGGAGAGTTGAAGACCGCCCAGCGCGGTCTCCCTCTGACGCCCGTTGTATTTTACTTGACAGGTAACGGGAATCATAACATAAATACAAGTATCGATCCGCCCACCGGATCAGCGTTAACTAAGGTTTGGCTACCGCTAGACTTTGACATTAACATTGGCGCCGTCTGTGGGAACCCTTGAACTAAAGGTCATCCCGCTACAATCACCATGACTAACGACAGTGGGGGAAACGCTGAAGAGCAGGCGGAGCTCCCCGCCATTCCCCAGCCCTCCGACCCCGCGATCGGCGTTAACCGCGCACTATTCACAACCCCGGCCAATCCCGGTGGTGAGGCAAACCCAGGCAGCAGCCGCCCGTCAGGCCAGGATCTCGTCGCCATGTACGAGATAGCACTGGCGGATCTTCATAAGGCAAACAGGGAGCGTGAGGAGGAGCGTAGAGAGAAGGCCGAAGCCCAAAAACAGGTGGCTGCGCTCATGACACGTTTTGAGGAACTAAAAAACACTTTGGCGGCCACCGACCGCCCGGCACAGAGCGAGCAGTCACGCAGTACCAGGCGTAGTCGACCCAGCGCCGGCACGGCAGTGCCAGGGCCAGTCATACAAATGCACGTACCGCTGAACCCACCGGGGTTGTCAGGAATGGGACCACCGCCCATACCCCAACTAATGTTAGAACAAACGGCGGAATCCCTTCCGCACGCCAACAGCTTGAATGTCAGGGCAAGGACTGAGGTGATCCGCCCATACCTAGGCGCAAGCCAACTCGGCGGGGGAGTCAGGCCGATTCCGCCGGCGATACAACCGCCCAGTTATTGGAAAGGATGCACCAACTGGAGCAGAGGTTAATCCGGGCGGAGACGGGCGTCCCGACATCAACTCGGAACCCGCTGTTCACTTCCAGACCCGGCCCCTTTTCCGCCGCGATCCTACAGGCCGTCAGGCCAACATATGCAAAGACCCCAAAAATGTCGCCATATGGCGGAATGACCGATCCCTTTGTCCACATGGACACCTTCAAGAAGGTCACCAACAACAAGGGATTCGACGACGCCACCTTGTGCCATCTGTTCAGCGAAACATTGGACGGCGAGCGATGAACTGGTTTTTTGAATGTCCGCCAGGATCGGTTGGCTCATTCCATGCACTGTCGCATGCTTTCCTCTCCCGCTTCATCCTATTGTCCGCCGGACATCACAACACAAGTCAGCTGTTCAGCGTCAAACAGGGGGAGGACGAGTCACTGAAGGCCTTTGTCACAAGATGGCGAGCGGCAGCATCTCAGTGCCGCGACCTGGACAAAACTATGGCGTCGGCAGCCTTCAGGAAGGGACTCCTCAAGGGACCGTTCCTCTATCACCTCAATTACAACCATCCCAATGCAACGTACGACCACGTCATGAGTGAGGCGGTCATTCACGCCCAGGCGGAATTCATCACATATGGAGAAACACCACCACCAGCAACGCCAGCAAAATCAGCACAACCATCTTCCAATCACCAGGAAGCCGCTGATAAACCCCCCTCAGCTCCGCCAGTTGACAAGAAAAGAGAGTGGCAGCAGGGCGGCCACCAAACCAAGCGGCAGAAGGGACAGCATTTTTATAAGGGAAACCGCCCAACTCATGGGGACAACAACAACAAGCAGACGGAGTCCTCACAGCGGTATGCAGTTTTCACGGTCCTAACGGCCTCATATGAAGATATCTATAATCAGTGCAAGGATCAGATCCCACCGCCACCCCCTCCAAAGTACCCAAAAACGGGCAAACCCAGGAACACCGGCAAGTGGTGCAAATACCACGCGGACAGCGGCCACAATACAAACAGCTGCAACGCCCTCAAAACAGCCATTGAGACTTTATACCGTGACGGCAAGTTGGAGCATTCAAGGTACGCCAACCACCGCCAGTGATTGCCAACGTAGAAACCTTGGGCCGCATCAACACCATCGATGGCGGTGCTCCAATCACCAGCATGTCTCACAGGGCAAGAAAGCGCTATGCACGCGCTAACCACCCAAAGGAGGTTTGCAACATCCGCTATGAAAGATCCGCCAAACTCCCGAAGTCAGGATGGGAACCTATCACCTTTTCAGAGGAGGAGGAGCGCGGAGTACATTTACCCCATGACGACCCATTCTTAGTCGATGCCATTCTTGGCAAATTCTCGGTGGGGAGAATCTTGGTAGATAGCGGATCCGCTGTCAACGTCATCTTCAGCGGCTGCTACGACCACCTCAAGCGGAACAAGAAACTACTCCAGGATCATGAGCCACTGCTCAGCTTCTCCGGAGACATCACACAACCACTAGGGTCGGATTACATGCGACTAGTTATTGGCACTAGTCCCTGTATGGCGGAGGTGCACACGGAATTCATTATCGTCGACTGTCCCAGTTCGTACAACGCCATCATTGGTCGACCAGCGCTTAATAAGCTCAAGTGCATCATTGCCGGATACATGCTTCTCATGAAGTTCCCCACGCCCAATGGCACAGGCTGTGTGAGGGGAAGCCAACAGCTGGCACGAGAATGCTATTCAACATCTGTAGCGCGGTCAACGCGCCGCCATGAAATCCTGACAGTGGGTAATGACCCACCACCACCGAATATCTTTGAGGATCCTAGAGATGAAGAGAAGAAATATGTAATGAAGGAGCCGGTCAACCCGGACACGTCACTGAAGGCCGTCTGCATCTCAGACGAGCATCCTGAGAGGACAGTCCGCATAGGCTCCCAGCTAGACCCAGAAGTGGAGGCAGAACTCACTCAGTTCTTACGTGACAACGCCACCGTCTTTGCATGGTCCTATGCAGACATGCCTGGCATCTCCACTGAAATAATCACCCATAAACTGACCATCAAACCTCTTTCTATCCTATCAAGCAGAAGCGGAGGGCCTTTGATGAGGAAAAATACCGGGCAATCGGACAGGAGGTCGCCAAACTACGGGACATTGGATTCATCCGCCAGGTCATCTACCCCCAATGGATCTCAAATCTGGTAATGGTGAAGAAGCCCAGCGGCAAGTGGCGGATGTGCGTCGACTTCAAAAACCTAAACAAGGCATGCCCAAAAGATAGTTTCCCGCTACCTCGTATCGATCAGCTGGTCGATGCAACCGCCGGACACGAACTCCTCAGCATGATGGATGCCTTCTCTGGATACAATCAGATCAAAATGCACCCCAGCGACCAAGAATGCACCACCTTCACCACCGACAAAGGCCTTTACTGCTACAATGTCATGCCTTTTGGTCTGAAGAACGCCGGTGCAACTTATCAGCGGTTGATGAACGCAATGTTCGCTGAGCATCTGGGAAAAATCATCGAGGTCTATGTGGACGACATGCTAGTCAAGAGCATAAAGGCCAGCGGACATGTGGCAAACCTCAGGATCATAGTAACCATCCTCCTGGCCTATGGTATGCGCCTCAACCCAGAAAAATGTTTCTTTGCAGTCACCGCCAGCAAATTTCTGGGTTACATCGTCAGCGAGCGAGGTATCGAGGCTAACCCAGACAAGGTACAGGCCATCCTTGACCTGTCGGACCCGAAGTATAAAGTAGACGTCCAGTGTCTCCAGGGCAAGTTAACCGCCCTTTCTCGATTCATCTCTCGACTTACTGACAAGTGCGCCCCATTCTTCAAACTCTCAAAACAACTCACAAGAAGGTCATTGACTGGAACCCAGAATGTCAGGCGGCGTTCCAAGGTCTAAAGGAATATTTGGCGGCAGTCCCTCTCCTTTCTGTCCCTGTCCAAGGAGAGACACTATTCATATATCTGGCGGTCTCGGCAACGGCAATAAGTTGCGCCATTGTTCGGCGGGAGGGTCAGGATGAACTCCCAGTATTCTACGCCGGCAGAGGTATGAACGGAGCAGAAACAAGGTATCCACCGTTGGAACAGCTGGCGCTTGCACTTATCGTTGCCGCCAGACGCCTTCGGCAGTATTTCCAGGCCACACGATCCATGTGTTGACCAATCAACCGCTGAGACAGGTGATGCAGAACCCTGAACACTCAGGGCGACTCAGTAAGTGGGCGATTGAGCTCAGCGAATTTGACATCGAGTACAAGCCAAGAACCGCCATGAAGGGCCAGGCAGTAGCAGACTTCATCGCTGAACTTACTGAGCGTCAGCCAGAACCCGATACTCAAGCACAGCCCGGAACAGAAATGGTAACCGGTACAGGGGTACTTACCCCACAGTCAGGATGGGACCTACATGTGGACGGCTCCGCCTGCGCCAAGGCCAGCGGCGCCGGGTCATCTTAACCGGACCCGGGGGACTGAACGCAGAATATGCGTTGAAATTCAACTTCAAAGCTTCAAACAATATGGCGGAGTACGAGGCGCTCATCGCCGGCCTACTCCTCGCCATTGACTCAGGAGCTGACAGCGTCAACATATTCAGCGACTCCCAACTAGTCGTCAACCAGGTCAACGACAGCTTCCAAGCCAAGGACCAGCAGCTAGCGGCGTATCTGGGGTACGTCAAAACGTTGCTAAAAAAGTTCAAGTTTCACACAATCACACAAATCCCCAGGGAAAAGAACGCTAAGGCTGATTCCCTGGCGAGACTGGCAACCGCCCAACCACATCAGAGTCCGGCGGACACAAGGGTGGAGTATCTTGACAAACCAAGCATCACAAAGACTCTGGCGGAAATCTTCAACATTCAGGTCAACCCCAGCTGGATGGACGAGATCATCGCATACAAGCGCAGCGGAACATTGCCAGAAGATAAGGTCCAGGCAAGGCAGCTCCAACGAAGAGCAACCCGCTACAACATCCACGGCAAACTCTACCGCCAGGGATTCACCCATCCAAACCTCCGCTGTCTAACCCCAGAGGAGGGAAGGGTTGTCCTAACTGAAATCCATAGCGGAGAATGCGGAAACCACTCGGGCGCCAGATCCCTGGCCAACCGCACAATGCGACAAGGGTACTTCTGGCCCACACTTGGCGATGACGCCCGGCGGATTTCGAGGTCTTGCCACAAATGCCAGCAATTCGCAGATCTCCCACACGCACCAGCAGAGCCACTGTCAATCATCGTGGGCCCATGGATTCATTCTACGTGGGGCCTTGATCTGATGGGCAAATTCCAAACTGCCAAGGGCCAGTTCAAATACATCATTGTTGCCATCGATTACAACAGCAAGTGGATAGAGGCAGAGCCACTGACGGCAATAACTACCGCCAAGGTAATTCACTTCCTTTGGAAGAATATCTATTGCCGCTACGGTGTCCCGCACACAATCATCACAGATAACGGCACACAGTTCAACAATGACGAGCTCATCTCCTTCACCATCAACTTGGGCACCAAGCTGAGGTTTGCATCTGTCGCCCACCCCCAGACCAACGGCCAGGTCGAAGCGGCGAACAAGATAATAAAAAAGTTGTTAAAAAAGAAGCTCGACGACGCCAAGGGTTTATGGGCGGAAAAGCTCCCAGAGGTCCTGTGGGCCATCCGAACAACTCCAACTTCCGCCACAGGAGAAACCCCTTTTTGCATGATGTTCGGCACAGAGGCTGTCTTACCCATTGAAGTTACCCAACCTACCGCTAGAGTCGAAGGCTACTGCCCAGAGACCAACAGCGCCGGCGTCAATTTAGACGGGGACCTCCTCGAAGAGAAAAGGCTCGAGGCCCATTTGCACAATCTACAAAACAAGCAGCGGGTATCACGTTTTTACAACGCCAGAGTCAAGGCCCGGAACCTCCAACTGGGGGACTTGGTCATGAAAGAAGTCATTCCGCCACCGACAAAACTCCGCCCAACATGGGAAGGCCCATACAAAATTGTGGAAGTCGTTAGCCCAGGCACCTTCTACTTAATGGACAAGGACGGCGTCACGACGCCCCGCCCTTGGAATACTGAACACCTTCGGTATTATTACAAATAGTCAACCGCTACCCATGCGCATCTTGACTTAGCTAAATTTTTTGTTCGAATGTTTAGCTAAGGGAAGCTACCCAACGGGTACTACCCCACTTTTGTACGCTGATCAGTCAGCCATCAATGAAACGAGGAATTATTCAGACCATTGTTACCAAGTCTAGCACCGAGGGCAACTGGCAACGCCAGCAATCGTCGGCGGACTCCGTCCGCTACGCGGTGCACTTGGACCAATCTTAATTCCTTTAATGTTCCATTGATCGACAAAAGAAAATATAACTCAATAGTACTACACACACATCATGGCAAACCAAGTCAGAAATTACTTCATTTCACAAAATTCGGTACAAGCTAGTATGCCTCAGCGGCTACACAAAAAAAAAAAAAAAAAAAAAAAACTTCGGAGATCTCAGATAGGTTCAGCGGTTGGCTTCGGCCTCTGCTGCTTCGACGGCTGGCGGCGCGACCGATCGGCTCGCTTGATCGGACCCTCGGGCTGTCGGACTGGGAGTCTCTATGGTGCCGTCGGCCCGGGTGTGTGCCTCCAGAAACCCGGCACGTGACACCTCCGACGGGGTCTGCTGGGGGTTTGCTGGGACCCTTCCGTCGGATGCGGGCCACTTTCCCCGCTGCCTGAATGAGTACCTGCAGCTTGGGCAGGCACGACTTCTGGCTCCGCCGGGGCACTCTGGACCAGCGGCACGTCAGGCTGTGACGCCTTTACAAAATCAATGGCACCCTTCCGCTTCAACATGTCTACGTTTGCTCGGGCGCCAGCTTTCGCCGCCTCAGTCATCGCCTTTTTGTACTCCGCCGACAGCTTGTACGCTTCAACGGCGGCGGCTGCAGAGGCACTCTGTTCAGCTTTCAGGCGACCAACCTCACCATCCAGCCGCTTCATCTCATCCAGTCTGGCGGCAGACTCCCGCTGCACAATAATAAGCTTCTTGTCCTTGGCGGCTATCTTCTCCTTCAGCAGCCCAATCTCCTGCTCCAACTTAGAGACTTCTTCATTCCTCTCCAGATCCCGCCGGATAGCCGCATTCAGTTTGCCACGAGCGTCCGCATAATCGCACTCCGCCTTAACCAATCCCCGCTGGATCTCCGCCACTCTCTCCTTGGCCTCCGCCAACTCCCTCTGGAGACCTCCGATTTCTCCCCTGAGCTCCGCCTCAATCTGGGGCTGCTTAGACGCCGCCACGAACATATCGTGTAACCCCGCCGATACTTGACCAAACGCAGAGCTGAAGGGCGATTGGTCAATTGCCGTCGGGCGCGATATGCCCGCCAGACCCCCGAACCCCAGCCGCTCACACAGATGGAAGAGGAACTCTCGCTCCCCTTCTGTCATGAACGGCGCGTACTCGGCAAAGGAGTCCAGATCACTGACGGGGGGCGCCTCTCCCTCCGCCACTGCAACCTTCGATGCGGTTTGTCGGGCCTTCTTTTGTTGCGGACCCCGATAACCACCTCTTCTTCCTCTTCCTCGGCGGGGGAGTCAGGCTGCCGGCGCCTCTTCTCCAGCGCCCTTTGTGTGCCAGCAGCGTCCTCGTCACCCGCACTGGCGGCTCACCCCTGGCCTCGGTAGCAGTCTCCGTTGAAGGCACCGCCTTCTTTTGAGGACCGCGCCTGGTGGCAGGCATCCGTTCCCCTGCCCGGTAGCAACAGTTCCCCTCTCCCCGCCATCCGCCTGAGTCCCCGCCTGCACCTAGGCAGACCATCTTCGCCAAGGTGAGACTGGTGTGGCATTGCCATCTCCACCGGAACCTCGGAGTGACTCAACGCCAACGTCTCCGGGTTCACCACGGTCTGCTGGGCCGCCAGCCCCTCGCATACATGGCCTCCAAAAAGTTTTCTATCTCCGCCCGATCCATCGCCTTCTCGAACGCGTCGCGACTTGATTTGTTGCCCGGCGGAGTTTCTAAAAAAAAAGAGGAAAGCCAGCCACCAGTCAGACACAATTCAATTATAAAACGAAACGACAGGGTAGATCCTCACCAATAGAGCGTGTTAGTCGCAGGTCGACCAATAACTCCCAACCAGTCAGCAAGCGGAAATCAAGCAGGTTTCGGTTCCGCCAGCAACCTCTGATCCTCGCCACCCGGCACTCTTCTGCACGCGTCAGCGTATACCGAAGTCCCGCTGCACAAGAAAAACACGTCGTAAGAATACAAGTTCAGGCATGTAAGCACGCCAAACATTTCAGCGGACACCGGCCACCAACCTCGAATAGGTTGGAACTCGGACTTAATCCTAAATGACGGCCCTTCCTCGTTAGACCTAGCGTGGTACTCCCAACCGTCGTAGCGACGCAAAAGGTCCCCCGCCAATAGGACATGGAGTCCCTCAGATTTCGATCAGCTTGGGCGCTCCCTGCCGGCGACTCAAATTTACTTGCCCGTGGCAACCTTGGCGCTTCACATATACTAACTCGTAGAAATGGAGCACTTCCGCCACGGTAGGCCCCTCGCACCCCGACAAGCGCCACAAGGAGTTCATCGCCAACATCAACCGCCACATGTTTGGACAGATCTGACCGAAGGCAAGGCCCAAACTCACAAACAAGGATTTGAAGA